>CM038682.1:241333707-241933707 GCA_021605205.1 Aegilops longissima | reverse complement strand
GCGGAGCTTAGGCGAAGCCCTGCGTCGGTGGAGCATCATCATCGTCACCATGCCGTCGTCTTGACGGAACTCATCCCGACACTTTGCTGGATCGGAGTCCGGGGATCTTCATCGAGCTGAACGTGTGCAGAACTCGGAGGTGCCGTACGTTCGGTGCTTGGATTGGTCGGATCGTGAAGACGTGCGACTACATCAACCGCGTTGTTATAACGCTTCGCTTTCGGTCTCACGAGTGCGTGGACAGACACTCTCCCCTCTCGTTGCTATGCCATCACCATGGTCTTGCGTGTGCGTAGGAAATTTTTTGAAATTACTACGTTCCCCAACACTAGGTTGTAAGTCGACCATGTAATTGGGCACCTTTCGAGGTCCGTTGAAATCCTTGGGCAAACACTCATTACGCAGAGCCGGTACCAAACAAGGTACACCTCCAGTCCTAGTGGTCACGCCTGCCTCAATTGAAATCGTCGGATAAACCAGAAGGGGCTGATAAGCCGCTTGCTGAACCGCCCGCTCAGCTTCCTGACGCAATCTGTCCCGATCAACCAAATTAAGAGCTCCATCACGAGCCGGGTCATGCCCGCACGGCTGGTCACGGCGTCGGGCGTTGCTTGAAACGGCTGCTAAATACATGTGCCTACTATAGCTCGGGCTCCAGCTTGGGCGAGGGGTCGAATGAATCCTGTCTCGACTATAAGAATATGCCTCCTGCTACGCCAAAGCCGTCTGAAGAAGTTCTCTGACCCTTCATGTTTCAACCACTGTCGGAGAGTCGCCATCCACCAGGAGAGCCGCCAATCGTGCCGCCGCAGCGATCTTGTTCTCCAAAGGGTTAGAATAATGACCCGGTGGTGTTGGTACATAGTGAGGTGGAGCAGCATTCAGACGAGGAGGTTCCGTCACCAGTGGCTGAACCGGCGTCCCAGCCCCGGGCGTTGCAACCAGGTTTACCTCCGGCGGGTTACTGGGGCCTGCACCGGGTGTGTGGAAGAGGTTTCTAGGATCATAAACCGGAGGCAGACGGGATTGAGCCTTCTGGTGCCTTCTCCTCATGATCTCATTTGACGCGTTCAGATCCATCGTAAGCTGGAGAGCCTCTGATTGAATCTGCTGGGCTCGAGCATCCGAAGCCGCCCGCTCTGCGTACCTCCTCACGTAACTGTGCTACTTCCGCATCGTGTTGAGCTTGATCCGCCGGATTGACCACGACAGTTAACAGAGTTGTCATCTTATCAAGTAAAGCCATGACGACCTGAGCCGGCGAGCGCGCAGGTCCTCCAGCCCCGGCTGCTTCACCGCTGCTGACCCGGAAGTCATTGCTGCCGCAGCCGTAAAGTTTTGCCTGGGTTGCGTGCCAGCCATGAAGATCCCAACTCTGCTCGGCGGCTCAAAGGGGTCCAGAATACTGCTGCCATCGAAACAGTCCCCAAGCCCGCCATCTTGCAGTTGATACAACAAATCCGTCTCACCCATGGACGATTCACCATCAAAGTAGATGGTCGTCTCACCGCCAGACACAGATCCTTCAAAAAATTCCCCTCCATGGATGCATCCCAGGAAGGCATGCTTCACGGCGGGCTGAGCTCGGGCGGGTCTCGCACGCTGAGCCGTCTCAATGATGTCGGTGCAGATATCCATCTCAGGGCCCGGTTTGCCTCTCTTGCCAATGAAGACGTGGATTCCGCTGAAGGGGACCCGGTACCCGTACTCAATTGAGCCGGTGTCAGGGCCCCAGCCTGCGTTGTTGATGTTGAGCTTGCCGTGACGACTCTTGGTCATCCGGCCCACAGCGTATCCTTGAGCCCTTTGAAGCTGCCCTTCAAGAACTCAAATCCACCGTGCGCTGGACCCATGGTGGGAGCCAACTGCCGTGGAATTGTCACGGCAGATGTCCTAGTGAAAGGACTTAGTTGTGGAGCCATCGCAACTAGGAAGCTTAAAGGGGTTAAAATGGGACACATGACACGGGAGTTTATACTGGTTTGGCCCCTTGCAGTGAAGGTAATGGCTTAATCTAGTTTGAGGTGGGATTGCTAATGTCTCGATTACTAGGGTGCGAATCCGCATGACCTAGCATTCGATCTGATCTTACTTGTCCTGAACCACCGCCGGGTCGTCCCTTTATATATAGAGGTCGACCCCAGCGGCTCACAGAGTCCTGGCCGGCTCATAAACAGTGTCCGGCGCGGTGTCTCTCTATTCCTGCCTTACAATACAAGTTATATACATATGGCAGTTTATCTCTACGGGCCTTAAGTTGCCTTTGGGCTTTAGGCCCTTAACTGAACTGCCATCTTCAATTATCGTCTTGGGCTTCATATTATGAATCGCCATAGTTATGACACGGCCCCTCCTGGGCGGGTTATACCTAATAGTTATATCCCCAACAACACTCTTAATATTGATCCAGAGTTTAAGCCGGTCAAGCAATTCCTTCATCGTTTTCATGAAGAGAGGCGTAAGTCCATTGGTGAAGAAGTGGCCGGGCTCATGGCGGCTGGGTTCATTGTTGAAGTTTTTCATCCTGAGTGGTTGGCTAACCCGGTGCTGGTGCTTAAGAAGAATGGCACTTGGCGTACACTACACCACGCCCCATTATAACTCACATGTCGTCTGTTGGTAAATCTTTATATAAGTCAACATACGGTGTGTCGGTAAAAGTACAAACAAACTTTCTGTTGGTGTGTCACCACGTGTAAACACTCAGTGTGTCGGCAAGAGTATAGGCACACAGTGTGTCTGCAAGTATGTACAAACAGACAACGCGTGTGACGCTAATCATGGATACCAGCAACACGATGTGTGCTGGCAAACATGCAAGGCCCAAATGAAAACGTGGGTGCCCAGTTCAAAACGAAACGAAAATTGAAGCGGGCATGTTTCGGCCCTAGCAACACGTCATGTGTTGGCAAAAATGTAAGCCTCCAAAGGAAATTTACGCGCCCGATCGAAAACTGAAAGAAAATTGAAGCGGGCCAGTTTTCTGCCAAAAATTTGTGTGGGTGCACACTAATATCCTCTCCACTGCCCAACCAGCACTCCAAAACCTAGGTGTTGCAGCTAGCCCTAATATGCCTCTCCTCACGCACACGCACCCCGCTGCTGCCGCTCCCTCCACCAATCGCCCCTTCCAGCCAATTCCACCACACGATGCCTCACCGCCCCCTGAATCTCACTGCGCGCTCCATCTCGCTGACCCCCTAGTTCCCTGCATCTGCTCGGTTCTCGCCATCGACCTGAAGGTGACCACCACTCATTGCTTTCCCATCTCAAGGACGCCGCTCCCCATCCACCTAAACGCTGCCAGCACTCACGCCTCCCCCTGCCGCCCTTCCCTGGAGCCACCAGAGCTACCTTCTCGCTAAAGCAGAGCCGCTACCTCAAGTGAAGAAACTCAGGCTTCCTCGCCTCCACCTCTGCCGGTTTGGTGTGCCATCTGGACATGATTGGTTTCGTTGGTAAGGAAACCCCATCCGATCCTACTTCGTTTTAATCATTCACTTGCCTTGCTATGACGTATTATCAAATCAAACTGTGTGCCTCATCTACAACATCTGGTCCAACTTGACCCCATCCGATCGGGGTGGGGAGCATCCACCCATCTTTTTTTCTTTTGGTATTAACCCTGACCTGGTACTTCTAATAGGAGTTTGTTTACAATATTATCAGCAGGTTCATCTGAACCAGCATGCCCTGCTTCAAGTCTGCCCCTTATCTTGGATCTCTAATTATGTTGGTCTCGAGGATTCTTTATTCGCAAAAATGGTCTCAGATTTTTACTCCGATGTGGGTTGCCTTTTGAGTTTGTTAAGTTTGTGATTAGGGGACACAGTTTATACTATAGGAGATGTAGAAAGTTAACCCTATTATGAATTTATGCTTGTCATAGTTGTTACTTTTCCTTTGTAGATGTGCAAATGTTTGGACATCTGTGGTCATCAAGTATTTGATCTGCATATGAAACTAAGTATTGCATATTTATTGTTAAATAAATCTCATATCTATCACGATACAGGTCAACCTGCTGGGCACCCCATTCCTATTTCTGCTCCCTGCTCCCGATCGACCTGAAGGCCACCCACCACTCGCGCACCCTCCAGCTGCTGCCCCTCTGTTCTACTGCTGCTCGGACTTAGCCCACCTGCTCCCTGAACGAGTGATCTCCACCACCATTCACCGCTACTCTGTCGGGCTGCTATGTGTACACTGGCCTGCTCCACAGACCAGTGAGCTCCGTCACCAGACACAACTCCTCTGCCGTGTTGCTGCTCCTTCCAAAGGTTTGCTCAATTTTTAGATATGTACATCCCTCCCATGAAACTAGCTGAAGCAAGCTTGATGAGTTATTCTGAATCTATTATGCATTTTTGGATTGAGTGTCTTTGTTTGAAACCCGTGTTTCTTTCTGAAAACTAAAAGTAATCTTATTTTATTCCATGGAGATAGAAAGTTGTTCACTGCAGTTTTATGCTTGTCTGTCACCTATGTCTTTGACTTTGAACTTATAATTCAGCTTATAGTTTCCTTTATCCTAGCCATCACATAGCTTAACAAGACCACCTTGCTTGTGTGATCAATCAAAATTATTCAAGGTTGAATGATCACAGAACATGATTTATGTAGTGCTACACTGCTACTTGACCCACAAAAAATCAATAAAATTAAGTACTTGTCAACACCATATCTCTTCTTCGTATTTATCCACATGATTACATTATCCTCTATGTGCATTTTCTTTCAGTCTCTCATCCTTCACTGATTCTAGCTACCTACTTCAAGTAGTTGCTGAAATTGATGTTTACTACAAGTCAAGAATGGATAGAGGATGGATGGACGGGGCTAGGTATATACAACAATTAAATCCTTCTTATGTTAAATATAGTGTTGTTTTTACTAAAAGGCTAGTAATTGCACATGTAGGACAACACCACCTTATGTACAAGGAGTTAATGAGTTTGTAGAGTTTGCATTTGCCCATTCAGCAAAAGGAAATAAGATATTATATATGCCCCTGCAAAAAGTGTGGTAATTGTTCTTGGAGAAATAGAGTCACCATTTTTGAGCATTTTATCTGTAAAGGGTTCAAACATGGATACAAATTATGGTTATTTCATGGGGAGTCATTGTCGGTGTCAAAATAGGCGGATCTCAGGTAGGGGGTCCCAATCTATGCGTCTTAGGCTAACGGTAACAGGAGGCAAGGGACACAATGTTTACCCAGGTTCGGGCCCTCTCGATGGAGGTAAAACCCTACTTCCTGCTTGATTGATATTGATGATATGAGTAGTACAAGAGTTGATCTACCACGAGATCGTAGAGGCTAAACCCTAGAAGCTAGCCTATGATGATTATGGTTGTGATCGTCCCTCTAAGGACTAAACTCTCTGGTTTATATAGACATCGGAGAGGGCTAGGGTTTACATGGAGTCGGTTACAGGGAAGGAAATATAATATCCGGATCGCCAAGCTTGTCTTCCACACAAAGGAGAGTCCCATCTGGACACGGGACATAGTCTTGAATCTTGTATCTTCACGCTCCAATAGTCCGGACAAAGTATATAGTCCAGCTGTCCGGATACCCCCTAATCCAGGACTCCCTTAGTAGCCCCTGAACCAGGCTTCAATGACGATGAGTCAGGTGCACATGTTTATCTTTGGCATTGCAAGGAGGGTTCCATCTCCGAATACTCCAAAGTAATTACCGAACACTTAGACCGTGTCCGGATCTGCAAGATGATCTTCACATACCTCCATAGGGTGCATAGCATAAATCTGATCTGCTGGCGATCTCTGTGCGTCGTGCCCTTGCATCGTGGCCCGGCCCAACACGAACCGGCTTTTCTTAGCCCACCTCGATACACGTTGCGAGGCGGTTTTACTGGCATGACGTGCCAAAGCAGAGATCGTGTTTCCCGTATTACGGGATATTCCATCAATACGGGCGTGCGCAACCCCACGACGACTGTTGGTATGACTCCGTGTTTTTAGATAGGTCTCCAGCGGTCACGCTGAGGACTCTTGATATTCACCCCCTTTATAAAGGGGCCGAGGCCTATACCTCTTTTCCCCCACCCTTGCGCCTTTTCGAATCTCGAGTTCTAACACCCGAGACCCAAGCTCAACCCCCCGGATCTTCCACTATGTCCGGATCCAACTTTCAAGGACGGTGGGTGACCTCCTCGATCAAAGAGGAGGATATTGCGAGGCTTAGGGAGGTCGGATATCTGACTGCCCACATCCAGCACAGGCTTCCTGCTCCAGGGCAGGTCATCCTGTAAGTGCATCTAGTGCCCCTTAGTGATTTTGGTGTATTGAAGACTTATAGGTTAAGGGACTAATGTGTTTATGAGTGTACACAGGTCTATAAATCTATGAGGAGTTTGATATTTACAGTGAAAGTCGACCCCTAAAAATGAAGTTCTTCGACTAAAGACTTTGATATTCTGAAGACTTTCTGAAGACTTTGAAAGTGAAGAAATTGGTGTGACCTTGAAGACTTGGTATTCATTTGAGGAACATGAAGCGTGAAGACTTTTGTTATCGTAGTTTCGTTTTTTTCTTTCTTGAGTCATAGGAAACACCGTACTATTAAAGGGGGTCGAGGAAATACTAAGGAAAAATTTCCATGTGATGCTCAACTCAAAATCCTACACCTACCAATCCCTTCGAGTGAAGCCTTTGGAAATCTCATACAGTTCAGTCAATTTCTTCAGTGACAGAGACGAAGTTCTTCTGTTTGCTGAGGAATTTGTTCAGACTAAGGAGTTAGGAACTCGCCAGTGCGGATTGCCTACACAGTGAGGAACATGATAGCCCTGAGGAATTTGAGAGTCAAATTTTCGACCGTTGTTGTGCTGCGCGCCAGCTATCCCAAAATATCTTATCCACCTAACGGTCATATCATTGAAGGGCATTTATGTCTTATCATGTCGGGCTGGTCCCTCGGCTATAAATAGCCGCCCCCTACAACCACTAGCTGGTTGGCTGCTCCGAGAGAACTTGACACTTGTCATTTGAGAGCAACCCATCCTCCGAGGACTTTGAGCGAAAGTCATCGAGTGAGGAAAAACCCAAAATCAAACCCCTACAAACCCAATGTGATTGAGCATCACTGACGAAATTGATCCTGCGTGGATCCGACGCTTGTTACCTTTGAAGACTGTGCTTCTTCCAGACGGTTAGGCGTCATGGTCTAGAGCATCCAAGAGGAATTGTGGATCGCCGAGTGACCAAGTCTGTGAAGGTTTGGAAGTCGCCTGAAGATTTACCACGAGTGATTGGATGAGGTCTATGTGACCTTAGTTCAAGGATAATATGGTGAGGACTTGGTGTCCTGATCTGCGTGCTCAGCGACTGGGTGTCCGGGACTGTGTGTCCTCGAGTTTAAATACTCAGCTGCTCCAACCAGACGTACAACTGAGACAGCAGTTGGAACTGGTCTACCAAATCATTGTCTTCACCAACCTAACTGGTTCTATTTCCTCAACTCTTTCATTTCCTCATTACTGTGTTGAGTGTTCATTCATATCTGTGTTTGAAGACTTTGACTGAAGACTTTCTCAATTTCCTTAGTTCAATTTCTTCAGTCTGTTTGTCTTCATCTTGTGCTATCCTGTGTTTACACTTTCTGTACTCTTTGTTTATCTTCATTTCATCATGATGACCATGCCCGCATTATCTTACGCTTACTTCTGAGTACTTATTCCGCTGCAAGTAGTTCTTCGTTAAGGAATTTCCTCACCGGCAAATTCCTCAGTGAAGAATTAATAAAAATCGCCTATTCACCTCCCCTCTAGTCGATATAACGCACTTTCAATTGGTATCAGAGCAAGGTACTCCCTTGTTCTGTGTGATTTTGGTTTAACCACCTGGAGTTTTAGTTATGTCGACCGCAGGTATGAAGAAAGTGACATGTCCTATCTTTGACGGTCTTGATTATCCCAAGTGGAAGGCCATGATGAGGAAGCGCCTCATGGCAATGGACAGCGAGCTGTGGACCGTCACTGAAATTGGTCTTACTGATCTATGCAAAATGGCGAACGCAGATGATATTCGCAAGTACACTCGTCTTGATATCATGGCGAAGGACATCATCTGTTCCTGCCTATCTAGAGATGAATTCAAGCGCATTATGCATCTTTGCAATGCGAAGCTTATCTGGGACCGAATCTCCGACGTCTATGAAGGTCATCGAACCCGTCATGATCCTTGGTTTGAGGACTTCAAGGAATATCTCAAAATGATGACTTTCGAACCAGAATCATCATCTTCTGCATCATGTCTCATGGCAAACGGTGTCGAGGTAACCGAATGTTCCTCATCTGAATTTAGTGACTATGAATCTGATGATGATGGATCTGATGATGATATTGAACCTAGCTATACCAAACTTGTTTGCATTGACACCAAACAACAACATGCCTTGGAAAAGGTTCAAAACATGCTAGATAAAATGATGATATGTTAGGTGAAGAAATGGATCGCACTAAAGCCCTGGCTGAAAATCTTCAGAGACTTCAGTATAGGTTTGACAGCCTTCAAGGTCATCATAACACTCTCTTGTCTGATCATGAGAAACTTTCTTATGAATTTCTTCAAAGAAAGCAAAATCTTGAGAAGCTAAGAGTGAGTTATGAAGATCTTCAGAAGGAGCGCGATTCATTACTTGCTCAACACATGAGCGCTTCTCAGGAAGAATTTGTTCCTCCATGATTAAAGTGCATTGAACGTGAATCTGCTAATTCTTCACCTGAATGTTCAAATGCTTCAACTGTTACAAATTCTTCACATGCCTTTTCTATCACTAATTCCTCATCTGAGGCATTGCTAGTATCACTGACGATGCATGGCTGAAGGAATTGTACATGACAGGCATGTACAAAAGCCTCAAAGGGCATCAGACTCTTTGTGATGTGCTTAAAAGCAGATCCTCAACAGAACCCTAGGAAAGAGGGTATTGCCTTTGAGAGGAAACTCAATGCTGATGGAACATATTGAAGCCCGAGCAGTACCCCAAAACCTCATGGGTTGCTGCAAAGGGACCTCCAGCTTGATCCATCTAACTTATCTGGCTTTACATGCGAATCTCCTCATTCTTCCGATGAGTCATTTGACTCCAACTATAAACTGTTCAAAAATCAGAATGGTGAAGTATTTGCTAGATATGTTGGCACTAATCGCAGGAACGGTTCCCTATGAAGAAAATCTGGGTTCCCAAGAAGTGCCTTGAAAGTCTTCGTGAATGTCCTCATGACACCACACGTGAAGAATAGGAACCCAGATCAAACTCTTCATATGGACCAAATTCTTCATATGGATCCAAGTCCTCATATGGACCAAATTCCTCACGTGGATCAAATTCCTCAAAAGGATCAAAGTCCTCATATGATTATCATCGTGCTAACAACTCTGTTTCGCAGGTAGAGCTAAGGGCTATGAATATGTGCATTATTCTTCAAACCAATATGTTCATAAGTCCTCAAAGAATTTCTCCGCTTATTCATATGCTTACCCTAACCCCTCTTATGTGAAACGAAATGGATTGGCCTCTATGCCACCATTCTCATATGGTGCTCGCAGAGTGATGAACTCTTGCCACCCCTTCGATGTGGGTGGTGAAGAAAAGAACTAACCTCTTCTGCAGGGTCAGGTCTCCGGGCGTGCTTTAAACGTCTCAAGAATTTGTTGGGGCACGACAAAAATGCTCGAAAGGACGCAGCTAATCATGAAGAAATGAACTTTCATTTCACACGCCCTCATACCGCTTATCTGTTATAATCGTCGATGAAATTCATCGATGAACTTGATATCATATTCTTCACCGATGAAGTATATGAGATCGTAAGTTGCACTAATTCATCTGCAGGATGATCAACCCAAAGCCAATGAGTGGGTCCTCGATAGTGGATGTACAAATCACATGACCGGTGACAAGAATCTATTGATGGATACTCCTTATCACCGTCACATCTGAAGCATATCATCTTTGCCGACAAAGGCAAAAGTCGTATTGGGTCTTGGTAAGGTTGCGATCTTTAAGGACATACACATGGACAAAGTCATGCTTGTTGAGTCCTTAGGATACAACCTCATGTCGATCTCAATGCTTTGTGATCTTGATATGGTTGTTATCTTTGGCAAGTATCGTTGTGTTGTGATTATGGAAGTCGACAATTCCAAAGTCTTCAAGGCTTTAGGAGAGGAGACTTGTATATTGTTGATTTCTCTACAGACCACAACCAGCCGTGTGTCTACTTGCAAAAGCTTCGTAAAGGCTGGCTATGGCATCGGTGACTTGGTCACGCAGCATGAGGAATTTGCACACGCTTGCAAAGAAGAAGCATGTCATTGGCATTGAGAATGTCAAATTCCTCAAGGATCACTTGTGTGGAGCCCGTGAAGCTGGAAAATGACCAAGGCCAAGCATCCAAATAAGACTATCATGACCACTACTCGTCCCTTGAATTGCTTCACATGGACCTCTTTGGTCCTAATCATTACTCAGCAGTCACTAATGATGCATCTCTATATGGCTTTGTTATTGTTGATGATTACTCTCGTTACACATGGGTACACATTGTTACTTACAAAAATGAAGTGCAGGAAGTCTTCAAACGATTTTCCTCGAGGGCTTCAACTAACTTTGGTGTGAAGATCGGACATATCAGAGTGACAATGGAACTGAGTTCAAGAATTCGGTCTTGATGCCTATCTTGATGAACTTGGTATTACTCATGAGTTATCTGCTCCCTATACTCCTCAAAGAAAATGGTGTCGTGGGCGCAAGAACAGAACTCTTGTTGAGATGGCTCGCACTATGCTTGATGAATACAAAACGCCTAGTCGTTTTTGGATTGATGCAATTGATACCGCGTGCCACATCATCAACAGAGTGTATCTTCACAAATTCTTCAAGAAGACTGCCTATGAACTCCTCACTGACAAGAAACCCAATGTGAGTTATTTCAAAGTCTTGATTGCTAAATGCTGGATTAGAGATCCTCATCACAATTCTAAATTTGCACCAAAGCACATGAAGGTTTTATGCTTGGTTACGGAAAGGACTCGACACCTACTGAGTCTTCAACATCGCTCTTCACAAGATTGTTGATATGTAGATGTGCGGTTCGATGAAACTAATGGCTCGCAAAGAGAGCACCTACCTTCGTGTTAGATGAACCAGCTCCTAGGAATCTATCAAGTTCAAGGCAACCGAGGATGTCATTCCTCTTCAAGAATCTGCTGAAGAATTCATTCATGTCTGCCAAGAACGCCGAAATGATGCACTGAAGATAATGTCAAGACAATGGTGCCGAGGAAAATGATCAAATTCCTCGACGACAACCAGCTCATCCTCGCGTTGCAAAAGAAGTGCAAGTTGACAAGATCATCGATGACATTGAAGCGCCAGTCCTCTCACACGCTCAAAAGCTTCACATTTATCTAACTTTTGTGGGCACTATGCTTTTGTCTCTATCACAGAGCCCACTAAGGTAGATGAAGCATTTACGAGCCCGAGTGGATTCAGGCCATGCAAGAAGAATTACATCATTCGAGCTCAACAATGTCTAGGAACTGGTCAAACGTCCAGATCCTCGCAAGCATAATATCATTGGCACAAAGTGGATCTACCGCAACAAGCAAGATGAAAATGGCCTTGTGGTGAGGAATAAGGCACGACTTGTAGCTCAAGGCTACACACAGTTGAAGGAATTGATTTCGATGAAACTTTTGCACCTGTTGCTAGACTTGAGGCTATTCGATATTACTTGCTTATGCTAACCATCATAATATCACTTTATATCAAATGGATGTAAAAGTGCATTCCTCAATGGTAAGCTTGAGGAAGAAGTATATGTTGCTCAACCCCAGGTTTTGAAGATCCAAAGAATCTCGACAAAGTCTTCAGACTCAACAAGGCCCTCTATGGTCTCAAACAGGCCCAACGGGCGTGGTATGATACATTGAAGGAATTCTTCGTGAAGAATGGCTTCACACCAGTTCACTCGACCCTACTCTCTTTACTAAATCATATGATGGTGAACTGTTTGTGTGCCAAATATATGTTGATGATATTATCTTTGGCTGTCTTGACCAACGTTATAGTGATGAATTTGCCTATATGATGAGTGAAGAATATCAAATGTCTATGATGGGAGAGTTGAAATTCTTCTTAGGTCTTCAAATTAATCAACAACACAATGGCATATTCATATCTCAGAGAAATACCTCAAAGATGTCCTCAAGAAATTCGCATGCAAGATTGCAAAGGTGTCAAAATTCCTATGCCCACAAATGGCCATCTATGCAATCGATGAAAATGGTATTGACTTCGATCACAAGGTATACCGCCCATGATTGGTTCTCTATTGTACTTATGTGCATCTAGGCCAGATATAATGCTTAGTGTTTGCATGTGTGCCCGATTTCAAGCTACACCAAAGGAATCACACCATAAGGCTGTGAAGCATATTCTTCGATATCTAGCTCACACACCAACACTAGGATTATGGTACCCCAAGGGCTCTACTTTTGATCTCATTGGATATTCGACTCGACTATGCTGGTGATCGTGTGGACCGCAAGTCAACATCTGGTACTTGTCATTTCCTCGGACGATCTTTGGTCTGTTGGTCCTCGAAGAAACAGAACTGCGTATCACTGTCTACTGCGGAAGCTGAATACATTGCTGCTGGCTCTTGTTGTGCTCAATTGCTGTGGATGAAGCAAACTCTCAAGGACTACGGCATCAACGTGAAGAATGTGCCTCTCTACTGTGACAATGAGAGTGCCATCAAGATTGCTCACAACCCAGTTCAGCACTCAAAGACAAAGCACATTCAAATTCGTCATCATTTTCTTCGTGATCATGTGTTGAAGGGCGACATCTCCATCGAGCATGTGAAGACTGAAGAACAACTAGCCGATATCTTCACAAAGCCCTTGGATGAGAAGAGATTTAGCAAGTTGCGGTGTGAGCTAAATATCTTAGAATCTTCGAATGTTCTTTGAAAAGGACACACATCCTGACACTTATGCAAAATTGATGACTTAGATGTGCAACACATGAAGAAATGTTTTTCTTCAATCAATGAAGAATAACACTCTAAGTGTGAAGAAATTAATGAAGAATTTGATTCTCGTAACCCTCGACAATTGTACGCGGTGTCTGAAATCATCATTCTTATATGGTGGGTCACGCCACCACCAAAGTTGAAAATCTTCAATTTGAGTTTTTCCTCAGTTTTTGAAATTCTTCAGTTTTTCAAATTCTTCAACTTTTCAAAATCTTCACTGTTTCCGTCGTTTTTCTTCATTAGCTATGTATATATATGGTTTTATGTCCTCTACAACATTCACTTATGGCTAATTTCTTCAAGTCGCTTTTTCTGCTAAGTGAATGTGATCGGACCCTTCCCCCTATATGCTATACTCAACCCAATCTATTCACAAATTCTTCATGTGCGTTCTATTTGAAACTCATTCAAAATCTTCACTGTGTCCTAGTCAGCTGAAGAAATTGCGAACGGAACTTTAAAACTGATCTTATACAAACTTTCATTTTTGCTGCTCAAACCGTTCCGCATTCCATGATAGATTTATCTATTCACCCACGATCTAACACAGTCTCCACTTCTCAGTACGTGGGTGACACATGTCAAGCGAATGAGAAGGGTCAGGGGCACGTTCGTCCCAAATCTTCGGGCGAACAGGTTTTCACCGTGGCTATATATACCCGTTCTCCCCTTCCTCGCTTCCTTTACTCCGCTCAACCGCTCTCTCTCGCTCGAGCTTCTCAAACCCTAGCGCCGCCGCTACTCCATCGTTGCCGGTGAGGAAAAGCTTCACTGCCTCGACCTCGTCGCCGACGTACTCGCGCCGACCGTGGAAATCTTCACTCCGCCGCCGCCGTAGCTGTCTTCCTCCGCCAAGTTAGGGCGTGGAAGATCTAACCTGACGAACATCCCATCTGTTCTTCTCAGTTCATCGTGTTCTTCACTTCGGGTAATTAAAAGTTACTTTTATTACTCGCTTTGATTCTCAAACCTTCCTGAAAATCTTCAAAGATGTTTATTCTTCAAATCTTCACACATATGAACACCTCAATCAAAATATGCTCTTGATTCGTTTCTCTAAGCAATGATTTTCTTCAAGATTCCTCAATTGTGTGGATCCTCGATCTATACAACTCGAACCTAAGACAAAGATCGCTTAGTGAAATTCTTCAAGGCTCATCTGTCAAATTCCTCAAACTAGTTCTTTTGAAAAACCTTACGAGAACCCATATGACCTCTCCAAATTCCTCGCAACTATACTCTGCTCACAGGTACTCATGTCCGCTGCTGAATCACTAGGTTCTCATCAACTTAACTCATTTGCAGCGTTCCTCGAAGAAAAGTTGCATACTTCTTGGAGAATTCGTTTGTTCAAATTCCTCACCAAGAATATGGCAAAAGGAAAGAAGCCACGTAAAGGAGGAAAGAGGCCTGAGGTCATGACTGCATTTGAGATCCCTGAGGAAATATATGCTGATTATTGCACACCTGATGAAGCCGAGTTCGGCAAAGAAAACAAAAATCAGCGCAAGGTGCGCATTCAAAGGATTGAAAGGAGATGGGAAAGGGAATGGAGGGAGTACATATGTAACTCCAAAGTACATGAAGAAATTCGCTCTCAATCCTCCATGCCCAAGAGCTCCATTGGCACCTGGTCAAGAAGCTGACCCCACCAGCATCAAGCGTGGTGAGGACTTTCCTGAAGAATGGGCCAAGCGCCAAGCCAAATTGGCAAGACAAGCCAATGAGGCTGTGAGGAAATTTAATGAGGACTCTGCTTCTGCTGCTGCCACTAAGGCCTCTGTCAAGCCAAGAAAATCTATGGCAAAGAAGCCCGCACACAAGCCAAGTGCTTCACCAATAGTGCCCTCACGGCCAAGTTCCTCAGCTGTGCCCTCACGGCTAATTCCTCATGCTGCTCCTGCTCCTCCCAAGTCCTCACCTGCTCCTACAAAGTCCTCAGCAGTTCCGACAAAGTCCTTAGCACCTGTGCATCTGGCCACGTGCCAAAGGACTGCAGGCATCTTCATTGCCTCTGGTGTTTCAGCAAGTTCTTCAGCTGCACCAAATTCTTCATCTGGCCCGACTCTGCTGAAGACTAAGGCCACAGTTGGACGAGGTCCTCGGCCAAGTCCCAAGAAGAAACAGGTCGCCTTCCAAGAGCCACCTGAAGATGATGAGGCTGATGATGATGAACTTGCGGAAATCATCAGAGACCGCCAAGAAAGGGCCGCTAGAGCCAAAGGCACACATGTGCCACTGCTGTTGGATCCAAGAGCGATCCTAGACTACATTGATCTCTGGCACAAGGACCCAAACACTCCTATGCCTGACTTCAAGTTGACACCTGGCCAAAGTCACATGCTGATTCATTTCATCCAAGAGGAGAAATGGAAATTTGATACAGCCAGAGAGATCAAGAAATCGTAGTACAGAAAGGAGAAACTGCTGAAGAAACAACTGAAGAACTTATCAAGATGCATGCTGACCTCAAAGCCCTTAGCGAAAAATTTAACTCGTATTATGTTGATTGGCAAGGAGCCAAAGTTAGATTCGTCAACCTGACGAAGAAGTTCACCAATGTTGCTTCCCCAACGCAACATGAAATTCCTCAGGCCGGAGCCTCAGCTCAGCAGACTGAAGAACATGCCAAGACCACCGATGAAGTTCAGGCTCTTGAAGACAATGCTAGTTCGAGGCTGATGACTCCATTCCAGCCGCAGAAGAAATTGCCAGGGCATCCACTAGTGGTGCGCCTGAAGAAACCGAACAAGTCAAGGCAACTACATCAGTTGCGCCTGAGGAAAATCAACCAGATTCCTCAGCTCCTCCTATGCCAACACCAACTCCAATTCTTCCATCTGCCTCTGATGTGAAGAAGACCAAGGCTGCAGAACGAGCTGCAGTGAAGAAACGGAAAGCATCAGCTGCGTCAAATTCTTCGGCTGCGAAGAAAATGAAGCCAATGACCAGCTCCTTTGAAAATCCTATTGATGTTGTTCCAATTTCCTCAATTCCATCAAAGGACCTTGTTCCTTTTGGTGAAGATTATGAGATCCCAAGCGGATCTGATGAAGAAGATCATTCTGCTGCTTCGTCAGAGCAGATTGATGAAGAAATTGAAGTGGAAGCAATCCCTTCAACCCCAATCATTTCCTCGCCTATGCCTCAGTTCACAGCTGAAGAGGACGATGTTGAGGAAATTGAAGAAGATGTGGATATTGGAAGCACAACGCCAGTGATGAACGATGACTTTTGGGAAAGTCAGCATCCAAATTCTCCACTCTTCACCCCAATTCAACAGATTCCTCAGTCCCCTGCTCCAACAGTTCAAATGGGCTCTGAAGAAACTCATCCCACTTCATCTGTCCATGAAGAGATTCCAGCCACTAGCGTTGATGAACCTGCTGCTGCTGATCCGCAGACTACACCTATAGAGGAACCAGAAATTGCTTAGCCTGAAGAACCTGAGATTGCGATTCGAGAGGTCGTGATGCAACTCACTGACACTCCACTGCCAAAGCCAAAGAATCCCTTCTCAACAAAGCAAAAGTTCAAGGCTGAAGATTTCTTCGGCGAGCACGTATTCTTCACTGATTACAATCCATATGATTCTGCTCGCATAAGGAAGAGGCGTTTCTGGACTGCCAGTCAAGCCAATTTCTATTCCTGAGTGCTCTTCAACAAAGACAAAGTCTTCGATCATGCACATATTCCTCATCTGGACATGGAGTCTCTACCAGGCTTCGAGCCAGTCCTCAGTGTTCTTCACGACGCAGGACTTCTGAATTTCTGCACTGACATCTGTGATTGGAATGAAGAACTCATTCTTCAATTCTGTGCAACGCTGCACATCACCGGAGACGCTGAAGACGTGAACTCATGGGTGTTAGACTGGATGTCTGAAAATACTCAATTACAAGGCTGATACTCTGAACCACCGCAGCTACTAGCCCCCGATTGAAGTCCTCAAACGGACATTTACCTCAGCTGATGACAAGGGCAAGGCAACTGCTGTGATCGATGAAGGTACTCGTCCATTGGATGGACAGTTTCGCAAAGCTGCATCCTACTCCACCAATGATGACTCTGCCACACATGACTCTACATAAATACCTCAGCCAAGCAAAGTCCTCAAGCCACGGCACCGTGGTGATGACTGATCGTGAGTTACTCCTCAGTCTTCATCGGAAGGTTGATCGTAATCATAAATTGGTCAAGCGTCAGTTTGGTTCAATTCTTCACAACATGACCTCTACACACAATGCAGTGAAGAAAAACCACTACTAGCTCCATGAAACCTTCAAACAAACCTGGGCTGTTCTTTCAAATGTCTACAACACGGAAGAACTGACGACAATGGGTCTCAAGGAAGAATTTGACTGGTCTGCACCACCTCCGAAGAAATACAAGAAGGTCAAAGTTCCTTCCTTGGTGGCCAGCTCCTATTCTTCATCACGAGACACTGATGAAAATGAAGACTTGGGCGACATGCGGCAGGCCCCACTACAACAACCGACCCCAACAACCTGGGCGCCCTTCATCAACTTGAAATTCTTGAGGCGTTAGTCCTCGCCGATCCATTTGGTCATTCAATGACAAAGGGGGAGAAATTTGAGTTAGTCTTCAAGCGGGTCTATTATATGGGCATTTTTTTGTTAAGTTACAACTCTCGTTCTTCTGAAACTTTTATTGGATCGAGTTGTAATCTTAAACCCGATGGTGTTTTGATACTTTTGATGCACTGGTGCTCGATACTCTTGATGCGTTATTTTGCATGCTTGTTCCTCATTAATGTTATCGCACGCATGCTGAATTTCATCAAGCACCATATTTCATCATGCATTTCAAATTCTTCATATTATATGTCAAATGCGAGTATGAATTACAAGATATAGGGGGAGATCTCCATGATTCAACTCTTCAAATGTGCACTGTCTCAAAAGCAAATTCCTCACTATGCACATCTTTAGGGGGAGTTCTTCTATATCTTGCAATCAAATTCCTCAACATCAGTATTTACACTTCATATGTTTATCCCCGTTGAAAACTTAACCTATATTGTCATCAATCACCAAAAAGGGGGAGATTGTAAGTGCATCTAGTGCCCCTTAGTGATTTTGGTGTATTGAAGACTTATAGGTTAAGGGACTAATGTGTTTATGAGTGTACACAGGTCTATAAGTCTATGAGGAGTTTGATATTTACAAGGAAAGTCGACCCTAAAATGAAGTTCTTCGATCAAGACTTTGATATTCAAAGACTTTCAAGACTTTGAAAGTGAAGAAATTGGTGTGACCTTGAAGACTTGGTATTCATTTGAGGAACATGAAGCGTGAAGACTTTTGTTTTCGTAGTTTCGTTTTATCTTTCTTGAGTCATAGGAAACACCGTCTTCGTTAAAGGGGGTCGAGGAAATACTAAGGAAAAATTTCCATGTGATGCTCAACTCAAAATCCTACACCTACCAATCCCTTCGAGTGAAGCCTTTGGAAATCTCATACAGTTCAGTCATTTTCTTGATGTGAGACGAAGTTCTTCATTCACCGAGGAATTTGTTCGACCGAGGAGTTAGGAATTCGCCAAAGGCGGATTGCCTACACAAGAGAAACATGATAGCCCCGAGGAATTTGAGAGTCAAATTTCCGACCGTTCTTTGTGCTTTGCGCCAGCTGTCCCAAAATATCTTATCCACCTAACGGTCATATCATTGAAGGGCATTTATGTCTTATCATGTCGGGCTGCTCCCTAGGCTATAAATAGCCGCCCCCTACAACCACTAGCTGGTTGGCTGCTCCGAGATAACTTGACACTTGTCATTTGAGAGCAACCCATCCTCCGAGGACTTTGAGCGAAAATCACCGAGTGAGGATAAACACAAAACCAAACCCCTACAAACCCAAAGTGATTGAGCATCACTGAAGAAATTGATCCTGCGTGGATCCGACGCTTGTTACCTTTGAAGACTGTGCTTCTTCCAGACGGTTAGGCGTCATGGTCTAGAGCATCCAAGAGGAATTGTGGATCGCCGAGTGACCAAGTCTGTGAAGGTTTGGAAGTCGCCTGAAGACTTACCACGAGTGATTGGATGAGGTCTGTGTGACCTTAGTTCAAGGAGATTACGGTGAGGACTTAGTGTCCTGAGCTACGTGCTCAGCGACTGGGTGTCCGGGACTGTGTGTTCTCGAGTTTAAATACTCAGCCGCTCCAACCAGACGTACAACTGAGACAGCAGTTGGAACTGGTCTACCAAATCATTGTCTTCACCAACCTAACTGGTTCTATTTCCTCAACTCTTTCATTTCCTCATTACTGTGTTGAGTGTTCATTCATATCTGTGTTTGAAGACTTTGATCAAGACTTTCTCAATTTCCTCAGTTCAATTTCTTCAGTCTGTTTGTCTTCATCTTGTGCTATCCTGTGTTTACGCTTTATGTACTCTTTGTTTGTCTTCATTTCATCATGATGACCATGCCCGCATTCTCTTATGCTTAGTTCTGAGTACTTATTCCGCTACAAGTAGTTCTTCGCTAAGAATTTCCTCACCGGCAAATTCCTCAGTGAAGAATTCATAAAAATCGCCTATTCACCCCCCCCCTCTAGTCGATATAACGCACTTTCACATCCCTACTCCCGAGCCTAATGAGAGCATTGTATTTGTTTCTCACTTCCTCCATGGCTTGGGTCTCACCCTTGATCCCTTTGTGAGGGGGCTCATGTTCTATTACGGGTTGGATTTTCATGATCTAGCTCCGGACTCTATCCTCCATATCTCGTCGTTCATCAGTGTGTGCGAGGCTTTTCTCCACGTCACTCCACACTTCGGATTATGGCTCAAGACCTTTAATGTGAAGCCGAAGATGATTGAGGGGCGACATGCGGAGTGCGGAGGTGTCGTAATAAGCAGAAACGCCGATGCCCCATGGCCAGAGGGTTCTTTCCCAGAGGTATCCGACCTGTGGCAGCGGAGGTGGTTTTACGTCACGGCTCCCAGAGGCACAACATGGGCGGCTGCCCTCGACTTCCGTTCGGGCCCGCCGTCACAACTGGTGTCATGCACCGATGTAGGACGGGATAGGGGGTTTGCTAGTGATGTACCCACACTGCAGAGCCGCATCCGGGAGCTCCTTGAGAGGGACATTAACCTTGTCAGCATAATTCAGGTAATGCTGATTCGACGGATGTTGCCGTGCAAACGTCGGCCTCTCAGAATGTGGGAATTCAATCCAGAGGGTCCGCGGACTATTCAGCACTACTTAGGCCTAACGCTCGAAGGGATGTGTAAATTATTCTTCGGACCACAAGTAAGGTGTCCGGACACCACCGAGGATGCGGGCCTAAGCTGCAATCACCCAGATACCCAAGTAAGCAACCCTGAAACCGAACACTTCATATATATTTATCATAATTATTATTCTGAAAATCCTCCATAGCAAGGAATGGCTCAGCAAAGCGGATAGAATCAAGTGTTCGGCGCCACTTCCCGAAGGCTCGCCCAGTCCTGCCATAGCCAAGATGCTTGGTCGGGTACTTAGCAGAATGCCCTCAGGGAAAGACAGAGGGAGGAACAGAGAAGCCGAACTTCACACGCTGCGCATCAAAACCAGGGGAATTGCTTCCTACCCAAAGGAGGAGAGTCGGGGAGGGGAATCCAAGGCCTCCTCCCCACGCGGGAAGAAAAGGGCCGCCTCCGAAGACTTGGAGACAGAGATGCCCAAACAGGGGAAGAAAGCGTCACCAGGGGGCTCTGCCCCGACGGGCGCCCTGAGCGCGTCATGCCTGCCAATGAGCCAGCCCTCCACTGAGCTATAAGTTAACCGTAAGTTCGAAGGTACTATTTTTCTCCTAGTACAATAACCGGGATCCATTCTTTGCAGTCTGGCTCGCAGCTGTTCTCGACAGAGTTCGTCTTTGGGGGACCTCCCTCCGGAGATGATGGAGAGTGAGACCCTACCAACCTCTCCGCCTCACGAGGCGGGCGACCCCGAGGTGTCGTCACGGAGGAGTCCGGATCTGCCGAAGCCAGAAGCTACTCCTTCGGCCGCCCTGAGCCCGGAGCGGTCGCCTCCCACGGGGGGCGATGAGAAGGGTCCGGTGCAGGTTGATGTCTGGCCGGACATACTGACGGGCCTTCTAGAACGAGCTGCACTCTCGGAGGAGGACCGCTCATTAATGAGCACGGTGCTCAAGAAGATTTCATCCGCCACAAGCGGTTTGAATGAAGCATTTACGAGCCTGCTCAGAGGCTTTGAGGTATGTAATGAAAAATACATAATTTTTTGGCTCTGAGGCACGCGCTAGGTGCGCTCCATATGGATAGTAGCCTCTGAGACTCTGGTTGCCCGCCCTAGGCGGCAAACAGAGGATCATATTGAGTAAGTAATGATGTGTTGTATATATGCGCAGGTGTCTAAGGATCTGGTAGCCGACCAGTCCGTTGAAGTTGCCGAACTAGGGAGGCAGATTGGAGCTATTGATGCCGATATCACACTGGTGAATGAGCGGCTGAATGAGTCACAAGGTATGTGCTCTGCTTTACTGAATATTTTCATAGGAAAATTTGAGAGGGGCATGATATTAATGCGATATGCTTGGACTGCAGATGGTGCTGCTGCCGTGGAAGCCCTGAGGGCGGAACTTGCCCAGGCCAAGGAACAAGCTCGGGCTAGTAATGCGGCTTCCCTAAAGGTGGCCGAAGAGTTGAGAGCCGAAGAGGCTGCTCATCGCCGAAGCAAGGACAAAATAGCCGAAATGGCTGTGGAGTTGAAAAAAGCCGCCGACCGGTATGAGCTCCTTAAAAAGGAGAATCAGGTTAATTCAGCTGACCTGAACAAGGCACTTAATGCAGCCAAGGATATGCGGACCGAAATCAAGGATGTGTGGGAGGAGCTTCGACAGGCCGGGAAAATCACGGCTGGGAGCCCCTACTTATTGCAGATGAAGATGTCGGATTCGAAGTATGCTCCCCTGGACCGACGCTGGAGTCCTATAGACGCGTATGAGGACTTGGCGAAGAGTACAGCTGATGCGGCCAAGTTTTTCGAGGATGAAGGTGATAAAGAAGTGGAGAAGCTGTTCTGGTCTCAATTTAATGCTCCCGCGCGCCCATTGCCGTTGAGTGAGAAAATGGCTGTTGTGGCTGAGCTTCATAGGCTGTCCGGACTTGCAATGCGATCTGTAATAGACCATGTTTGGCCGAAGGGTCCTAAGCCGCACAATTATTTTGGTTTGGTGCAACAATTCCGCGGTGCCGTATCTCACATCGAAGCCATGAGAAGGTCGACGTGCATAGAGGGTGCACGAATGGCTCTTGCCCGCGTTAAATCATATTGGACAGATATGGAAGCCACCATCGTTGCGACCCAGAATCCGGCGGGGGCCCAGGATCCAGCTGAGCACTACTTGGAGCAGGTAACAGAAAGTGCTCGTTTGATAGAGGCTGTGTGCTCAAAGAATGTCATGTTCGAGTGACAAATCTTGTCATTGTAAAAACAATGTTATTTTGATCATGAGGCTATATTTATACTTTGTGCCCGAAAGTATTACTGTGCCTCCTGTGCGGCTATTTTTATGTAAATGTATGATCTGAAAGTTAGCAGTCGTTGGCTTCAGCCACCACACATACAATGCGGGGGTGTTCGAAAAAAATATGCGTAATCACACTTGATCCAACGTCTTCGTCCATTAAGGAGGTGATCGCATGTCAAACTAGGCAACTAGACTTTATAGCTGTAACACTTTCACTTAGCCATAGGAGTTTGACGGTGGGGCTACTATATAGCCCCTGGTACCTTCGCGTGCATCCGAATACGGGAGCGTGTGTACATGGCCGAAAAACGGTCCTTCGTTAATGCGGCGGGATCCTAAAGTTTCCAATAAGTCTTCGAGTGGTTGAACAGTTTCTCGTTATATCATGACAGTCAGTTTTCGGCTTTCTCTTCTGAGGTGCTCGTCCGGAATAACCAGGGCACAATCGCAGTAGTTCTCCCTTGGCCGCCTTAGCTGATAGGAAGGGAACGTAAGGCAGCAAACCCAGGAGCCGGGCAAACCCAACATTTGACCAAAGACATGATTCGGAGCTGATGCATATAAGGCCAAACTCGTGACGCCGAACACTCCCGAAGGTATTCGGACTTTATAACATAAAATGGGCTGAAGAATGCCCTTTCCTTATGTACCCTGTATGTCCAGGTATGTGCATTAGTCTGTCGTGGCGAAATGCCAATAACGGCAGTACCCACTGTGGGTATAGTACCCATGGGATATGTAAACAACAAGAGACAATAAAAAGGTTTACACAGGGGCTTAATCTAAAGAGAAACCTTTGTGTGGGGCCCTGCTGCACGTCTGCGCCTTTGTCTCTGTTGTGCCGTTTCCTGGAAGGGTATCGCACGAATTTTGTCTGTAAGATAAAAACTCACGTAGAAGAGCATAACGTGAGCGTGCGATGGATAGTAAAAGTGTTAAACGTTGGCCTGTGAATAAGGTCGAGCCAACTGTGGGGATTTATTAAATATTTATATCCCCTGGTGTCCTTTATGGGATTTCATATATGGCGCCCCAACTCAGGTTTATCCGGGCTGCCGGACTCGTCTAACTGAGTCCGTGGTCTTAACAACCAGCCATGCTTTCTAGTGTTAGAGGCCACTTAGAATCCGGCTGCTAGAGCCGTTGCGTATTCCTCCGCTCGTCCGGAGCGCTCCGTGTTTCCGTTAACGGTGATGACGCAACGTGGACCGGGCATCTTGAGTGTGAGGTAGGCGTAATGCGGTACCGCGTTGAAGCGGGCGAAGGCCGTTCTCCCAAGCAATGCGTGATAGCCGCTTTGGAAGGGGGCGCTGATGAAGAGTAGTTCTTCGCTTCTGGAGTTGCCTGGGGAGCCGAATGTTACCTCCAGTACGACGGAGCCCCTGCCGTAGGCTTCAACGCCTGGTATTACCCCTTCGAAGGTGGTGTTACTTTGTCTGATTCTGGATGGGTCTATCCCCATCCTGCGGATAGTGTCCTGGTATATTAATTGAGACTACTGCCACCGTCTATGAGGACGCGAGTGAGATGGTATCCATCGATTATTGGGTCGAGCACCAAGGCAGCTGATCCTCCATGCCACATACTAGTCAGGCAGTCCCTGTGATCGAAGGTGGTCGGGTAGGCCGACCAGTGGTTTAGTTTGGGTACGACGGGCTTTATAGCGTATGCGTCTCCGAGCGCGCATTCGTGCCTTCTCGTGGCTGGGTGAGTCGCGCGGATCGTGTTTACTGTTTTTACCTCTGGTGGGAATTTTTTCTGTCCCCCAGTGTTCGGCTGGCGAGGTTCATCCTCGTCTTCACTTGGTGTTTCCCTTCCCTTGTGTTCGGCATTTAATTTGCCGGCCTGCTTGAAGACCCAGCATTCTTTGTGAGTGTGGTTCGCAGGTTTGTCGGGGGTGCCATGAATTTGGCACAGTCTGTCCAGGACTCTGTTCAGACCGGACGGTCCCCCTTTACTGCCTTTAAATGGCTTCATTTGATGTCCTGGTCGAGAGCCCCTGAATCCGGCGTTGACCGTTGTGTTGTCCGGGCTCTCTTCCTTGTTTTGACGTTTGTTTTTATTACGCCGTCGCTTCCCGTTGTCATCCCTTATTTGGGATGTGCTTGGGTCGCTGGTGCCTTTACGGGCCAACCAGCTATCTTCACCCCGCGCAAAAGCGGGTCATAAGGCTTGTTAAGGCTGCCATTGTCCTTGTCTTTTCTTGGCCGAGGTGTCTGGCGAGGCACTCGTCTCGGATGCTGTGTTTGAAGGCCGCTAAGGCTTCGGCATCCGGACAATCGACAATTTAATTCTTCTTAGTGAGGAATCTATTCCAAAGCTTGCGGGCGGACTCTTCGGGCTATTGGATTATGTGACTTAAATCGTCCGCATCCGGAGGCCGGACATAAGTCCCTTGAAAATTGGCCCTGAAAGCGTCCTCGAGTTCCTCCCAACTTCCAATTGAATTTTTGGGGAGGATTTTCAACCAGTGTCGAGCTGGTCCCTTCATATGGAGGGGAAGGTATTTGATAGCGTGGAGGTCATCCCCACGAGCCATGTGTATATGCAGGATAAAATCCTCGATCCAGACCCCTGGGTCTGATGTTCCGTCGTATGCCTCTATGTTCACATGTTTAAAACCCTGTGGAAATTCATGGTCCAGTACTTCTTCGGTGAAGCACAGGGGGTGAGCAGCCCCTCTGTATCTGGACATGCTGGGGCATGCCGTCGGCTGTTGTTGTGTCCGGTGTTTATTACGAACTTCTATCTGATCGGTATGATCGTTTTGGTGACCATAGTCCCGCGCCGGGGTGTGTCCTTTAGATCCGCAGATGGACCTAGCCGCGCCGGCTTTCTTAACCAGGAGCTCGCGTAAATCGTGTTCGGCGTCGGTAGTTGCTCTGTTGCGGTTATGAAGTAGTTTTTCCGGTCTCCTGGCCGTGTTTTCATTTGGTGGAATGGCCTCGTCGTCGAATTCTGGTAGCAGCTTGCGTTTTGGGTAGCTCTTTGTATGGCGATCGTCGCCGTACTTTTCTTCGGTGTCTAGGACTTTATTCCATCTGCGATTGAGCGTTTCCTGTGCGGCCTTTAGCCGTCGCTTCTGCTTCTTTAGACTTCTCGCAGTGGCCATAAGCCTTCTGTGGAGGTTATCTCGTTCCAAGTGTGTTTCCGGGATGATGGATGCATCGTCATCCGGACTGTGTTCTTGTCCCTGGGGGGTTTGATTAATTCGTCCCTCGGGATGATTGTGATCGGGCATCTGCTCCGAGCTAAATTCGGCGTGACCTGGCTCATCCTGCTCCGTTGCTGGGTCCATATGGTTGTTGTTGCCTTTGGAGTTGACTGGGGTGTCGACCGTTCTGGCGCTCTTGTCGCTATTTTTACTATTGCTGGACTTGGAGCGGCGTCTGCGCCGTCGTTTTGGCTTTTGACATGGGGTTTTATCTTCCGGATTGTCGCCGTCGTCCTCCTTGGTCGTATCCACCATGTATATATCGTATGACGAGGTGGCAGTCCTGCGCCCCTGTCGGGGATATACCCCGCCGTATGACCCGGCCGGAAGTATGACCCGGCTGGACGTGGCGCTTCACTGTGGGGCGCCGGAGGACTGGCGACTCACGGGTCTGGCGGCTCACTGGTCAGACGACTCACGAGCCTGACGACTCATGGATGACCCCGACGGCGGGTCAGATAGAAGACTAGGCCCAAGGCCCAGAAGGCCGGCTCATGTTATGGTGGGCCGGCTTAAGAGGAAAGGGATGACGAATATTTCCTTTACGCGGAAGCAAGACCCGGACTTGTATTCAACTTGTAAGAAAAGATAGACTAGCCCTAGTCCTACTAGGACTCCATATGTAACCCGCCCCTCCAACTTATATAAGGAGGGGGCAGGGTTCCCCAAAGGGGGACAGGTAAGAAGCAATAATCTCTAGGGCTAGACACAACTAGAGGGTCGCCGGCTTACCGGCGACTCTCTCGTGATCATAATGAGACCTAGCCTCAAACAACATGTAGGGCTATTACCGGATGATGTTTCCCGCGGCCCGAAGCTGTCTAAATCCTTGTCTTGTGTTGCGTCTCTCGATTCCGCTTAACCCTTCTCAAGCTACCACATAGATGCGTTGGCCTCGCGACTAAGTCCTGACACTAAGGACATCTGACGTGTTTATTCCACAACAGTTGGCGCCCACCGTGGGGCCTGCGCACGGTGGTGTTGAGTTCTTGAAGGGATCTTCCCCAGGATCGAGAAGTTCGCAATTTTCTGTTGTTATCCCAGTTCCCGAGAAATTTCATGGAATGAAGAAAAGATTACATCAAAAGAATCTACATCATGGACGAGCTGTCAGAATAGCATACATGAGATTTGCGATTGAAAGTGATTAGGGTTCCTGCGTCGCTGCCGTCATCGTGTGATCAATTCGGTCGAAGATCAGTTCTACTGCAAAAGTTTTTGTACGCCGCAGCCGCGTGTGATCGAGACCGACAGGTAAGTGAGGTGGACACAATCGATTTGCCCAACCATCGCCATCTGCCGAGGCCGCCTCCAAGTTGCCATATCGAGTACTTTTCACGTGAAGACCCATACCATATCGAGTACTTTTCGCGTGAAGACCCGTGAAGTGAATTCAGGATCAGATTGAAAAAAAAGGAGTTGCTGCCCTCCGCCATCAAACTGCCGCAGCCATGGTCCCGCCATCGACGGCCGGTCGCCTCCGCCGTAAGACGTCGTGGCGCCGCTTCCGTGCTCCTTGCTCGGCCGAGAGCCGTCGGGCTGCCTCTCCCGCCATGGCTAGCTGTGGTTGCGGCCTTGCCGAGCTGACCCGCCTCCACCTCTTCTGCCGGGCCTTGAGCAGGCCACGACCGTCCAGCACCATCTTGCAACCAACATCCGTCCGCACGGTTTACGACCCAGTGACTGATTCGCTACATTTCTATCGTGAACCGCCACACTTCTGTCATAAGCTGTCTCTATTTCAGCATCCGGGTCTCACCTCGGGGCATTCGCGGTGTCATTTTGAGCCATTTTCATCGCTATAAACCACCGCTTCTGCCGAGGCCTTGAGAGATTGATTAAATCTCCGTTGAAATTACTGAGCAAAGGTGGTGCCATGTTGTGCCTATGAAGTGTACGTCAGCACCGTCACGTGCCGGCGTCCGCGCCCTCTTACTGATGGAACAGGTGTGCGCAAGTCGCTGGCCGTGTAGCTTAATTTACATCAACCCGCCGGAGCCGTGTTGAGCTGCCCTTGCCGCTTTGAGCCGCCGGGTTATATTAAGTTGCCGGTCTGCCTGAGACGCCGGAACTATATTGAGTCGCTGGTCTACCTGAGCCACCTCTATCGCGATAAACGGATCACCCGTCGTCCAAACAAATCAGGTGATATCCATCCAAGTTTGTTTTATTAGCACATGTTGTTTTGTCAAAGAACAAGTTTATCTTTTCCTTGGTCTACAATATTGTTTATGCAGGGAAATTATTTATGACAAAAAGTGATATTATAATGCGGAGATGGAGGCACGCCAACATCTTTTGGCACGGGGGGTCTTTGTTATTCAACGGACTCCCGCACTGGCTTACAACGTCGTGGCCGTCTCTCGCGACCGTGCCGGCTTACCACGCCGTGGCCGTCTATCGCGATCACGCCGGCTTACAACAAGGAGGACAACTTGCCTGTCCGCACCGGCTTACAACACCGCGGCCGACTCATCTATCGGCTCCCGCGGCCGGCTTGGCCGTGATTGATTTTAGCTTCACCATGGTGATCATTAACTCCACGGTGATGATTGCTGACCTGATGCATCAGGTGAAATTCATCCAGTATATTTTATATTATATAATGCTTCCTTTAAAATAGCAATTACTCTGGCTTGCAAGTTCTCTAGTGCAGGACAAGTTATATCACTGAGACATTGAATGACTCGTACCGGTTTATGTCACGGTCAAATGTGGAGAATCTCAAGACGACTCCTCGAGTCGTCTTAAGACACGGGGGCTAAAATGACATGAATCGGGAACTCCGGGTCATTGGAGAGAATGATAACCCGGTTCCGGAGGACACCGCCATATTGATGAAAATTTAAAGGCCGTCAGAAAATTGTCGATTGAAAATAAAAATTCTGGTTTAAAATCCGGTTCAAGAGGCATATCTCTCCCGCAAAACTTTGAAGCTATCAAATCTGGTTCAAACATCTGGCTCAAGGTAAATTTGTCTCTTACAAAGCTTTGAAGCTCTCAAATCCGGTTCAAAGTTCCGGTTCAATAAGAATTAGGCTCTCGCAAGTTGGAGTTCTAAGAAAAATTAAAGGTTGCCAAAAAGAACTTGCTGCCATGATGCGCGGTTCAAACATAGGTATCCCGCCTTACGACATATCTTATTACGGTCACTTGGGGGCTTCCTGCTCATCGAGCATAGCTGTCGGTACCCTCTTGATCGGTGCAATGCTAATATATGGTCACTTGGGGGCCTCCTGTTCAAACATAGGTCGTATTCGGACCAAAGAGAACATAGCTGTCGAAACCCTTTTGATCGGCACGCTGCCAAATCTACTAGGGGGCTTCTTGATTGTATCCGAATCATAGCTCAACCCCTTTGGGTCTGACGTGGATCGTATTCGAATCAGCGTCATTAAACAACTCTCAAGGCCATTTGGGGGTTCCTGTTCAAACATAGGTCGTATTCGAACCAAAGAGAACATAGCTGTCGGTACCCTCTTGATCGGCAACGCCAAAGCCACTGGGGGCTATATGATCGTATTCGAATCTTAGCTTAACCCCTTTGGAATGGTTTTCTGATCGTATTCGAATCAGAAGCCTCAAAACTTTGTTTGTTTCCTGTAAGTTTATTGCAATCACAATTTTTCGACTTTGTCTTGAGACCTTTTTGCTCATATCTGAAGCATATAAGTGTTTTATGCTTAACCCGACATGACTTTTGACTATAAGTCGCCAGCTTATGACAATCATCATCTATGTGGAAGCATTGGCTTCTAAGGATTGGGTTATCACCCTTACTGCATAGGTCATGTAAACCGGCAGTACAAATTCAATATCAAAGTGGTTATATGTTAGGTGTTATGACCCGCCCTGCGGCAAACAGCCAAGGGTTCTTGTGATTTACTTGTGTGCAGGGTAAGACTACATTTGGGTGGTTACCCGCCCTGGCTCGGTCGCCAGGGCATATGTTGTTTAAATTCTATGCAGGATTTGCAGAACTATGACTTATATAAATGCTTCAGTCCAAGCTCATCATTGAAATTGGTGTCTCAAAAGGGTTATCAATTATTGATTTTCTCAAGGGCTATAGGCCACCGGGTTACAAAAATTCCGACTTACAATGAATGCGCATTAAGTCATCATCGTCCAAGAGCCGCCAGGTATTCAAACTCCGGTTTACTTGTCAACCGATGAGGTATTCAAATCTTTAATAGCCAAAACTGGCTGGATTTTCATAATGATATTGAATGATTGAGGTTTTATACCGGATTATATTATTCCAATCATGAATAGCCAACATGGCTGGATTTCTATTATGATTATCAATAACCAGTATTATGATTGAGGTTTTCAAAGTCGCTTTAGCGCAACGGCTATTATCTTTATCAATGGGCATGATTTATTTGACAATGGAGAAAATAGTTCCGAGTCGCTGCAGGCTTATGACACGGCACTTGGGGGCTACATTATTCAAGTTGAAGTTACATCAAATATGCAAGTCTCATGTCGCTGCAAGCATGCACCATGACACTTGGGGGCTAATGTAAAGTCATTTTTTGATCAACTTATTGAAGACCCGACTCATCCCATTGTAATGAGCCGGCCCTTGGGGTTACCAATTGCTCCTATGAAACAATTCAAGGTACTCAAATTTTCATATATTACTGAAGGATCCACTGCTCAATTGGTAAAGCACAAAGCTTTTAACATCGTGGACGTGGGTTCAAGCCCCATGATGGGGGATTATATCATATGATGTTATTTTCAATGAAGTATTTATAAAGTCCCAGCTCAATATTATCTTCTACGGAGCCGGCCCTTGGGGGCTACATGTTACTGCTCAAATTTACATCATCATATTTACAAAGTCCCTGCTCATTATTACATAATGACCCGACACTTGGGGGCTAATGCATATTGCTCTTTGCTGAAGACAATTCTAGGATGACCCGGCTACACTACTATGTCTATAGCCGACTCATGGGGGCTACACAACTAGATTTTATTTAATGCCATGGTGATAAGTCCCGGCTTATTCATGCTGATTAAACCGGCCCTTGGGGGCTAAAGGTAATATGGATATAAGGGAGAAATATCTTCAAATTCTCAGTTTTGAGTAAATCAGATTGACCCGGTGTCTGCAAAAATCATAAACCGGCGTCGGCGACAATTATGACTCGGCATCATCTATTTATAACCCGGCAATTTTGGTAATCATAAAACGGCAAGTTTTATATCTTCAAGCCGGCTGAATATAAGTTGAATACTTGAAGGCCAATATTTTTGTCAAGTCAGAGCATTGAAGGCCGACTCAAGTGGATTATCTCTTACAATATTTCTCAACAAGAGACCAATGTCAGCAAATTGACTCTGAAGCTGGCCTGTTGACCCAGATTTTTTAAAGGAAGTATCTGGATTTTTTGCATTGGCAAAATTTCAACATATCTGCTAAAGAGATTGGCTATGATATTATGGATACATATCAAGAAGGAGATGACAAGGACTTAAGGATGATCAAGTGCCGGCTTACAAAGAATATTTAACCCGGAGCACAACCACTACTAGAAAAAGGGCTATAGATGGGATTGACACTAATGGCGCACCAGAAAGCTGGTGTGCCATTAGTATATACTAATGGCGCACCACCATCTGATGCGCCATTAGAGTTTAAACTACTAATGGCGCACCTTGCAATGGGTGCGCCATTAGTATCAAAATTTTTTTAACTAGTGCTGTGTCCAAACATACTAATGGCGCATCCTGCCCAAGTCGCCATTAGTAGTTTAACTACTAATGGCGCACCAGCAAGGTGCGCCATTAGTATAGAATTTTTTTTGAACTAGTGCGCCTATCCAAACATACTAATGGCGATCCTGCCCAAGTGCGCCATTAGTAGTTGTAACTACTAATGGCGCACCAGGCGGTGGTGCGCCATTAGTATAAAATTTTTTTGAACTAGTGCGCCTATCCAAACATACTAATGGCGCATCCTGCTTAAGTCGCCATTAGTAGTTGTAACTACTAATGGCGCTTTCTATGCAAGAGGTGCGCCATTAGTAAGTGGGCAGCAACAAGATATTTGGGACAGCCTCTCCTACCCACACACTCACTTTCTCCCCACTTCATTCTCTCCACCTCCTCCTTGTCTCGGTGCCTCCTCTTTTCACCTCATTTCCACCATAGATTCATTCAAATTAAGTGGTTAAATTACCTTGTTTTAATAGGTAAGTAAGGGGAAGCTATATTTAGGTTGTTCTCCTACAACAATGTGCACATGCACTTTTTACGGCCTAACTAGATCTATGTATGTTAGTGGTGTTGCATATGTTTGTGGTGTTGCATATGTGTTTGTGTTTGGAGGTGTACGGTATTTGAAATGCGATAGTTGCCAATATTTTGCGGAATGTTGATTCATTTCCGTTTAGCGAGAATTTTGGCATTAAGCATTCTTTTGGTCCTATTTTTAGGAAAGTCATGCCAAATTTTTGTTTGGTTCTAAAATATCGTTTTGCTCTACCCATGACGACCATGGTCCGCACGATGACCGAAGGCATCGTGAATAGGTTTTTGAGGTCCGCGAAGGCGAGATGCTTCAAAAGAACGAGACGGAGATAAGATGTCCGTGTCGAAGATGCAAGTCAAGAGCCTTAATGCGGACCCGGATTCCGGCAGGTGCGGGACCACCTGCTGTTGCGTGGTTTCATGGATGGCTATCGGTGGCAAGGTGATGAAGATGACTACGAAGTCGTCCATGCGGGTCGGGCAAGAAATGAGGAAGGGCAGCAAGACAACCACCGCGGCTCGGTGGCGAGAAGACGAAGAATCCCGAGAGATGATCACGGTGTGATGTTGTACACAATCATCATGTAGAAGATGCGAGGACATGATGATGAGGAAGATGCCGGAGCAGGCGACGGCATGATCATGAAGATGATGATGCCGGCGGAGCGCGACGCTGGACCATCGATGGGCTGGGTGCAGGACCCTCATAATCAAGAGCTGCTTCTCAAGCGCACGGATAACGCAAGAGCTGCCGCCGAGAGAAAGCCAAGATGGATCAACTTGAGTTAGACGCGTTACTCCATTGTATGAAGGATGCAGGCCCGAGGATACCGCTGAAAGTAACGCTCATGGCTCGAGATGAAGGTAAAACACAAAATGACCGACGATGCTTCGACGAGAACATGTCATTCGCACGAACGCCTTCCCAAGGGGAACAAGTGCCCGACCAGTTTGGAGGAGGCGAAGAAAATCGTGTGTCCTCTCGATTTACCGCACGTGAAATACCATGTGTGCATGAACAATTGCATCATTTATCGGGGCGAGCACGCGAGTCTACCATATGTCCGTGTGCGGCGTCACTCGATACAAGAAGAGGAAGAAAGCTCCTCGAAAAGTGGTGTGGTACTTTCCGATCACTCCTCGTCTGCAGCGCTATTTCATGGACCCTAAGGTAGCAAAGCTCCTGCGTTGGCACGCCGGATAGGGAGGAGAAGAAGCGGAAGATGACGCAAATGATCCGGAGATAGATAAAAAGACAAGATGCTGAGTCACCCTAAGGATGCAAGCCGCTGGCAAGCGTTGAACTTCAAGACTTCGGAATTGGGGAACGATCCAAGGAACATCGTCTTGGGCGCGAGCACCGATGGAGTCAATCCGTTTGGCAGCCAGAGAAGCACACATAGCACCTGGCCTGTGTTTGTGTGGATGTACAACCTTCCCCCCTGGTTGTGCATGAAGAGGAAGTACATTCACATGAGTATGCTAATTGAAGGGCCGAAACAACCAGGGAACGACATCAATCAGTATCTGGGGCTGCTGAAAGAGGAGCTTGACACGCTGTGGAAAACGCCAGCCAATACGTGGGGCCGCAGAAAGAATATTTCCCTATGAGAGCCGCACCGCTCACGACGGTGCACGACTATCTCGATTCTGGATATCTCATGGGCAGGTAGTCCACGGATTTTCCGGATGCGTAAGGTGCATGGATGACACAACGATCGCCAGCTAAATAGAGATCCGGGTCTTTGAAAACCGTGTTCATGGGACATCGAAGGTGGCTTCGCGACGATGACCCGTGGAGAAACGCAAGGATCTGTTCGATGGTGAAACCGAACCCAAAACGCCTGTACGAGGAGCGGCGAGGAAATAGACAAGCTGTTGAAAAATTGGAAAGACTGCCCACCGCCGAAAGAAGCAAAAGGCGCCAGAGCCGGAAAGAAGCGAAGGCGCCAGAGCCGCTGCTGAAGGTATGGAAAACGAGGTCTGTTTTACGGGACTTGCCGTCTTGGAAGATCCACCGTGTGCCTCACAGCCTTGATGTCATGCATATCACGAAGAACGTGCGAGAGTCTGCTTGGTACCCTGCTCAACATGCCGAGAGGACCAAAGATGGGCCGAAGCAAGGGCAGACTTGAAATCAATGGGCATCGGCAGGAGCTTCACGCTATATATGATGATGATGATGATGATGATGATGATGATGATGAGGCGAAGCAGGACACGAAAAGTCGTCGCAAAGGCAAAAGGCCAAGAAGACCGGAAATGACTACCCTCCCGCGTGCTTCATTCTAAGTCGAGGAGATCGAGCAGTTTTCACCGCCTCCTAGGAGTAAAACTTCCTTCTGATTACGCTGGGAAGATAAGCAGATACCTAGACCCAGTGAAGCGAAGTTCAGCGGGATGAAGTCTCACGACCGTCACGCGTCGATGACGCAGATACTTCCATTGCAATCCATGGGATCATGGACGCGCACGTCCGTGAAACGCTATTTGGCCTATGCAACGTCTTGACGTCATCTCTCGGAAGTCGATTGGCGTGAGGCAACTCAGAAGGCTACAGGAAGAGATCGTGGTGATACTATGCGAGCTTGAGATGTACTTCCCGCCCGCATTCTTCGACGTTATGGTGCATCTGCTGGTCCATATAGTGGAGGATATCATCCAACTCGGGCCGACGTTCCTGCACAGCATGATGCCGTTCGAAAGGATGAATGGTGTCATCAAAGGATACGTTCGCAACATGTCACGTCCAGAAGGAAGCATAGCCGGGGCTTTCGATCAAGAGTGCATCTCCTATCGCACGAATTATCTAGGCATCGAGAACCCCGTTGGTCTGCCCGTCAACAGGCACCTCGGCAGGCTCGCTGGATGGGGTCACCGTGAGGGTCGCCGCGAAATGCATGTCGACTTCGAGGGTCGACTCGCCGACTTTGAAAGAGCAAACCTAGTCGCGCTACAACACATAGGCGTGGTCGATCCTTGGGTGGTAGAGCACAAAACCTTTATTAAAAAGGCGTACAATGACCGAGGCCAACAGAGGACGGACGGAGATACACTCAAAGAGCACAACTCATGTTTCACGCGTTGGTTCAAGCATAAGCTTACATCCGTACCCTTTACATGAGGATTCTTCCCGCGAAGAACAACTCATATTCGCCTTGTCACGGGCGCCGAGCACAACCTGATGACCTATGAGGCGTCATTTATATCAACGGCTACACATTCTACACCGAGGCCAAGGACATGAAGAGCGATGGTTATCGAACTCCGGGGTAACGATGGAATCCTACACCGGTAACGACAAGGACAGATACTACGGAAGGATCGAGGAGATGTGGGAGCTGAGCTACGCTAGAGAGAAGGTCCCGATGTTCCGTGTCAGATGGGCCAAGAACGTCATAAAAGAACCGATGGACTGGGGGGGTGCTCGGCGGCGAGGGGGACCGGATCTGGCGAGGTGGTATTTCATGGGTACTTTTTGAACTATCATGAATATTTTTAAATTTCATGGACACTCGATCTCGATCCCCCTCCATCTCGATCGCTATCCCACCTCGCCAGATCCGGTCCCCTTGCCGCCGAGCACCCCCTCATCCATCGGCCGCCGCCGCCGACCCCGCACCCTCGATTCCCCTACTCAACCGCCGCCGCCGACCCCCCGCACCTCGATTCCCCTACTCAACACGCCACCCGACCCCACACCCCACAAGACCGTCTTATAAAAAAAATTAGTATCAAACAGCTTTTTAAATGCTACTGTCTTATAAAAAAATATTACTGTTATTATTTAAACAAGTTTGAACATATTTAAACACAAATAAGTATCAAACAGCTTTTTAAATGCTAAAAAAAATTTGTGGAGCCCACCTCGATCCCCCTCCATCTCGATCGCTATCCCACCTCGCCAGATCCGGTCCCCCTCGCCGCCGAGCACCCCCCCAGTCCACCGGCCGCCGCCGCCGACCCCCCGCACCCTCGATTCCCCTACTCAACCGCCGTCGCCGACCCCCCGCACCCCGCGCACCGTCTTATAAAAAAAATAAGTATCAAACAGCTTTTTAAATGCTAATGTCTTATAAAAAATATTACTGTTATTATTTAAACAAGTTTGAACATATTTAAACATAAATAAGTATCAAACAGCTTTTAAATGCTAAAAAAATTTGTGGAGCACAGGAGTCAAACCCAGACCTCACAGTGTGAGAACTGGCTGCCGACCAATCGAGCTAGTAGAGTGGGCTTGACGTGGATAGGTTACAGCAGTACATAACCTTTTGGCTCGAGTTGAAATAAAAAAAAATACTAATGGCGCACCACGGTGAGGTGCACCATTAGTATGGACATGCTAATGGCGCACCACGGTGAGGTGCGCCATTAGTATTGTGCCCGATCCCCTGCCCTCTCCCCTTCGCCCGATCCCCCTTCCCTCTCCCCTCGCCAGTTCCCTCTCCTCTCGATCCACCGCCCGCCCCCGCCTGACCCTCGCCCTCGCCTCGCCCTCTCCCTCCCTCGCCTCTCCTCGCCTTCCCTCTCCCTCGCCCGCCTCCCTCGGCGCCATCGTCCCGCCACCTCGACGCTGCCCGCCGCCTCGGCCGCGACCCCGCCCCCGGACCTTGCGCCCACGCCGCCTCGGCCGCGACCCGCCCGCTCGGGCGCCGCCCAGCGCCGCCTCGACGCGACCCGCCGCCCAGCGCCGCCTCGGCGCGACCCGCCACCCGGACGCCGCCCGACTCCGCCTCGGCGCTGCCCGCGCCGCCCGACGCCAGATCGACCCGCCCGACGCCGCTGCCCCACCTCGACCCGCCCGTCCACACCACCGTCGCCGAGCACCACCACCCCGTGAGCTCCCCTCCTCCTCCCCTCCTCCTCCCCTGCATTTGAATGAAAATAACATTGTCGATGATGTCCTATACATGTGAATTGCAGTTTGTAAACATTCATTTGCCCCTCCTACTCCCTCCATTCAATGTGAAGCTTAATACATTCTTGACCTTGCCCTAGCCATCCTGTGTTGGAATTACCTTGCCATTGCCTTTAGCTGAATCGAACTTGAAACCGATGTACTCCTTTGTTATTGGCTGCTCTGTCTTGAAGCTGTATGTGCTTAGTGCTTTAGCAAATAAGCTAATGAACTATCTGGTCCCCGTTCTTGCTTGTATTTTGAAATATCACCTGCAGCCTACAGTTGCCAAGCCACCAAATTCAATAACTTCCTTGAAATGATGCGAATCATGGAGAGCAATAAATAAAACTGTTTTATTCCTCAACATAATTACTGTGTTCATGGCTTCACAACTGTCCTTGGTAGCTTCTTCTCCTCGCAAACTATATGAAGGCAGAGACATCTCAATTGCTAACGCACAATGAATATATGTAGGTGAACCCAATAGGAGAAGTTCAATTCTCAACCATAGCTTGATGTTGCTTTCAACCTATACAAGGCTATCTGTTGAAAGTATGTAGAGATTGAAATGGAATTCTTGACACTATGTAGCTTTGGTTTCTCAAGTAATTAAAGAAATGCTCCAAGAATAAGGCCACCATCGATATATTTGTTCTTTTATGGACAAAAGAGTTTACATGTGAATTATCACTTTTATTTCTTGACAAGTTTCTTACCTTTGTGCTGGTCAATTCTTTTTATGTAGATTTTGATAATATATATTTAGCTAAGATGCATTAGATCATTGTAGATAGTCGAAGGGATGCTATAGATGAACATTTGTGTACTATTTGTAGCGAACATATCTCCAATTGTATTATTGGAAATTAAGGAAAATTTTGGCATTTGCTCGATTGATTTGTTCACTCATGGAGGCTATAACTTTTAACTTTTCGTTTTAAGCGTATCTTTGGGCTCTGCCAGATCTGATATATAATACACATAGAGTATTCGACATTTGGATCTGTGTATGTATGATTGGTGCTTTACGAGATGTTGAAATGATGCATGGTCTGAACATGCATATATTCTCTCTTGAGAATATTATTACCAAAGTCTTGGCAGCACTGTTGGACACTAGTACTATCATCTTGTACTCTTGTCGAGGGCAGGGCAATGGCCAAACAGTCTTTCGAGCACAAGCCCATGCTTGGTCAGTTCTTGGGGTCTAGGTGCCCGATTCATTCATTTATAACTGAAAAATAATCTGGAGGGTCTTAACAAAAACAAAAGTAATCAAGAATAAGAAAATCAATACTGAACCTACGGTTACTAGTAAGTATCTCGTGAATCAGATTGCACATTTTCAGGTTCTCAAGAATAATGCGATCACTCTGGAAAAATGAATAGGCACATCACTTGCACTTACACATAGTTAATGTAAACGTTTTGCACAATAACGTAGAATGTATCTTCAGTTTTTGCACTTAAAAAAGCCAATCTTCAGTTTGTCCACTTCAAAATATTATAAACTCTGTTTCTGCACTGAATATGATCAAATGTTTAGTTTCTTCAATTAAAAGAGTGCAAGGGTTTGACAGAGTGCAAGAGTGCAAGGGTTTGACAGAGTCCAAGAGTGCAAGGGTTTGACAGAGGGCATATATTTAGTTTTTGCACCTCAGTATAGGAATATATGTTCATTTTCTTCTAGTTTTGACAGAGTGCAAGGGTTTAGTTTTTGCACTGTGTTTGATGTGTTCTTCCACCTGTAGAGAAGATTTTCACACGTAGAAGTTTTTTTTCAAATATATTTTCAGTTAAAACAGAGTGAAGGTTCAGTTATTTGCTGCCATGGTGGTTTCTTCAATCAAATAATCTTTTCATTCCTGCTTGGCGATTTATTATTTCTAAGAAAAGAGAGAGCTAGGATCTTACTAACAACTCTACTAGATTGTTAAGTTGGGTGGGATGTAAAAGCAAGTCTTCTTCTAAGTGCAATATACTTAGTGCTGCTATATGAGTGTATAAATATTTGTTGCTATATAAATGTGAACAAAATTCGTGCTTGTATATGATATTCTGCCATGAAGCTTCACCAGCTCCTGTGGGTGTGGGATCCATGTGACATGTGACATTGCATCCATGTCCACCTGGGATAATGATTTTGCAGGTACCCCGAGAGGCCCTTGAGTTTGCCGGAATGTCGATTAACTTCCGTTCCGGCAAATTCGGGTACTCCATATGTCCTATTTTCAGCAAAGGTCATGCTGAAATTTTCCGTGAATTTTAGCATGACTTTGCTAAAAATAGGACATATGGGGTACTTGTGACTAATGCATGGGCCGGGGTATCTTAGTAGTTAATTAAGTAGGATCAAGTGCCCCGCGCATTTGTGACTAATGCATGGCTTTTAGGGTGCCTCGGTGTCGATAAAACCGAAATGATGAAAGGTTAGGCTTTTAGGGTGCCTTGGCGTCGAAAAACCCTCAATGATAAAAGCTTAGATTTTAGGATGCCTCGTGTCGACAAACCCTAAATGATGAGACCATGATCTTGTTCCTTGACAATAACCAACTTTTGACCAAACTTTGTTTCTATTTAGAGAGAAACATGGCCCACAACGATGAGGCCGGGGTTGGGCGGCAAGGCATTCAGGAGCTGTCCCAGAGATGGAGGAACAACCTCACTTGTATGAGGCCGCCGCCTTCCCCACCGATCCCGAGACCACGGATGGTGCCGCCGAGGATGACCACACCGATGCCACCACCGATGGTGCCGCCGAGGATGCCACCATCGATGATGGCGGTGCATGCACAGATGGCAGCCAACCAAGAGGCAACGGAAGGACGGCGCCTGATCGTGCTCGCACCCTCAAGGAGGAAGTTACTAAAGTGGACTCCAACGGAATCCAACGCGCCCGAACGAATAGTCAAGGGTACTCGCTTCAGCTCGGGTGCATTGTCCGAGCACCGCCTCGATCAACACCGAGAACCCGAGGCATCCCGACCGAGGGAATTTGCGCAACCTCCTCTTCACGAAGCTGCACGAACGATACAAGTTCCCGCTGAATTTGAAAACACAAGCCTCAAAGGGAATAAAGTGAACAATGCTGCCCTCACGAAGATGAGCAAGGCCCTGTCTACTTGGAAAAGCAATGTTAAGAGAATGATCGAGAAAGGTGAGAGTTATCGAAGATCAAGGAGAAAAATCCTTCGATCACGAAGATGACTACAACGACTTCAAGATCAATTGCTCGAGCACCGCAAGCTCCCAATCAAGTGAGTGGGGAAACAAATGCGGAGCTGAACATAGGGGAACACACACTCGGTCCCGGCGGTTCTGAGTGGCGGAGCCTATATGGGACAAGGAGGAGGCGGACCATGCCGAGCAAGGCCTACCGCCTCTCTTGATACATACGGTGACAAGCGGACCAGGAACTTTGTCGGGGCCGGTACAAGAAGGACCCAAAACAAAGGAGCTTACCACGGATCCGAAGACCGGCAGCTTGAGCTTGTTCTCGTAAGGAATACACCCCGTAATTAGCTCCATATGGTTGCATTCTAATTAATGAAGCCAATTTCTAAATGGTTCACATTCTTCCGCAGCGATCGAAAGCGATGGCGCTGGGTCGACTCAGAGCAACCCTTGGGACACCACTCTAAATAGGGGTTGAATGTAATGAAGAACAAGGATAAGCTCGATGGTCGACGTCGGATGGTCGTGTGGCGGCAAAGGCTTGTCGACAAAATGGGGTCATACTATACCGCTGGTGTGCGGAAGGAGAAAAGACCAGCTCGGAAAGCCAGCGCGAGAGGTTCAAGAACTCAAGGCACAGTGGCGCGGATTCGGAGATTGTCCAAGAGCAAGTGGAACAACGACTCGGGCGACGATCACCGCCTTTGTGCCTACCTTGATCTCGGGTTGAGTCGTGGATTGCGGGCGGCCAACAGGGCCGCCCGATTCCTAGCTTCACGGCCAGCAACTCGCATAATGCGATGGCGGGGCCATTGGTGCCTCGGCGGGGCGGCATTAGTGTCTCCGACGCCGCACGGAGCTTAATGCACCGGGTGTCGCCGCCGGCACCTCTGCAGCAAGCGCCCCTCCGTCAATCGCACGCCCGCCGTTGGCGGTGCCTCTACATTAGCCGAGCTCGACGCCATCATCACGGTAACTAATTAAGCCTCTCTCGCCGAGGACTTCATCTCCTTGCCTTTGATCGGGCATCCTCGACGCCCTACATGTTTTCGCGGGCGCCGCCGACGTTCCGTCCACTCTCCTCCACTTCGTGAACAACGAGTTGGTCGATGTCGCCAAGGGCAAAATCGCTCAACCGGCAACCCTTGTTCCACGGTACCCGGATGCCACCCAACTTGTTTAGGGTTCAACTGGTTCGGTGCTGCCAGGCTGCGACGACTTGTTACCTCGAATCGACCCGTCGGGGCCGACGATGATGACGTGATGACCCTCGGCCGCTTGCTGAGCTGGCCCTGCTTTGGCGAAGAGCCAGATTCGTTTGGGGCGGGGACACCACCCAAAGACAACACCGCCCGATCGTGCGGCGCCAAGTCGGCCCCATGGCAAGACCGCCCGTAGCGGTGCGGACATCCCTATGCCATCGGATCCAAACATGCATATGGCACAGGATCGAGCACGACGACGACGGCGACTATGATACATTTGGCAACGCCGATTAGTACTTTGCCGAGCGTTGATGCGATGGCGACTTCATGGGGCCTCCTTCTCAAGAACCAAACCCAACAAAAGACGTGTGCGATCTAGCTCGTACAGCGGAGAAGCCAAGTTGCAGCAGCGCCGTCGGCGTTCAGCTCTCGAGAGACGCCTCACTGCCGACTTCACCGAGCCTCGAGATAGGCGAGGTGCAAAATATTATCAGCCCCAACACACTCAAGAAGGCGGTCTGTGAGCAAAACTCGGTCCCATTACAGGAGAAGAAGAAGGCACGCAAAAGAAAGACTAAGAAGGGTGCGAGCCAGCCGCACCGAGTAATGATCCGTGCTCGGGGCGGGCCACCTTCACCGCAGGATATCTCGAGGAGGGTGCATGTGGCGGGTAGGGCGATGCTACCGACAAATATGCTCAATGCTGCAACCGTGCTATCTTGGAGTCTGCATGATGTTGTTCTTTCTTTGGAGAAGCAGCGTCTTAGGGAGAAGGATGTGGCATACCCGGTTTCGCGCCAAGGTGCCGAGGGGCAAGGGCTTTGTGGATAACTCCATCGGGCGTACCGATCGTCCTGCGTTTGATGACATCCACGCTATGTTGAACCTTCATCCGCTGCACTACACCTTCGTTCGGCTATTTTCGCTGAGTATGGAGATGCGGATCATTCGCGACAAGACCCCGGACATCGTGATAGTTGACCCCTTCTACATGCGTGCCAAGATCTTGGGCAGCGCTGGGGACCGGCAAGTCGCGAGTTCTTACCTCGAAGGCGTCATTCTGGCAAACCAAGATAAGGATAACTTCCTCGTGCCTTACTTTCCCGAGTAAGTCCTCCCCTCAACCGGCCCGTAACATATGAATTCTTACATTTTGATCGTTTTTCTTTTAACATTCCGTGTTTTCTGCAGTGACACACGTTGCACGCTCATCCTCCTAAGCCCCAAATATTCCATGGCCACGTATTTCGACCCGGACCGTCAGTCGAACGTAGACTACACAAATGTCAAGAAGGTTCTTGATGATGTTCTCCCCGGCTACGCCAAATCTGGAGGCACCTTCACCAGGCCTATTCGTAGCACGGCAAGCACGTGTTCTCCCACAATCTGACGCTCGCTGCTGCGTCAAGCAGCCGCTTTGCGGTCGAAGGGTGCCTACTACGCCATCCATCACATGCGGCGATCGTGCGGGACCATCATCAACTTCGCTACCGAGTAAACTCCAAGATTGGGCCGCGGCGTGTCGGCAATCCAGGGCGCGGACCTCAGACAAAATTCTTTCGCATCCATCGGAGTTTGCGGAAATCATCCATCAAGATGTCCTTCATACCTCGGGGCAGTTCTACCTCGAAATCAACCGTCCAACGGTGACATCGACACAATGCTACAAATGCAGGATGACAACGCCCGTTCTTTCATGACTCCCACGATAGACGGCGGCTTCATCCACGCCCGTCCCTTGAGTCAAGTTGTCTAGTTCTGAAACATCGATTGGCTCATGTTGTAATTAAACTTTAATGAACTTGTAGTATGTCTCTTTGGTTTGAGAGTCGTTCAACTTAGATGTAATCGATGCTATTAATGTCTTGCTTTTCTCTTCCGATCATTACATTGCATACTTATATATTGCTTATGTATTGTCGTGAATTGGTACTAACGTTTACGTTTGGCTAGTGCATAGCGATGCCGACGTATGTCGTGGTACAAGGGTAAGGTTCCCGAGTCTCGATGATGGGAGGAGTGTCGAGACAGGTTCACCGATTCAGCGGTAACAGTTACAAAGGGTACACCACTAGGGCCGAGGCCGAATCTAGATCGCCCGCTATCTAGCGGGAGAGGGAGGGCGTTGGAGGAACCGGATGAAGACGAGTTTCATCGTGATGATGCTCATCGTGATGACCGCAGCTCTCTCTATGTGATGGTAGTTTAGATGATCGATATCGACTTGTAATGTGAAGACAAACTCGCTACTCGCGGTCTCGAGACTTGTAATATAATATTCTATCTTTGTTCGGTCTTTTCAATTCGGAGACTAATATGATGAATTGTATTAGGAGACTAATATGATGAATTGTATTCAAAGACTAATCTTCTATTGTATTTGATGAATCTATTGTTGATGTGTCTGTCTATATTTTGTCAAATTATACATTTTGTAACCTGTGCAAAAACAGAAAATAAAAAATAAAAAACCTAATATTCATACTAATGGCGCATCACATGATAGTGCGCCATTAGTATGACAATCTACTACTAATGGCGCATCATTGGGTAGTGCGCCATTAGTATGCTGTGATTACTAATGGCGATCCGGAGGTGGTGCGCCATTAGTATCTTAAAGCACTGGTATACATGCCCCGGGAGGCATACTAATGGCGCACCTGTTTATACTAATGGCGCACCAGTGGTGCGCCATTAGTATCAGATACTAATGGCGCACGGGTGGTGCGCCATTAGTAAAAATTACTAATGGCGTGCTATTAGTGGCGCACTGATGATGCGCCATTAATGGCCAAATTAGGTGCGCCATTAGTAGTGGTTTTTCTAGTAGTGAACCTGTCAAATTTGTTCTTGTGTTTATATTGCAGATTAGTTTAACATGGATAAATCCAAATTAAACTGGGGGCTAATGTCGGGGATATACCCCGCGGTATGACCCGGTCGGAAGTATGACCCGGTCGGACTTGGCGCTTCACCGTGGAGTGCCGGAGGACTGGCGACTCACGGGTCTGGCGGGTCACTGGTCAGACGACTCACGAGCCTGACGACTCACGGATGACCCCGATGGCGGGTCAAATAGAAGACTAGTCCCAAGGCCCAGAAGGCCGGCTCATGTTATGGTGGGCCGGCTTAAGAGGAAAGGGATGACGAATATTTCCTTTACGCGGAAGCAAGACCCGGACTTGTATTCAACTTGTAAGAAAAGAAAGACTAGCCCTAGTCCTACTAGGACTCCATATGTAACCCGCCCCTCCAACTTATATAAGGAGGGGGCAGGGTTCCCCAAAGGGGGACATGCAAGAAGCAATAATCTCCAGGGCTAGACACAACTAGAGGGTCGCCGGCTTACCGGCGACACTCTCATGATCATAATGAGATCTAGCCTCAAACAACATGTAGGGCTATTACCGGATGATGTTTCCCGGGGCCCGAAGCTGTCTAAATCCTTGTCTTGTGTTGCGTCTCTCGATTCCGCTTAGCCCCTCTCAAGCTACCACATAGATGCGTTGGCCTCGCGACTAAGTCCTGACACTAAGGACATCTGACATGTTAATTCCATGATAACCCCAGTGATTCTGAATCTCCTCCTGCGTCATCGTCCATACCGTCGATGTCTTCGGAGTCGAAGTCAAGCACGTCTGACACATCGTCGACAGTGGCAATGAAGTGGGTTGTGGGTGGGCAACGAATTCCTTCGTCGCCTGCTTCCCACTCAAGCCGGACATAGTTCGGCCAAGAGTCTCCTGAAAAAGAGAGAGATTTTAATGAGTTCATCACGTCTCTAAAGGGCGAGTGCTGGAAGTTATCCGTAGTGGTGAACTCCATTACAGGAGCCCCTCTAGGTTCGGCGGGCTCAGAAGCGCGCGGATTGGAACCTACAGCCGGATATGAGTCCAGGGGTCCTGTGACACAGGCTTCTCTAGGGGTGAGGCACGTGTTCGGCTCTAACTCCGATGAGTGCGCGGCCTGCGGGACGGGGTCCATCCACCCGTCCTCACGCAACGTAATCTGCTCCAGATTTAGGTCCGGGGCTACTGCGGGGGTGATATCTCAAGCATTGTCCGACAACAGGTTTAAGCCGTGCTCATCGTGACTGTCCGGCGCTCCTGGCACAGGCCCGAATCCATTGAAGATCAAGTCTCCGCGGATATCCGCCGTGTAATTCAGTTTTCCGAACCTGGCCTAGTGGCCAGGGGCGTAGCTGTCGATCTGCTCCAGTTGGCCAAGCGAATTGGCCCGCAGTGCGAAGCCGCCGAACACGAAGATCTATCCGGGGAGAAAAGTCTCACCCTGGACCGTGTTGTTAACGATTGAAGGAGCCATCAAGCCTTGCAGCGACGACACAGAGGAACTCTCAATGAAAGCACCAATGTCGGTGTCAAAACCGGCGGATCTCGGGTAGGGGGTCCCGATCTGTGCGTCTTAGGCTAATGGTAACAGGAGGCAAGGGACACAATGTTTACCCAGGTTTGGGCTGTCAGGACCCCGATTCCAAGTCACGTCGACCTAGCCGGTAACACCTCATATCACTTTGCAGTCTCACGCACGGTATTCCCACGGGTGTCGCCTTACCCTGGCCCGGGACCGTTTGCGTCTTTTGGCTCACGTATATGACCGTGTCGCTAGCATCCACATGACAAAGAACCCGGGCCGACATGGCTAGTCGTGAACCCAAAGCGGCGCTAACCTATGGGGACAGCCATACATGAATCACATCGAGCATGTCGGTCATCAACGTATATATTCGGGCTGTAGCACTGGCTAACAGGACTCGGTATCCCGGCTGTAGCAGGCTAGGCAGGACTCGAAAAACACCGCGTGACATTTCCCGAAGGATGGACATAGGAACGGTGAAACACATGCCGCCAGATCAAGTGTCTAAGCGGTAGTCTGGGCTAGCAGGACTCGGTGAACCGGGCTGTAGCGGACTACTATCGCTCGTAAGCACAAGACTACATTTCCCCATATGAGAGGCTGCCAAGGATAAACAACTAGTTTGTCGGATCCCACTCATACCAAGCATTTCAATCATACACGCAATATGCCAGATATGAGTAAATACAACAAGGCATCACAACAAAACTCTACAACTCAGGTACTTTATTTAAGAGGCTCCGAGGAGCCATACATAACATATTCATACAGGTAGGGGTCACATGACCCAACACTCAAGTCATACAATCATACAAGCACATGCGGAAGAAAACTAGTCTGAGTACAGACTCTAGAAAGAAAGAAAGCTTGTTGGAGCCTTTCTGTCTACAAGGCCCTTCACAAGTCTTAGATCGCCACCTGGGTGGCTAGTTCACTCGTCGAAGTCGAGATCTACGTAGAATCCATCGGAGGGGGTAGTGTTGTCCTCTAAAAAACATTAATTAAGCAAACATGAGTACGGAAGTACTCAGCAAGTCTTACCACAGAATCCTATCATACATGCACATTCTCAAGAAGGTGGTGGAGTTATTTGCAGCAAGCCAGCTTTGACTCTTGGCTAAGCTATCCTACGTGACACCACTTTGTAAAGCATTTGTCGTACACGAGTCCACTAAACACCATCACAATACTCCACCGTGGATCCTCTCTCGTCATCCCACGAGAGGGCCATCCACGATACTCACACTTATCTTGAGGCTTTTAGTAGTATCCATTTACTTGTCTATGAACTGATATAGGTAACCCAGAAGTCCTTCTCCGTGGACACGGCTATTCGAATAGATCATATTAAACCCTGCAGGGGTGTACTTCTTCACACACGCTCTCACCACTTACCGCCGTTTACACGACATGTACTCGGCAACCTTCAAGCGGAAGCCCAACGTGGGTGTCGGCCACAGCCTACCTAAACACTCAAGTTCCTAGTCCAGGTTTATCGCCTATTCGGGTTCCATCCATGGAGTCGGCGAAGTTTCCCATACAACCCGAACGATGTGTGCAGGGTTCCCGAGATACCAAACGGGCACTCGGTACAGACCCGCGTGCCTACCGCAAAACAACCCACCCCTAAGGTCAGCGTTGCGTGCTGCCCCCAGCATGCTACAAACACCAGAAACTACTTGCAACTCCCGGACTAAGAACAAGGGTGGTTAAGAAGCCGAGAGGGTCAATTAAGGATCCCAAGGCGTGGTAGTAGCTAATTCATGGATCACAAACACAGATCTCAGTTCTTAGGATCGGCTTCAATGAAACAACCCACCGTGTACTCCTACATGGCCTCTCATCGATACCTTTACCAAAACGTGTTCAACACTTTCACTCTCGAACCAACACAACCTTTCACTCCAGTTCATCATCCCGATGAGCCAGACGACACAACTCTAAGCATAGCAAGCATAGCATGGTAGGAATCACAAACATGGCTCAATCAACTCCTACACATACTAGTGGGTTTCATCTAATTCTTGTGGCAATGACAGTCATGCAAAGGAAGTGGGTTCAACTACCGCAGCACACAACAGTTTGAATCGCGTTGTCCTAATGCAGAAACGAGAGCGAAGAGAGAATATGGGTTTGTATCGGAATGATCAATGAGTTGCTTGCACGATGGAGCAGGGGTAGAGTACGCCCTTGGATGGATAGTCGAGGTTATCTTGAGCGAGAACCTATCACGAAAAGCATACCGAAAGTAAACACACATGACAATATGCAACAATATGATGCATGCTATGACATGGCAATATGGATGTGTGTTGGCCTAATGCAAGCTAAAACAATAGGGGATGAACTCATTTGAATCAAAGATTCAAATGATAGCTCATTGAAATAGCCCTAAAGGTGCATTATCTTATTTTGGTTGAACAGCAAGGTTAACTTGATTTAACATGCATGAAACCTGTACCAATGGATAGAATGGATTTTTCTGATCATTTTTCATATATAAATCTTTGCATTTGGAGTTCTGATTAAAAGTTATAAGCAATTGAAATTTGAATTATATTCGGAATTTACTGTATTAGAATAAATCCAGAAATTAGATTAATCGTCGACCATGCGTCGACATGACGTCGAGGTCAACAGAGACGTCCGGGTCAAACCTGACAAGGGTCCCGCATGTCGGGGTAATTAACAACTAATGTTTAATTAAAACTAAACCTATTTAGTTAGCAGGGCTGGGCCCCATCAGTCAGTGACTCGTCGGAGTCAACCAGGGCCCACGTGGTCAAAGTCCACGTCGGCTGCACCGGCGACTAGCCGCCGGCGAGCCCGACGCGGCGGAGGAAGTGCTTTTGGCGATTCCGCGACCAAATGAACATGGAGGTGGCTACGGGTAGCTGGGAGGAAGCAGCGGCTATTGGTGGAGCCGTTTGGGGTCGGGGTGGCGGAGTTGGCGCCGGCGACGAGCTAAGCGGCCGCGGGGCCGAAGACGAACTTGGGGCTAGAGGGGTCGGTGAGGTGCGGGAGTGCATGGTTAGACCCCATGGGGTGCGGTGAGTGTGATGGACACCATGGGGTGGCGGAGAGTGACAGGAGCACGTCGGCGACGAGCTCCATGGCGGTGGAGTGCGGGTGGCGTGGTTGGTTGCTACGCTGCACGAGAGCGAGAGAGAGGGAAGGGGAGGTAGATGGGCTCACGGGCGACGCGTAGGAGCTCCCGTCGAGGTCGGGGACGGACCGGAGCGACGGCGGCGTTGAAAGGGATCTCCGGCGACGGTGGACTCGGTCGAGGGCGGTGGGGTGGATTCGGGGCACTAGAGCGAGCGGGGCTCGGCTGGTTCGGGGTAGTGGAGTGCGGCGGAGCTCCTGGACATGGTGAGGAGGAGCACGGACGGCGGGGAGCACGGTTACGACGATGGTGCGGCGGCGGTGGCGTCGGCCGAGGCGGGGGAGCACGAGGGAGAGGAACCGGGGAGGAGAGGAGGTGTCCAGGGGGTTCGGGGGAGAGAGAGAGAGCGATCCTCAGCGGCAGCTGGCGAGAGGAGCGGCAAGGCGGCGACTAGGTGCGTGGCACCCATGCGGTGCCCGCCGCCGAGCACCTGGCTGCCTGCCTGGCCGAGCCAAGCAGCTGTTGGCCATGCTCTTGGGCTGGGCAGCAGTGGGCCGGTAGGGAGGCGCCAGGTAAGTCCTTCCTGTTTTTATCTTTTTCTAATTTTCTGCAACTTTGTGGAGTTTTCTAAAATACCAAAACAGTTTTAAAATTCACTAAAATGCTCCTGGTCCATTGTTGAGATATTTCCAACATGAAACATTTTGGTTTGGCAATTTTTGGACATTTGAAATATTTTATATAATTTGAAATGCTCAAGAACAAAAACTTAAGAATTAATTCAAGGACCTTTGGATGACCTAGAAAATGATGCACCACTTTTGACATAGGCTCTGAACCAAAGCAAAGATGATGAGCATTTTGAAGGGCATTTCAGGTTCATTGAAATAATTTTAGTAAACCCTAGTTGAATTAAGGGGGTGTTACGGGGTTTCTGCCTTCCCCATTTCAAATTCAAATGAAATTTAAACATGATGCACATCCTAATGCATGGTCTAAGCGGGATGTGACAACTCACCCCACTCAAAAGAATCTCGTCCGAGATTTAGGATCTGTTGCGAAAAAGGTGGGATACTCAAGTCGTAGACGTTCCTCCCTTTCCCAAGTTGCTTCTTGCTCGGAATGGTTTGACCATTGAACCTTTAGAAACTTGATATTCCGGCGTCGAGTGGTGCGCTCGGTTTGATCGAGAATCTGAGCGGGATATTCTCGATAGGTGAGGTTATCTTGGAGATCAAGCGTTTAGTGGTCCACTCCACGGATAGGATCCGAGAAGCAACGCTGAGTTGGGAAGCGTGGAAGACATCATGGACTCTGAAAGATCGGGGTAGTTCAATTGGTAGGCAACTTCTCCTCATTTGGCAATAATGCGAAAGGGTCCAATGTAACGAGGAGCCAACTTGCCTTTGATACCGAATCGATGGGTTCCCTTCAGAGGAGTAACCCGAAGGTAAGCCTTCTCGCCAATTTCATAAGTCATAGACTTATGCTTGCGGTCATATTGGCTCTTTTGACGAGATTGGGCTGTTTTCAATTTCTCACGAATATCGCGAACCTGCTCTTACCTTCCTGAATCATGTCCGGGCAAAGAGTTGTCTCTCCCGGTTTCGACCAGTTAAGAGGCGTTCGACATTTCCGTCCATAAAGAACTTGAAAGGGCTTTGCCTAGCTGGCTTGATAACTATTGTTATAAGCGAACTCGGCGAATGGAAGGCATTTCTCCCAATTCATGCGAAAGAGATGACAAGCTCGAAGCATATCCTCTAGGATTTGATTGACTCGTTCTACTTGACTATGATTGGGGATGGAAAGCGGTGCTAAAAGAGAGACGAGTTCCCATAGCGTTTTGGAAACTTTCCCAAAATCGAGAGGTGAAGAGACTTCCACGGTCTGAGTTAATCTCTAATGGAACACCATGAAGAGACACTATTAGAGATGTACAAATCAGCTAGCTGGCTAGCGGTTATACTCTCACGAATGGGTAGGAAGTGGGCTACTTTGGAAAGCGATCAGCGACAACGAAGATAGCGTTATTCCCTCTCTTGGTCTGGGAAACCCGGTAATGAAATCCATACCGATTTTATCCCATTTCCATTCAGGAATTTCCAAAGGTTGAAGGGTACCAGCAGGCCGTTGATGCTCGCTTTAACTCGACGAGAGCGTCGCAATTAGCAATGTATTGAGCGATTTCTCTCTTCATCCTAGTCCACCAAAACCTCTGGCGTAGGTCTTGATACATTTTAGTACTACCGGGATGAATGGTGAGAGGAGAGTCGTGAGCTTCCTTAAGGATCAATTGCCGTAGCTGTTGTTTCTTGGGAACCACCAAGCGGTTTTCAAAGAAGACAACACCTTGTTCATCTATGGAGAAACACTTAGCAGCTCCGCTAGCAATGTTCTCCTTGATCCGAGATATCCCTCTATCATACTGCTGAGCAGCTATGATTCGATTCGTAAGGTCAGGTTTCGCCACCAGGGTGGAAAGGAATCCTCGAGGAACAATGTGGAGATTAAGTTTACGAAATTCCTCGTGGAGAAATGGTTGATTTTGTTGTAACATCAGGTTGTTACAGTAAGATTTGCGGCTTAGTGCGTCAGCCATGACATTGGCTTTGCCTGGGGTGTAAGATATCCCTAAGTCGTAATCTGTAATCAACTCGACCCAACGTCTTTGCCTGAGATTCAAATCCGGTTGGGTGAAGATGTATTTCAGACTTTGGTGATCAGTGTAGATTTCGCAATGATTACCAAGAAGGTAATGTCGCCAGGTTTTGAGTGCATGAACCACTGCTGCAAGCTCTAGATCGTGTGTGGGGTAGTTATCCTCATGTGGGCCTTAGCCGAGAGGCGTAGGCAATCACATGACGATCTTGCATGAGTATGCAACCTAGTCCTTGTCGCGAGGCGTCGCAATAGATAATAAAGTCCTTAGAAAAATCTGGTGGAACAAGTACGGGAGCAGATGTCAGGCGTCTTTTCAGTTCCTGAAAGCTGAACTCGCACTATGGCGTCCATTCGAACTTTTTATCTTTCTTGAGGAGTTCGGTTAGAGGTTTAGCAACTTTAGAGAAATTCTCGACGAAGCGGCGGCAATAGCTCGCTAAACCGAGGAAACTCCGAACTTGCTTAACCGATTCAGGTGGAGTCGATCAAGGCGGCTTGAACTCGCTCGGGATTGACAGCAATGCCCTTACCAGAGATTACATGGCCTAGGTAGGTCACTTCTGGTAACCAGAATTCACACTTAGAGAATTTGGCATAAAGGCGGTGCTCTCGAAGTTTCATCAATACTAGCCGTAAATGTTCGGCATGCTCTTCTTCATTTTTGGAGTAGATGAGTATATCGTTGAGGTATACCACGACGAATTTATCCAAATACTCCATGAAGATTGAGTTCATTAACCGAGAGAAGGTGGCTGGAGCATTGGTTAATCCGAAGGACATGACGGTGTACTCGTACTGGCCATAACAAGTAACAAAGGCCGTTTAGGAATGTCCCGTTCTTGATTTTGATTTGATGGTAGCCCAACCTCAAATCCATCTTGAGAAGATCGAGGATCCAGCGAGCTGATCATATAGATCGTTGATCCCGGGAGCGGATACTTGTTCTTGATGGTGACCAAATTGACAATCGGTAATCCACAACCATCCGATCCGTACCATCCTTCTTCTTGACGAAGAGGACGGGCAAGCCCATGGAGATGAACTAGGACGGATGAAACCCTTTTGCAAGGACTCATCGAGTTGTTTCTTAAGTTCAGCTAGTTCTAGGGGTGCCATCTTATAAGGTCTCCTAGAGATTGGGACGGTTCCGGGAACAAGATCTATCATGAACTCGACATCCCTGTCAGGTGGAACACCTGGCAGTTCCTCTGGAAAGACATCCGGGAAATCACGGACTATCGGAATGTCTTCGAGGTCTGGAAGGGGGTTGGCATTTAAGGAGTAAAGCTGGCGCTTAGACACTCGGGTTAAAACATTCACTGTCTTGCCCGAGGGATGGGTGAGCTGAACAGTTCTAGTAGAGCAATCAATCTTAGCATAATGGGCTGACATCCAGTCCATACCCAAGATGATGTTTATGTCCGAGGACTTAAGAGCTATTAGAGAAGCAAGAAAGACTAATCATCGACAAGAATTTCATTCCCATGACTTATTCTAGAGGTTTGCCATCTAGAACCAGGAGTTTAATTTCCATGGAGGTATGCATGTCACGTAATGTGGTGTTGTGCAATCGAGCATAGCTCTCGAAATAAATGAATGAGATGCTCCAAGATCAAAAAGAACAGTTGCGGATGGCAATTAACAAGGAGCGCATCGAGAACGGCGTTGGGATCCTCATAGGTTTCTTCAGCGAAACATAGTTGACATGGCCACGGCGGTGGCAACTGGTTTAGCATAGGGCACCTTTCCTGCTGGCTTGCCACGGCCAACAGACTTTCCAACTTGACTGGGGTTTTTTTGGGGGCACTCACGGATGTAGTGGCCCGTCCCTCCACACTTGAAGCAAGTTATCACATTTGGGCGTGGAGCAGCATTAGCAGTGGGGCCTCCATAAGTCTTGGGCGGAACATACTACTGGTTGGGGCGAGGCGCCTCAAAGGATGGCCTCGGGGTGAACCTGGGTGGTAGAGCAGTATTTGGAATCCAAACCCGGTGCTTCTGGGATCCAGAGCCGGATGAAGATCCAGAGTCACGGATGTGCTTGCGTGAAGCCTCAAAATCCGTCTGCCCAGTTTCGGCGCTGATAGCCTTATTGACTAGCTTCGGAAAAGAGGTGCACTCATGCAGACGAAGGTCTCGTCGTAGCTCAGGGCTAAGTCCCTTGCGGAACCTTGCCTGCTTCTTGGCGTCGGTAGAAACTTCTTCGGGAGCATAACGTGCTAACCTCCCAAATTCACGGCTGTAGGCATCCACTGTCAGCCTACCTTGGGTGAAACTGCAGAATTCCTCCCTTTTGCGGTCCATAAGACCTTCTGGGATATGATGCTCACGGAAGGCGGCACTGAATTCAGCCCAAGTTGTAACTTGTCCAACCGGACGCATAGCCTCATAATTCTCCCACCAGAGACTAGCAGGGCCTTCAAGATGATAAGCGGCAAAGGTAACCTTGTCAGCCTCAGCCACGTTGGCAGAACGCAGCTTGTGGTGGATGCTGCGAAGCCAATCATCCGCGTCGAGAGGCTCGACGGAATATTTGAACTTTGGGGGATACAGCTTGACGAAGTCATTGAGTGAAACCACATCATTTCTTGGCTGGCGTGCGGTGTTTTGTTCAATCCGCTCCAGTAAGCGATTGGTTTCACGCTTATTGCGTTCTGCTTCCAGCATAACCTCGGCCAAAGATGGCGGTTGCGGCAGATTCACATTCCTGGCTGCACTAGCTTCTCCCTGCTCCGGAGCAGCAGGATTGTTGCGGGTGTTGACCATCCTAGGAGACAGAGCAAAGGTTTTAACCAGGATGGCAGAATTTAACAAGGAAGTGCGGATGGTAATGGATAACATATAATGCAAAGATGTTCATCCGTATGACATGGTAATATAAAACTGCCATATATGTACCAACGGTCATACACACCATTCATAGTTTAGTACAAGCCTGACGGGGTACAACTATAAGGAAGGGCGTTACATCTCATCGGAAGCATCCCAACTTCTATACATTATTTTTCTACACTTCCGGAACGATACACACTAAGTCATATCCCACAAGTCACGCAGGAGGGTGGAAATACAACTATTACAACACTAGGAATACTACTACTAACTCAGGCAGCTCCATAGTAGTCCTCATAGAAGTCACCTCCCAAGCCTAGAAGTGGAACATGATCATCCGGAAACAGACAATCCTGTGGGGCCTGTGGACCATAAGGACTCGGATGTGGCCGTGGTCCAACAAACGGTGGCAGACGAGGCCCACGAGGAGGAGTGATGCCCCCAACCTCGCGCCACTCCATAAAGTCTGGTAGACTAGCCCGCACAGGGTACAAGTCCCTCATGTCCATATATCCGGCTTGCATGGCAGGTGCAAACCGAGTCAGAGTAGCCCAGTGATCAGAACAGGCATTAAAAAGCTCCATACGCAAGGCCCGGTTCTCTCGGTCCTTGTCCTCCAGCATCTCAGTAGTAGTGCGAAGGAGTGAGTCCTCATGGGATGCATCGCTGTACAAACCACGAAGGTAGCCATGCGCCCGAGGATGGATCTTGGCATGTAGCGGAAATCGGTGTTGCCCAACAAGGCAGTTACGCTCGAATAATAGTCATCATAGAATAGGCTGCATCTTGCGGACATTCCAATAGTGATCCGAGCCCATAAGAACGGTGAAGTGGTTCAAGAGCTCCGGGATAAGATGGATAAATCCGGACCGTGCATAGATATTGGCTTTGGTTGAAATCCTAAACTGCTCCTCGGCGGTATATTCGGGATACCATCGATAACCAGTCTCAATCATCACCCGAACCAGCATTGCCGTGTGACCACACACACCGATGCAACGGGTCGACGAACCACTTGGTTACGGGGACGGTGGCCATCTGAAAGCACAGCCACAATGCAAAGACATTAGAATTTCTAGGGAAAATCGGGCAGCATAACATCTGTAAATGCTCAAAATCAGATTTGAGACATTCAAAATCAGATTGCAAAACCACTCAACAACATCATATCAAGGTTCTGGTTCGACTGATAGCATACTAAAATTTAGTAGCACTGAACTGAGGATGTAACCAACAATCCTGTAAGTTACTACGGATTAGTAACACGTGAACCTGATAAAGAGAAGAGAGCCTAGTCCTATACCCACGTCGAATGAGAAGAGGATGACTCAGATCAGAGGGCATAAGATAAAGGATTAAAAAGAGCCTTACGTTCCCTCCCACAATCAACTCCCCTACATATAACTAAAGCATTTCTAGACTCAACATCGACCAGTTTGGCTTAGCGAACCTACAGGCAGCCCTGCTCTGATGCCAGCGCTGTCGGGACCCGATTCCAAGTCACGTCGACCTGGCGGTAACACCTCATATCACTTTGCGGCCTCACGCACGGTATTCCCACGGTGTCGCCTTACCTGGCCGGGACCGTTTATGTCTTTTGGCTCACGATATGACCGTGTCGCTAGCATCCACATGACAAAGAACCGGGCCGACATGGCTAGTCGTGAACCCAAAGCGGCGCTAACCTATGGGGACAGGCATACATGAATCACATCGAGCATGTCGGTCATCAACGTATATATTCGGGTTGTAGCACTGGGCTAACAGGACTCCGGTATCCCGGGCTGTAGCAGGCTAGGCAGGACTCCGAATACCACCGCGTGACATTTCCCGAAGGATGTATAAGGAACGAAGTGAAACACATGCCGGCCAGTCAAGTGTCTAAGCAGTAGTGCTGGGCTAGCAGGACTCCGGTGAACCGGGCTGTAGCGGACTACTATCACTCAGAAGCATGAGACTACATTTCCCCATATGAGAGGCTGCCAAGGATAAACAACTAGTTTGTCGGATCCCACTCATACCAAGCATATGAGTAAATACAACAAGGCATCACAACGAAACTCTACAACTCAGGTACTTTATTTAAGAGGCTCCGAGGAGCCATACATAACATATTCATACAGGTAGGGGTCACATGACCCAACACTCAAGTCATACAATCATACAAGCACATGCGGAAGCAAACTAGTCTGAGTACAGACTCTAGAAAGAAAGAAAGCTTGTTGGAGCCTTTCTGACTACAAGGCCCTTGACAAGTCTTAGATCGCCACCTGGGTGGCTAGTTCACTCGTCGAAGTCGAGATCTACATAGAATCCATCGGAGGGGGTAGTGTTGTCCTCTGAAAAGCATTAATTAAGCAAACATGAGTGCGGAAGTACTCAAGCAAGTCTTACCACGAATCCTATCATACATGCACATTCTCAAGAAGGTGGTGGAGTTATTTGCAGCAAGCCAGCTTTGACTCTTGGCTAAGCTATCCTACGTGACACCACTTTGTAAAGCATTTGTCGTACACGAGTCCACTAAACACCATCACAATACTCCACCGTGGATCCTCTCTCGTCATCCCACGAGAGGGCCATCCACGATACTCACACTTATCTTGAGGCTTTTAGTAGTATCCATTTACTTGTCTATGAACTGATATAGGTAACCCAAGTCCTTCTCCATGGACACGGCTATTGAATAGATCATATTAAACCCTGCAGCGGTGTACTTCTTCACACGCTCTCACCACTTACCGCCGTTTACCGACATGTACTCGGCAACCTTCAAGCGGAAGCCCAGCGTGGGTGTCGGCCACAGCCTACCTAAACACTCAAGTTCCTAGTCCAGGTTTATCGCCTATTCGGTTCCATCCGCAGGAGTCGGCGAAGTTTCCCATACAGCCCCGAGCGATGTGTGCAGGGTTCGAGATACCAAACAGGCACTCGGTACACGGGCCACGTGCCTACCGCAACACAACCCACCCCTAAGGTCAGCGTTGCGTGCGGCCCCCAGCATGCTACAAACACCAGAAACTACTTGCAACTCCCGGACTAAGAACAAGGGTGGTTAAGAAGCCGAGAGGGTCAATTAAGGATCCCAATGCGTGGTAGTAGCTAATTCATAGATCACAAACACAGATCTCAGTTCTTAGGATCGGCTTGAATGAAACAACCCACCATGTACTCCTACATGGCCTCTCATCGATACCTTTACCAAAACGTGTTCAACACTTTCACTCTCGAACCAACACAACCTTTCACTCCAGTTCATCATCCCGATGAGCCAGACCTGACACAACTCTAAGCATAGCAAGCATAGCATGGTAGGAATCACAAACATGGCTCAATCAACTCCTACACATACTAGTGGGTTTCATCTAATTCTTGTGGCAATGACAGTCATGCAAAGGAAGTGGGTTCAACTACCGCAGCACACAACAGTTTGAATCGCGTTGTCTTAATGCGATAAACGAGAGCGAAGCGAGAACTTGGGTTTGTATCGAATGATCAATGAGTTGCTTGCCCGATGGAGCAGGGGTAGAAATCGCCTTTGGATGGATAGTCGAGGTTATCCTCGAAGCGAGAACCTATCACGAAAAGCATACAAAGTAAACACACATGACAATATGCAACAATATGATGCATTCTATGACATGGCAATATGGATGTGTGTTGGCCTAATGCAAGCTAAAACAATAGGGGATGAACTCATTTGAATCAAAGATTCAAATGATAGCTCATTGAAATAGCCCTAAAGGTGCATTATCTTATTTTGGTTGAACAGCAAGGTTAACTTTATTTAACATGCATGAAACCTGTACCAATGGATAGAATGGATTTTTCTGATCATTTTTCATATATAAATCTTTGCATTTGGAGTTCTGATTAAAAGTTATAAGCAATTGAAATTTGAATTATATTCGGAATTTCTTGTATTAGAATAAATCCAGAAATTAGATTAATCGTCGACCATCGTCGACATGACGTCGTGAGTCAACAGAGGCGTCCGGGTCAAACTGACATGGGTCCCGCATGTCGTGGTAATTAGCTTAACTAATGTTTAATTAAAACTAAACCTATTTAGTTAGCGGGGCTTGTCCCCATCTGCGATGACTCGTCGGAGTCAACCAGGCCCACGTGGTCAAAGTCCACGTCGGCTGCACTGGCGACTAATCGCCGGCGAGCCAACAGCGGAGGAAGTGCTTTTAGCGATTCAGCGACCAAATGAACAGCGGAGGGTGGCTACGGTAGTGGGAGCAAGCAGCGGCTATTGGTGGAGCCGGTTGGGGTCGGGTGGCGGAGTTGGCGCCGGCGACGAGCTAAGCGGCCGGGGTTCGGCGAAGACGAACTTGGGGCTAGAGGGGTCGGTGAGGTGCGGGAGTGCATGGTTAGACCCCATGGGGTGCGGTGAGTGTGATGGACACCATGGGGTGGCGGAGAGTGACCGGAACACGTCGGCGACGAGCTCCACGCAGCGGTGGGTGCGGGTGGCGTGGTTGGTTGCTCGCTGCGAGAGAGCGAGAGAGAGAGGGAAGGGAGGTAGATGGGCTCACAGGCGACGCGCGTCGGAGCTCTCGTCGAGGTCGGGGGCGGACCGAGCAACAGCGGCGTTGAAAGGGATCTCCGTGACGGTGGACTCGGTCAAGGGCGGTGGGGTGGATTCGGGCACTAGAGCGGCGGGGCTCGGCTGGTTGAGGGTAGTGGAGTCTTGGTAGAGCTCCTGGACATGGTGAGGAGGAGCACGGACGGCGGGGAGCACTGCATTCTGACGATGGTCTTGGCGGCGGGCGTCGGCCGAGGCGGGGAACACGAGGAGAGGAACCGGGAGGAGAGGAGGTGTCCAGGGGTTCGGGAGAGAGAGAGCGATCCTCGGCGGCAGGCGAGAGGAGCGGCGAGGCGGCGACCAGGTGCGTGGCACCCATGCGGTGCCCGCCGCCGAGCACTGGCTGCCTGCTGGCCAAGCCAAGCAGCCAAGCTGTTGGCCATGCTCTTTGGGCTGGGCCGGCAGTGGGCAGGTAGGGAGGCGCCAGTAAGTCCTTCTGTTTTATCTTTTCTAATTTTCTGCAACTTTGTGGAGTTTTCTAAAATACCAAAACAGTTTTAAAATTCACTAAAATGCTCCTGGTCCATTGTTGAGATATTTCCAACATGAAACATTTTGGTTTGGCAATTTTTGGACATTTGAAATATTTTATATAATTTGAAATGCTCAAGAACAAAAACTTAAGAATTAATTCAAGGACCTTTGGATGACCTAGAAAATGATGCACCACTTTTGACATAGGCTCTGAACCAAAGCAAAGATGATGAGCATTTTGAAGGGCATTTCAGGTTCATTGAAATAATTTTTAGTAATCTCTAGTTGAATTAAGGGGGTGTTACGGGGTTTCTGCCTTCCCATTTCAAGTTCAAATGAAATTTAAACATGATGCACATCCTAATGCATGGTCTAACTGGGATGTGACATGGGCCCTCTCGATGGAGGTAAAACCCTACTTCCGGCTTTATTGATATTAATTATATGAGTAGTACAAGAGTTGATCTAGCACGAGATCATAGAGGCTAAACCCTAGAAGATAGCCTATCATGATTATGATTGTGATCGTCCCTCTAAGGACTAAAGTCTCCGGTTTATATAGACATCAGACAGGGCTAGGGTTTACATGGAATCGGTTACAAGGAAGGAAATATAATATCTGGATCGCCAAGCTTGTCTTCCACGCAAAAGAGAGTCCCATCCGGACACGGGACGTAGTCTTGAATCTTGTATCTTCACGCTCCAATTGTCCGGAAAAAGTATATAGTCTGGCTGTCCGTATAACCCCTAATCCAGGAGTCCCTCAGTCATCATCCAGTCATGCACGTCATATTGCTAGTACACATGAAGGGTCACAAGTAGAACATATCGCAGAAAATCATGATGAGATGGATGAAATGCTTAGACATATTGACTGTGGTTATGGCATAGGCGAGATCGGGGGTCTAGATGGAATGGATGCTGATTTAGGGGATGATGACCCTAGTGTTGATGCTGAAGGAGTTGAAAAAAGGCTAATGAAGGGGTTAATGATGTGGGGGTGGCAAATTTTTACAAGTTAGTTGATGATGCTAGTCAAGATCTGTATACTGGGTGCAAAAAATTCTCAAAATTGAAATTCATAGTTCGGTTGCTCCATACTAAAGGATGGAGTGACAAAAGATTTGATATGTTACTAGAGTTTCTTGGAGAGGCTTTCCCTGATGGTTGTACTCTGCCAAGTAAACTCCATGAAGCAAGAAAGTTAGTTAAACATATTGGTCTGGGATACATAACTATCCATGCTTGTGAACATGATTGCATACTGTTTTGGAAGCAACATCTAAACAAACAGAAATGCCTAGTTTGTAGTACTTCTAGGTGGAAAATGGAAAGGACCAGCCTTGACAGGAAACGTGTTAACCGAGTTCCTAGGAAGGTTCTCAGATATTTCCCAATTAAGGAACACCTCCAAAGGTTATTCCTCAACCAAGATAAGGCAGCTAATATGAGGTGGCATGATGAAGAGTGCACAAAAGATGGGTTGCTTAGGCATCCAGCAGATTCTCCTAACTGGAAACACATTGATAGTGAACATCCTGAATTTAGTGGTGATAGTCGCAATGTTAGATTAGCATTCGCAACCGATGGCTTCAATCCTTTTAGGTCTTTGCATAGTAGCCATAGCACTTGGCCTGTTCTTCTGATTCCATATAACCTCCTACCTTGGATGATAATCAAACAAGACAACTTCATCATGTCCTCTTCGATCTCGGGTCCAAAATCTCTAGGTAATGATATTGATGTCTATCTCGAGCCATTGATTGATGATCTGGAATTATTATGGAGCACGAGCATTTGGACTTTTGATGCCTCACAGCGTGAATTCTTCCTAATAAAAGCTGCAAAATTATGCATCATCTCTGACTTCCCTGGATTAGGATATGCTCATGGTTGCCCTACCTCAGGAGATGTTTCTTTCCCTGAGTGTCATTCAGAAAATTCTTTTCTAAGATTGAAGAATGGTACAAAAACCTGTTATATGGGGCATCGCCAGTTCTTAGATGAAAATCATATGTTTAGATTGGATAAAAACGGTGGAAGCACCAGAGGTTAGGGCAGCACCTTCTCCACTGTCTTGAGAGGACATTCTGAAACAAACAGAGAATCTGAATGTTGTTTTTGGTAAGGACCCAAGTGGGAAGAAGCCCTAAAAAAAGCGCAAGAAAGGAGATCCACCAATTCTATGGAAAAAGAAATCTATTTTCTTTAGGCTTCCCTACTGGAAGGATTTACTTCTCGGGCATAATTTAGATGTTATGCATATTGAAAAGAATGTGTGTGATAATATATTTAACACACTTTTAGGAATTGATCGTAAATCCAAAGATAATATGAATTCTCGATATGATGTTAGAGATCGAAAAATAAGGAAAGATCTTCATCCTTATGAAGTGGAAGGTAAAACCTATATTCCTCTTGGCCCATACTACTAGATTCCTGAGCATAAGAAGATATTATGTGAATGGCTCAAAGGTGTTAAGTTTCCTGATGGCTATGCATCAAATATAAGCTGCCGTGTAGATGTTAATGCAAACAAGTTAGTTGAGATAAAAAGCCATGATAATCACATCCTGCTACAGCAAATGCTTCCAATAGCAATTCGAGGAATATTCCTAGAAGGATTTGTTGTAGCACTTATCCGTGTAAGCAATTTCTTCAAGAGAATTTATTCTCCTGTTGTGCGCATAAGTGATATGCAACAGCTAGAGGAAGAAATAGCTGAGACATTGTCCATTTTAGAGACTATATTCCCACCTTCTCTTTTTGATTCTATGGTGCACTTGATGGTTCATCTTCCTAGTCAAGTTTGACTTGGCGGCACAGTGCAGTCCCGCAATATGTACCCAGTGGAGAGGTATAATTCTTTAAAAACCACATTTATATGAAAACATGCATTTAGTTTATGCATAACTTGACATGGTTAATATAAATCTTTTTAGGTTCTTGATGACTTTAAAAAGATATGTCCGAACAAGAAGTCATCCTGAGGGCTCAATAGCCGAGGGTTATATATTGGATGAGAGCCTTACATTTTGCTCTCGATACTTAAATGGTTATGAGACTAGACATAATCAGAAAGCTAGAAATGATGATGGCACCAACCAAGTTGGAAAGGATGATGACTCTCAAGATATGTTGCCATACTTCTCTAAGAATGTTGGTAGAGCTTTGGTTGGCAATTGTAATGTGACCTTAGACCATAAAGCATGGCTTCATGCTCACAACTATGTCTTATATAATTCTAACCATATGGAACCTTTCCTCAAGTAAGTGATTTATCTTATTTCCCTGTAGGCTTATTGCAACCATATGGAACCTTCCCTTAAGTTACTGTAATTATCTTCACAGAATGCACTTTGAATACCTTTCCTCTCTTGGACATCAATCTAGACAACATATACATCAGGAAACATTCCATGAGTGTTACGAATTCATGTAAGTAGATAATTATGTTCTTATTTTTTGCAATAGGCATGGATATCTACAAGAGAAATAGTTTGACAATATCATTGACTTATTACAGGTTCTTGGGTTACTTAGAAGTGGTGAACATGTTGAGGAAGAAGTAATAGCCCTAGCTGCAGGACCTTTAATAGTTGCCAAGAAGAATAATAGCTATGCCATAAATTTGATATGTTTTCCACACAGAATCATATGATCAGGGTAGACCCGGGCAAAGCTATGGAGTAGCTTTAGTTGGACAAACCGTGAGCATTTCTAGAGATACTCAAACTAAGGCATATTATGGTGTTATTACTGAAATCTTAGAATTGACCTATAATCGGAAAGGAAACATTGTGCTTTTTAAATGTGGTTGGTTTGACAATAGAGTACAAAATAAATGGGTGAAGACTGATAAGTTTGGTGTAACTAGTGTACACATGGCACACATTATCAGCACTGGTGAAAAGCCCATGGATGAACCTTTCATTTTATCATCGCAAGCATGTCAAGTTTATTATGTTCCTGATAAACAAAATAAAGAGTGGTCCGCTGTGAGGGTCTCACCGCCGCGTGACCTTTATGACAATGATGAAGTGAGAAATCAACATCTGGAGTATTTATTACAGGAACCAGTTGTTCCTAGAAATTTAAATGCAAATTTAAAGTTCCCGGTGATGATATCTTGGTTAGAAATGATACGACTAAATCAAATGGGAAGAGGAAGTAAGTTTGTTGTAATCATGTATTTGTTGTTCTCTATTTCTTCTAATTAACTAATTGGCATTCTCTGTTCCTCACAATCATATTAATTATTTACTTCTGTGTTTGTTATCTCTTCTTTGTCATCATTTATAATGTAACATATATGTGTTATGCATCTTAGGGGGGATGTCAAAAAGAGGAAGAGAGGATGAAGCCTATGCCAAATAGTATGAGGACTTAAGGGCTGCTAATGTCAGAGATAATCGTAGTAGGATGGAAGATATGGAACTAAAATCAAAAAATGATGCTCTTAATATATAATCCATCCTACAAGATTGTGCTGCGAAAAAGAGCAAATCTACCAGTACTCGTAAGAAAGCTCCTAAGGTGTGTTGATTCATATGCAATCCTACTGATTAGCTCGGCTATCGTTTATGCATGCAATAATTAACCATCTTTACCTATTGTAGACAACACAAACTGATCTCATAATTGGACGTGATAGTCTGCGGCCTAGGCCATCAAACATTGAGACGCAAAATGAAGAAGCTATCACTAATCAGTCTGCTGAAGATAATCAGGAAGTGGAAGAAGGTATCCTTCTATTTATTCATAGTACCATTACTGAAAGTGTAACCTTATGGTCTCAACATTTGACCCCTTTTTTTTGCATAACTCAGATCCTAAAGAAGTTGAAGCGGAGAAGCCAGCGAGAAAGTTTACTAGAAAGGAGGCCTTGTGGGCAAGAGCAAATGAAAAACAACCATTGACCAAATTGAAATATAACAAACTAAAACAACCAATTGGACTTGGCTCAAAAGAATTTCCTGCTGCAGTCACAACACTTATAAGAACTAGGTTGTTCCCTGTGGACAAAGCTGATTGGAGAGATGTCCTAGTTGAACATAAGGAGAAACTAATTGATGACCTATCTGCAATATATGTGATGGAGGACAGGCTCAAGAATTATTCCTTGTAGACTGCTTCAAAGAAATGGAGAGCTTTCAAAGCTGATATGACGGAAAAGGCTTTCAAAACTGATAACCCCTTGAAGATTCTCACAAAGGATCAGCTTCTTGAACAATGTGATGATAGAATAGATCCCCAAAAATTGAAATAGTTAGTCAATCATTGGTTATCTGAAAAAGGGCAGAAGCATAGCATACGCAGCAAACAGAATTGTTCGAAGGTGGTAACACCTCATACAACTGGAAGAAAAAGCTTTGCCCGTGTTGGAGATGAATGTGTATGCAATTGTTTTTACTGTTCTCAACTTTGATGTTCTATTATTTGGTGTGTTGCGCATGATTGGACTATTTTTTATGCAGGCTAAAGAGTATGGTCGTGAGCTAGGAAGGCATGAGTTATTTATGAACACCCATACTAAAAAAGATGGGAATGCTCTAGATAAAGCTCAACCAAAAATTTTAAGTATCTTAACTGATTACGTGTTATTCCAGATCCATTGCTGCTGCATTAATCTGGTGTTATAGTTTTTGTCAACATATTCGTAGCCTTAAATGTGGAGTAAACATCTTGGACCAAGCTTCAACTTTGGTGATTTCTATACAATAGCGCATTTGTGTGTAAACTTAAGTTTGCAATAGTGTTTCATAGATACTTCTGTAATTTACATAACCAATTTAAAATCAAGTAGTAGAACATATAATAGCCTTTTATATTCTTTCCTTGTTGGAGATTTTAGTTACTCTATTATTCAAATTTTCTTGTAGGATGAACTTAAGAAAGCTACAATCCTTCATCCTGAATTGCTTGAAAGACCTATAGAGAAAGGCGGTCTGTTTGCCCAATTATTTGGTCGTGAACCAAGGGGATATGTACGTGGAGTTGGTTTAGGACCAACTCCTATTACTCTGGGCATTGATGGATACCACTCATGTGCATCCACAACGGTACAGATGGCAATCCGTACTTGCAAGAAAACGAATGAGCAAAACACACCGCTAAAGGGCACTCTACATCAACTATTCAATGAGGTCAGAGAACTTAGGGAAATAGTGAAAGCTGGCAAAGGACAGGAGGAGACACTTGATGATGATGCAACAGATCGTGCGTCCTCTCCTACACTGGAACATGGATCTAATCCTTCACCAACCACTCAGATGAGAGGAGCCTCTAGTGATAATAGTGATCATAATGTGCATGAGGATATGATGAGCAGTCATGATGCAGATGTGGTATGATTTTGACCATCTAATGATGAATGAATTGACCTATGCAAATGTTAAGGAATCGTGACTTGCTAATGAATTATCTCATGTAAATGTAGATGGTGCCTATGAGAGGAAGAGCTCCACTCCAACCCACTAGAGGACATGAGGGGGTATGTGACTCCACCCTATTAATATTGTATAATTTATGATTCCGTAGTGAAGTATAACATTGTTCCATTATATTCTAAGGTGGGAAAGAGGTTGTTCTACTTTCTGTTGAGAGGCCACGTGGTCAACCTGCGGCTAAGGCTACTCTCCAGACATCTAATCCAGAAGCACGTGTGGGAGGATCTCTTTTAGGTGGTGAGTACCATGAAGTAGTTGTGAATAGTGTGATGAGAGGTTATCATATACTTCCTCGGCAACATGGGATGTTTAAGACACTGGCAGACTGTATTGGGCATTCCATAGCTTGGCCACACCTAAAGTATATTCTAGACTCTGGTTATTATCTTACATGTATGTGTACTGATACACACATGATTCATTGCCTAAATATTGTTCATCCTCATTCTTTCAGATTGTGAATGAAGAAAGGGCAACAAAAGCATCTAAGGTTCAGCATCTTCAGCAAATTGCTCCTGGTCATTGTGAGTACTTGTGCTCCTCGATGAACTTGTGTACCTAGGTTTGCTTCTTGATCTTGATATTAGTAATTGTGTGTGTGCATTATATGCCTGCTACTTTGATTGCTACCTGCCTGTAATTCTTGGCTACCCGTGTAACCTCTAATGTTATAAGAGATTAAATATATTATACGCATATCCTTCTGCCACTTACCGCTCCTCGCTGATCGCCGCCTCGCGCGCCGCCAGAAACCGCCCGACCGCGTCGCTCCTCGCCTCCGTCACCGACATGCCACGGTGCCACCGGACTCCGGCAACCGGATCCGCACCACCACGACCTCGTCGGCCCGCTACTCCGACGCCGACCGCCGTCTCCTCCATCTCCAGCATGAACTCCGGCCGCCTCGGATTCCATGTCGGCAAACCCTAGATCTGAGGTTGACCTCTTATTTTTCTTTTAAGTCCCAAAATTCTCACAGTATGTGCCCATCTTTGACATGCCATATCTCCATGCATATAGCTCTGATTTGTGCATATGTTATATCGAAATGTTCGTCCTGTGATGCTCTTCATGCTAGTGTCAATTTCATGCATGTTACTATCCATATTGACGCCCTAATCCTCGTTGCAGGAGTGCTATATGATGTTAACCTGCTGATATTGTTATAACTTGCTGATTTGTCTTTTTCATTGCATTTTGTGTGTGCGTCCTTTGAGCATCATGTCTACATGTTTTAGAAGCATCTTCATGCCGTCTTTACAGTGGTGCAAACCTTTTGTTTTTGTGAGCTCTGTGGAGACTAGCACAAGCATGCAAAGTAGGCTATATGATGTTGCTGTTTTTGGACACAGGATTTCTGCCAAGTCTTTTCCTGTTATGTTGTGATGCTATGTAAACTTGTTGCCACAAGTAGATCCATGCATATTTTGACGTAGTTCAGCATGGGAGTTTTGAAGATATGGTTATTCTCTATCCATTAATGCCTCTGGTTGTAATTATGGAGTAGTGTAGCTTGTCATTACCATGCTCTACTTTTGCTAAATATTGTTGCTGTCAGTTTCTTAACATGAAGTTCATTTTTTTCCATGTGTTTTGCTAGTGATCCATGCACCCTATGAACTTGCTCTTGCCATGTTTAGCTTCATAAATGTGTCTTATTACTGTTGGTTACCTTGTGATGCCATGAAATGCTTTGTGGTGAGTGGCATGAGCTTGCGAAGTTGCTATCACGAATCTGTTTCTGCCATGTCATGTTTTTTGTACTGTGTAACTGTTCATATCACTTGCCATGTTTGCATTGATGATACCATCAATTCCATGCATAATCTGGGGATGCCTACTTGAGATGTTTCGATGTCCATGTTATGCTCTATCATGACATGCCTTTTGATGCCTCATATATGTCATGTAGCATATGTTTTCATTGCCATGAATTTTCCTAAATGTTGTTCCAGTTTTCTGTTAACTTCATAATGCCATGTTTAGAGCTTGTTATTGTTTGATTTATGCCTCTTTTGGTGATGCTCCTTTGACATGATTTGAAGTATGCTATGACTAATTTGTCTACATCCATGCTTTATAATTTTGGACTTCATATGACCTCTGATCCAAGCTCGCAAACATGCTATGCTGATGTTTTTGTTTTACACTTGCTGAAACTGTTACAACATTGTCAGGACCCCGATTCCAAGTCACATCGACCTAGCTGGTAACACCTCATATCACTTTGCGGCCTCACGCACGGTACTCCCACGGGTGTCGCCTTACCATGGCCCGGGACCGTTTGCGCCTTTTGGCTCACGTATATGATAGTGTCGCTAGCATCCACATGACAAAGAACCCGGGCCGACATGGCTAGTCGTGAACCCAAAGCGGCGCTAACCTATGGGGACAGGCATACATGAATCACATCGAGCATGTCGGTCATCAACGTATATATTCGGGCTGTAGCCTTTGGGCTATGAGGACTCGGTATCCCGGCTGTAGCAGGCTAGGCGGGACTCGAATACCACCGCGTGACATTTCCTGAAGGACGACATAGCAACAAAGTGAAACACATGCCGGCCAGTCAAGTGTCCAAGCAGTAGTCTTTGGGCTAGCAGGACTCAGGTGAACCGGGCTGTGGCGGACTACTATCGCTCGAAGCACGAGACTACATTTCCCCATATGATAGGCTGCCAAGGATAAACAACTAGTTTGTCGGATCCCTCATACCAAGCATTTCAATCATACACATAATATGCCCGATATGAGTAGATACAACAAGGCATCACAACAAAACTCTACAACTCAAAGTACTTTATTTAAGAGGCTCAGGAGCCATACATAACATATCCATACAGGTAGGGGTCACATGACCCAACACTCAAGTCATACAAGCATACAAGCACATGCCGAAGCAAACTAGTCTGAGTACAGACTCTAGAAAGAAAGAAAGCTTGTTGAAGCCTTTCTATCTACAATGGCCCTTCACAAGCCTTGGATCACCACCTGGGTGGCTAGTTCACTCGTCGAAGTCGAGATCTACATAGGACCCATCGGAGGGGGCAGTGTTGTCCTCTGAAAAACATTAATTAAGCAAACATGAGTACGGAGGTACTCAGCAAGTCTTACCACAGAATCCTATCATACATGCACATTCTCAAGAAGGTTGTGGAGTTAATTGCAACAAGCCAGCTTTGACTCTTGGCTAAGCTATCCTACGTGACACCACTTGTAAAGCATTTGTCGCACACGAGTCCACTAATCACCATCACAATACTCCACCGTGGATCCTCTCTCGTCATCCACGAGAGGGCCATCCGCGGTACTCACACTTATCTTGAGGCTTTTAGTAGTATCGATTTACTTGTCTATGAACTGATATAGGCAACCCAGAAGTCCTTCTCCGTGGACACGGCTATTCGAATAGATCATATTAAAACCCTGCAGGGGTGTACTTCTTCACACACGCTCTCACCACTTACCGCCGTTTACATGACATGTACTCGGCAACCTTCAAGCGGAAGACCAACGTGGGTGTCGGCCACAGCCTACCTAAACACTCAAGTCCCTAGTCCAGGTTTATCGCCTATTCGGGTTCCATCCGCAGAGAGTCCGCCGAGGTTTCCCATACAGCCCGAGCGATGTGTGGAGGTTCCCGAGATACCAAGCGGGCACTTTCGGTACACAGACCCGTGCCTACCGCAACACAACCCACCCCTAAGGTCAGCGTTGCGTGCGGCCCCACATGCTACAAACACGAAACTACTTGCAACTCCGGACTAAGAACAAGGGTGGTTAAGAAGCGAGAGGGTCCATTGGTTTCGGGCCCAATGCGTGGTAGTAACTATTTCATGGATCACAAACACAGATCTCAGTTCTTAGGATCGGCTTCAATGAAACAACCCACCATGTACTCCTATATGGCCTCTCATCGATACCTTTACCAAAACGTGTTCAACACTTTCACTCTCGAACCAACACAACCTTTCACTCCAGCTCATCATCCCGATGAGCCAGACCTGACACAACTCTAAGCATAGCAAGCATAGCATGGTAGGAATCACAAACATGGCTCAATCAACTCCTACACATACTGGTGGGTTTCATCTAGTTACTGTGGCAATGACAGGTCATGCAAAGGAAGTGGGTTGAACTACCGCAGCACACAACAGTTTGAATCGCGTTGTCTTAATGCAGTAAAACAAGAGCAGAAGCGAGAACATGGGTTTGTATCGGAATGATCAATGGGTTGCTTGCCTGATGGAAAGGGGTAGAGTACGCCCTTGGATGGATAGTCGAGATTATCCTCGGGCGTAACCTATCACGAAAAGCATACCGAAAGTAAACACACATGACAATATGCAACAATATGATGCATGCTATGACATGGCAATATGGATGTGTGTTGGCCTAATGCAAGCTAAAAAAAAGGGATGAACCCATTTGAATCAAAGATTCAAATGCTAGCTCATTTGAAATAGCCCTAAAGGTGCAATATCTTATTCTGTTTAAACATCAAGGTTAACTTGTTTTAACATGCATGAAACCTATACCAATGGATTGAATGGATTTTTCTGATCATTTTTCATATATAAATCTTTGCATTTAGAGTTCTGATTAAAAGTTATGAATATTTGAAGTTTGAATTATATTACGAATTTCCTATATTAGAATAAATCCAGAAATTAAATTATTGCGTCAGTCATGCGTCAGCATGACGTCAGGGTCAACGGAGACGTCCAGGTCAAACCTGACTGTGGGTCCAGGGTGTCAGGGTAATTAGTTTAACAAATGTTTAATTAAAACTAAACCTATTTAGTTAACAGGGCTGGGCCCCACCTGTCATTGACTCATCAGAGTCAACCAGGGCCCACCGTGGTCAAAGTCCACGTCGGCTGCACCGGCGTCTAGCCGCCGGCGAGCCCGACGCGACGGCGGAAGTGCGTTTGGCCATTCCGCCGACCAAACGAGCCGCGGAGGGTGGCTATGGGTAGCTGGGAACATGCCGCAGCTACTGGTGGAGTCGGTTGGGGTCGGGCGGCGGAATCGGCCTTGATGACGAACTAGGCGGCCGACGGAGTTGGCGGCGAACTTGGGGCTAGAGGGTCGGTGAGGTGCGGAAGTGCATAGTTAGACCCCATGGGGTGCGGTGAGTGTGATGGACACCAAGAGGTGGCGGAGGGTGACAGGGAGCACGTCGGCGACGAGCTCCTTGACGGCGGTCTGGGTGAGCTCCGTTCGGTTGCTACTGCTGCTCAAGCGAGAGAGAAAAGGAAGGGAGGTGGATGGGCTCACGGGCAACTCGTGAAAGCGCTCGTTGAGGTCGGGGACGGGCGGAGCGGCGGCGGTGTTGAAGGGATCTCCGGCGACAGTGGACTCGGTCGAGTCGGTGTGGTGGATTCGGTTCACTTGAGCAGGCGGGGCTCGGCTAGTTCGGGGTAGTTGAGGCGGCGGAGCTCTGGACAAGGTGAGGAGGAGCACAGACGGCGGGAGGCGGTTATTCTGGCGATGGTCTGTGGCGGCCAAAGCGGGGAAGCGAGAGAGAGAGCCGGGAGGAGAGGAGGTGTCGGGGGTTCGGGGAGAGAGAGAGGCGAACCACGTCGGCAGCTGGGCGAGAGGAGCGGCGGCGGCAACCAGGTGCGTGGCACCCATGCGTGCTTTCGTCGCCGAGCACTGGCTGCCTGCCTGGCCGAGCCAAGCAGCTCGCTGGCGCGGCTGTTGGGCTGGGCAGCAGTGGGCGGGTAGGGAGGCGCCAGTAAGTTTCTTCTTGTTTTATCTTTTCTATTTTTCTGCAACTTTGTGGAGTTTTAAAAATACCAAAACAGTTTCAAAATTCACCAAAATGCTCCTGGTCCATTGTTGAAATATTTCCAACATGAAACATTTTGGTTTGGCAATATTTGGACATTTGAATTTTTTTATATAATTTGAAATGCTCAAGTTCAAATACTAATGAGTTAATTCAAAGACCTTTGGATGACCTAGAAAATGGTGCACCACTCTTGACATAGGCTCTGAACCAAAGCAAAGATGATGAGCATTTTGAAGGGAATTTCAGGTTCATTGAAATAAATTTTAGTAAACCCTAGTTGAATTAAGGGGGGTTACGGGGTTTCTGTCTTCCCATTTCAGATTCAAATGGAATTTAAACATGATGCACACACTAATGCATGGTCTAGCTAGGATGTGACAACTCACCCCCACTCAAAAGAATCTCGTCTCGAGATTTAGGATCTATTCGAAAAAGGTGGGATACTCAAGTCGTGAGACGATCCTCCCTTTCCCAAGTTGCTTCTTGCTCGGAATGGTTTGACCATTGAACCTTTAGAAACTTGATATTCGGCGTCGAGTGGTGCGCTCGGCGATCGAGAATACAAGCGGGATATTCTCGATAGGTGAGGTTATCTTGGAGATCAAGCGTTTGTGGTCCACTCCACGGATAGGATCCGAGAAGCAACGCTGAGTTTGGAAGCGTGGAAGACATCATGGACTCGGAAAGATGCGGAGGTAGTTCAATTGGTAGGCAACTTCTCCTCGTTTGGCAAGAATGCGAAAGGGTCCAATGTAACGAGGAGCCAACTTGCCTTTGATACGAATCGATGGGTTCCTTCAAAGGAGTAACCGGAGGTAAGCCTTCTCTCAATTTCATAAGCCATAGGCTTATGCTTGCGATCATATTGGCTCTTTTGGCGAGATTGGGCTGTTTTCAATTTCTCACGAATAACGCGAACCTGCTCTTCTGCTTCCTGAATCATATCCAGGCCAAAGAGTTGTCTCTCCCCGGTTTCTGACCAGTTAAGAGGCGTTCGACATTTCCGTCCATAAAGGACTTCGAAAGGAGCTTTACCCAAGCTGGCTTGATAACTATTGTTATAAGCGAACTCGGCGAATGGAAGGCATTTCTCCCAATTCATGCCGAAAGAGATGACAGAAGCTCGAAGTATATCCTCTAGGATTTGATTGACTCGTTCTACGACCACTTGATTGAGGATGGAAGGCGGTGCTAAAGGAGAGCGAGTTCCCATAGCGTTTTGGAAACTTTCCCAAAATCGAGAGGTGAAGAGACTTCCACGGTCTGAGTTAATCTCCAATGGAACACCATGAAGAGACACTATTCGAGAGATGTACAAATCAGCTAGCTGGCTAGCGGTTATACTCTCACGAACGGGTAGGAAGTGGGCTACTTTGGAAAGACGATCAACGACACCGAAGATAGCATTATTCCCTCTCTTGGTCCTGGGAAACCCGATAATGAAATCCATACCGATTTTATCCCATTTCCATTCAGGAACTTCCAAAGGTTGAAGGGTACCAGCAGGCCGTTGATGCTCTGCTTTAACTCGACGACAGACGTCGCAATTAGCAATGTATTGAGCGATTTCTCTCTTCATCCTAGTCCACCAAAACCTCTGGCGTAGGTCTTGATACATTTTAGTACTACCGGGATGAATGGTGAGAGGAGAGTCATGAGCTTACTTAAGGATCAATCGCCTCAGGTTGCGCACCTTGGGGACCACTAGACGGTCTCCAAAGAACATGACACCTTGTTCATCAATGGAGAAACAATCTGCGACTCCTTTCTTGATGTTTCTCCCGATCGGGAGATTCCCGGATCTACCTTCGTGCTTTGATGATCTGATCCATAAGGGTAGGTTTCGCCACCGGGTGGAAAGGAATCCTCGAGGAACAATGTGGAGATTAAACTTACAAAATTCCTCGTGGAGAAATGGTTGACTTTGTTGTAACATCAGGTTATTCTGATAAGATTTGCGACTTAGTCGTCAGCCATGACATTGGCTTTGCACAGGGTGTAAGATATTCCTAAGTCGTAATCTGTAATCAACTCGACCCAACGTCTTTGCCGAGATTCAAATCCGGTTGGGTGAAGATATATTTCAGACTTTGGTGATCGATGTAGATTTATAGCGATTACCAACAAGGTAATGTCGCCAGGTTTTGAGTGCATGAACCATCTGCTGCAAGCTCTAGATCGTGTGTGGGGTAGTTATCCTCATGTGGGCGCATCGCTCGAGAAGCGTAGGCAATCACATGACGATCTTGCATGAGTATGCAACCTAGTCCTTGTCGCGAGGCGTCGCAATAGATAATAAAGTCCTTAGAAAAATCTGGTGGAACAAATGCGGAGCAGATGTCGAGCGTCCTTTCAGTTCCTGAAAGCTGAACTTCGCCTTGTGGCGTCCATTCGAACTTTTATCTTTCTTGAGGAGTTCGGTTAGAGGTTTAGCAACTTTAGAAATTCTCGGCGAAGCGGCGGCAATAGCTCGCTAAACCGAGGAAACTCCGAACTTGCTTGACCGATTCAGGTGGAGTCCAGTCAAGGATGGCTTGAAATCGCTCGGGATTGACAGCAATGCCCTTACCAGAGATTACATGGCCTAGATAGGTAACTTCTGGTAACTAGAATTCACACTTAGAGAATTTGGCGTAAAGGCGGTGCTCTCGAAGTTTCATCAATACTAGCCTTAGATGTTCGGCATGTTCTTCCTCATTCTTGGAGTAGATGAGTATATCATCGAGGTATACCACGACGAATTTATCCAAATACTCCATGAAGATTGAGTTCATTAACCGAGAGAAGGTGGCTGGAGCATTGGTTAACCCAAAGGACATGACGGTGTACTCGTCTTGGCCATAACGAGTAACAAAGGCCGTTTAGGAATGTCCCGTTCTTGATTTTGATTTGATGGTAGCCCAACCTCAAATCCATCTTGAAAAAAGGCGAGGATCCAGCGAGCTGATCATACGGATCGTTGATCACGGGAGCGGATACTTGTTCTTGATAGTGACCAAGTTGACGGTCGGTAATCTACAACCATCCGATCCGTTCCATCCTTCTTCTTGTGAAGAGGACGGGCAAGCCCATGGGGATGAACTAGGACGGATGAAACCCTTTTGCAAGGACTCATCGAGTTGTTTTTAAGCTCAGCTAGTTCTAGGGGTGCCATCTTATAAGGTCTTCTAGAGATTGGGGCGGTTAGGAACAAGATCTATCACGAACTCGACATCCTGTCGGTGGAACACAGGAGTTCCTCTGGAAAGACATCCGGGAAATCACGGACTACCGGAATATCTTCGAGGTCTGGAAGGGGGTTGGCATTTAAGGAGTAAATCTGGCGTTTCGACACTCGGGTGAAAACATTAACTGTCTTGCCCGAAGGATGGGTGAGCTGAACAGTTCTAGTAGAGCAATCAATCTTAGCGTAATGGGCTGCCATCCAGTCCATACCCAAGATGATGTTTATGTCCGAGGACTTGAGAGCTATTAGAGATGCAAGAAAGACTAATCATCGACAAGGATTTCATTCCCATGACTTATTCTAGAGGTTTGCCATCTAGAACCAGGAGTTTAATTTCCATGGAGGTATGCATGTCACGAGAATGTGGTGTTGTGCAATCGAGCATAGCTCTCGAAATAAATGAATGAGATGCTCCATATCAAAAGAACAGTTGCGAATGGCAATTCACAAGGCGTCGAGAACGGCGTTGGGATCCTCATAAGTTTCTTCAGCGAAACATAGTTGGCGTGGCCACGGCGGTGGCAACTGGTTTAACATGGAGCACCTTTCCTGCTGGCTTGCCACGGCCAATGACTTTCCGATTTGGTGGGGTTGTTTTGGGGACACTCACGGATGTAGTGGCCCGTCTCTCCACTTGAAGCAAGTTATCATGTTGGGGCGTGGAGCAGCATTAGCGATGGGGCCTCCATAAGTCTTGGGCGGAACATCTGCTGGTTGGGGCGAGGCACCTCAAAGGATGGCCTCGGGGTGAACACAGGTGGTAGAGCAGTATTTGGAATCAAACCGGCGCTACGGGATCGAGCGGATGAAGATCCAGAGTCACGGACGTGCTTGCGTGTAGCCTCAAAATCAGACTGCCCAGTTTCGGCGCTGATAGCCTTATTGACTAGCTTCGAAAAAGAAGTGCACTCATGCAGACGAAGGTCTCGGCGTAGCTCAGGGCTAAGTCCCTTGCGGAACCTTGCCTGCTTCTTGGCGTCGGTAGAAACTTCTTCGGGAGCATAACGTGCTAAATTCCCAAATTCACGGTGTAAGCATCCTTTGTCGACCTACCTTGGGTGAAACTGCAGAATTCCTCCCTTTGCGGTCCATGAGACCTTCGGGATGTGATGCTCACGGAGGCGGCACTGAATTCAGCCCAAGTTGTAATTTGTCCAACGGACGCATAGCCTCATAATTCTCCCACCAGAGACTAGCAGGGCCTTCAAGATGATAAGCGGCAAAGGTAACCTTGTCAGCCTCAGCCACCTTGGCAGAACGCAGCTTGTGGTTGATGCTGCGAAGCCAATCATCCGCGTCGAGAGGCTCAACGGAATATTTGAACTTCGGTGGATACAGCTTGACGAAGTCATTGAGTGAAACCAAATCATTTCTTGGCTGGCGTGCGGTGTTTTGTTCAATCCGCTCCAGTAAGCGATTGGTCTCACGCTTATTGCGTTCTGCTTCCATCATAACCTCGGCCAAAGATGGCGGTTGAGGCAGATTTGCATTTCCAGCTGCGCTGGCTTCTCCCTGCTCCGGAGCAGCAGGATTGTTGCGGGTGTTGACCATCCTAGGAAACAAAGCAAGGGTTTAAACCAGGATGACAGAATTTAACAAGGAAGTGCGGAATGTAATGGATAACACGGAATGCAAAGATGTTCATCCGTATGACATGGTAATATAAAACTGCCATATATATACCAACGGTCATACACACCATTCATAGTTTAGTACAAGCCCGACGGAGTACAACTATAAGGAAAGGCGTTACATCTCATCGGAGCATTCCAACTCCTATACATTATTTTCTACACTTAGGAGCGATACACACTAAGTCATATTCCACAAGTCACGCAGGGCGGTGGAAATACAACTATTACAATACTAGGAATACTACTACTAACTCAGACTGCTCCGTAGTAGTCCTCATAAAAGTCACCACCCAAGCCTGGAAGTGGAACATGAGCATCCGGAAGCAGGCGATCTGTGGAGCACATGGACCATAGGGACTCGGATGTGTCCGTGGTCCAACAAGCGGCGGTGAGACGAGGCCCACGAGGAGGTGATGCCTCCAACCTCACGCCACTCCATAAAGTCTGGCAGACCAGCCCGCACAGGTACAAGTCCCTCATGTCCATGTATCCGGCTTGCACGGCAGGTGCAAACCGAGTCAGAGTAGCCCAGTGATCAGAACGGGCATTAAAGAGCTCCATGCACAAGGCCGGTTCTCACGGTCCTTGTCTTCCAACAACTTCGGTAGTAGTGCGAAGAGTGAGTCCTCATGGGATGCATCGCTGTACATACCACAAGGTAGCCATGCGCCCAGTGGAGGATCTTGGCATGTAGCGGAAATCGGTGTTGCCCAACAAGGCAGTTCTGGCTCGAATAATAGTCATCATAGAATAGGCTGCATCTTGCACGGACATTCCAATAGTGATCCCGAGCCCATAAGAATAGTGAAGCGGTTCAGTAGCTCCGGGATAAGATGGATAAATCCTGACCATGCACATATATTGGCTTTGATTGAAATCCCTAAACTGCTCCTCGACGGTATATTCAGGATACCATCGGTAACCGGTCTCGATCATCACCCAAACCAACATTGCGGTGTGACCACACACATCAATGCAACGGGTCAGACGAACCACTTGGTTCTGGGCACGGGTGGCCATCTGAAAGCACAGCCACAATACAAAGACATTAGAATTTCTAGGGAAAATTGGGCAGCATAACATCTGTAAATGCTCAAAACCAGATTTGAGACATTCAAAATCAGATTGCAAAACCACTCAACAACATCATATCAAGGTTACGGTTCAGCGATAGCATACTAAAAATTAGTAGAACTGAACTGAGGATGTAACCAACAATCCTATAAGTTACTACGGATTAGTAACACGTGAACCTGATAGAGAGGATAGAGCCTAGTCCTATACCCACGTAGAATGAGAAGAGGATGACTCAGATTAGAGGGCATAAGGTAAAGGAGTAAAAAGAGCCTTACGTTCCCTCCCACAATCAATTCCCCTACATATAACTAAAGCATTTCTAGACTCAACATCGACCAGTTTGGCTTAGCGAACCTACAGGCAGCCCTGCTCTAATGCCAACGCTGTCAGGACCCCGATTCCAAGTCACATCGACCTAGCTGGTAACACCTCATATCACTTTGCGGCCTCACGCACGGTACTCCCACGGGTGTCGCCTTACCATGGCCCGGGACCGTTTGCGCCTTTTGGCTCACGTATATGATAGTGTCGCTAGCGTCCACATGACAAAGAACCCGGGCCGACATGGCTAGTCGTGAACCCAAAGCGGCGCTAACCTATGGGGACAGGCATACATGAATCACATCGAGCATGTCGGTCATCAACGTATATATTCGGGCTGTAGCACTGGGCTATGAGGACTCCGGTATCCCGGGCTGTAGCAGGCTAGGCAGGACTCGAATACCACCGCGTGACATTTTCCGAAGGACGGACATGGGAGCGAAGTGAAACACATGCCGGCCATCAAGTGTCCATGCGAAGTCTTTGGGCTAGCAGGACTCCGGTGAACCGGGCTGTAGCGGACTACTATCGCTCAGAAGCACGAGACTACATTTCCCCATATGATAGGCTGCCAAGGATAAACAACTAGTTTGTCGGATCCCACTCATACCAAGCATTTCAATCATACACGCAATATGCCCGATATGAGTAGATACAACAAGGCATCACAACAAAACTCTACAACTCAAAGTACTTTATTTAAGAGGCTCCGAGGAGCCATACATAACATATCCATACAGGTAGGGGTCACATGACCCAACACTCAAGTCATACAAGCATACAAGCACATGCGGAAGCAAACTAGTCTGAGTACAGACTCTAGAAAGAAAGAAAGCTTGTTGAAGCCTTTCTATCTACAATGGCCCTTCACAAGCCTTGGATCACCACCTGGGTGGCTAGTTCACTCGTCGAAGTCGAGATCTACATAGAACCCATCGGAGGGGGCAGTGTTGTCCTCTGAAAAACATTAATTAAGCAAACATGAGTACGGAGGTACTCAGCAAGTCTTACCACAGAATCCTATCATACATGCACATTCTCAAGAAGGTGGTGGAGTTAATTGCAGCAAGCCAGCTTTGACTCTTGGCTAAGCTATCCTACGTGACACCACTTGTAAAGCATTTGTCGCTTTGCAGTCCACTAATCACCATCACAATACTCCACCGTGGATCCTCTCTCATCATCCACGAGAGGGCCATCCGCGGTACTCACACTTATCTTGAGGCTTTTAGTAGTATCGATTTACTTGTCTATGAACTGATATAGGCAACCCAAAGTCCTTCTCCGTGGACACGGCTATTGAATAGATCATATTAAAACCCTGCGAGGGTGTACTTCTTCACATGCTCTCACCACTTACCGCCGTTTACGACATGTACTCGGCAACCTTCAAGCGGAAGCCCAGCGTGGGTGTCGGCCACAGCCTACCTAAACACTCAAGTCCCGAGTCCAAGTTTATCGCCTATTCGGGTTCCATCCATGAGGAGTCGGCGAGGTTTCCCATACAGCCCGAGCGATGTGTGCAGGGTTCCCGAGATACCAAGCGAGCACTTTCGGTACACCGGACCACGTGCCTACCGCAACACAACCCACCCCTAAGGTCAGCGTATGTCATGCGGCCCCAGATGCTACAAACACGAAACTACTTGCAACTCCGGACTAAGAATAAGGGTGGTTAAGAAGGCGAGAGGGTCCATTGGTTTCGGGCCCAATGCGTGGTAGTAACTATTTCATGGATCACAAACACAGATCTCAGTTCTTAGGATCAGCTTCAATGAAACACCCACCATGTACTCCTACATGGCCTCTCATCGATACCTTTACCAAAACGTGTTCAACACTTTCACTCTCGAACCAACACAACCTTTCACTCCAGCTCATCATCCCGATGAGCCAGACCTGACACAACTCTAAGCATAGCAAGCATAGCATGGTAGGAATCACAAACATGGCTCAATCAACTCCTACACATACTGGTGGGTTTCATCTAGTTACTGTGGCAATGACAGGTCATGCAAAGGAAGTGGGTTCAACTACCGCAGCACACAACAGTTTGAATCGCGTTGTCTTAATGCAGTAAAACAAGAGCAGAAGCGAGAACATGGGTTTGTATCGGAATGATCAATGGGTTGCTTGCCTGATGGAAAGGGGGTAGAGTACTGCCCTTCAGATGGATAGTCGAGATTATCCTCGGAGGCAGAACCTATCATGAAAAGCATACCGAAAGTAAACACACATCACAATATGCAACAATATGATGCATGCTATGACATGGCAATATGGATGTGTGTTGGCCTAATGCAAGCTAAAACAAAAAGGAATGATCAATGGGTTGCTTGCCTGATGGAAAGGGGGTAGAGTACTGCCCTTCAGATGGATAGTCGAGATTATCCTCGGAGGCAGAACCTATCACGAAAAGCATACCGAAAGTAAACACACATCACAATATGCAACAATATGATGCATGCTATGACATGGCAATATGGATGTGTGTTGGCCTAATGCAAGCTAAAACAAAAAGGGATGAACCCATTTGAATCAAAGATTCAAATGCTAGCTCATTTGAAATAGCCCTAAAGGTGCAATATCTTATTCTGTTTAAACAGCAAGGTTAACTTGTTTTAACATGCATGAAACCTGTACCAATGGATAGAATGGATTTTTCGGATCATTTTTCGTATATAAATCTTTGCATTTGGAGTTACAGATTAAAAGTTATGAATATTTGAAGTTTGAATTATATTCTGGAATTTCCTATATTAGAATAAATCCAGAAATTAAATTATTGCGTCAGTCATGCGTCAGCATGACGTTAGGGTCAACGGAGACGTCCAGGTAAAACCTACCTGTGGGTCCAGGGTGTCAGGGTAATTAGTTTAAACAAATGTTTAATTAAAACTAAACCTATTTAGTTAACAGGGCTGGGCCCCACCTGTCATTGACTCATCAGAGTCAACCAGGGCCCACCATGGTCAAAGTCCACGTCGGCTGCACCGGTGTCTAGCCGGCGAGACCGACAACGGCGGCGAAGTGCGTTTAGCCATTCTCTCGACCAAGCGAGCCATGGAGGGTGGCTATGGGTAGCTGGGAACATGCCGCAGCCTCTTGGTGGAGTCGGTTGGGGTCGGGCGGCGGAATCGGCGCGGCGATGAACTAGGCGGCCGCCGGAGTTCGGCCGAAGGCGAACTTGGGGCTAGAGGGGTCGGTGAGGTGCGGGAAGTGCATAGTTAGACCCCATGGGGTGCGGTGAGTGTGATGGACACCAAGAGGTGGCCGGAGGGTGACCGGGAGCACGTCGGCGAGGAGCTCCGCGGCAGCGGGTGCGGGTGAGCTCCGTTCGGTTGCTACACTGCTCGAGAGCGAGAGAGAAAAGGAAGGGGAGGTGGATGGGCTCACGGGCAACTCGTAGAAACATTCGTTGAGGTCGGGGACGGGCCGGAGCGACGACGGCGTTGAAGGGGATCTCCGGCGACAGTGGACTCGGTCGAGGTCGGTGTGGTGGATTCGGTTCACTTGAGCAGGCGGGGCTCGGCTAGTTCGGGGTAGTTGAGAGCGGCGGAGCTCCTGTACAAGGTGAGGAGGAGCACGGACGACGGGGGCGCGGATTCTGGCGATGGTCTGGCGGGCAAGTCGGCCAAGGCGGGGAAGCGCGAGAGAGAGAGGAGCCAGGGAGGAGAGGAGGTGTCCAGGGGGTTCGGGGGAGAGAGAGGAGGCGAACCACGTCGGTAGCTGGGCGAGAGGAGCGGCGAGGCGGCAACCAGGTGCGTGGCACCCATGCGGTGCTCGCCGCCGAGCACTGGCTGCTGCTGGCCGAGCTAAGCAGCTGTCACCGGCCAGGGTGTTGGGCTGGGCAGCAGGTGGGCAGGGTAGGGAGGCGCCAGTAAGTTTCTTCCTGTTTTATCTTTTCTATTTTTCTACAACTTTGTGGAGTTTTAAAATACCAAAACAGTTTCAAAATTCACCAAAATGCTCTGGTCCATTGTTGAAATATTTCCAACATGAAACATTTTGGTTTGGCAATATTTGGACATTTGAAATATTTTATATAATTTGAAATGCTCAAGTTCAAATACTAATGAGTTAATTCAAAGACCTTTGGATGACCTAGAAAATGGTGCACCACTTTTGACATAGGCTCTGAACCAAAGCAAAGATGATGAGCATTTTGAAGGGCATTTCAGGTTCATTGAAATAAATTTTAGTAAACCCTAGTTGAATTAAGGGGGGGGGGGGTTCTGGGGGTTTCCTGTCTTCCCCATTTCAGATTCAAATGGAATTTAAACATGATGCACACCCTAATGCATGGTCTAGCTAGGATGTGACAAACATTCAATTTTGTCTTGTTGATTGCCATTGATCTATGGGTCATACGGAGATGCTTAGCAATAATGTTTTGCCTTGCCTAACCTGTACTTTAATGCCATGCTTTTTCTTGTTATGTTCTTGCAATATATCATCGTTGTTTCATGCCTCCAACATGTCAACATGTTATTTCTGCTCACATGCATGCTCTATTTTTCACTGTCATAATCTGTTTCTATTAAGTTACCTTTTGCATTGATCATATTAGTTTAATCCTGATGCCTATGAACATGAACCTTAAATGTTATTGGAAGCATGTTGTCTGTACTTTGAGTGCGTGTCATGTTTATGCCCATGTGATACATATAGCATGTTGTTTACTTGATTGCAAAGTGCTTAGTTGCTCTTTTGGGCAGATTGTGTTTGAAACTTGTATTGAGTGTATGTGTTGAACCGTTGCCCTGTTTTGAGCGTGCTCTGTATGAAACTTGCTTAGTTTTGCATCTAGTTTCATGTTACCTTGTTGCATCCTTGTTTTGGAGTGCTTGTGATGTTGTTTTGCTTGCATTTGCATCAATGCCATGTTTAACTTGTTTTACTCATATCTTCTAGGCCGTAGCTCCGAATTAAACGGACTTTATATGTATCTTGACTAGGAAACCATGTAGACCATCTTGGTGCACCTTAACTTGATGTTTTAACTACTTCAACATTGTGTTCTAATCAGATCTGGACCAATTTTGAAATTTGCATATGGGGACTTACCGAAATTGTTATATGTTGTTTCCGGCCTCATTTGAACTTGCTTTGATGTGTTGCTCTTGTATGCATCATATCTTGCCATGAATAGCTTCATGTAGTCTTGTCATTCATCATACTTGGTTGAGCATCATGTCATGCTTAATTATGCGTTATGTGTTTACCATGTTGTTTGCTTCTTTCTGGTTGTGCTCCTTCTCGATAGTTCTTGTTTCGTTGTGATTGTGAGATTCGTTCGACTACATTGCTTTGCCTTCTTCATGGACTCGTTCTTCTTCCTAGCGGGATTTCAGGCAAGATGACCGTCACCTTGGATCTCACTACAATATTTGCTATGCTAGTTGTCTCGATGCTATCGCTATGTCGTGCTACCTACCACTTGTTATGAAGCCTCCCAAATTGCCATGAAAACCTCTAACCTTTTTACCCTTCCTAGCAAACCTTTGTTTGGCTATGTTACCGCTTTGCCTAGCCCCTTCTTATAGCATTGCTAGTTGCAGGTTGTTCCATGTTGGGACATAGATTTCATGGATATTCTTGGGATATCACCATATATCTTATTTAATTAATGCATCTATATACTTGGTAAAGGATGGAAGGCTCGGCCTTATGCCTGGTGTTTTGTTCCACTCTTGCCGCCCTAGTTTCCGTCATACCGGTATTATGTTCCTTGATTTTGCGTCCCTAACATGATGAGGGGTATGGGTCCTCTTGACAGTTCGCTTTGAATAAAACTCTTCCAGCAAGGCCCAACATTGGTTTTACCAATTGTCCAACATAATAACTAAACCTGATAATTAATTAATTAGCATAGGGGGCCGCGTCCCCGAGGATTCTTTCAACATAATACAGGGGGCCGGTGCTTATGGTGTTGGTCCCAAACAGAGCCACTTGCGGTGCCACCCCTTCACCAGGGGTTTTCGGTTGCTGTACATGGTGCTTATCCGGTCGTGGCCTGAGACGAGATACGCGCGGCTACTATCAGGGTGTCGGCACACCGGGAGGACTTGCTGGACTTGTTTTACCATTGTCTAAATGTCTTGTGCACCAGGATTCCGATTCTGATCGGAGGGGCCCGAGATGGAGGATTGTCTCCGCGGATCGTGAGCTTGTCATGGGCTAAGTTGGGACACCCCTACAGGGTTTAATCTTTCGAAAGCCGTGCCCACGGTTATGTGGCAGATGGGAATTTGTTAATATCCGGTTGTAGAGGACTTTAAGTAAACTTATTTAAAACACACCAACCGCGATGCGTAACCGTGATTGTCTCTTTTCGGGGAAGTTTGAGAGGAGAACACAGTTGTGTTATGTTTGATATAATGTGACGCCCCCGATTCAATCGTACACTAATCATGCATGCAAATGTGTATGATCAAGATCAGGGACTCACGGGAATAAATCACAACACAACTCTAAAAGTAAAATAAGTCATACAAGCATCATATTACAAGCCAGAGGGCTCGAATACAAGTGCTCGAACATAAACGATATCTAAGTACAGACATCAGTTAAACAAGTTGCCATAAGATGGCTAGCACAAACTAGGATACAGATCGAAAGAGGCGCAGGCCTCCTACCTGGGATCCTCCTAAACTAGTCATGGTCGTCGTCAACGGCCTGCACATAGTAGTAGGCACCTCCAGTGTAGTAGGAGTCGTCATCGACTGTGGCGTCTAGCTCCTGGGCTCGAACGTTTGGTTGCGGCATCCAGGAAGAAGGAGAAAAAGGGGGAAAAGATGGAGCAAAGCAACCGTGAGTACTCATCCAAAGTACTCGCAAGCAAGGATCTACACTACATATGCATGGGTATATTTGTAAAGAGGCAATATAGGTGGACTGAACTGCAGAATACCGGAATAAGAGGGGGATAGCTAGTCCTATCGAAGACTGCGCTTCTAGCAGCCTCCGTCTTGCAGCATGTAGAAGAGAGTAGATTGAAGTTATCCAAGTAGCATCGCTTAGCATAATCCTACCCGGCGATCCTCCCCTCGCCGCCCTGTGGAAAAGTGATCACTGGGTTGTCTCTGGAACTTGTCTGGGTGTGTTTTATTAAGTATCCGGTTCTAGTTGTCATAAGGTCAAGGTACAACTCCGGGTCGTCCTTTTACAGAGGGACACAACTATTTGAATAGATAAACTTCCATGTAGGGATGCACCACATAACCCAACACGCTCGATCCCTCTGGCCGGATACACTTTCCTGGGTCATGCCCGGCCTCAGAAGATCAACACGTCGCCACCCTACCTAGGTACAACAGAGAGGTCAGCACGCCGGTCTAAATCCTATGCGCACTGGGGTCTGGGCCCATCGCCCATTGCACACCTGCATGTTGCATACGCGGCCGGTGAGCAGACCTAGCAACCTCCATTACAAAGGAAGTTGCGTTATGCGGTCCAACCCGGCGCGCGTCGCTCAGTCGCTGATGTCAAGAAGGCTTCGGCTGATACCACGACGTCGAGTGCCCATAACTGTTCCCGCGTAGTTGGTTAGTGCGTATAGGCCAATGGCCAGACTCAAATCAAATACCAAGATCTCGTTAAGTGTGTTATTTTGAAGTAACCGCGGACGCCGACAAGGGCCAGGCCTACCTCTCACCTAGGTGGTCTCAACCTGCCCTGTCACTCCGCCACAAAGTAACAGTCGGGAGCCGTTGGGAACCCAGGCCCACCTCTACCGGGATGGAGCCACCTGTCCTTCCAGCCCCCACATCGGAATAACTTGTGGGTACTCTACGAGCTGACCCGACTTTAATCACCATCTTTATAGTATGTATGTATGTAAGTATATACCCGTGATCACCTCCCGAGTGATCACGGCCCGATAGTATAGCAAGGCAGACGGACAAGAATGTAGGGCCACATATGATAAACGAGCATCCTATACTAAGCATTTAGGATTGCAGGTAAGGTATCAACAACTCTAGAAACAATGATAGGCTATGCAACAGAATAGGATTAACTGAAACAGTAACATGCTACACTACTCTAATGCAAGCAGTAGAGGAAAGGAATATGCGATATTTGGTGATCAAGGCGGGCGGGGGATTGCCTGGTTGCTCTGGCAAGAAGGAGAGGTCGTCAACTTCAGAGTCAAACTAGGCAGCAGCATCGTCAGTCTCATAGTCTATCCAAGAGAAGAGGGGGAAGAAACAATAAATACAATGCAAACATAAGCATGACGATTCATGACATGACAATGAGCGGTGCTAGGTGTGCCCTAACGCGGTAGTAGGTGATACCGGCAAAAGGGGGAAACATCCGGGAAAGTATCCCCGGTGTTTCGCGCTTTTGGACAAATGAACCGGAGGTGAAATGTTGCAGGTTCGCTATGCTAGGGACGTGTGGCTGACGAACGGGCTGCGTATTCGTATTCGTCTCGTCGTTATGAGCAACTTTCATGTACAAAGTTTTTCCATCCGAGTTACGGATTATCTTATATTAATTTTTTAAAATTCATTTTCTAAATTATTATTAATTAGAAATTAAATAGTAAATGCTAAATGTACCTAGCCATGTGTACACAGCGGAATATACAGGGGCTGACATGTGGGCCAGGGGGACCCAGTTGACCAGTCAGTGTTTGACTAGTCAACAGGGGGTGGCCCCCCTGTCATTGTCAGATTAGGTTAATCAGGGTTTAGTTAAGTTAATTAATTCTTTAATTAATTAACTATTTATTTTTATTACTACTTAATTTTTATTAATTTTTTATACGTTCCAGGTGGTGGGGCCCATATGTCATATGCCAGGGGCCTTAGCGGGCGGGCTAACGGGCGCCGCCCGAACGGGCGAAGGGAAAGCGAGCGACGAGCAAACGGGTGCGAGTGCTCGCACCCGAGGCCAGGAGAGGCGAGGGCCAGCGCGCTCGGGGCCTCGGGGCCGGCAGACGGGAGCAACACCGGGCGCCGGGAGCAGCGGGGCAGCGCGAGGCCGTGACGGAGCAGGCAGGAGCGGCCATGGGTGCGCGGGAGTGCGGCCAGGCATGCGCTGGGCACAACAAGGAATGGCGTGGGTGCGCGCGAGGGAGCAACGGGGCGTGGCGACGCGGTGAGAAGAGGAGGTGCGCGGTGACAGGGGAGCAGGGGTGTGCGCTTGCGGTGCCGGCAAGGACGGCGAGCGCGGGGCTTCAGGCGCGGTGCGCAGCAACGGTAGCAGCGGCAGTAGTAGGCGGTAGGCGCGGCTAGGAGCGCATCAGGGCACAGGGGGCGCAGCATGGTCAAGGCGAGGCAAGATGCAAGCGGGCGGCTACGGGCACGGTCGGGCGGAGTTGCAGGGCAGCGGCAGTAGGTGGCATGGCCAGCGAGAATGGGGCGATGAGCGAGCGGCGTCGACGATGCGTCGCAGAGAGAGAGGGACGGCACCAAGGGGGCGCTCACGGGGGGGGGGGGGGTTGTATGGCACGGGGCAGTGGGGGATGAGGGAGGGGGGGGCGGAGACGACACGTCGGAGGGGAAGCAGGCCGGCGAGGGACATCCGGGCGGCAAGGTCCAGCGGCGGGGGCGCGGGATCGATCCCGATCCAATCTGGATCGGGAGTGGCGAAGGTGGCGACGTGGGGGGGGGAGTGGGGGAGTGGGGTGCTAGGGTTTCGAGGGGAGCCGGGGTTAAGGCGGCGGGGTGGGCCGGCTGGGCCAGGTGGGCGGGCCGGCATGCTAGGCCAGTGGGCCGTGGGGGGAAGGTTCCCTTTTTATTTTGTTGTTGTTAGTTTTTGTTTTTGTTTTTATTTTTCCTTTTTAACTTATTTCTTTTCTGTTTAATTCCTTCTAATTATTTAGGCATTTTATAAAAGCACGGTTCCTTCACCATAATTACCTAGGCCTTTATTTGCACACTTCGAACATTTCTTTTTGATGTTAGAATTTTTTTTATGTTTGCCAAAATTTAAGTTTGAATTTGAATAGTTTTGATCCGACGTGAGATTAGCAACAGTAACCGGGATGACGTGGCATCGTTAACGTGGGATTACTGTAGCATGATTATCCGGGCGTTACATGTAAGTAGTTCAGGATCACTTCTTGATCATTACTAGTTTGCGACCGTTTGCGTAGATTCTCATCTTACTCTGGTATTCGTAAGTTAGCCACCATACATTGCCTAGTCGCTGCTGCAACCTCACCACTTTACCCCTTCCTTACCCATTAAGCTCTGCTAGTCTTGATACCCATGGTAATGGTATTGTTGAGTCCTCGTGGCTCACAGATTACTACAACAACAGTTGCAGGTACAGGTTATGCGATGTTCATGACGCGAGAGCGATGTTTGTTTGTTTGGGAGTTTTGTTGTTGCTTCTTCTTCGTTCAGGGGATATGTTCCTGGTCGTTAGCCTGGGCTAGTAGGGTGGATGTCGTTTGAGTTTTTGTTTGTGCTTTCATCCGTAGTCGGATGTGATTCCTATGTATGATGTATTGATGTATTCTGGTGGCATTGGTATGCCTTGTATGTATCCCGAACTATTTATGTAATGGTTTGATGTAATGATATTGCAAAAGCGTGTCAATATGCGGTTCTATCCTTGGTGGGACCTTCGATTATCTTTAGGATAGTGTCGCATATTGGGTCTGACATAAATTTAATGGGATAAGTATCCCCAAGATCAAGCTCAGGAGGAATTGGTTCCTCCTTCGGCCCCTCATATTGTATGACCGACTCATCATTGTAAACGTTCTTTTGGCAAAAAGGCATGAGCTTGTGTCCAAGAGAGAAACCCAATCCATTGTTTTGTATAGCAAAATTATCATTAAGCTCAGAAATCTTATCAACTAAAACATCGGTAGGGACCTTCTTTCTTAAATTTTCATTGTAAGCAACATGATCTAGAGATCGCAAACGCATTATGTCCTCTTGGTTAAAGAGAATTCCCTATATGGGAGGACAACCACCATCTACTTTATAATGCATGAAAATTTCACTAGCTTCTTTCATAATAAATATAAACTCATGAGCTAGAAATATAGTGGCGGCGCGCTTAACAGAAGAATGCTCAATATTACAAAACTCCAGAAAAATCCTTTGTATGGATGGATACATATGAACAAATTGTCTTTCAAGTTCAACCACAAGCAAAGATATAGCATCCACAAGACTACTAGTTTTATGGAGAATAGATCCCCCTAACGTGGGTAGCGCACCGGCACAAGTAAAGAAATCTTGAATAACCCCTTTTCCAATAATATAGTCGCTACCTATGCGAATTTTTTTAGTGTGCAAAGTAGTAGATTCTTCATGAGGATTAGTATTAGCAAAAGCATCAAAGTTTCCCCCATCGTTACTACTATCCATTTCATCTATAACCTCCCCAATCTCATACATGGTGGCAGCAAACCAATCTTGGAACGAGCAAACCAAAAGCGAATGAAGAAGACGAACGAAAGAGGGGCGAAGAAAAGGCAAATATTTTTGAAAATCGTTTTAGAAGTGGGGGAGAGGAAAACGAGAGGCGAATGGCGAATAATGTAATGCAAGAGATGGGAGTTTATGATGGTTACTTGGTATGTCTTGACTTGGCGTAGATCTCCCCGACAACGGCACCAGAAATTCTTTCCGCTACTTCTTGAGCTTGCGTTGATTTTTTCCTTGAAGGGGAAAGGGTCATGCAGCAAAGTAGAGATAAGTATTTCCCTCAGTTAGAGAACCGAGGTATCAATCCAGTAGGAGACAACGCACAAATCACCTAATACATGCACAAACAGTCAAACAACTTACACCCAATGCGAGTTGTCAATCCCTTCACGGTTACTTGCAAAGGTGAGATCTGATAGAGATAGATGAAACTAAACAAATGATAAAGTAAATATTTTTAAGTTTTATGGTTTATAGATCAGAAAGTAAAATATTGCAAAATAGTCGATCGGAAACTAATATGATGGAAGATAGTAGATCGGAAACTTATATGTTCGAAAATAGACCCGGGGGCCATATGTTTCAATAGAGGATTCTCTCATGATAGCAAATAATATGGTGGGTGAACAACTTACTGTCGAGCAATTGATAGAAAAGCACAAAGTTATGACGATATCTAATTAAGGCAATGATTATGAAATATAGGCATCACGTCCATCTCAAGTAGACCGAAATGATTCTGCATCTACTACTCTTACTCCACACATCGACCGACTCCTGCCTGCATCTAGAGTATTAAGTTCATGAAGAATAGAGTAACTCATTAAGTAAGATGACATGATGTAGAGGAATTAACTCAAGCAATATGATGGAAACCCCATCTTTTTACCCTCAACGGCAACAATACAATACATGCCTTGCTGCCCCTACTATCACTGGGAAAGGACAATGCAAGATTGAACCCAAAGCTAAGCACTTCTCCCATTGCAAGAAAAAATAATCTAGTTGGCCAAATCAAACCGATAATTCGAAGAGAATTACAAAGATATCAAATCATGCATATAAGAATTCAGAGAAGATTCAAATAAATTCATAGATAAGATGATCATAAATCCACAATTCATCATATCTTGACAAACACACCGCAAAAGAATATTACATCAGGTAGATCTCCAAGAACATCGAGGAGAACATGGTATTGAGAATCAAAGAGAGAGAGGAAGCCATCTAGCTACTAGCTATGGACTCGTAGGTCTGCTGTAAACTACGCATGCTTCACGGGGGGCACAAGGCAGGGGCACGCCCTCCACCCTTGTGGCTGCGTCGTGGCTCCTCTGACTTCATCTCCAAGTCTCTTGGGTGTCTTCTAGTCCAAGAAAAATCATCGCGAAGGTTTTATTCCGTTTGGACTCCATTTGGTATTCTTTTTCCATGAAGCTAAAAAACAAGGAAAAAACAGAAACTGGCACTCGGCTCTAGGTTAATAGGTTAGTCCCAAAAATAATATAAAATAGCATATTAATGCATATAAAACATCCAAAATAGATGATATAATAGCATGGAACAATCAAAAATTATAGATACGTTGGAGACGTATCAATAACATACAAGAATCCAGAAGATAAAGGCAAGTTTTTCCTTTCTTTTATGGAGATCATATTATGTGTATATTTGGCACCAACCACATGCCACAATGTCAACATAAGTTATTTTCCAGGTGCTTTGGAAGAGATGTCAAGAGTTCCTTTAATGAATTGGTGCACTTTTGCTGCTAATTATCTAATTAGAGATATCAAAGACACCAGGACAAAGACAGTCAGGAATATTAACCTTCAAGGATGTCTACACGTCCTTATTGTGAGTACACAATTTTTATTAAATTCAAATTTCTTACTGTTATCTCTGATATTGCTCAAATTGTTTCCAATCAATGTAACACTATTAATCCAAGCTTATACATGTCCTAGGTAATGTATGCAGATCTGGTTAAGAAGTCAATTATGAATGTACCAGCTAGAACACCTCGTATTAAGTACCTTACTAGTGATATGATTGATGAATTGGAGTCCACTTGTTGTAAGGGAGGTCGAGACAATAAACAACACTTTGAGTCAATTCCGGTATGCTTATTGCTTATAGTATTTCTTTAAACATGATTATAAAATACATCAATGTCTCAGTCATTCTATGTATAATTATATTGTCTATTTTCAAGGATGTGGAAAAGTTGTCAAAATATCCTTTAGTTGAACCTACCAATGTTTCCGAACAAGAAGAAAGATATTCAAATGATCAGGAAGTATCTACCCAACAAGATGAAGGTCAAACTTCAATAAGACGTCTGCGCATTGCTTCAGACAGTGAGGTAGACAACAACTTTTTAAATTCAATACACCTTCACTCTAGATCATAAATATGCTGAGTTTTTATATTTTCAGTCAGAGATATACCGGCAGGTCGTCCAAACGACGGAGAAGTACCACTAATGAACAAGAGGTGAGATAAATGATTGAACAAACTTGAAAAATAAGCTTATAGATGTTTTAAGACTGCAACTATTTAATATATGAAAGTGATATTTTAGATTTTACCTATATCTGCAAGTCAATTCAATAAATGAACTTGTAGCAATCGAATCAACGATATACTGTTGAAAAATCTAAGGTGGTCAAACATCATGAAACAATGTTGAGAAAGAAGCTTGAAGAAATTGATTCTAGAAGGCTTATAGTGTGAACTCAAGCCTCTATTTGAAAGAGTTCACAAGGCTACCAGCAAAGATACAGACTCATATGAATCTGATCAAAATAAGGAAATTAATACATTGTTATCTTCTATTTGTCCAAACTCTTCAAAGTCTATTGATATCACTGAAGAAACTGAGCAAGTAATTGTCGATAACTCAAATAATCCGGCTCAGCACACGGGTAGTAAGAGTACTTCAAATACTTCTTCAAAAACCCCGTTGGAAGAAACTCTTGAAATTGCGGTGGTAGCTACTGCAATGGCTAGTATTGTTTCTCAGAAGGAGGGAGTCGACATGGATGATTTTAAACCAAGTCAATCAAAGAAGAACAAAACGTTATCAAAAAAATAAAGAGGAAAACTGCTTCAGATAATAGTCTTAAAGTTAATGAAGTTACTACATCAGTTAGCATACCTAATCCTTCGCAATGCTACCAAGACGTTTCTCCATCAAAGAAAACAAAAATGATGTTCCCAGTACAACTGATTGTGCAGAATTGTGCAAGTCAATCACAATCCAAAAGAAGGTTACTTTTGCCCCTGCTCCTAAAATAATTGAAACTCCCCCCCCCAAGTGATTTAGTTACAAATGTTGAAGAATAGAGTCAAAGAAATCTATCAACAATTCAACCAACATAATTTCCTAGCACAGTTGAAACAAGTCTCAAGTCTAGACACAACTCAACTCTTGACATTCATTCTGCTATCCCATTTACGCCTGCTATGGGAGGGAAGACACATGTAATATCCAATGTTACTCATGAGTCATCCTTACCTGTTTTCTGCAGTGAATCTCAGAGATTACCTGCACATGGAGTTGACTCTGATACTTGTAATACTGCTGGGACAGAAAATTCAGTACAGACAACAGCTTCAGATGTAAACATGTCAGACCTTTCAATTGATGAATCAAATCCTGTTTTGGAAGAAGCCCATCATTTTGTTACACAAGATCAGGTTGAACAAAAAGAGGTTAATCCTGAGGCAGAGGTACTGAAAGGAACTGTTGTCAAAGATATTCAAGTAAGCATGTCACTACAAGACTCAGAAATCAATAAATATAACTGGATAACAAATATGGGTCCAGATTTACCAGAAACGCTGGAATTGGTAACAGCCAGCGGCCCAAGTGATGTGCCCCCATCTACCATTTCAAATGTTGATGTTGTTGATGTATCCAAAAGTGTTGATGAAGTTTAGCCTGTTGGAAACAAGGATTCTAAAGTTCAGCCTGCGTTGGTCCAAACTGCAATCGAAGTAAAAAGAAGAAGCTCAAATTTGTTGTAGGAAAAGGTTCTCAGAGTGTAGAGCCAATTATGGAAAATAATGTTTCAACCTGGCCATCCTTGAGGAGAAACTATGGTCAAAGATAAACTGAGTGAGAGCTTGCCTATTGCTCCTTCTGGTGGAAATTCTTTTGGGAATCTCAGCTCACCAAAAAAGCTTAAACAAAAGAGAGCAGCAAAGAAATTATTGAGAAGTCAGAAAAACAAGTCCGTTCTGATCCTTCAACTCAAGATTTGCAACATGTGGTCTTAGAAAATGAAAGACAAATTGGAGCAGTTTGTGAATTTCAATCCCAAACAACTCCTAGTGATTGACAAGAGATGTACACTTGAGGATGCAGGAGAAGCAGATAACAGCTCTGATGCTGGCTTCAATGAAAATGAAGTTTCCTTAGAAAGCACAGATAACAAAGAAACGGTTTCAATTGACAGCGAAGAAACAACTTCAACACCTGTGAGGAATCATTTTAATAACATACCATCACTGAAAGAACCAATTCCTGGGGGAGAATCTTTCATGCATGGTAGTGTAAACACAGCAACAAAATCAAGACCTCAACGCTTTCAGAAGAAAGGCGAAATTCCTGAAGATATATCTGAGCTTGTTTTAAAGAACAAGATACTCCCATCCTCAAAAGTTAACAAAGTATATGATGAACATGTTATGATGAACAAATTCAATGCTACGAGAATGACAAGAAAGGATCAAAGGGAGACAGATGGAGGAACAAAAATTATAGTTGGTCCTGCATCCGTCTCTGAAAGAGAATTTGTGCAAGTTTGTAACACCCCGAATGTAACTTCCCATATTTGTAACTCCAACTCTTGCCATTTTCGGCATTGTGATATGATATTCCCTCCGTGGTTGGGTTTTTCTTCTTTTTGCATTTTGTCCATGTCATGCATTTTATATCATGTCATCGTGTGCATCGCATTTGCATACGTGTTCGCCTCATGATTCGAGCATTTTTCCGTTGTCCGCTTTTGCAATCCGCACTCCTATCTCCCCGGCGGCCCTTTTACGCTTTTTCCGTGTGCGGGTACTAAACCTTCTCGGAATGGACCGAGGTTTGTCAAGTGGCCTTGGTATACCACCGTTAGACCACCGGTCAAGTTTCGGTCATTTGGAGCTCGTTTGGTACTCCAACGGTTAACCGTGACTCTCACAAAGGCCTCTTTTAAGTTGCAGCCCAACACCCCTTCAAAATAGTCCAATAACCCATCTAAGTCAATTCCATGCTCTCCGTCGCTCGATCACGAACGTGTGGTAAACTACACCTCATTTGGACTCTCCTAGCTCCTCTATGCCTATTTAAACAACTCCCCATTCCAAATCCGGGTCTAACCCTAGCCTTCCCTACCTCGCGCCGGATGAAACCCACCAGCGCCGCCGGACGTGTCCACCCACCGCGCCACGTCCAACCAATCCGCTGCCCACCTGTCCTGGCACACACATGACACATGAGGCCACTGAGCCCGGCCGCCCGCCACGACGGGCCAGACCGACCGCGCCTCCGCCTCCCACGCCCGCGCCCCAGACCGCCAGCGCCCGCCATGGCCCGACCCGCCTCCCAGCGCCCGGCCGCCGGTCGCCGCGATCGCCGCCTCGCCGCCTCGCCTCTGCCCGGCCTGCCGCCCGCCCACCGCCGCCACCACCCCTCCGCCGGCGACCCTGCCTGCCTGCCTCCTCTCCCTCCGGCCACCGGAGCTGCCGCCCGCCGCCGCCGCCCTCGATCGGGCCGATCCGGATCGCAGATCCCATCGAGGGTTGACTTTCTCTTCTTCCCCCCTCTAATTTTCCTCTAAGTTTTTATCTCGTGGATTATTTCGTGGCATTTTCAACGTAGCATAACTTTGCATCTGTAGCTCCATTTTGCGCGTATTATATATCAAAATGTTCGTCTCGAAGAGTAGATCATTTCATCTCATTGCATCATTTTCATTTGAGCTCATATTGATGCCTGAAATGCTGTTGGAAGAGGGCTATGTGATGTTAGTTTCTGTTTCTTAACAGAACTTGCACTTTTGTTATTTTTGCTATGATTGATGTGTGCACCCTATGAATTTGAGTCCTGCATGTGTTTTGTAATATGCCATGCCATCTTTCCAGGGGTGTATGCCATGTATTTTTTTGACCTATGTGATGACTAGCACAAGCATGCAAAGTAGGTGTCCTGATGTTGCTGTTTTCAGCTCTGTTTAGCTGTTATTTTGATGCCATGTTAACTTGATGCTACCGAGAGATCCGTGCATATTTAGGGATACTTCAGTAAGGATGTTTTGTTCTACATGTCTTGCTCTATCCATCCATGCCTTTGTTTGCAATTATGGAGTGCCATAGCTTGAGTCAATCGAGCTCTACTTTTGCTATCAAATGTTTCCTGGCAGATTGTTTACATGTTATTCAATTTTGCGAAGGTTGTTGTGGTTGGTCCGTATATGCTATGATGTTGTTCTTGCCATGTATATCTTCTATGCCATGTCTTCTTGATGTATGTATGCTTAGTTTATCATGAAAGGCTCTGTAGTGAGTGCATCGAGCTCTTAAACATGCCTACTTGTTATCAGTTTTTGACATGCCATGTTGCTGAATCTGTTAACGAAACTTGCGATATTGACATGGGTGTTACTATATTTTCTGATCCTTTTTGGCTTATGGTCAGTAAGGGACTTTTGTTCTATGCTTTGAGTAGATTCATGCCATGCCTTGTTTTGCTATTTTAAGTTCCTGTAGCATGTAGTTTTGTTGCTCTGAACATTGCTACCGATGCTGTTTTTGCCATGTCCACTGATATTTTGTGCACTTTTGCCATGCTTGTTTGAACCTGTTATGATGTGATTTAGCCATAGCTCAGTGTTCATCTTTTGTCAAGCATCTTGTGTAGATCACTGCCATATACTTTGTTGGTACGTTTGGGTGCAGTAGCTTAATTTCTTGTTGCTTGCTAAGTGGCATCATGCTGTTAATGGCGATTTGTGCCATTCTTGTTTTGCTTGTCATTTGCAAACCGTGCATCTGATTCCGGTGATCTTTATATCGATTTCAACCGAAATCATCTCATCTTTCCAGTGGCATACTTGGTTTGCTAAGTTGATGCCTGGTTCATCATTTTCCTTCCGGGCGCATATACGCATTGCATATCACATCCCGCATATCATGTCATGTTTTGCATCATGTTGCTTGTGCATTGCACCGTGATTTATTGTGGTTCCTTTGTTTGTGTTATTGCTTGGGTAGAGCCGGGAGACGAGTACGTGAACGAGGAACCTGTTGAGAACGCTTACGAGGATCAAGCTTTCGACAACTCTGAGAACATTGCAGGCAAGATGACCATACCCTCGAAATCACTTCTATCTTTGCTATGCTAGTTGCTCGCTCTTTTGCTATGCCTATGCTGCGATGCCTAACACTTGCTTATCATGCCACCTATATTGCCATGTCAGCCCCTAACCATCCTTTCCTAGCAAACCGTTGATTGGCTATGTTACCGCTTTGCTCAGCCCTCTTATAGCGCTGCTAGTTGCAGTGAAGTGAAGTTTGTTCCTTGTTGAACATGGAGATGTTGTTCCTTATTGGAACATGTTTACTTGTTGGGGATATCACAATATATATCTGCTATAATTAATGCATCTATATACTTGGTAAAGGGTGGAAGGCTCGGCCTTATGCCCGTGTTTTGTTCCTCTTGCCACCCTAGTTTCCGCCATACCGGTGTTATGTTCCTTGATTTCGCGTTCCTTACACGGTTGGGTGATTTATGGGACCCCTTGACAGTTCGCTTTGAATAAGACTCGTCCAAAAGGCCCAACTTTGGTTTTACCATTTGCCACCTAAGCCTTTTTCCCCGGTTTTCGCGAGCCCGAGGGTCATCTTTATTTTAACCCCCGGACCAGTGCTCCTTCGAGTGCTGGCCCAAACGAGTAGATCATGGGCCACCACGGGGAAACTCGAGGCTTGGTTTTACTCGCAGGATGTCTCATCCGGATGTGCCCTGAGAACGAGATATGTGCAGCACCTATCGGGATTTGTCGACACAATCGGGCGGCTTTGCTGGTCTTGTTTTATTGCTGTCGAAATGTCTTGTAGTCCGGGATTCCGAGATTGATCGGGTCTTCCCGTAGAAGGAATATCCTTCGCTGACCGTGAGAGCTTATAATGGGCTAAGTTGGGACACCCCGCAGGTATTATCTTTCAAAGCCGTGCCCGTGGTTATGAGGCAGATGGGAATTTGTTAATGTCCGGTTGTAGAAAACCCGGTTGACCTCAATTAAAATACACATCAACAAGTGTGTAACCGTGATGGTCTCTTCTCGGCGGAGTCCGGAAGTGAACACGGTGTTGGAGTTATGTCCGACGTAAGTAGTTCAGATCACTTCTTGATCGCTACTAGCTTCACGACCGTGCTTTGCTCCTCTTCTCGCTCTCTTTTGCGATGTAGCCACCATATATGCTAGTCGCTTGCAGCAGCTCCACCTTACAACTCTGTCCTTCCTATAAGCTTAAATAGTCTTGATCTCGCTGGTGTGAGATTGCTGAGTCCCCGTGACTCACAGATTCTACCAAAACAGTTGCAGGTGCCGACGATGCCAGTGCAGGTGACGCAACCGAGCTCAAGTGGGAGTTCGACGAGGAATGTGGTCGTTACTATGTGCCTTTTCCTGATGATCAGTAGTGGAGCCCAGTTGGGACGATCGGGGATCTGCGTAGCATTTGGGGTATCTTCTTTTATTTCGGTTCCGTAGTCGGACCTTGAGTGTACTCAATGATGGATGTTTATTTATGTATTGTGTGAAGTGGCATCGTAAGCCAACTATGTATCTCTTTCCTTATGTATTACATGGGTTGTGTGAAGATTACCTCACTTGCGACATTGCTTTCAATGCGGTTATGCCTCTAAGTCGTGCCTCGACACGTGGAGATATAGCCGCATCGAGGGCGCTAAGTTGGTAATCGAGCCTTCCCGACTTAGGAGCCCCTACTTGATTGTTTGTCTGGCGTTGTTGAGTCTAGAATGGAAAATGTTTTGAGTCTTAGGATTATATATATCGGAGAGTAGGATTCTTTTACTCCCCCCTCCTTCAGCCTCTGTGAGGCCTCCCGACGAGAAGTTTTGACTCTTCTCTCCTCAAATTTCACAAAAAAATTTAGGATCACGCTGGTATCTTGGGATCGTTCGATGGTTTTGTGACGAGAACATTGTTCTTGGTGCCTCCCGACATTTAGGGGTTGTGGCGGTGTCCCGGGAGTTGAGCTCCGAGGTGTTGTCGCCACAATTTTATCGCTGCAGCCTGGAATACCGAGTTTTACCGACATCGAAATCTCTTTTGTGCAGTTGTTGGTGAGATAACCCGATAACCCAATCTCGGGCGAGCTCGAGAGTATTGCCATGACTTGTATAACGGATGTTTTTCGAAGGTCGAGGTACACGATTTCCGAAGGTTTCTTGGTTATGTGTTGACGGATGGATATAGCTGGATCTAGGTATTGTTAGTTTGGGTGATATATTTTGTGTCCCCTGTATCCCCAACACCAGATTGCATAACCAGAAAGTTTCGGGAGTTTATAGGTGGGATTCAAGTAGCTCCTAGCATTTCTTCCCGCAGATATTTGGTTCGTGATTGGGTAATCCTTACCACTTATTTGTTCGAGTCGTACCTTGTTATTTTTCATCAACCCTTAATCAAGTGACTTCTCACCTTAATGGACGTGTGATGATTAACTTTTGGAATTCATTCGTTCATTCTTGTTCGAATGTTTATTGTGAAGACTATATGTTGCAATTTCTATCCGTTGATTCAACTTGACTATTTGTCTATCAAGTGCTAACGGATGTCACCCTCTTCAGGATGGCTCCGCCAACGCGTCAGAATCCGGAACGGAATGATGGGAATCGATCGAACCTCCACCTCCACCTCCGCCTCCGGAGGCCTGGCAAGCTATCATGGCAGCCACCAATGCCAATGCTCAGATGATTTTGCAGCTCTTGCAAGAACGTACTCAGGGGCAAGGCAGTCAAGGAAATCAAGGTCAAGGCAACAACCAGCCGCACTTTGCTACTCTCAGTCAGTTCCTCGCTAATCAGCGAAGTCTTTCGGTTTACGTGTCGAGGCCACGACGACGACGATTGGCTTGTGGACATCTGCAAGCATTTTGAATGTAGCAATGTCAGACCTGAGGACTTTGTGAAGTTTGCTTCATTTCAACTCAAGGACCAAGCTGCCGAGTGGTACCAGCAATACAAAGATTCCAGAGGAGGTCGTGTCATTACCTGGGATGAGTTCCGCCGAGATTTCAGAGCTCACCACATTCCGAAAAGTGTTGTTGAGAGCAAGCGTGAGGAGTTCCGCAATCTCAAGCAGGGCAACATGTCTGTCTACCAATACAATATCCAGTTCCAGAAACTCGCTCGCTTTGCTAAGCAAGACGTCCCTGATGAAAAGAGTATGATCTATCAATTCAGAGGTGGTCGAGAGAAGATCTGCAATTAGCTCTTGTGCTTTTGAGCCGAAAAGTATGATGAATTCTACAACATGGCATCAAGCAAGAAGCTGCCCAGCTCAAATGTGAGGCTTCTAAGAAGAGAATCAGGATGCAGTTCAGTCTTCTTCTTCCTCTCAAGTGGCAGCTAAGCAGCGAAGTTCTACCTTCCTCCTCCTCCATTCCGTCAGCCTTATCGCCAGAAGAACTCAGGTGGCGTGGATCTTCCCACCCGCCCAACCAGGCTATCGTAACAAGTCTAATTCTCAAGCTCCAAGGTCAAGTGCTCCTTACCACCGTCCGCTCTCTCGAGGTGACTTGCAACAAGTGTCGTGAGAAAGGTCACTATGCGAACAAGTGCTTCAACCAGAGGCGCCTTCCGCCTCCTCCTCCTGTGAAATCTTCAAGCAATGCAAAGGGTCAAGCATAATCCAAAGCATGCCAAGGTCAATATGATGAATGCAGCTCAAGCAGAGAATCTTCCGATGTGATAATGGGTAATCCTCGCTTAATGATATTCCTACAAAAGTCTTATTTGATACTGGTGCATCGCATTCTTTCATGTCATATCCTTTTGCATCAAGCACAATGTTGACACGTAGATTTTGTCCAAAGTTATGCAAGTTGTTTCTCCGGAAGGCTTATGAATTCTAGTTTGGTTGCTCCCAATGTCTCTATCAAGATGGGCGACTATAGATTTCTGCTAAACCAATTGTCCTTGGTGACTCGGATATTGATCTTATTCTCGAATGGATGGCTTTCTCAGACAAAGCTCAGCTTGATTGTGCTGCTGTGGAAATTCAATTGACTCACTCTTCTAATGATGTGATCATCTATGCCGCTCGTGATGAAACCATTCGATTGTTTTCTCTCAATGAGAAGGGCGAATTGGATGCTATCTCTCGATTCCAATCGCTTGTGAGTACCAAGATGGCTTTTCGGAAGAGCTTCGGGTATGCCTCCTCATCGCCGCTTGAGTTCGTTATCGATCTTGAGCCCGCATCAACCCGCTTGCAAGCGCCCATACAAGCTTGGACCTGATGAGCTGAAGGAATTGAAGAAGCAGCTCGATGAACAAGAGCGTCTGGTTTGATCGGACCGAGTTCATCTCCTTGGGGTTGTGGTGTTCTTTTGTCCGTAAGAAGGATGGCACGGACCGACTTTTGCGCCGATTACCATCCATTGAATAAGAAGACAATCAAGAACAAGTATCCACTTCCCAACATCAATGAGCTTTTCGAGCAACTCAAAGGTGCTAAAGTGTTCTCCAAGCTTGACCTTCGATGGGTTATCATCAGATTCGCATTCGTGAGCAAGATATTCCCAAGACAAAGATTCGAACAAGCTTTGGTTCTTATGAATATACTGTCATGTCTTTCGCCTTGTCAATGCTCCTCCAACATTCTCTCGGATGATGAACTTCATCTTCAACCCCTACACCAATGAATTCGTTTTGGTCTATCTTGATGATATTTTGGTCTTCTCCAAGAATAAGAAGGATCATGCCAAACATTTGCGATTGGTGCTAGACAAGCTCGAGAGTATCAATTCTATGCTAAGTTCTCCAAATGTGAATTTTGGCTTGATGAAGTGCTTTATCTTGGTCATATCATCTCCGCCAAGGGCATCGCTGTTAATCCCGAGAAGGTGTCCGCAATTGTGAATTGGGAACCTCCTCGTAATGTCAAGCAGCTCCATGATTTTCTTGGTCTTGCAAGCTATTGTCAAGATTCGTTGAGAACTTCTCCAAGATTGCAAAGCCTCTTTCCAACCTCCTCCAGAAGCATGTGAAGTATGTCTGGTCTCCTGAATGTGACGTTGCTTTCAATACCCTCAAAAAGAAACTCGTCACAGCTCCTATCTTGACTCCTCCTGATGAATCCAAGCCATTTGAAGTTTTCTGTGATGCTTCTCTTCAAGGTCTCGGTGCTGTGTTAATGCAAGAGAAGAGAGTTGTGGCCTATACCTCTCGCCAGTTGAAGCCCAACGAAAAGAACTACCCCACTCACGATCTTGAGTTGGCGGCAGTTGTCCATGCATTAATAACGTGGAGACATCTCTTGTTGGGAAGGAAAGTGGACATTTTCACGATCACAAGAGTCTCAAGTATATCTTCACTCAACCCAACCTCAACCTCAGCAGACTCGATGGGTCGAAATGATTCAAGAGTACAACCCAAGTATTGAATATACTCGAGCAAGGCCAATGTCATTGCAGATGCTTTGAGCAGGAAGGCTTATCGCAACAGCTTAATCCTCAAGCCCTTCCAACCGGATCTCGTGAAGCTTTCCATAAAGCTGAATCTTCAAGTTGTTCCTCAAGGCTTTCTTGCCAACCTCATAGTCTCTCCTACTTTGGAAGATCAGATTCGTGAGGCTCAACTTCTGGATACCATGGTGAAAAAGGTGAAACGTGGTATCGACAAGGGCATTTCAAGTACAAGTGCTTCCACATTGATGACAAAGATACTCTTTTCTTCGAGGACCGGATTGTGGTTCCTAAGGGTGATCTGAGAAAAGTCATTATGAACGAGGCTCACAATTCGCTTCTATCCATTCATCCCGAAGTACGAAGATGTACCATGACCTCAAGCAATCATATTGGTGGACTCGAATGAAGCGAGAAATTGCTCAATTCGTGAATGAGTGTGATGTCTGCAGAAGAGTGAAGGCAGAACACCAACGACCAGCTGGTCTCCTTCAACCTCTTGATATTCCAGAATGGAAGTTTGATCATATCGAAATGGACTTCGTGACTGGTTTTCCAAAGTCCAAGCGTGGAAATGATGCTATCTTCGTTGTCATTGACAAGCTCACTAAAGTGGCTCATTTTCTTCCTATCAAAGAATCTATCACAGCAGCTCGGTTGGCGAGCTATACACATCCGTGGATTGTCTCCTTGCACGGCATTCCACAAGTGATCTCTTCGCACCGTGGCAGCATCTTTACCTCCAAGTTTTGGGATTCCTTTCAGAAGGCCATGGGCACCAACATTCGTTTTAGCACAGCTTTCCATCCTCAAACAAGTGGCCAAGTTGAGCGAGTCAATCAAATCCTTGAAGATATGCTCAGGGCTTGTGTCATTTCTTTCGGTATGAAGTGGGAAGATTGTCTTCCATATGCCGAGTTCCTCCTACAACAACATAATCACGCCCAATATGCGACCCTATCCAAAAGGAATCGAAGGTCCCACCAAGGATAGACCCGCATATTGGAAACGCTTTTGCAAGGTGGATATCATTACATCAACATTACATAATAGTGGGATACATACATAAGGCATACCATGCCACACGAATACAACAATACAACATACAAGATCAACATCCGACTACGGATGAATCATAAATGTAAACTCAAACAATATCCACCTCCTAGCCCAGGCTGCCGACCGAACCTATCCCCGATCAAGAAGAAGCGGAAGAAGAACTCCAAAACAAGCAAACATCGCTCTCGCGTCATGATCATCGCGAAACCTGTACCTGCAATCGGTGGTGTAGTAATCAGGAGCCACGAGGACTCAAAGAATCCCATTACCATGGGTATCAAGACTAACAAAGCTTAAATAGGAAAGGAAGGGATAAAGTGGTGAGGTTGCAGCAGCGGCTAAGCATATATGGTGGCTAACATACGCAAATGAGAGCGAGAAGAGAAACAAAGGAACGGTCGTCAACTAGTGATGATCAAGAAGTGATCCTGAACTCCTACTTACGTCAGACATAACCCAGAAACCGTGTTCTCCTCTCGATCAACCCCGAAAAGAGACACTCACGATTACGCACACGGTTGGTGTATTTTAATTAAGATCAACTTCGGGTTTTCTACAACCGGACATTAACAAATTCCCATCTGCCACATAACCGCGGGCACGGCTTTCGAAAGTTCAAAAACCCTGCAGGGGTGTCCCAACTTAGCCCATGATAAGCTCTCGCGATCAACGAAGGATATTCCTTCTCCCCGGGAAGACCTGATCAGTCTCGAATCCGGCTACAAGACATTTCGACAAAGAATAAAACAAGACCAGCAAAGCCGCCCGATGCGCCGACAATCCCGATAGGAGCTGCACATATCTCGTTCTCGTGGCAACACCGGATGAGACTAGCTACGAGTAAAACCAACCCTCAAGTTGCCCCAAGGTGGCCCCAGAGTAGCTCGGTTCGAACCAGCACTTAGAGAAGCACTGCTCGGGGGCTAAATAAAGATGACCCTTGGGTTGGCCGACCCAAGGAAGGGTATAGGTGGTGGTGAGGCAAATGGTAAAACCAAAGTTGGGCCTTCTGAAAAGTCTTATTCAAAGCGAACTGTCAAGGGGTCCCATAAATCACCCGACCGCGTTAGGGACGCAAAATCCGGGAACATAATACCGATATGACGGAAACTAAAGGCGGCAAGAGTGGAACAAAACACCAGGCATAAGGCCGAGCCTTCCACCCTTTACCAAGTATATAGATGCATTAATTTAAATAAGATATATTGTGATATCCCAACAAGTAAACATGTTCCAACAAGGAACAACATCTCCGTGTTCCAACAAGGAACAAACTTCATCTTCACCGCAACTAACAACGCTATAAGAGGGCTGAGCAAAGCGGTAACATAGCCAATCAACGGTTTGCTAGGAAGGGTGCAACAGGTTAGAGGCTGTCATGGCAATTGGGATGGCTTGACAAACAGGTAATAGGTAGCGCAGCATAGAGATAGAACGAAGCAACTAGCATAGCAATGATAGTAGTGAGATCCAGGGTAGCGGTCATCTTGCCTGAAATCCCGCTAGGAAGAAGAACGAGTCCAAGAAGAAGATGAACGGAAGTAGTCGAACGAATCCTCACAATCGCAACATTACCGGAACCGAGAAGCAACACCGGAAAGAAACAAACAGCATGGTAAATGCACAAGCATAAACATGGCATGATGCACAATCAAGTATGATGCATGTCCGGTTTAATGAGGCAAGGCATGGCATTATGCAACAAACAATACTACCAATTAAGTGGAGCTCAATATGCAGCGGGTTGCATATTGACAAAACACCACATTGACATATTTAGTTTGATCTCGTTTAGGTACACAACAATATTAAATGTTTTAAAACATGGCAAGGGGTGAAGCATAAATAAACTAACTATTTAGGCAAGTTTAAATGAGGCCGGAAATAAGAAACAACAATTCCGGAAAATCCTCATGAGCAATATTTTAGATTCGGTACTGTTCTGCCCTAAAACATATTTTAGAGTTGTTAAACAGGAAAATAAACTGCACCATGTTAAACTAGGCATTTTTCTACCCCATTTACATATAAAGAACATTTAATTCCGAGTTACGGTTATTTAGTTATGAAATAAATCATTTTAACATGGCATATTAGCAAATTTAAATAAGCAGCCTTTTAAACATTTTAACATGGATGAAAGTGGCATATTATTAATCTACACAATATTCTGAGCATTTTACATATAAGGTTTGTTTAAATCCGATGCACGGTTAATTAGTTATTACATGCATGAAGTCTAGGGGGTTTTCTGTAAAACTGCTAATACTGGATAATAGAGAAAAACGCAGCGCAGGAAAAAAACAACACGGGCCGCATCTGGGGCTACAGGAACTGGGCGGCTCACCAGGCCTCATGGGCTGGTTGATGAAGGAGGCCCGGCAAGGGGGCGCAGCTGGGCTTGGAGGGAGTTGGGCCTGGCGCAGGCTGCGGCTGCGGAGGCCCACGCGGGAGGGGCGCGCTGGAGATCGCCGTCCTCCTCTGCTCGCTGCAGAGGCAGGAACGGGCGCGGCGGCGGGACGAGGGAAGCTGACGGCGGGGCGAGGGATGGCCGGAGGAGGCCAGATCCGGTGAGGGGAGGCCGGATCCGGGCGTCGGGTTCCGCTTCAATGCGGCGGGCGGCGGGGAGCCTCAAGGCGACGAAGGCCATGGCGGCGGCGACTGCGAGGAGAAGAGAGAGACCGATGTGAGCATGAGAAGGGAAGGAGGAGAAGGGAGATATGAGGAGGCGGGGCTCCGCCTGGCGTTAAGCGCCCGGGGGGGGTTGCCGGAGGGACGCAAGACGGTGACGGGCCGGGCGGACGCGGCGCCGGCGATTTAACGACGAGGTACCGGGTCGGGCGAGGAGCAGGGACCGCGCGGGCGAAGGCCGGGAGGGCGGCGCGCTGGGCTCCTCCGGCCCAGATCTGGCCCGGGGCGGGCCTGTTGCGGGCCGGGAGGTGGGAGGAGGCTGGGGCGCTGGGAGCCAGGCCACATGGCGGGCGCCGGTTGGCCCTGGCGGCGGATGGCGGCGGGCGCCCAATGGCGACTTGCCAAGTGGCGAGCAAGAGCTGGAGGGGCGCGGAAATGGAGGAGGAGGGGGTTAGGGTGACCAGATTTGGAAGGAGGGGGGGTTTAAATAGGAAAGGGGGGCTAGGGTTTAGTTTTAGGGGGGTTTCGGGACCTTCGGATCGCGATCGAGCGGCTCCGGACAGAGGGGGGACTAGGTGGGCTGTGACGAGAGGGTCTGGACTGAGGGGAGAGAATAGAAATGCAGCCCGGCAACTGTTTCCGGAGACCGAAAACGTTCGACGAAGGTACCGGCAACGGTACCGCTATGTTTAACGGTTGGGCTAACAAACGGACTCCGAATGCGACGAAACTTGACCGGCGGCCTGTCTACACTATAATAAGACCGCACGACAAGTTGCAGCCCATTCCGAGAACATTTTATGCCACTTATAAAATAATATTTGGAGGTGCAGCAGGCGCGCGCGCAGTGTGGTCGGGCTCGAACGGACAACGGAGAGAACCGCGGAACTGAACGGATGCAAGTTTTGAAAACATGCAGATGAAATGCGAGATGATGCTATGAGACGAGATGCATAACAAGAACAAAATGCAAAACAACAGACAAAAACCCAACCACGGAGGAAATAATAAATCACATCTCCGGAAAAGGCAAGAGTCGGAGTTACGAATATGGAAAATTGTATCCGGGGTGTTACAACACTCCACCACTACGAGAGGATCTCGTCCCGAGATCTAGGATGGCACCGGAGGGAAAAGGAAGAGGAAGATAAGAGGTAAACTAAGTTGCTTCTTCGACCAATGAGTGAAGCCACGAACCTTGAGAGGTTGAGCAATTAGAGATGAACGAGATTGCAAACAATCCGTTAGAAAAGAGGAACAAGGAACATTACGAGAGCTTGAAGGTTGCCAAGACATAAATGACGAGCAGAAAGGACAAGAAGGAATTGAAACCACTCTGGTTGAAACGAGATAAGAATGAATAAGAATGATATAATTTGGACAGCACTCCGACTGTAAATGGAAGGAATTGAACATGAACTTGACAAGATGAGAGGATAATTGATGAAATCAACAACACACTGCCTCCGGAACTATTGAAAGAATGGCACAAGGGGTTAGAAAGATTTCAGACAGCTCTCCGGTTGAGGAAGGAGGCAAAACTTGATAAGATGAGAGAACTCGAATGAAAACACAACACTCCGGTTAAATGGATAAGCAAGAAAATAACATGATCTTGACAAAACAAGGTGATGGGTGAAGAGAGCAACATCACAATGCCTCCGGAAGAAATAATAGAAGATAGATCATTGGAATAACAGAATGGAGAAGAAAATGCCAACTTCTGCCACAACTGAGCTTGGAAAGCACCCTTCCAAGATGGTTACAACGGGGTTGTTGGAAAACCAACAACGAAAAGAATAAGCTTGTAGTGGGCTTATGGAAACATCGCAAGACTATGAGATGACATTCTGCCACTAACGAAAAACAATTGCTTGTTCGAGATCAACGAAGAGATGAAAAAACCTCTTTCACCGAGAAGGATATGGAGAAAGCTTGGATCAAAGACAAGCACCACAAATAGCAACATTCCTAATGGAAGGCTTTAGGTGAAATATGACACAAGATAACTCCAACGAAGAGATTAATATGGGTTGAAACAATTCATGATCGAAGAGAAAATGATGGTTTTACAATATCTCATTCTTGACAACTTGTGAATCATAAAACTTGAAGGGAAACTGTCAATAATGATATAACACCATCTCAAAAGATAAGGTAGGGGAATTGCACCTCAAAATGCAAGATGAAGAATACTTGAACTCCTCAAAATAAAACATGTGTTGAGCACCATGTTTAATTTTGAGTATAGCTTGGCGGATCTTAGCTTCGAGAGAAATTTTGAAGAACAATTGAAGAATGAAAAGAATCCTTGACGAACCATCATGTAGAGCCTCCATGAAGAACTCCGGTAATAAAAGGATGATAAAAAAAGAGAAGTTGAAAACACAAGGTGAATCCTTGTAATAATTTAGATGGAGCTTCGCAACAAGATAATGCGGAAAACTTGGAACTCCGGAAAAAAAAGATGAACAACTTAGAACCGATAAATGATATCATGAACAACTCCGGAAGAAAAGAATTGAATCACCTCGAGGAAATAAGAATAGATTTATTGTATGCTTATCCTTCATCAAATTAAATTGATGACAAGCAATGGATTTTGCATACTACTTATTCCCGTAGAAAGGATTTAGAGAGATATAGCGCAAACTTGAGAAGGTATTGATGGAACCACCGGTGGAATTTGGAAACAACGAATGATTTAATAAGATAACGAAGGAAGTGAAATCTTGAACGAACCACCGTAAGAATTAAAAATGAACATGGCAAAGGCACAATTCACCGGGAAGAATTTGAAAACGAATGAAGATACTTGAAGGGATTTAGATACATGAGAACGAAGAAATCATGAACTGATTAGAGGATATTTGAACGATCCACCGGTAAGATTTAGAGAACGAGAGCTGAAAGCTGAGAATGAGGAATTATGACATGATGGCCTTCGGAGAAAAGAAATGGAAACAACTCCTGAAATGCTCCGGATGTGTGAAAAGAATTCCCACAATCGAAAACAATTATGAGAGAATGGCATCAAGCTAGAACCATGAATCTTGAAGAGAATGGAGCAAGATTTAAGAGAAACTCTTCTTCAGACTTCGAATGTTGAGAATGACGATGAGAAACCACCATGAATTGTTGAGATTCTCCGGGATGAAAATTGGAAAGGTTGAACCAACAATGAAAAGAATTTGAAAGATTTTGGAGAAAGACATATGACTGATGATAACCCATTCTTACGTCAAGCTTTGAAATGAATTTGAGAATAGTTCCAGGAAAATTAGAAGAGTCAGGTAAGATCCTGGAAAAAGACCTGTGGGTTAGGGCCCACTCAAAAGAAAACACCGTTGAACAATTTTAAAGAGAGGTTGCACCAGTTGAATTAAATGGCTTGAATGGGAAAACAACCTTGAAATATCTTGAATGGATTGAGAATGGAAACATGATTCTTCCGAGATATCTTGAGCACTCCGACAAGAATAGAGGAGGTGAACAATTAAGAGGTGCACCGACGTGGAGAAACATTTGAAACGAGGAAAAGAATATGATCAACACTGAAAGCTTGATTTAAATCCACCAGAAAAGAATACGAGAATGATGAATGATGAACTTGAAACTGTTGAGCATCTTCATGGAAAATCACCGGATAAGAACATTGAAAGAAAAGAATGAAGAGACTTCCACAAATAAAAGGATACATGATTAAGAAATCTGAGTCCTTGAATAAAAAGGGTGGAGGGCGGAAAACAAAGATAACTTGGGATGGATGAAACAAACACCGTTGAGAAAAACTTAGAATTGATCTTATGGATGTTGAAATGATCGGATCCACTTGAAGAGAAGCACGCGGTATTGAAAAAGAATTGACATGACGATCTCGATAAACAAGAAGGATTAGCACTCTCATAGAAATATGAGAACACCGCTTGAAAGGTATGGAATCAACACTTGACTTCAAGCAACTCGAATACCACAAATAAAACAAAACAAAGGATTTGGCTTGCAGAATAAGCGGAACAAATACATATGATAGAGATTTACCCAATCTCATATCATGCATCCGTCGGAAAGATATTCTAGGAGCTACTTGAATTCCCATCTATAAACTCCCAAACTTTCTGGTTATGCAATCTGGTGTTGGGGATACAGGGACACAAAATATATCACCCAAACTAACAATACCTAGATCCAAAGTATCCATCCGTCAACACATAACCAAGAAATCTTCGAAATCGTGTACCTCGACCTTCAAAAGCATCCGTTATACGAGTCATGGCAATACTCCCGAGCTCGCCCGAAGATCGGGTTATCGGGTTATCTCACCAACAACCGCACAAAAGAGATTTCGATGTCGGTAAAACTCGTATTCCAGAATCGCAACGATAAAATTGTGACGACAACACCTCGGAGCTCAACTCCCCGGGACACTGCCACAACCCCTAAATGTCAGGAGGCACCAAGAACAATGTTCTCGTCACAAAACCATCGGAACGATTCCAAGATACCCGCGTGATCCTAAAAAAATTTTAGTGAAATTTGAGGAGAGAAAAGACAAAACATCTACGTCAGGAGACCTCACCAGAGCGACGAAGGGACTGAGGAGTAAAAAGAATCCTACTCTCCGATATATATAATACTAAGACTCAAAATAGTTTTCTTCTAGACTCAACAACGGCCAACAAACAAGGGGGCTCCTAAGGTCGGTCGAGGCTCTGATTACCAACTTATCACGCCCAATATGCGACCCTATCCAAAAGGAACTCGAAGGTCCCACCAAGGATAGACCCGCATATTGGAAACGCTTTTGCAAGGTGGATATCATTACATAAACATTACATAATAGTGGGATACATACATAAGGCATACCATGCCACACGAATACAACAATACAACATACAAGATCAACATCCGACTACGGATGAATCATAAACAGAAACTCAAACAATATCCACCCTGCTAGCCCAGGCTGCCGACCTGGAACCTATCCCCTGATCGAAGAAGAAGCGGAAGAAGAACTCCAATACAAGCAAACATCGCTCTCGGCCATGATCATCGCGAAACCTGTACCGCAACTAGTGGTGTAGTAATCAGGAGCCACGAGGACTCAAAGAATCCCATTACCATGGGTATCAAGACTAACAAAGCTTAAATAGGAAAGGAAGGGATAAAGTGGTGAGGTTGCAGCAGCGGCTAAGCATATATGGTGGCTAACATACGCAAATGAGAGCGAGAAGAGAAACAAAGGAACGGTCGTCAACTAGTGATGATCAAGAAGTGATCCTGAACTCCTACTTACGCCGACATAACCCGAAACCGTGTTCTCCTCTCGATCAACCCCAAAAGAGACACTCACGGTTACGCACACGGTTGGTGTATTTTAATTAAGATCAACTTCGGTTTTCTACAACCGACATTAACAAATTCCCATCTGCCACATAACCGCGGCACGGCTTTGAAGTTCAAACCCTGCAGGGTGTCCCAACTTAGCCCATGATAAGCTCTCGCGATCAACGAAGGATATTCCTTCTCCCGGAAGACCCGATCAGTCTCGGAATCCGGCTACAAGACATTTCGACAAAGAATAAAACAAGACTAGCAAAGCCGCCCGATCGCCGACAATCCCGATAGGAGCTGCACATATCTCGTTCTCGTGGCAACACCGGATGAGACTAGCTACGAGTAAAACCAACCTCAAGTTGCCCCAAGGTGGCCCATGAGTAGCTTTCGGTTCGAACCAGCACTTAGAGAAGCACCGCCCGGGGGCTAAATAAAGATGACCCTTGGGTTGGCCGACCCAAGGGAAGGGTATAGGTGGTGGTGAGGCAAATGGTAAAACCAAAGTTGGGCCTTGCTGGAAAAGTCTTATTCAAAGCGAACTGTCAAGGGGGTCCCATAAATCACCCGACCGCGTTAGGGACGCAAAAATCCGGGAACATAATACCGATATGACGGAAACTAAGGCGGCAAGAGTGGAACAAAACACCAGGCATAAGGCCGAGCCTTCCACCCTTTACCAAGTATATAGATGCATTAATTTAAATAAGATATATTGTGATATCCCAACAAGTAAACATGTTCCAACAAGGAACAACATCTCCAGGTTCCAACAAGGAACAAACTTCATCTTCACCTGCAACTAACAACGCTATAAGAGGGGCTGAGCAAAGCGGTAACATAGCCAATCAACGGTTTGCTAGGAAGGGTGCAACAGGTTAGAGGCTGTCATGGCAATTGGGATGGCTTGACAAACAGGTAATAGGTAGCGCAGCATAGCGATAGAACGAAGCAACTAGCATAGCAATGATAGTAGTGAGATCCAGGGTAGCGGTCATCTTGCCTGAAATCCCACTAGGAAGAAGAACGAGTCCAAGAAGAAGATGAACGGAAGTAGTCGAACGAATCCTCACAATCGCAACATTACCGGAACCGAGAAGCAACACCGGAAAGAAACAAACAGCATGGTAAATGCACAAGCATAAACATGGCATGATGCACAATCAAGTATGATGCATGTCCGGTTTAATGAGGCAAGGCATGGCAATATGCAACAAACAATACTACCAATTAAGTGGAGCTCAATATGCAACGGGTTGCATATTGACAAAACACCACATTGACATATTTAGTTTGATCTCGTTTAGGTACACAACAATATTAAATGTTTTTAAACATGGCAAGGGGTGAATCATAAATAAACTAACTATTTAGGCAAGTTTAAATGAGGCCGGAAATAAGAAACAACAATTCCGGAAAATCCTCATGAGCAATATTTAGATTCAGTACTGTTCTGCCCTAAAACATATTTTAGAGTTGTTAAACAGGAAAATAAACTGCACCATGTTAAACTAGGCATTTTTCTACCCCATTTACATATAAAGAATATTTAATTCCGAGTTACGGTTATTTAGTTATGAAATAAATCATTTTAACATGGCATATTAGCAAATTTAAATAAGCAGCCTTTTAAACATTTTAACATGGATGAAAGTGGCATATTATTAATCTACACAATATTCTGAGCATTTTACATATAAGGTTTGTTTAAATCCGATGCACGGTTAATTAGTTATTACATGCATGAAGTCTAGGGGGTTTTCTGTAAAACTGCTAATACTGGATAATAGAGAAAAACGCAGCGCAGGAAAAAAACAACACGGGCCGCATCTGGGGCTATAGGAACTGGGCGGCTCACCAGGCCTCATGGGCTGGTTGATGAAGGAGGCCCGGCAAGGGGGCGCAGCTGGGCTTGGAGGGAGTTGGGCCTGGCGCAGGCTGCGGCTGCGGAGGCCCACGCGGGAGGGGCGCGCTGGAGATCGCCGTCCTCCTCTGCTCGCTGCAGAGGCAGGAACGGGCGCGGTGGCGGGACGAGGGAAGCCGACGGCGGGGCGAGGGATGGCCGGAGGAGGCCAGATCCGGTGAGGGGAGGCCGGATCCGGGCGTCGGGGTTCCGTTCCCGGCGGGCGGCGGGGAGCGGGAGCCCTCGAGCGGCGAAGGCCATGGCGGCGGCGACCTGCGAGGAGAAGAGAGAGACCGATGTGAGCATGAGAAGGGAAGGAGGAGAAGGGAGATATGAGGAGGCGGGGCTCGGCACAGCATTACGCCGCGGCGGGTTGGCGGAGGGACGCAAGACGGCGACGGGCAGGGCGGACGGGAGGCGCCGCGATTTAACGACGAGGTACCGGGACGGGCGAGGGAGCAGGGACGGCGCGGGCGAAGGCCTTCGGGGGCGGCGGCGCTGGCTCCCTCCGGCCCAGATCTGGCCCGGGGCGGGCCTGTTGCGGGCCGGGAGGTGGGAGGAGGCTGGGGCGCTGGGAGCCAGGCCACATGGCGGGCGCCGGTTGGCCCTGGCGGCGGATGGCGGCGGGCGCCCAATGGCGACTTGCCAAGTGGCGAGCAGGAGCTGGAGGGGCGCGGAAATGGAGGAGGAGGGGGGTTAGGGCGACCAGATTTGGAAGGAGGGGGGGTTTAAATAGGAAAGGGGGCTAGGGTTTAGTTTTAGGGGTTTGGGACCTTCGGATCGCGATCGAGCGGCTCCTACAGAGGGGGGACTAGGTGGGCTGCGGTGGGCTGTGACGAGAGGGTCTGGACTGAGGGAGAGAATAGAAATGCAGCCCAAGCAACTGCTTCCGGAGACCGAAAACGTTCGACGAAGGTACCGCAACAGTACCGCTATGTTTAACGGTTGGGCTAACAAACGGACTCGAATGCGATTTAAACTTGACCGGCGGCCTGTCTACACTATAATAAGACCGCACGACAAGTTGCAGCCCATTCCGAGAACATTTTATGCCACTTATAAAATAATATTTCGAGGTGCAGCGGCGCGCGCGCGAGTGTGGTCGGGCTCGAAACGGACAACGGAGAGAACCGGCGGAACGAGAACGGATGCAAGTTTTGAAAAACATGCAGATGAAATGCAGATGATGCTATGAGGCGAGATGCATAACAAGAACAAAATGCAAAACAACAGACAAAAACCCAACCACGGAGGAAATAATAAATCACATCTCCGGAAAAGGCAAGAGTCGGAGTTATGAATATGGAAAATTGTATCCGGGGTGTTACAAACAGCTTCCAAGCGAGTTCGGGCAAGGCCCCATTCGAAATTCTCTATGGCAGAAAGTGCCGTACTCCTCTCAATTGGTCTGAGACAGGTGAACGCCAACTTCTTGGCAATGACTTGATCACAGAAGCAGAAGAAATGTGCAAAGTCATTCGTGAGAATCTCAAAGCCGCGCAATCGCGCCAGAAGAGCTATTATGATGATAAGCACCGTGATGTGGCTTTTGAAATCGGAGACCATGTCTACCTCCGCGTCTCTCCAATGAAAGGCACTCGTCCTTTCGGTATCAAAGGGAAGCTTGCCCTAGATACGTGGGTCCTTTCAAGATCATTGGCAAAAGAGGCGATCTCGCCTATCAACTTGAGCTTCCATCCAACTTCGCAAATGTGCACGATGTGTTTCACGTGTCACAGCTTCGCAAGTGCTTCAAGACTCCTGAATGCACTATCAACTTCGAAGAAATTGACCTTCAAGAAGATCTCTCTTATCATGAGCACCCCATTGCTATTCTTGAAGAAACCGAGCGCAAGACTCGCAACAAGTCAATCAAATTCCTGAAAGTGAAGTGGTCACACCATTCCGATCGTGAAGCCACCTGGGAGCGTGAGGATCACCTCCGTTCCGAATATCCGGAGTTCTTTCAGTCCTAGATCTCGGGACGAGATCCTCTTGTAGTGGTGGAGTGTTGTAACACCCCGAATGTAACTTTCCATATTTGTAACTCCAACTCTTGCCATTTTCGCATTGTGATATGATATTCCTCCGTGGTTGGGTTTTCTTCTTTTGCATTTTGTCCATGTCATGCATTTTATATCATGTCATCATGTGCATCGATTTGCATACGTGTTCGCCTCATGATTCCGAGCATTTTTCCGTTGTCCGCTTTTGCAATCCGCACTCCTATCTCCCCGGCGGCCCTTTTACGTTTTTCCGTGTGGGTACTAAACCTTCTCGGAATGGACCGAGGTTTGTCAAGTGGCCTTGGTATACCACGGTTAGACCACCGGTCAAGTTTCGGGTCATTTGGAGCTCGTTTGGTACTCCAACGGTTAACCGCACTCTCGCAAAGGCCTCTTTTAAGTTGCGGCCCAACACCCCTTCAAAATAGTCCAATAACCCATCTAAGTCACTTCCATGCTCTCCGTCGTTCGATCACGAACATGTGGGCGAAAACTACACCTCATTTGGACTCTCCTAGCTCCCTCTATGCCTATTTAAACAACTCCCCATTCCAAATCCGGGTCTAACCCTAGCCTTCCCCTACCTCGCGCCCGGACGAAACCCCACACCGCCGGACGTGTCCGCCCCACCAGCGCAAGATCCGAACCAATCCACGCACACCTGTCCCGCACCACATGCCATGGGGTCTGCATGAGGGTCACGGCCACCGGCCATCAGGCAGACCAGGCCCAGCCCTCCGCCTCCAGCCCACCAGCCGCCCGGCCGCCCGCGCCCGCCAGCCGGCCGACCCGCCTCCCAGCGCCCGGCCGCCCGATCGCCGATCGCCGCCTCGCCACCTCCTCGCCTCGGCCAGCACCTGGCCCGGCCCGCCCGCCCGCCGGGCCCCGCCGCCGCCACCTCCCTCCGGCCGGCGCCCCTGCCCGACCGCCTCCTCCCTCCGCCACGGAGCTGCCGCCGCCGCGCCGCCCTCGATCGGGCGATCCGGATCGGAGATCCCATCGAGGGTTGACTTTCTTCTTCCCCTCTAATTTTCCTCTAAGTTTTTATCTCGTGGATTATTTTGTGGCATTTTCAACGTAGCATAACTTCGCATCTGTAGCACCATTTTGTGCGTATTATATATCAAAATGTTCGCCTCAAAGAGTAGATCATTTCATCTCATTGCATCATTTTCATTTGAGGTCATCTTGATGCCTGAAATGCTGTTGGAAGAGGGCTATGTGATGTTAGTTTCGCTTTCTTATGTAACTTGCACTTTTGTTATTTTTGCTATGATTGATGTGTGCACCCTATGAATTTGAGTCCTACATGTGTTTTGTAATATGCCATGCCATATTTCCAGGGGTGTATGCCATGTATTTTTGTGACCTATGTGGTGACTAGCACAAGCATGCAAAGTAGGTGTCCTGATGTTGCTGTTTTCAACTTTGTTTAGCTGTTATTTTGATGCCATGTTAACTTGATGCTACCGAGAGATCCGTGCATATTTTGGGATACTTCAGTAAGGATGTTTTGTTCTACATGTCTTGCTCTATCCATCCATGCCTTTGTTTGCAATTATGGAGTGCCATAGCTTGAGTCAATCAAGCTCTACTTTTGCTATCAAATGTTTCCTGGCAGATTGTTTACATGTTATTCAATTTTGCCAAGGTTGTTGTGGTTGGTCCGTATATGCTATGATGTTGTTCTTGCCATGTATATCTTCTATGCCATGTCTTCTTGATGTATGTATGCTTAGTTTATCATGAAAGGCTCTGTAGTGAGTGCATCGAGCTCTTAAACATGCCTACTTGTTATCAGTTTTGACATGCCATGTTGCTGAATCATAACTAAACTTGCGATATTGACATGGGTGTTACTATATTTTCTGATCCTTTTGGCTTATGGTCAGTAAGGGACTTTTGTTCTATGCTTTGAGTAGATTCATGCCATGCCTTGTTTTGCTATTTTAAGTTCCTGTAGCATGTAGTTTTGTTGCTCTGAACATTGCTACCGATGCTGTTTTGCCATGTCCACTGATATTTTGTGCACTTTTGCCATGCTTGTTTGAACCTGTTATGATGTGATTTAGCCATAGCTCAGTGTTCATATTTTGTCAAGCATCTTGTGTAGATCACTGCCATATACTTTGTTGGTACGTTTGGGTGTAGTAGCTTAATTTCTTGTTGCTTGCTAAGTGGCATCATGCTGTTAATGGCAGATTTGTGCCATTCTTGTTTTGCTTGTCATTTGCAAACCGTGCATCCGATTCCGGTGATCTTTATATAGATTTCAACCGAAATCATCTCATCTTTCCAGTGGCATACTTGGTTTGCTAAGTTGATGCCTGGTTCATCATTTTCCTTCCGGAGCGCACATACGCATTGCATATCACATCCCGCATATCATGTCATGTTTTGCATCATGTTGCTTGTGCATTGCACCGTGATTTATTGTGGTTCCTTTGTTTGTGTTCTTGCTTGGGTAGAGCCGGGATACGAGTACGTGAACGAGGAACCTGTTGAGAACGCTTACGAGGATCAAGCTTTCGACAACTCTGAGAACATTGCAGGCAAGATGACCATACCCTCGAAATCACTTCTATCTTTGCTATGCTAGTTGCTCGCTCTTTTGCTATGCCTATGCTGCGATGCCTATCACTTGCTTATCATGCCACCTATATTGCCATGTCAGCCCCTAACCATCCTTTCCTAGCAAACCGTTGATTGGCTATGTTACCGCTTTGCTCAGCCCTCTTATAGCGTTGCTAGTTGCGGTGAAGCTGAAGTTTGTTCCTTGTTGAACATGGAGATGTTGTTCCTTATTGGAACATGTTTACTTGTTAGGGATATCACAATATATATCTGCTATAATTAATGCATCTATATACTTGGTAAAGGGTTGAAGGCTCGGCCTTATGCCCGTGTTTTGTTCCACTCTTGCCACCCTAGTTTCCGTCATACCGGTGTTATGTTCCTTGATTTCGTTCCTTACGGTTGGGTGATTTATGGGACCCCTTGACAGTTCGCTTTGAATAAGACTCGTCCAAAGAAGGCCCAACTTTGGTTTTACCATTGCCACCTAAGCCTTTTTCCCCGGTTTTCGCGAGCCGAGGGTCATCTTTATTTTAACCCCCCGGACCAGTGCTCCTTCGAGTGCTGGCCCAAACGAGTAGACTGTGGGGCCACCACGGGAAACTCGAGGCTTGGTTTTACTCGTGGGATGTCTCATCCGGATGTGCCACGAGAACGAGATATGTGCAGCTCCTATCGGGATTTGTCGGCTGTCGGGCGACTTTGCTGGTCTTGTTTTATTGCTGTCGAAATGTCTTGTAGTTCGGGATTCCGAGATTGATCGGGTCTTCCCGGTAGAAGGAATATCCTTCGTTGACCGTGAGAGCTTATAATGGGCTAAGTTGGGACACCCCTGCAGGGTATTATCTTTCAAAGCCGTGCCATGTTTATGAGGCGATGGGAATTTGTTAATGTCCGGTTGTAGAAAACCCGAAGTTGACCTGAATTAAAATAAACATCAACGCGTGTGTAACCGTGATGGTCTCTTCTCGGCGGAGTCCGGAAGTGAACACGTGTTGGAGTTATGTCGGACGTAAGTAGTTCAGGATCACTTCTTGATCGCTACTAGCTTCACGACCGTGCTTTGCTCCTCTTCTCGCTCTCTTTGCGATGTAGCCACCATATATGCTAGTAAACTTGCAGCAGCTCCACCTTACCACTCTGTCCTTCCTATAAGCTTAAATAGTCTTGATCTCGCGGGTGTGAGATTGCTGAGTCCCGTGACTCACAGATTCTACCAAAACAGTTGCAGTGCCGACGATGCGGTCAGGTGACGAACCGAGCTCAAGTGGGAGTTCGACGAGGAACGTGGTCGTTACTATGTGTCTTTTCCGATGATCGATAGTGGAGCCAGTTGGGACGATCGGGATCTGTGTAGCATTTGGGGTATCTTCTTTTATTTTGGTTCCGTAGTCGGACCTTGAGTGTACTCGAATGATGGATGTTTATTTATGTCTTGTGTGAAGTGGCGACTGTAAGCCAACTATGTATCTCTTTCCCTTATGTATTACATGGGTTGTGTGAAGATTACCTCACTTGCGACATTGCTTTCAATGCGTTTATGCCTCTAAGTCGTGCCTCGACACGTGGGAGATATAGCCGCATCAAGGGCGTTACAAAGTTGTTCGGCCAAATGGGAAGAGCTGCCTGGATATGATGTGGCTTTGTTTTAATGCTATAATGCAAGATTGGCATTCACGGTCAAAACTTATTTTAGACCAATCTTTCATAGTAAGTTTTCCTCTCATTTCACAATTATTATTTCTAGCTTTCTCATAGCTGATGTATAATCCACTTTTTAAATCAGATTCAATTAACCAAGAGTTTAAAGAAGTGCGATCATAATTATTTTGCGAAGAGGCTCTCTAAGTATTCCCACAAACAAATTGAACAAGTAATCTTATTAATTTTATATTTAATATGTGTTATATTATAATATTTATGTTTATTATGTGTGTAACATGTTATATTCATGAATGTAGATTTTCTTGCCAACCTGTAAAGAAAACCAATGGATTGCAGTTGTGTTTAACTTTATCCAGAATGCTTTACAAGTTTACGAATCCAAGAGCATTGTCAGGGATGGAGAATAATGCTACAAGACTCTATTGAAAAATATGGTCATTACATTTCTTTTGTGATGATTTCTTAGCTTTGAAGTCTACATACTATATCCTTTAACTAACAACCTACATGAATAATAATTTATTCTTAGGATGAATGAAGTAATGCCAATTTAATATATTGTAGACTTCAAATTCCCAGAAGGCATACAGTCAAGCAAAGTGTTTTCCGAGTAAAAATGTTGGAGAAATGTAGACATACTACAAGAAAGCCGACATTCAGCATAACGGGTAAGAACTATACATAGCCTATTCATGTTTTCATGATGTAATGTATTTCAAACTCACTTTTTATTTTCTTGTTCATAGCAATGACTGTGGATACTTTGTTATTAGAATTTTGCAATGCCATAATGGCAAGGAACTTGTTGGGAACTATAAGGTACAAACAATTGACCTATGATTTATGTGAAATAATTTCCCTATAAAAATATTAACAGGTATATGTGTTTTATACTGATATCAATGGATTTATTCGGGAAGGAGATCTGTTATGCCTTGATAAAGCATGCTCACAATGATCTTAATCCGGACTGACTTGAGATAGCAGCGTTGAGAGGAGATGCCAAAATAACATCAAAATGAGCTCTTCATATGAAAAAGAGTAGTTGTTCTATGAAACTTTTTATGGTGTGGATGGAAGAAATATTATGCATGTAATGAGATATGGTCGTACTGCTTTTATGTTTTATTAACGTCTAGCACACCTGATACCTTTTTGATTATATAGTTTTCAGAATGTGTATTTACACAATGGGTGCATATGCACCTAGGAGCCATAGCCAATTTCCGATATTCACATAGAAGTTATATTGCCATAGATCCTTCAACATGTGGTGCTTGCTCAATGTCTTTGCTAGCCAAAATTCCGCACTAAGTAGAGATACTACTTGTGCATTCAAAAACCCTAAACCCAAATCTTGTTTTGAGAGTCCACCATACCGACCTATGGATTGAGTAAGATCCTTCAAGTAAGTTGTCATCGGTGCAATAAGGCAATAAAAATTGCTTCTAAATGTGTTTCATCATTTAGTGTAAGAGAAAATTGAGTGTTGTACGAACTTGTGATGGCAAAGTAATAAAAGCGACAGACTGCATAATAAAGGCTGCTACCATAAGGGGCACAATATAACGTGACGTTCTTTTGCATTAAGGGGTTTGGCATACAAACACAAAAAACGCATGACAGCCACTGCTTCCCTCTACGAAGGGCCTATTGATACGTCTACAACACATATATAATTTTTTACTATACACTTTTATATTATTTTTAGGACTAACCTATTAACCAGAGGCCCAACCCAAATTGTTGTTTTTCTGCCTATTTCAGTTTTTCACAGAAAGGGAATATCAAACAGAGTCCAAACGGAATGAAACCTTAGGGAGAGTTATTTTTGGAACAAACGCAATCCAGGAGACTTGGAGTAGACGTCAGGGAAGCAACGAGGTGGCCACGAGGGTCCAGGGCGCGCCCTACCCCCCTGGGTGTGCCCCCACCCTCGTGGGCCCCTCGTGGCTCCCCTGACCGACTTCTTTCACCTATATCTACTCATATAACCTGAAAACATCAAGGAGGATAATGGATCAAGAGTTCCGCCGCCGCAAGCCTCTGTAGAAACCAAAAACCAATCGGGACCCTGTTCCGGCACCCTGCCAGAGGGGGATCCCTCACCAGTGGCCATCTTCATCATCCCGGCGCTCTCCATGACGAGGAGGGAGTAGTTCACCCTCGGGGCTGAGGGTATGTACCAGTAGCTATGTGATTGATCTATCTCTCTCTCTCTCTCTCTCTCTCTCTCTCTCTCGTGTTCTTGATTCGACACGATCTTGATGTACCACGAGCTTTGCTATTATAGTTGGATCTTATGATGTTTCTCCCCCTCTAGTCTCTTGTGATGAATTGAGTTTTCCCCTTGAAGTTATCTTGTCGGATTGAGTCTTTAAGGATTTGAGAACACTTGATGTATGTCTTGTCGTGCTTATCTATGGTGACAATGGGCTATTCACGTGATCTACTTGATGTATGTTTTGGTGATCAACTTGCGGGTTCTCTGACCTTGTGAACTTATGCATAGGGGTTGGCACACGTTTTCGTCTTGACTCTCCGGTAGAAACTTTGGGGCAATCTTTGAAGTTCTATGTCTTGGTTGAATCGATGGACCTGAGATTGTGTGATGCATGTCATATAATCATACCCACGGATACTTGAGGTGACATTGGAGTATCTAGGTGACATTATGATTTTGGTTGATTTGTGTCTTAAGGTGTTATTCTAGTATGAACTTGTCGGATGTTGGGTTCCGGCAGACCCTTAAGGTTCGAACTCTGGGGTGCGCACGAAGATCTTCCCCCTACCTATTCGCGTCTGATCGCCTGACGAGAATCTAAGCTAAAACGATGAACAACTCGAGGGACACAAGATTTATACTGGTTCGGGCCACCGTTGTGGTGTAATACCCCACTCTAGTGTGTGGTGTGGAGAATTGCCTCAGGGGCGGATGATGAACAGTACAAGGAAGAACAGCCTCGCGAGAGGTGCTCTTGTGGTGGTGGTTTCCTTGAGAATGATTCCCTTTCCTCCTACAGTGGTGGCTATCTCTATTTATAGAGACCTTGGTCCTCTTCCCAAATATTGAGCTGGAAGGGAGCCAACAATGGCCATTTTGAAGGGGAACATCTAGTACAAGTTATCCTGACTAAAGTTGGTCTTCGGCTGCCAAAGGCACTGGCGATGACGCCGTCTTGGACTCCACGGTGACCTCCATCCTGCCGCTCTACTGGTCTTGGCCTTGTTGCACTGAAATGGTAACCTTTGCCTGATGCCTCGGTACTCCACGCCTGTGCTTGCCCCCTTTGCACCAAAGAGGAAACAAGGACACTGCGGGCGGCGCTGCCTCGCGCCCTTTGGTCTCGACAAATCACGGCTTGCATCACGAGTACCTCGCAAGGTACCCTGCCTTGATCTCTCTGCCTCCTCGCGAGCCTGCCTGGCGAGGCCGCTCCTGAGGAAGCCTTGTGTCGCCCGCCGCGCGAGGCTTGGCCCCTCGTGATTGTCTTGAGTCTTGCACTGATGAAGCTGGGCCGTACCGGGCCACCACTCGAGCAACGCCGCAGGCCGCAGGCAAGCAAGTCTGGGGACCCCTGTTCCCAGAACACCGACAGTAGCCCCCAGGCCCAAGGCGCGCTCGGACTTGGCTTAGCATAGAAGCGAAGAGGCAAGTGCGGAGCACCGCGGGCCCCATCAGCCTGCGGCCTCTGGCGCCGCGTGGCGGTTGATTGGACGTGGGCGCCTCCGCTTCCCCATGCTCCCCCATTATGCTCCTGGCTAGGCGGCCACGGGGCTTGTACACAATTATTCTCCCCTTGCTGCCTGCACGCTTCTTGTTCCCTTTTCCTCCTCGAGCCTCTGCTTCTGCCTCCAATCCATCTTGAGTTCTTCCCCCCTTCCATTGCCATGGCGCCGACGAAAAAGGAAAAGGGGAAGAAACATGCGCCTTCGTCCAGCGCGCCTCCGGCGGCTGCTCCCGCCGTCGACAAGTCACTCATACTCAATCTGGAAGCCTTGGAGAAGGTCTGCTCAGCGCTCGCCTCCAGCTTCAACGAGTGTGGGAGGACGACGGTCTGGCCCGTGTCCCATGCCTCCTTCGACAGGATCGTCACAGTGGTCTGATTCCTTGCCGACGCCCTGTGGGCGGGCCTGGTCCCCCCTTTTCCGCTTTCTTCAATGCGGTGCTTTCCTATTACCAGATCCACATGATGCATCTTGGTCCCCAATCTATTACTCTGCTTGCTGTTTTCGCCTTCGTCTGCGAGGCCATGGTGGGGATTCCTCCTTACGTTGCCCTTCTGTGCCACTTCTTCTCTCTACACCTGTCTAACCCTTCCCAATGTTCAGGATGTGTGAGCTTCCAGGTCGTGCCGGAGACGGCCACCTCGGGGATCAATTTTGGCCTCCCACCTTCTGCGAGCGGGTTCCGGGAGCGACGGCTGTATGTGGACGTTGGGGTGCCCAGCCCCCTACTCACGCTCCCGACATTGCCTGCTATTCCCAATCCTGGTTGGGGTCACGAGGAGCTTACGAGCCCCCAGCTTGCTTTCGCCTGGCATCGCTTCGACAGGCTCAGGAAGCTCGGGGTGACGGCGCCCCAAGTGGTGAAGGAGTTCCTCCAGCGCCGCATCGCTCCACTCCAGCACCACTCCCGCCCAATGTGGGCTTTCTCCGGTCGCCAGGACCGCATGAGGCTCCAGGAAGAGGATCTCGCGCCTGAGACGCTGAAGAAGGTGCTGCAGGTTCTGGCTGGCGACCCCTCTCCTGGCAGCGTCCGTCATGGTGGCGCCCTGTTGTATCTTTGTTCAAACAGGGTCGAGTTCGTGAGGCAGATGCCCCGCTTCGACAAATGGGGACTGTGCGTGACTGGCCTTGCGGGGCCCCATGAGAACCCGGTTGCTACGGTCCTTCTCCCAGTCGCCCGCGCCGACCTTGCCTCAGGAGTCGTTGCAGGGAGGCAAGCATTGGCAGGAGCTGGGGGGCCTGATGTCGAGGTGCTTATGTTGCGCGGGGCTCCCGAGGCGTCATCCTCCGGATCTTACGGAGCCCCTCTCGAGGTGGTGGCTGATGAGGGGGCACGACTTGCGGCTCCTGAGGCCGAAGCCCCCGAGGCCTCGGCAGGCCACCAAGAGGTGGCACCTGATCGCTCCTCTCAGGCTGGTGCCCTTGATGTAAGCCGTCCTGATGCTTCGGCTCCTATGCCGCGCGCCAGCCCTCATGTCGCGAGCTTGGGCCTGTTCCGCATAGATTTTGTGGCCCTTCGCAAGAGGAAGGAGGCTTCCGGTGGTGATGATTTCCCGTGCCGCCCATTGAAGCATAGGAAGTACTTCGCCGTGGACGAGTAAGTCCCTCCTTCTTATAGTTCCTTGTTTTCCGTTCCCTTTGCTGACCGTGGCCTTTCAGGATCCCCCTACCGAGCCCACGGAGCCTGCCAAGGAGCCGCTTCCTCAGGCTTCTCCTCCACCACCAACCTTGATCGCCCCGAGTTTGCGTGCCACCCTCGGCGCGAGCTCGGCTGGAGAGCTAGGCCAGCCTGTGGTGCGCCTTAAACCTGTGGGCGCGTCGCTCCTCCTTCGCGAGCTCTCTCTGGACACAACCAGCTTGCCCCGGGCTCCTCCGCTGATCATAGGCGGCGAGTGGTTGAAGTCGATCTTCGGTTCTTCATCGGGAGGTGGATCGGCGCGTGGCTGGGTCCCTTGCGGGGCCCGCCTGGCGATCATGGGGGCGCCAGCCCCCAGCCCCCTTCCAAGAGGGGGCGAACCACTCCAGGGTCCTCCATCGGCGTCGATGGCGGAGGATAACGTTTACGACGTGCTCAAGCGTGCGCGGGAGCGCAGCACCGTCCGCCGGGAGTTCCTCCAGAAGGCGACAGACGCGGTGAGCCAGCTTGGTGCAGAGCTTGCGGGCGAGGACGCGCGTCTTGAGGCTGAAGGCCTGCGGCTGATCGAGGAGCGGCGCAAGCTGAAGGCTGCTGTTGGTCTCGCGCGCCATCAGCGTGATCTCGACAATGCCAAGGCCGAGGCATCTTTGGTGGCCTCTCGGGAGGCCTGCTCCCGGGCCATTGAGGAGGCTCAGGAGGCAGATAGGCGACGCGAAGCCGCCGAGGAGCGCGCAGGGGAGCTCCAAGATTGGTGCAATTCCCTGGAGCAGCAGGTGGAGTTGCGCCGAGCCGCCCTTGCGTCGCTGAAAGGGGCGCCCGCTGAAGAGGAGGAGCTCCGGAGGCGCGAGGAAGCGCTGACATTGGAGGCTGCCGAATGCAACCTCGATCTTGAGCGGTTGGAGACGAGGGAGTGCCACGTCACCCAGGCGGAGGACGACGTTGGTGCGCGGGAGGCCCGGATCCAGGAGGAGATCGACCGTCGCGTGGCGGAGGCTCGCGCCGGTCTTGAACGCGAGTATGAAGAGCGGCTGGGGCTGATCAAGGCTGAAGCCGCGGGCAGGACTGCTGCTCTCTGGACCAGGCTGACCAAAGTCACACAGCGAGCTGAGGCCACTGCTGCCGCACTGGGCACGGCACAGGCTGAGCTGGCCTCCTCCCGGGCCGTACTGCTTCTTCTTCAATGGCGGGTTGATGATGCCTAGGCCGTTGCGCAGCGAAATGCGGACGAGATCCACCAGCGGCAGACGCTGGAACACATGCATGGCCCCATGCTCCGGACACTCAGGGAAAGGGCCAACGCGGCCTTGGGCAACATCTGCGAGGCAGCCGCTGAGGAGCCGCATGTGACCAACTACGCCAACAATCTCCAGTTCTTCACTGTCGTGGTGACGCATCTGGAGAGCCACTCTGAGAGGTCTCGCCAGCTAGTGGAGGAACAGAGCCACAGACTGCATGCGCGGGCATTCTCCCGCGTCTTCAGCTATCTCCAGAACATCGACCCCCTCTTCGACTTTGATGCCGCCATCGCCCAGGTGCCTGAGGCCGTCCGAGGCGACCTAGCGTGGTGGGTGGAGGACAATGAAGATGCACTCGTCCGGGCCTTCACTTCTGATGAAGACGGGGTGATCGTTGCTGCTGACGAAGGAAACGTGGTGAACGGAAGTGAAGATGGTGCCAACAACGGCGATGGGGAGGCCAGCGGTGACCACAACGGTGCTAGCGACACCTCTGGGGACGCCCTGGGGGATGCGGTGAGCGACATGTCCGATTGATCCCACGCTTCCCCCTGTTGTTTGTCCTGCGCAGGAAGAGACTCGGGCGTGGCCCTAAAGGTCGTGAGAGCATTTTGGGAGTGGAAGCCCCTCATGTAAAAAGATTGTTGCCTATGTGTTGTCGAGATCGGCGCCGGATGGGCGCCTACATGATGTCATGATCTTCGCGATGAGTAGGTTGTCGTGGTTTTACCTCTGTCTTGGCGGGCCTCGAGTAGGCTCGCAGCATCCATATGAGGGCCTCATGAGGGTCCCGTTTGACCATGCGGCGAGAGCGAACGCCGCCCACGGGACGGCGGGCGCACATGCTGGGCCCTGCCCTACTCGCGAGGGGCTCGTGAGAGAGAGGCAGCTAGTGTGAATTCAAATTTGAACAGAAATCGGATCACGAGAAAGCACACGAATAAGACATGACACCCCTCCCCACATACGCAAACACAAATTCGACTTCAACTTAGATCCGAAACGAGAAAGCTTGTTCGCACAAAAGGAAGCAAAAGCAAAAGGCCGCGTCCGACACCTAGTCTAGTCTTCGACGTCTTCTCACCAGCGCAAAAGCTAAGTGTTGCCACTGGGAATGGGAGGGAGCCCCCGAGGCCCGAGGGCGGCTCTCCGGAGACTCCGGGGGGTGTACAGCCCCAAATCATTTACGTGAGAGTGTCACGGGCTGCGAGCTTCATAGGCACTGGGCCTTCTTCACAGGTACCGGCCTTGCTTCATATCGCCAGATGAGGGCCCCGCCTTGCACCACCCTTGACCACCATCGACGGCGACCGGAAACCAGGACGACGCCAATGTGGAAAAGGGGACACCAGCGGTTCCCCTGATGACCACGGGTCCTCTGCCGGGGGCAGGCCCTGGGGCACCTCCCCTGCAGAGGGCCTACCTCCGAAGAACGCCTTGCTCCGCATGCCGTGGGGAGGAGCCTAGCTCCCGGCCCCTCTCCTGCTGCCCCAGTGCCCTCCTCCTGAGGGGAGGGAGGCTGCTGCGCTGGGGCAACCATCCGCTGTACCCGATAGTTGTTGCTGCCGGCACAGTTGTCAAGGCGTCCGTGAGGCTCCTGAAAGTGCTCGGCTTCTGGCGCCTCTTCCTCCCAGCCTGGCCTGAGGAACGAGCCGTGGTCTTCTCCCAGTGCGTACTCTGGATCCACCATGTGGGGCACATAGGCCTCCGGGGTCACCACCCCAAAGGCCTCGCCATAGTGCTCCGCACGCCATGCAGTTCGAATTGAAGCTCCATCTTGGGGGTGGTAGGGCGGCGGCCCGCTAGGGCTGTAGACGGTGATGCGCATGCCCTCGCTTACCAGGGGCGGTGCCGGCGTAGCTTGCCGCCCGGGGCTGATGGCCAGGCTGGTGTTGATGAAGCCTTGAGGTGCGCCCGGGGACGCGTGGGCATGGATTGGCCAGTAGCGTGATCCACCCGGGGCCTGGGGTGGAAGCCGGATGCAGAAAGGGGGTGCCCCTCAAGCAGCGGCATCCAGGAGCTCGGTGACGCGTTCCAGCAGCACATCGTGGCCGCTTTCCTGCAGTCTGCACCGTAGCAGCTCTCGCGCCACTGTGAGCGCGACCTTCATGTTCGCCTGCTCCCGTCGGGTGTGCGGTGCCGTGGCCGCAGCATGGCTTGAGGCGCTCGCTGCTGATCGTACCTGCCGCGAAGTGAGGGCAGGCGACGCCTGACCACGTCGCCCGAGCCCCGCAGCACTCTGCGGGGCGCGGGCTGCCTGAGGTGCGGGGTTGAGGTCACCTTGGGTAGGCAGCACGGCATGGGCAGGCCATGCCTCCCAGCGGTCGGAGTTGGCCGTCGGGTCGCCGGACATGGAGGCGGTGAAGCGGCGAAACGCAGGACGGAGGAATGAAGATTTCGGCGCACCCCTACCTGGCGCGCCAAATGTGGATGTTGGGTTCCGGTAGACTCTTAAGGTTCGAACTCTGGGGTGCGCGCGAAGAACTTCCCCCTACATGCGTAGGAAGCGAGCAAGCCATGCTTTCACCGTCACGCATCCACGTGTGTAGATGATGATGTACTGATCGCCGATGATGGCTCTAACCTGGTACTCAGTGGCGACCATGGAGATTTGGGAGGCCATGGATTTTGGAGGAGGGTTAGGAGAAGTTCAACTGTTTTACCCCGCAAAAACTTGGAGCGGACTAATGTGAAAGGACGGGACGACTGGGAGCAAACTGTTGTGAGGTAGAAGACGGGGACGAGTAGGGCATGCGAACGACGTGGGGTTGCTGGCTTGCCCGGTGGATAAACGGCTGCAAGCCCCCAAAGAGTTCTCGAGAACTATGCGGGACCCACTAGATGTCATGTCTACTAGACCCATATCGTAGGCCTGACGGTATAGCTTCTGCCTGTTCGCACGCCATGCCGGCGCGTGGATGTAACTTCACTTAATTCCGTCAACCGTCGCACCTCCCACGACCTTCGCCTCCCTCACGCGGTCGCGCCCTTTGAGACTTAGACCGGCTATAAATGAGCAATTTTGTTTGCCTACTCTGCATGCATGATACTCCCTCTGGTCCTTTTTACTCCCGTCAACCGTTTGCAAAGTGTTTGACCAAATTTATACTTTTTTGAACACCACCTTATATTAATTAACCAGCCACACCAGTACACTCATTCGATACAATATTCACCACACATGGCGGTACGTTATTTACAAGAATACCGTCTAATATATTGTCAAAGCTATACTTAGCGATTAAGTGTGCCACCTTATTGGTCGAATGGCTAATCTTTGACAATTGAAGCTTCGAGATGCTCAACGCTTTCATCTTCAGGTCACGCATAGCAGACCTGTCATAGTCCCCCGATGCAAGAGACGCTACCACAAAAGCGCAATCAGTCTCGAAAATTACAAGATTATGAAGAGAAATACCTATGTAGAGACCGGCAATGCAAGCCCTAAGCTCCGCTTCCTCTGCGCTTTAACAGGCATGAATGAAATCCCACGACCAAATTTATACTAAAAATATCAATATCTACAATACTGATTATAATGAGTATAAGAACTATGTTTTATAATGAGTGTAAAAATATTGATTTGACATTGTGAATGTTGATACTCCCTCCGTCTAGGTGAGTAAGTCATATTAGGCTATGCACCGTGACCAAGGAGGAGGAGAAAACGAGAGACATTAATGTTTATTTGCTAATTAAATAGTATTGCATGCAATGAACTAACCACTGCATGTCATGTTTGATAGTCTCATGTAATTAAAAGCATGCACACCCTCATCTCTTATTGGTTGATATGTCAAGAAACAAGAAACGAGGTAGAAGTTAATGCACCGCGCCTACGTGTTTTGGGATTATTTGGTTTTCGTAATATGACTTACACACCTAGCTATTAGAGTACCACTACCTCCCTTCTAGTTTAAAGGGCTCGATTCAAAAATTTCACCTACTCTTAGCAAGATAGTAGAGGCGGTGGAATAGTTTTTGAAGTCTGCAAATGTACTCAACTAATGCAGTCGTTCTTCACAAAAAAATGTGTTTACGAATGCATGCATGAACACTAGTTACTCTAACCCCCCTCTCTTCTTTAATTCTTTTCCACATCAGCATGTTTGCTATTCACGTGTGCATGATACCAGCTAAGATACCACCATTATGGCTAGCCTTAATCATCACATGCAATAATTTAGTGCACCTTGAAATATGAACATGTGTGGGGCGTGTATGTTTTTAATGACTTGAGACTATACCTAGCTCGGCATGCAAGATGACTTATTATGCACCGTTACCCATACCTGCAGGAAACCCGTTCGTCTCCAAATCTTTTCCTCTCCATGTGTGGAAACAATATGCCTGCCAAACTCTCCTTCTCCCTCTGGCGGTCCCACCACTCCACCCCGTGTGAAAAAATCTGCATGCATGACTCTCCTCCCCCCACGCTCGTCCAATCCATTGTGACCAGCAATATTTCCACCCCTTCGCTCCCCCGTAATTCACTCCAACAAATATGCCCACGTAGGTTTTACTTAACTTCAGGTGCATTGGGTCACTGACATATGGGCCCAACAGGGGACTGGCCCACATGTCAGTGACGCAACTGGACCTGCAGTTAAGTCAGTGCAGCTCAGTCCATATCTTACATAGGTGTGCCATTGCTCGCTATGAATACTGCGCCTGCCACGACATCACTATCTGCTCCCCCTCACGTTCACGTTCATCGCTATATCCTCCCCCTCCCTCTCACGTCGACCACCATGGCATCGCCCCTCCCAAGCCCTAGGAGCCCCTCGCTGCACCGCGCGGACGGTCACACGTCGTCGTTCTGTTCCTCGCCGCCACTAGTCAAGGAGGACGCGTCAGTGTTCCGATCCTCGCCGCTATGCGACGCGTCGCCGTTCCGTTCCTCGCTGCCACTAGTCGAGGAGGACGCGTCAGCGTTCCGCTCCTCGCCGCGACGCGACGCATCGCCATTCCGTTCCTCGCCGCCACTAGCCGAGGAGGATGCGTCGGTGTTGCGCTCCTCGCCGCGACGCGTCGAGGTGGGCGCGTCGGTGTTCCCAATCTCGCCAGCACGCGCGTCGGAGGACGCGTCGGCTCCCCGCTACGAGGAGAACGCCGCGCGGCCCGCCGAGCCCCAAGCCTTGAGGAGCTTTGGAAAGAAATGGATGTTGCCTTGTGGCAGGCTTTGCCTCTAGCAAAGCGTGCCAAAATAGAGGCGGAGAAGAAGGCTGAGGAAGAGAAGCGCACCGCGGAACAAGCTGCCTGGGAGGCCTATGTCACGCCCGAGAGAGTCAGGCAATTGGCTTTTTGGCAGAAGGCTCGTGCGAGGGTCGTGAGGGTGGCGGAGGACGCCCGTGCCGACGCCCTGAGTGCAGTCAGGCCCAAGCGCCTCATCTACGCTTGGCGGTATGTGGACCGGGTGCACGCTTCCAGCAAGGAGGAGTACCTGTTGGCGCCGGATCACCACACCGGTGAGATCGCGCTCGCCCGCCGGCAAGCCGCCAATTAGCACCTCGCGAGTTGCGAGGCTGAGGAAGAGGCGTTGTGTCGGCATGCTGGGAAATGGCCACGCACGAGGGCACTCGTGGCGCGCCGCAAGCGCTCCTGTGAGCGCCGTGGCTTTTAGGAGGAGTATAATTTTTGTTTCGTAAGGCGATCTCATTAGTTTTGGGACGCAAATGATAAATCCCGAACGTTCAGGAATTTTTAGCGTCCTTAATTAAGTACGTAAAAGGGAAAGTTTGGAAACGTTGTGTATTATGACGCATTTTTCAAGTACGTGCATCTAGCACAAACTTTACTATATACTATCGGACTACACGTCTCTCTTGATATATGCTTGCAGACTGTGCTACTCCCTCCGTCCAGGTCAATAAGTCATCTTTGGTTGTGCATGGTGACCAATAAGGAGGGAAGACTTGTACACCTAGACGGAGGGAGTACTACTATTACTTATGTACGTGCAAATGCACGTTTTAACATTACGATGCGGTTTTTGTAAAAGTAGAAAAACAGCACTAGTCAAACTTGTGAAACGATTCAATGCAAAACAAATGAAAAAATGCTCGTTTGATTGTTTATTTTAGCTTCCTTCTCTGTGGTTATTTCTCTGTCATACTTTGTATGGAGTATCTCACTGGTTGGAAAGGCATGCAAATTCCCAAACTGCTTCCTACACCCTGTATCGAATATTTTGCCTAACAAGTTGTGCCGTCCAATTGGAATTCCAACTTGAGTACTACTACTAGTAGGAGTACCAGGGGCCAGTTCTTTTAGGCTTCTAGATTAGTAATCCCATAACTACTACCTCCGTCCTGGTTTATTGGTCCCCATTGTAATCTGTGTCAAATTTGATCATAAATTTAACTAATGAAATGTTAGTGCATGTCACATGCACTACTCCATCCGTCTAGGTGAGTAAGTCATCTTAGGCTGTGCACCGTGACCAAGGAGGAGGAGAAAACGAGAAACGTTAATGTTTATTTACTAATTAATAGTGTTTCATGCAATGAACTAACCACTGCATGTCATGTTTGATATCTCAAGTCATTAAAAGCAGGCACACTCTTTATCTCTTATTGGTTGATGTGTCAAGAAACAAGAAATGAGGTAGAAGTTAATGCACCGCGCCTAAGTGTTTTGGGATTATTTGGTTTTTGTAAGATGACTTACAAACCTAGACGGAGGGAGTAACATTTTATCAGTTAAATCTTTGGTCAAAATTTAGCAAAAATTACAATGGCGAGGAATAAACCAGGACGGAGTAGTAGTTTAGAAGCCCAAATAAATGAGTGAGGTGCCTTATTGTTACTCTCCACTGTGACTAGTCTTGTGGGAAAAGCTGGGGAAGCCGTCAAAAGAACTGGCCCTAGGAGTAGTAGCTAGGGATCGAGTGCGAGATGAACCGGAGAAAGTAAATGCAGAGAGATGAAATACAAAAAAGACGGAGGGATGTGATGGTTGCTTGTCCGTTTATTTTACCAGGCCACTTATTACTGGGAGTGGTTGGGTTTTGTGATATGACGGCTTTACTGCCGCGCCACGAGCGGGGTGAGAGGTGAGACGCCCGTGCAGCGCCGCCCTCTACACTTATACTACATCGGTCGTGGTTTATTAGTCCCCCATTGAATTTGACTGAAGATTTAATTGACAAAATGTTAGTGCATGTCAACAAAAACTATATCGTTGGATTCGTATTTGAACATAGTTTTGAATGATATAATTTTAGGTGACATGCATCAGCATTTGTCGTACTATATATAATGTTAGTTCAATTTTTGGTCGTACTAATCTATAGTAGTAAGGTGCCCGTGTGTTGCACTGAAGAGTGAAATGCATTGATCGGGGAGTTGTTTATTTTGAGAAAGGATGTGGGGGTCATCTCATGTGTAACGAGTATCGAAAGGTTTCTTCAGATATTATTTCATCTCTAGAGCTCGCAAACATCTGGGTGAAATAGATAAAAAGGTATCTTTTGCAAACAAAAGCGTTCAACTGGTCAACCTCATCCAAAACTTGTGAAGAAATAACACTTATTGTTCTTTGCAAGAAATGATCTTTAAGAATTAGTTTTTGAGTATCGATTGTTATACATGTTGGCTACAGATGACATGTCACTTTCCTATAGTCAACAGTTGGCTATACTGTTAAGTAATATTAACCATGCCCTTATACACCTAGACGGAGGGATTAAATCAGGATGACTTGCAAGGGGGCAGAGGAGATGTAAGAAATGGTTCATCGTAAGTCTTTCACCAGCACTGTAGTAAAAATTCATACATGGAAGATTCTAGACTAAACCATAAACGGATACACTTTTATTCATGCGCGATACTCCAATAGAGCAAGATCCTGCATGGAAGTCTCCACATGCTTAGACAGCGGATTACATTGAGCGAAGACTAATGATCAACATTTAACTTGATAATGCGTATGTCCAGGTGAACCTCCTTGGAGTCCCCGTGCACCGCGTCGGCGGGTAAAGGATGCCATGGGTTTTCCAAGTCCACATTGGCGGGATAGTCCCAGCTCCCCAGAGTCCAAGTCCGTCCGATGAGGCTGGTGTCGCCGCCCACGCGACCCGGAGGGGTAGTAACACTGACCATGCACCCGTACATCGGCCTCGTGTCAGTGTCAGCGTCAGCAGCGTCGCCCCTGACGCACATTACAGAGACGGGGCGGAGGCCTGCGCAGGCCTCGCCGGTGCCCACGATCAAGAGGAAGACGCTGCCGTCCTCCTCCGAGACTAGCAGGCGGCGGTGATCCTCCAGCGACTCCGGCATGGTGAACGGGTAGCACGTCTCGTACTTGATGTTCTCCGCCAAGGGCCAGCAGTGAACGATGCATGCATCCGTGAGGTAATGCACCATGTCCGCCGCCGAGCCACAAAACGGCATCGGGCACTCATAGAAGTGGATGAAGGGCTCGTTGGAGGCATCGAACAGGCCGTCCATGAAACGGGAGTGGCTGTAGGGGACGTTGCGCCAGTTGAATATATGAGCAAGTTACTACGAGATTTAAGCCGAATAAGCACAAAATAAATCATGACGGCTATAACAGATATGAAACTAATCATGTGGACTAGCATAGTAGTAGGATACAGAGTAGAAACATGAATTCTACCACGATTTTGAACAGGAAGGACAGAAACACATACGGTGCAACGGGAGCAGCACCGTTGGCGTTGAGGTTGTCGCCCATGTCGTTGAGGAAGAGGTTGCCTAGGTTGGTGAAGAAGTCGTTGTCGGTGAAGTCGTAGCTGCCAACAGTCGCGAGAGTGCGCTACCCAAATTTCAACAGCGCCCGCCGAATGTAGCGCATGAGGGAGTGGTTGTAGGGGACGTTGCGGCCGCCGAATGGAGTGCGGGAGTAGTACACGAAGCAGTAGATGGTGTCCTTACTAGTACTCCCTAGTCTCTATCTATATATATCTACTCTTATAGAAAACCGAGTTGGTGATGATGGTATGCCTGCCATCTTGTAATATAGACCGTCCGATCTATATCTGACGGGTAGAAAGCCAACTATGACAATTTTACAAAATATACCCGCACCTCTCTCCACACTTACAGATAGGGCCTTGCCTCGTTCATCCTTATCTGCCACAACCTCGTGCTCCTCCCTATGTCTCTATCTCTACTACTCTTCTTTGTTTTTTATATCAAATCGAATAGTGTTGCGCCGTCCGCTGCGTGCCCGGCTGAACACGCCTCGTCGCCTCCATCATCACCAACTGAGTCTTTTGTAGGAGTAGGAGTAGAGAAAAAACCGATTTGGTGATGATGGTGTGCCGTGCAATGCACGGGCATCTTGCTATTTCTTTTGCATATAAGTCCAAACACCACGTAGACACGGTCTTTGAGCACAGTTCGTAGTAGTTCCATGCTCGAGCATTGAAGTTTGTAACTATTTTAGATTAGAATATACTACTCCTCCGGTGCTAGTAGTAGAGCAGAGTCCTACTCTACTACTCTACTCAAGCAAGTTAGGGCATAGCACTGTAGGGAGTACCAGTACTGTGATCACTCAAGCAAGTTGTCTGGCATCGACATGACCCTACGCTGCTGGTATGTGTCTCGTAAGTCAAGCGGCGTGTTGTAGTCATCATCACATGTCCGCTTCCCGCAGCACATATTCACTTCTCCATCTTTGTCCGCACATAATCTCATCCAATCTTCCATCCCCGCTAAGGCGCCTCCCCCCCCCCTCGTCTGAAACCTAAGCACTAACAATGGCAGAACCGAGCAGCGTCCGCCGAAAGAGTGGCTAGAATTCGCTCCCACAGAGGTAATCAAGCTCATTGTTTCGCATGTGGACAATCTCAGTACCATGCCCCTCGCCGCGTGCTCGTCGGGGCTGTACCGTTTACTCAAAGCCCTCAGGCCGGAGCTTTTTAAGCCAGCTCCTTGCTTGCTGATGCCGCCTGATCTTCAGAAATGACGTGTCACACAGCATAACAATCGTAGGGTGGCGAGCATCAACCCCCTTGACTGCGATCCGATCCCCGTCAGCCTCAACTACATTAACGGTATGTACTGGGTCGGCATGAACACGTCTTGGATGGTGCTCGTCGATGGTCGCGGCAGCTGGATGCTCGTGGAGGTCTACACTGGGCGATTGATCCCCCTTCCTTCGATTAACACGTCACTGCTTTGGCACCGCCGACCCAGAATACTCGGAATCTTACAGTAGCCAACATGATACCAAGTTTGATTTGCTCAAGGTTGTAATCTGCCAAGTGCCCACAAGATCTGCGAATTATAAAGACTTCAGGCTAATTGCGTTCTTCAACCGCGTTCTCGCCTATCTGACAGGTCACTGCGGTAAGTGGATAAATCTACACGTCCATCGCAGGATCATACATCCTCCATGGTTCTCTGATGCCATTGAACACAAGGGCTTCACTTACGCTGTCGACTCCTTCTATGGCTGGACGTATTGCTGGCCTACTCCAATCATCGCTACAAACGGCTGTTACCACAGTATGTTACTTTCCTATGATATCATGATAGCTTGCTTATATTACTGTCAACATTTACTGAAAAAATAATCATGCTCATAACATGTTGTTCTTAAGATTGACTAAATCAAGAGCCCTTTTTTATTCGACTCCAACTTGATATGATGTTGTAGGCCGCTGGTGTCCCTACCCTTCCTAATCCCGTAACCTTTCAAAGAAAAGCGGCATGGCAGTTGCAGGTGGTTCTGGCCCGATCGCACCACGGAGAAAGATTGATGATCGTCGCACGCATCGGACGCGTTGTTTCACGGAATACAATCACGATCCACCGCAAGGTCTTTGAGCAGGATCCCAGCTTCTCTGGGCCTTCAGGAATTTTTGACTGGAGGCTGGTAAGTAGCCTTGGTACACACTCTCTGTTTGTCGGAATGAATTATCCGATTAACCAGGAGATAACCGACGGCAAGGATCATGATGGCAGCACAGTTTCGTTCATCAGGAAAAACTATGTGTACACAGCGTACCATGCGTCTCTGCATGCACCATACCCTGATATGTGCCGCCACGCTCTGCAGCCCAAAGTAGGAGAGAGGGTCGCAAGTATCAGACTTTGACCTGCTGGCTGGAGTTTCCCCTGTCAGGCACCCATCTAGTTCAAGCCGTCAGCCAATCTCCACAGCTTAATAAATAGTAACATCTAACTGAGCCAGTTAGTTAGATGCGTACACTTGGTGTAGTAGGATCTTTATTTACTTTGATGGATACACTTGTTCTTTTTTGGTAGCCCTTTTGTAATGATGGCTGATGTTTGGTTTGGAAGAGAGAGCTGCGTCTTCACTCTTCTGGCCTGCTTACTACTTCTGTTGCACCCCCAGCCCTGGTTGCTGCTGCTGTTGTTTTCAATGTACAATCAGTAGTATATTTTGTCTGTTGGTTGAATACATGTGTTATTAGAATGACAAACACAATGTTTTGGAAGTCATTGCATGATAACCCACAAGTGTAGGGGATCACAACAGCTTTCGAGGGTAAAGTATTCAACCCAAATTTATTGATTCGACACAAGGGGAGCCAAAGAATATTCTTGAGTATTAGCAGTTGAGTTGTCAATTCAACCACACCTGGATAACTTAGTATCTGCAACAAAGTATTTAGTTGCAAAATAGTATGATAATAAAGGTAACGGTGGCAAAAGTAAAGATAATAGTTTTCGGGTTTTTGTAGTAGTTGTAACAGTAGCAACGGAAAAGTAAATAAGCGAAGAACAATATGCGAAAAGCTCATAGGCAGTGGATCAGTGATGGATAATTATGCCGGATGCGATTCCTCATGTAATAGCTATATCATAGGGTGACATAGAACTAGCTCCAGTTCATCAATGTAATGTAGGCATGTATTCCGTAAATAGTCATACGTGCTTATGGAAAAGAACATGCATGACATCTTTTGTCCTACCGTCCCGTGGCAGCGGGGTCCTAGCAGAAACTAAGGGATATTAAGGCCTCCTTTTAATAGAGGACCGGAACAAAGCATTAGCACATAGTGAATACATGAACTCCTCAAACTATGGTCATCACCGAGAAGTATCCCGATTATTGTCACTTCGGGGTTGTCAGATCATAACACATAATAGGTGACTATAGACTTGCAAGATAGGATCAAGAACACACATATATTCATGAAAACATAATAGGTTCAGCTCTGAAATCATGGCACTCGGGCCCTAGTGACAAGCATTAAGCATAGCAAAGTCATAGCAACATCAATCTCAGAACATAGTGGATACTAGGGATCAAACCCTAACAAAACTAACTTGATTACATGGTAAATCTCATCCAACCCATCTCCGTCCAGCAAGCCTACGATGGAATTACTCACGCACGGCGGTGAGCATCATGAAATTGGTGATGGAGGATGGTTGATGATGACGACGGTGACGAATCCCCCTCTCCGGAGCCCCGAACGGACTCCAGATCAGCCCTCCTGAGAGAGATTAGGGCTTGGCGGCGCCTCCGCGTTGTAAAACGCAACGAAACTTTCTCTCTGATTTTTTTCTCCCCGAACGTGAATATATGGAGTTGGAGTTGAGGTCTGTGGAGGTCCAGGGGGCCCACGAGATAGGGGGCGCGCCCTGGAGGAGGGGGCACGCCCCCTGTCTTGTGGACAGGGTGTGGGACCCCTGGTGTATTTCTTTCGCCCAATAATTCTTATTAATTGGAAAAAGTGCCTCCATGGATTTTCAAGACATTCCGAGAACTTTTCTTTTCTACACATAAAACAACATCGTGGCAGTTCTGCTGAAAACAGCGTCAGTCCGGGTTAGTTTCATTCAAATCATGCAACATAGAGTCCAAAACTAGGGCAAGAATGTTTGGAAAAGTAGATACGTTGGAGACATATCAACTCCCCCAAGCTTAAACATTTGCTTGTCCTCAAGCAATTCAGTTGATAAACTGAAAGTGATAAAGAAAAACTTCTACAAACTATGTTTACTCTTGTTGTTGTAAACATGAAAGGCCAGCATTCAAGTTTCAGCAAATATTATGAACTAACCATACTCACAATAACACTTAGGTCTCACAATTACTCATATCAATAGCATAATCAGCTAGCAAGCCATAATAATAAAACTCGGATGACAACACTTTCTCAAAACAATCATAACATGATATAACAAAATGGTATCTCGCTAGGCCTTTCTGAGACCGCAAAACATAAATGCAGAGCACCTTTAAAGATCAAGGACTGACTAAACATTGTAATTCATGGTAGTCATACCCAATATAAACCAATAGTAATGAATGCAAATGACAGTGTGCTCTCCAGCGGGTGCTTTTTAATAAGAAGGGTGATGACTCAACATAAAAGTAAATAGATAGGCCCTTCGCAGAGGGAAGCAGGGATTTGTAGAGGTGCCAGAGCTCGATTTTAAAATAGAGAATGAATAACATTTTGAGCGGCATACTTTTGCTGTCAACGCAACAACTATGAGATGGTCGTATCTTCCATACTACATGCATTATAGGCAGTTCCCAAACAAGCATCAATCCATGGCTTGCTCAAAACAACGAGTGCCTCCAACTAACAACAGCCCTGGGGGATTTTTGTTTAATTATTTTGATTTGCTTTGATCTTTTTGAATCATGGGACTGGGCATCCCGGTTACCAGCCCTTTCTCGTGAATGAGGAGTGGAGTCCACTCCTCTTGAGAATAACCCACCTAGCATGGAAGATAAAGGCAGCCCTAGTTGAAACATGAGCTGCTCGAGCATACAAAACAGAATTTCATTTGAAGGTTTAGAGTTTGGCACATACAAATTTACTTGGAACGGCAGGTAAATACCGCATATAGGAAGGTATAGTGGACTCATATGGAACAACTTTGGGGTTTAAGGAGTTTGGATGCACAAGAAGTATTCCCGCTTAGTACAGGTGAAGGCTAGCAAAACACTGGGAAGCGACCAACTGAGAGAGCGACAACAGTCATAAACATGCATTAAAATTAATTCACACCGAGTACAAGCATGAGTAGGATATAATCCACCATGAACATAAATATCATGAAGGCTATGTTGATTTGTTTCAACTACATGCATGAACATGTGCCAAGTCGAGTCACTCAATTCATTCAAAGGAGGATACCATCCCATCATATCACATCATAATCATTCTAATAGCATGTTGGCACGCAAGGTAAACCATTATAACTCATAGCTAATCAAGCATGGCACAAGCAACTATAATCTCTAAATGTAGCAACCCGACCTCAGATGGTCAAGTCTCTGTGTTTCAGTGTCATCCCTGTATTAGTAATGCTGACACACACAGTACTCGAAGGATTTATAACAGAGTAGCAATCACACACTTATTACATCGAATGTCTCAAGAGAGAATTTATACAATAATATGTCTAAAGGCCATCTAATACGATAACAGCGGAAGGCTTGGAAGATAAAGTGAGTCCATCAACTCCAACGGCATAGCTGAGCTGCACGGCAACAACCCATCAAACCTTACTCCTCGTCTAAAAAGTCTGCAACATAATACGTTGCAGCCCGCGAATGGGTCAGCACATGGAATATGCTGGCAATGTAACACAATAGAGCAATAACAGAATAATGCTACCACTACATGCATATTTGGCTGGTGGAAAGCTCTATGGTTAAAGTTTTTGTGAAAAGCCAATTTTTCCTACAACAAAGGAATAAATCTTAATTTAACAATCATGGTGGTTGAAACATCATTGAGAAGGTATAACCCCAAATCAATCCCAATTAAGGTAATTAACATCCCAGCAATATTAGTTGAGAGTGATGAGATACATGTGAATACTCAAGTACTAGATACTCAGAATTGTCCATAACCGGGGACACGGCTAACCATGATTAGATTGTACACTCTTCAGAGGTTTGCGCACTTTTCCCCACAAGACTCGATCGCCTCCGTTGATTTCTCGTGACTACGGGTGTTTGAGAAACGGATGACCGAGACACGCCTTTTGTAAACATTAACTCTCTACTCCGGGTAGATCATACCAAACCTACAAAACCCACTACCTGCCGATCCACCTCTTCAAGAGCTTCACGTAACTTACTCAACTATGCTAGAGCCCATAATAGCTTGTGGCTGCACATGGAAGTTTCTAGCATGAATAATCTCAGTTCCCTTTGAGCCTGGGTGGCGGTCCATAGGAAGATCACACGGGTACCCCGATATTTCCAAAAAAACAGACAACACTGGGTTCCCCAGGTGCCTCAATACACCCAGATGTTAATTTAAGTTGCCACCTTAAGTTGAACCGTTAATTAATAATCTCACATCTGTCATGGATACACTCAAACCCAATCCACGTCTACGAGCATAGCATAGCAGTATAAGCAATACGTAGAAGTAACTCCCAAGGGTTTTATAGTAACAGGGTAATAGGTTCCTACCTCATCATCTACTTCCCAACCCACAAATTAATGACATCCTAATCATGCAATGTTTGAGGGTTGAAACTAATGCATAAAACTGGGTATGAAAAGAGTATGATCAAAGTGTTACTTGCCTTGCTGACGATCCGTGAATCCTAGAGACTCGTAGTAACACGCTTCGCACTCCGGGAATTCTATCGCAAGAAAACAATACATACATAAGCAACCAGCAAAGATGCACAAAATAAACTTCAACTCAAAGAGGTTGTTCGGAGAGTTCAAATTAAGAACTCCGGTTCGCAAAAAGAATCAAACCAAACGAAGCAACGAAACTCAAACGGCGGAAGAAATAAGATCCGTTTACTAATCTGAACTTGGGTCAAATTTCACAAATTTTACAGAGACAAAAACTTGTTTGAGTTGGCTATTCGGAAAGAGGGTTTCGAGATGAAACTCCAGGTGCTTGAATCACCTGATTCGATAAACGAGCGAAAAGTTAAACTAGAACGAAAATCGGATCAGAAATCGCGATCAGGAAAATCGCGGAATAAATCCGATAAAAGAAAAACGATTTAACGGCTTAACGAACTAACGCTTGTTAGCGTAAACTAAACGATTTAACACGCTCATTAAAACGAACGAACGAGCGAACGCCGCTAAGCAAATAAACTGGAGAATAAAACCGATCTATAAAAAAACGAACTAGGGTTTTTCTAAAAAAGTCGAAGGGGTTTTCTTAAAAAAAACCGGGCGGCGGGGTGGCTACCTCCGGCGAGGTCATCCGCGAGGCGGGCGGCTCAAGCGGGCTCGGTGAGGCGGCGGGTGGCGGCGAGAGGGCGGCGGCGGCTAGAGGCGGCGGCGGCGATCGGCGGTGGCGGGCGGCGGCTCGGGCTCGGCTCCGGGTGGGGCGGTGGTGGCTAGAGGGGGGGCGGTGGAGGTGTATATAAAGGGGGCGGGGCGGCGACTTGGAGGAGGGGGCAAGGCGCGGCGGAGGCGGAGTCCCACTCGGACTCCGGTCCGAGTGCGGCGGCGGCGGCGGCGGAGTCCCACTCGAACTCCGGTCCGAGTGCGGCGGCGGCGGCGGCGGAGTCCTCTTTTTCTTAAACGTCCCGCCAAAACTAAAAAAAAATCCTAGAAAAATTAAAAAATCTAAAAATTCCAAAACAAGTTTTCTCTGTCTAAATAAAATATTTAGAACAAGATGAACTTTTCTTGGCCCCTAAAATGCAATTTTTAAAACATGCAAATTTTTCTAGGGCAAAATAAAATCAAATAAAAACCAAATAATGATTTTAACATTTTTCCTCTGATATTTCAATTATTTTGGAGAAGTCATATTATCTCCCCTCATTTATTATTTTAAAATGAAATATTTTCCGGAGAGAAAATAATTAAAATCAAAATCCTCGTCTTCATTATTTGATAAAATTCAAATATGAAAATTTGGAAAATCCCCAACTCTCTCCGAGGGTCCTTGAGTTGCTTAGGATTTCGAGGATTGCAAACGAAATGCAATAAAATATGATATCCATGGATGACCTATGTATAACATTCCAAATTGAAAATTTGGGATGTTACGAACCTACCCCCCTTAAGATGAATCTCGCCCTCGAGATTCGGGTTGGCTAGAAAAGAGGTGCAGGTGGTCCTTGCGAACATCATCTTCTCGTTCCCAGGTGGCTTCCTCCTCTGTATGGTGGCTCCACTGAACTTTACAAAACTTGATAACCTTGCTGCGGGTGACTCGGCTGTCAAAGTCAAGAATCTTTACTGGCTTTTCCTCATAAGTCGAATTACTATCCAGCTGAATCGCCTCCAAGGGCACTATATCATTTAATGGTATATCGGCCATCTCAGCATGGCACTTCTTCAGCTGTGATACGTGAAACACATCGTGAACTCCTGACAATCCTTCAGGTAACTCTAACTTGTAGGCAACTTCTCCCATCCGTTCCAACACACGATACGGTCCTACAAATCTTGGGGCTAACTTTCCCTTAACTCCAAAACGTTTCACTCCCCTCAAGGGTGATACTCGCAGATAGGCTCTGTCTCCAATTTCATAGGTTACTTCCTTGCGTTTTGAATCTGCATAACTGTTCTGTCTAGACTGAGCAATCTTTAGTTTGACTCTGATCAGTTTAACCTTCTCTTCTGATTCCTTGATCAAATCTTGTCCAAACAACTGACGGTCTCCTACCTCAGCCCACATCAATGGTGTTCTACATCTGCGTCCATACAGAGCTTCAAACGGTGCCATCTTCAAACTGGCCTGGTAGCTGTTGTTATATGAGAACTCTGCGTACGGCAAATTGTCATCCCAACTAGATCCATAATCTAGCGCACAGGCTCTCAACATGTCATCCAGAATCTGATTGACTCTCTCGGTCTGTCCATCCGTCTGTGGGTGGAAAGCGGTACTGAGCTCCAATCTGGTACCCAAAGTCTGGTGTAGTTGATGCCAAAACTTTGAAGTAAACCGCGTTCCTCTATCTGATACGATGCTCCTCAGAACTCCATGCAAACATACGATCCTGGACATATATATCTTGGCCAACTTGGCACTTGTATAAGTTGTTTTCACTGGGATGAAGTGAGCTACTTTGGTCAAACGATCCACAACTACCCATATTGAATTATATCCTGCCTTGGTTCTGGGTAATCCAGTAATAAAGTCCATGCCAAGTTTGTCCCACTTCCATTCGGGTATTGGCATAGGCTGTAACAGTCCTGCTGGCTTCTGATGCTCTGCCTTCACTCTCTGACATACATCACATACGGCTACATACTCGGCAATATCCTTCTTCATACCAATCCACCAGAAATGTTCCTTCAAATCCAAATACATCTTGGTGTTTCCGGGGTGAATCGAGTATGGTGAGTCATGGGCCTCCTGAAGTATTAAGTTCCTGATCTCCAAATTGTTGGGCACGTAAATTCGGTCCTCAAACCACAAGGTATCGTGCTCATCCTCGCGAAAACCGTTGGCTTTACCTTCGCCCATCTTCTCTCTTATCTCAGCAATCTCTTTGTCCTCCTTCTGAGCTTCTCGAATCTTGTCCAACAATGTCGACTGAACCTCCAGGGTTGCAATGGAACCTCTCGGAACAATTTCCAAGCGAAGTTCCATGATATCCTCAGCTAACTCCTTTGGCAATCCTTTACTTTCAAGGATATTAGCATAACTCTTCCGGCTCAAAGCGTCTACTACGATGTTGGCCTTTCCTGGATGATAATGTAGCTTCATATCGTAATCCTTTATAAGTTCCAGACATCTCCTCTGTCTGAGGTTCAACTCCTTCTCTTTGAAAATGTACTTCAAACTCTTATGATCCGTGTACACATCACAACGATTTCCAATGAGATAATGTCTCCGGGTCTTTAATGCATGCACTACGGCTGCTAACTCCACATCATGCATGGCATAGTTCAACTCATGAGGCTTCAGTTGTCGTGAGGCATATGAAACAACCTTTCCGTCCTGCATAAGCACACATCCATGTCCCAAGCGTGAGGCGTCATAATACACTTGAAACTCCTTATGTATATCTGGCAATGTCAGCACTGGGGCTGTAGTCAATCGTTTCTTCAACTCCTGAAAACTGGCCTCGCAATCTTCTGTCCATTTAAACTTAGTATCCTTCTTTAGCAATTCAGTCATTGGCTTAGCAATCTTGGAAAAATTCTCAATGAATCTCCGATAATATCCTGCCACCAAGGAAATCATGGATCTCGCCAATCAAGTGGGTGCCAACCATTCAAAGGATCGATCGAACTCATCGATCTACCGCTATGCCCTCTCCGATATAACATGCCCAAGAAATCCAACTTCCTTCAACCAAAACTCGCACTTGCTGAATTTGGCGTATAACTGGTGTTCCCCGAGTTTCGAGAACCAAACGCAAGTGTTCCGCGTGCTCTCTTCGTTCTTCAAGTATATCATAATATCATCAATAAACACCACAAAAACTTGTCCAAATACTCCATGAACACCTTGTTCATCATACTCATGAAATAGGCAGGGCGTTAGTCAGTCAAATGACATGACCGTATACTCATATAATCCATACCGTGGTAAACGCTGTCTTGGGTATATCCTTCTCTCGGATCTTCAACTGATGGTATCCTGATTGTAGATCAATCTTCGAAAACACCTTAGCTCCTTGCAACTGATCAAACAGATCATTAATCATCGGTAAGGGATACTTGTTCTTTATCGTTACTTCATTTAGAGCTCGGTAATCAACAACCATCCTTAAGGATTTATCCTTCTTCTCCACCAAAAGTACTGGGGTTCCCCAAGGTGATGAGCTTCTACGAATGTAACATTTCTCCAAAAACTCCTTGATCTGCTTTTTGATTTCCTCCAGATCATTTGCGGGCATCTGATAGGGTCTCTTGGATATTGGCCCTGTACCTGGCAATAGCTCTATCAAGAACTCGATGTCTCAATCCGGCGGCATGCCTGGTAACTCTTCTGGGAAAACATCCGGAAAATCTTTTACTACAGGTACTTCCTCCTGTACAACTCCCGTGAGGGTATTCACTTGGCTCCTCCTAGGCACATGCCTAGATACATACTTAATCCTTTTTCCTCCGGGTGGTAAGATAAATTGACTTGCTAGCACACCAATACTTCCTCCATACTTTGACATCTAGTCCATACCTAATATCACATCCAATCCTTGTGACTCCAAGATGATTAGGTCGACGGAAAACATGCGTGCCAATGATTAGGGGTATCTAGGTGCACCATCTGCTAGCCATGTACTGCCTCCAAGCAAGCTCACTAAAAGAGGGTCCTAAGGGTTTGGGTTGGTAACTTAAACTTATCCACAAATCCCTTGATATGTATGAATGCGATGCACCAAAGATCGAAAATAACAAGAGCGGTAAATGACCGAACCAAAACTTACCTATTACCGCTGTCGGCTGCTCTTCAACTTCCTCCACATTAACGTGGTTCACTTGTCCTTTGTTGAATGGATTGGGCTTCTTCCCAGCGCTCCCATTTCTGTTTCCATTCCTTCCTTCAGGGAAGTCATTGGCATAGTGCCCTGTCTTCCCGCACTCAAAGCAAATAACTTGGCTTAATTCCCTCTTGGCGGGTGTACATGGGTTAGAGCGATTCTGATTATTGTTGACTCCATTCCCATTCCCGTTCTTCGAACCATTTTTATTATGCGATCCTCCTCCAGTATGGTTATGACCTCCATGGTTATGAACAAGTCCTCCCGAGTTCGGGGTTAAGCGAGGCTTCAGGTGAGCTCCTGAGTTGTACTTCCCTTGTCCATACTTCCTCTTACGGCTCTCAATTTGCTGTTGCTTTCCTTCCATCATTAGGGCCTTATCTACCAACTCCTGGTAGTTGTTGAAAGTTGCCACCATGAACTGCATACTCATCTCATCATTCAGCCCTTCCATAAACTTCTCCCGCTCATGCATCTGTGGGCCACATCATCGGGGGCATAGCGTGATAACTTGCTAAACTCATCCACGTACTGGGCCACAGTATGGTTCCCCTGGCGTTAGTTGTGAAACTTACGCTTCCTCATCTGCATGGCTCCAGTTGAGACATGGGCCGTGCGAAAAGCTTGCTGAAACTGGTCCCAAGTGACATTGGCTATAGGAAAAGTAGCTGTGTAATTCTCCCACCATGCGGCTGCTGGTCCGTCCAATTGATGTGCGGCAAAGCGCACCTTCTCAGCATCCGTGCATCCTGCGGTGGTTAACTCCCTTCCAATACATCGTAGCCAATCATCAGCAACTATTGGCTCGGTGCTACTGGAAAACACCGGCGGTTGTAATCTCAGAAAACGGGCTAAATTGTCCACTGGCGGCGGGTTGTTGTTGTTGTTGTTGCCCTGGTTCTGAACTAGCAATTGCATCAAGGCATTCTGCTGCTGGATCAACTGGGTGAGCTCCGGTGGGAAAACAAAACTGGGGTCACGTCTCGGAGGCATCTGGTGGGTTTAGATGGAAGATATTAGAATATAAAGAGGTCTAGTGAGAAAACACTACCCATATGCACATGAAGCAAACACAAACATTCATTCAATCAATTAAGAAAGGGCATACAGATGGTCTAGGACTATCGCAAAAGTGCTCAACTACTACTAGTTATATGGGGGAATACTACTATTATATGGTGGTCATCTAGAAATTTTGATCGGTGGAAGACTCCATGATGTCTGCTCCAGCTTCGTCTTCATAGTCATCATCACTTGGATCGGAATCGGTGTCGTCGATGATGATGTAGTTGTCCGGACAAGTGGGTGTCGGGGAAGCTGATCGTGACCCACGAACACCTATGGGACCGGCAGACCGAGCCCCTTTCGGTTCGGTGGGGGGGGGGGGCGGAGGTTGCACGAAGAGCAGACCGAGGCGAAGCACACGAGCAGTTTACCCAGCTTCGGAGCTCTCCGGAGAGATAATACTCCTACCGCTGCTTGTCTGATTGTATTGTGTTCTTGCTAGGGAGCGCTGAGAGCTACAAAACCTAGCGTGAGTGTCTCTGGTTTCGAATGAGTCGAACCGAACCCCCTCTACGTTGCGCATGGGTCTCCTTTTATATGCTCAAGGGGTCACCAACAGATGGCAACGTAGACAAGGGCAAAAAGGGAAAATGAGTAGCGGTTGGTACAGCTACTTTGTACAGTGTACTCTACCTAACTCTGACGGCAAGGGACAAAAGCATTAAATGCCCGTCCATGTCGCCTAAACAGTGCAACAAGGACCGTCAGGGGCTTCACCGCTCGCCACGATGGCGATCTTGTCAGCGCCGCTTACCGCTGCTCTCCGCTGGCCAAGACAGACCTCTTGACACGCGCGCCTAGAATGGTCCCATGGCGACATTGGTGGGTGAGCTGGAGCGGAGATAAAGAGGCTGCACGCGGCAAGCGCCTTGCCGCGCTGAATCCTTGTCGCGCCCGAAGCTTGTCGCCACTGTTTTTCCCGCAAGCTCCTCTTGCCGGGTCTTGTCTTCACGTGCCTTGAGTGGCCTTCCCGCAAGCTCCTCTTGCCGAGGCCTTGTCTCCTTGGCTTAAATACTTTGTTCTTGAATGGCTCCAAAGGAACCACGAAGACCTTGGCGGTCACCAGTAAGCCTTGCCGCTGGTGCTGCAAATCGCCTGCGTGCACGAAGTTCGAGATACTAGGATACCCCTACTCTAGTACAATCGGACAGAGCCCTCGGCTCGGGCCACACACGGTGCCGAAGCGTTGTTGGGCCAGGCCAAAAAAGGTGCACGGGCACGCGCGCCTAGATCACGCCGTAACTTGCTCCGACCCACCACGCCCCCACGAACGGCACGCCACCGAACGTGGCATCGTGGGAGAGATCGGGGGTTTCTTTATTTGAAAAGCGGAACGTCCGCCTCTCCTCCTTATAAACTGGGGAAACAGGGCAGGTCGCCCACCTCGCCATTTGCTGTCCCATCTCGAAACCACCACCGCTCCCCTTCTTCTCTAGTTCGAGAGAGCGGCGCTCACCCCCACCGCCACCAAAGATCACCAACGCCGCCGGTCTCCCCACCACCTTCGCCATGGCTCGGAAGCCGACAAGGGAAGGGCGTGAAGTCGGCGAGGCGCAGCGCTCGCGGGCGCCATGGAAGGAGCGGGCTATCTTCCCCCTCAGCTCGCCGAAGGAGCCGAGGAATGGTACTACCTCTTCCGTCGACGGCGACGCGAAGATCCACAGACGAAGGTACTCTCACCGCCGATCGAGTCGGTTCCGAGCGGTACCCTTCTTCCCGCTCTTCTATTGCGGCTCTGCCGCCTTTCTCTGAATTCTTCTGCGATATCATGAACACCTACAGGTTTCGCCTCCTTGATTTCACCCCAATGTTGTCTCTAACCATGGCAGTTTTCACACCTCTGCGAAAACTTTGTCGGAGTCCACCCAAACGTAGCCCTCTTCCGCCATTTCTTCATGCCTCGAGTAGAGAGAGAGAGCCTCTTGCCGGAGGGATCGCCTGGATCTCAAGAATCGCAAGAAGGAGGCCTATCTGGAAGGAGAGCTCCGTAGCAAGTGGGAGGAGTGGAGGGCTGACTGGTGCTGGATCGAGAGGAGAACCCGCAGCCATTCACTGCCCAAATACCAAACCCCAATAGTACGCTGCAACGATTGGAGCAACTTACGCCAAGGATGCTAAATTGAAGATCGCCATATTCGGATCTCGCGCCAGCTTGCCGGACTCATCAGAGGCGCAGTTGGCGAGATTTTCTTCGCCACAGACGCTTCTTACAGAGAGGCGGAGACCTGCTTGGGAGTTTCAGAACGCAGACATCATGAGGCTGCGTCCGGCCTCAACTTCAACTTCACAGTCTTGGAGTTGATGCAATGCTGCCGGAGCTGTTCAAGCACGACCCTGATCACCCCGAGTGGTTTAGGTTGCCGAGGGAGTCGCCCCATTGTGCAACAACTCTTCGCCGACCGCATCCGCGCAATGATGCCGTTATAGTGATTCGCATGGGATTGTTCCAACCTGGCAAGAGCCTTCAGACGACGTCGTGCGGCAGTTCTTCGATAGCCTGGAAGAAGTGCCGATCCGTCCTGACAAGCAGAAGTGGCTCACCCGTGACACTACCGACGACGAGATGCAACGCATTGCCACGAGGTTGGAGGAGGCGGCAGAAGCTGCTGCCGCGGGCGAATTTGGATTCACTGTGGAGGAGGCGGAGGCAGCAGAGGCGGCAAGCCTTGTCGATCGAGAGGAGCTTGCCGGCGAGGAGGAGCAGGCTGAGCCCGAAGTTGAGCCAAGCGAGCCTACCGAGGGCGCCTCCTCCACACCTTCAAGTAGCTTGCCGTGAGCGGAGCCCACAGCTCCACCAAGAAGGCATCTCCGCAAGGCCGGGGAAGTGGCGGGGCGGCAGACGGGCCAACAGCCGTCAAGGCCACATGACGCGCTTCCACCGCTGCAAGCACTGCAAGCTGGAGCACCTCACGCCACCGCAGCAACCGGAGCGAGGTCTTCTGGGGCCACAGCTCCTGCACCCGCCAAGCGTCCCGAGGGAGCCTACTCTTCCAAATTGCCGCACTGAGGTGAACTGACTTGACCTCTCCGCGCCAGCTCCGAGGAAGAAGAAGAGTAAGATCTTGTCGCTGTACTTGTAATTCTTCAATTTGTTGCTTTGTCTTTATCCGACGGTTTCATTCTGAACTCTTTCCTTTTTCAGACGCTGGCCCGTAGAGTGTCAAGAGAGCCAAGACCCGGTGGTTGTCATCGAAGACGATCCCCTGTGGCAACAGGAGGCGCCTCGAGACCCCTTGCCGGACCCGCAACCCTTCCTCAAAGCAGCCCTCAAAGATAGCCCCCAGCAGAAGTATATGGTTTATTTCTTCTCGTTAGGTGTGCATGGGTGCTCTTTCTTTGTTGATATCTCGATCGTTGGTTTGTGTAGGAGCAGAGCAGCCTCATCAGAGTGCCCGGAAGCCGCCCCAAATACCATCTGCTTAACCACGCCGCCAAGGGAGGATTCTCCCAAGGAGCGCCTCCGCAAGGAAGACTTCTCCGCAAGGGCAGCACCAAAGATCCTCCGTGGTCGAGACCATGGCTGCAGATCCCATCGCAGTAATCTCTTGCGTGAAAATTTCCCTTGGGTTCTTTTTTCTTCTGTTTTGTTTTCAACATTTGCTTGACTGTTCTTTCTTTGTCCGGTCGCCGATCCATCCGCCGCAGAGCCGATAGAGACCGAGGTCGCCGGGCGAGGAGGACGCGCAAGGCAACATCGACGACGCCGCCACCATGGAGGAAGAGGTTGGCGCCGATGGGTCCGCTGGCGAAGAGGCCGCCAAGGCTGCTGCCGCAAAGGCTGGCGAGGAGTCTGGCGATCGCACTGACGACCCTGAGGCCGCAGGAGCGCCAGGCGCTACGCCCACCGCCGATCCCTCCGCCACCGGTGCAGCATCAGGCTCCAAGGAGCCCCAGCCCGGCGCCTATCTGAAGGCCGGCGATGGCGTCTTCATCAAGCTCCCCTGGGCATCGAGTTCCAGCGCGCCGGTCGACGGAGAGACCTTTGATGAAGAGCTGCTCGCCTCCGCTGGGCTGTCGCTGGTCGACGCGCCAAGCAGCAGCAGCGGCGAAGTCCGAGGAGGAGCAGCCGCTGAAGAAGTTGTTGTCGCCTACCGCTACCGCAAGCTAAACCGAGTCCCGGAAGCGCTTTGTCGCGAGGGCGGAGCAGACATGGAGAACGCGCAAGAGCTCCGGCGCCAACCAAGAAGCTCTCCTAACGAAAGGTAAGAGCGGAGCGACTCATTGAAGAGCACACAGCCTTCATCCTTGAGAAGGCTGAGGTCGAGGAGCAGCAGCGGCTTGCTGCCGAGAAGCTGTCTGCACAAGAAGGCGAGTTGGCGCAGCGGAAGATCAATCTTAACAGCTATGAGGAAGAGCTCGCCGTGCGCGAGCAATCAATTGGCGGAGCTCTCAAGGAAGCAAAGGACGCTGTCGTAGCTGCCGAGGCCGCCAAGAAAGAGTTGGAGACGAAGGTGACGCAGCTGGAGGCCAACCTCCAGAAGAGCGGCGAGGAGCTTGCTGCGCTGAAGCACGAGCGCGAGAAGGACGCCTACACTCTTGGCGAGTTGCAGGGCCGTCTCGCTGATAAGATCAAAGAGCTCGACGCCGCCAAGGACTCCAAGGCAGATCTTGAGCTGAAGCTGACCACCTTGATGCGATACCGGACGGCGCCAAGGAGCGGAGGTGGCCTGTTGGAGAAGATCAAGACCGACGAGGAGTTGCCGACGAAAGTGCCACGACCACCCGTAACACCTTCAGAGAGAATGTGATGCATCGGATAGAGGGTCTTGTAGATACTGCCGCCGCCATCGACAAGGAGCTGATGGAGCTGGGATGGTGGATCTTGGTACTCCTCCGACGAGCGCCTCCAACCCAGCGCCAAGCTCAGCTTGTTCTTCAAGGGCGTGGTGACGGCTCTCCAGCGACTCCGGGAAGAGATCCCAAAGCAGCTGGCTGAGGAATCGCGCCAGATCTGTGCGGGAGCTCCAGAAGGTGTTGATGAAGGTGGCCTTCCGCAATCCAGGCCTCAACCTCACCGGGCGCCCTCGATCCTTGCCGCCGATGTTGACGTGGAGGCGCTCAAAGCCCTTGTCGCACCCATTGTGGACAAGGTGAGCAAGATCAAGCGGGTTGATGGCGCACCACGTAGATTAGGCCGCCAGTTTTATCTTTCCCTTGTCGCTGCTGATCACGCTTAGGAGAACAATTTATTAGATCTGCGACAAGCTATTTTGTAATATAACTCTATCTTAGGCAATGATTGCAATGTTATTTTTTACTTGATTCCTTCCTTTGTATGTTTGTGCCCTCACGCCTTAGGGAACTTGTCGTGCTGGCACCTTTGTCATGAAGCGCTGAGTGCGAACGTCAAGAGTTCTGTCGGCGGTGCCGCTCCGACAAGCAACCTTGTCGCAACTAGTTGCAGCTCACTTAAGTTGTTGAGCGGACTCGAAACAGAGTAAGGGCGCAAACTAGCTACGAGTTGGTTCCTCTGCGCACAGGTTTTCCATACAAAGTACTATCGTTCGAGGAATATAACTTAAAGATTTAAAAAAACTGATTGCTCAGACTTTGGCAACTTAGCTTTTCTGTCGTTTGCTTCCCGGTAAGGTGAAACTTCCTCGAGCGACGCTAGGTGGCCCACACCATTATCTTCTCAGGTGGCCCACACCATTATCTTCTCCTCCCCCCCCCCCGACTAACTTGTGGGTGAAGGAACCTTCCTTTCTTTGAGAAAGAGAGAGAAGAGAAAATAAAGTTATGGAGCCTTGTGGCTCGTTATTGCTTACCGGGTGTGGATGCTGCACAAAGTGTCAGATAACGCATGCAATAATATGATGAAAGCATGAAGTTGACAAGTCGCGCAACACATGAGTTTTATCGATGCACGGGTCTGCGCCTCGCTTTGTACAAAGGATTACATGCAACATCGGCAAGACTTGTATAAAAGCGTGGTTGCCGGAACAGGTTCCGCAACCGCGCCTCTACGGGTAAAACTTACGAAGATGTTCAATGTTCCAGGAGTTGCTCACCGGAATGCCATCTTCGGTCTCAAGGCGGACAGCGCCAGGCCTAGTGACTCGTTTCACCTGATAAGGGCCTTCCCACTTCAGCGTCAACTTGTTGGAATTCTTGGCGGACTGAACGCGCCGAAGAACAAGGTCGCTTTCCTCGAGACTTCTGGCACTAACTTTGCGGCTATGGTAGCGGTGCAAAGCTTGCTGATAACGAGCAGCTCGTACAGCAGCCTGAAGACGGTCCTCCTCAAGGAGCAGCGCGTCATCTTGTCGCAGCTACTCTTGCTCGAGCTCATCATAAGCGAGCACTCGAGGTGACTCGTATACGAGTTCTGTGGGGAGAACTGCCTCTGCTCCATAGACTACAGCGAAAGGTGTCTGGCCAGTGGCTCGATTTGGCGTCGTCCTGATCGACCAAAGAACCATCGGCAGCTCCTCAATCCAGTTTCTTCTGCACTTGTGCAGCCTGTCGAAAGTTCTGGTCTTGAGCCCTCGCAGCACTTCAGTGTTTTCCCTCTCCGCTTGACCGTTTCTTCTCGGATGAGCAACAGAAGCGAAGCAGACCTTGGCGCCAAGATCTTGGACGTACTGCATGAAGGTGCGACTCGTGAACTTGTCGATTGCAATGTACAAGTACTCAAAGCCCCCGACAGCTCGGGGAAAGGGGCCGAGAACGTCGAGCCCCCAGACCATAAATGGCCAGGATAAAGGGATCGTCTGGAGAGCTTGAGCTGGCTAGCGTATCTGCTTGGAATGGAACTGGCACGCTTCACACTTGGTTACTTGTGCGCTTGCATCCCGGAGGGCTTTCGCCGAAGAAACCTTGCCGGAAGCTTTGCCGCAAGTGCCCTTGCGCCAATGTGGTGACCACATATGCCTCCGTATCTCTCGCCAACAGCTTCGCCCATCTTCCCGTGAATACACTTCAATTTCACACCGCTGAGTCTTCTTCCAGACAGCGTCGTCGACAAACCGGTACATACTTGACTGCCGGGCTACTCTCTCCGCTTCTTCTTGCTCTTCGGGAAGTTCTCCTGTCTAAAGGAAATGGACAATCTGCTGCGCCCATGTTGGAGCTTGTGGCTCGACAACAAGGACTAAAGGCACATCTGCTGCTGCGAGAACATCCGCTTCTACGGCGAGAACCTGCGGCTCGGCCGGAGCTTGATGTTCCCCGACAAGCTTGCCGGAGCAAAACTTGTCGGGAGCGTCTGCTTCAACGAAACAAACCCTAGGGCTTGTCGGAGCAGACTGCCCCTCAGCGCTCTTGGTGTTGATCTTGGGGACCTTTTTGGTGGCGGCTTCGGGAAGCTCTGCTGGAAAATAGTCGCCAGAAATCAACTTCCTCTTCTTGCTCGGCCCATTGATGGCGCATACCGGGTTGAGTCAGCTTGAGCATAAAAATCCCTGGTTCCACAGGTAACTTGAGTGCGGCACACTTTGACAGGCCATCAGCAATATCATTCTGAGCTCTTGGAACATGCTCCATCTGCAGGCCTTCAAAGTGCTCTTCTAGCTTTCTCACTTCATCAACATAAGCTTCCATCAACGGACTCTGATAATCTTTGTTCACTTGGCGGACGACAAGCTGCGAGTCACCCCTGACAATGAGCTTCTTGATCCCAAGGTCTACCGCAATCCTTAGACCGGCGAGCAAACCTTCATACTCTGCTGTATTGTTTGTTGCTTGTTCCTTGGGAAAGTGCATCCGACTATGTACTTGAGGTGCTCTCCGTGGGCGCGATTAGCAGCACGCTTGCACCAGCGCTTTGCAGCGAGAAGGCACCATCAAAGTACATCAGCCATTCTTTGCTTGCCTCCTTGACGGGATGCTCGCCTCTGGGATTTCTTCATCTCGCTACGCCCATTCTGCTATGAACTCTGCCAATGCTCGCTTTGGATAGTTGATGTGCTTTCAAACTTGAGGCCAAAGCTTGATAGCCCAAAGGCCCACCGACAATCCTGCCTGCTGCTTCTGGATTTTGCAATATTCTTCTTGGGAAAGAGAGTGACGACCGTTATTTCATGTGCTTGGAAGTAATGGCGCAGCTTTCTCGAGGCCATGAGGAGGCCGAAAAGCAATTTCTGCACACCAGAGTACCTTGACCTAGCCCCCTGTAGAAGGGAACTGACAAAGTACACCGAGCGCTGCACCATCCTTTTCTGTATCTTCTCGCACGCCTGTGCAGATCCGTTCTTGTCGGGACCAGAGCTTGTCGGTGAAGCCCCCTGCTTGTCGCTGGATGCATCTGCCTTGGTTGCCGGCTCATCATCTGCTTACCTTTCTGCTACTAACGCAGCACTAACCACTTGATTGGTTGCCGCTATATATAGCAGCAACTTCTCTTGTGGCCTAGGTGCGACAAGTATTGAAGTAGAGGACAGGTACCTCTTTAAGTCCTGCAGCGCAGCCTCCGCTTCGGGAGTCCATTTCATTGACCTGCCTTTTTCAAAATCTTGAAAATGGCGTATGCCGCCAGCAGACCTAGAGATAAACTCGCTGAGAGCAGCCACGCAACCGCAAGTCTTCGTGACATCCTTGACGCGCTTGGTGCTTCAATCTGCTCAATGGCCTTGATCTTGTCGGGATTGGCTTCAATTCCCACTGAGACACGAAGAACCCGAGAAGCTTGCCGAAGGGACTCAAACACGCACTTCTCGGGTTGAGCTTGAGGTTCATCTTGCGCAGATTTGCAAAGGTCTCATCCAAATCTTGAACCAGAGTTGCTTTGTCCTTGCTCTTAACCACTATGTCATCCATGTAAGCTTCTACATTTCTGTGCATTTGCGGCTCAAAAGCGTCATGGACTACTCTGGCAAATGTTGAACCAGCATTCTTTAGCCCAAAAGGCATCCGTACAAAACAGTATGTGCCACATGGGGTGATGAATGCAGTTTTCTCCTCATCTTCTTCTGCCATGAAGATCTGATGATATCCTGAGTATGCATCAAGAAATGAAAGCAAATCACATCCAGCCGTGGAGTCAACAATCTGGTCGATGCGCGGCAAGGGAAATGGGACTGTGGGACAAGCTTTATTAACATCTGTGAAGTCGATACAAAGTCTCCATTTCCCATTTGCTTTATGCACAACTACAGGATTGGCCAACCACGTAGGATGGAGCACCTCCGACAAGGCCTGCTGCTTCCAATTTCTTGATCTCTTCGCAATGAACTCTTGGCGCCCACCGCTTGCTTCCGACTTTCTCGCTGACGGGCCGCGATGAGGACAGATAGCTAGGTGATGCTCAATTACTTTCACGGGAACACCGGGATGTCGACGGTTGCCATGCAAACACGCCGACGTCGCCCGCAGGAAAGCAACGAGCGCCTTCCTATTTAGGGTCGAGAGTGGCACCGATGGTGAAGGTACCACCGGCCGCCCCTCCTTGAAGGTACCTTCTTGGTCTTTGGTGGAGCTGCCATCGCCTTCTTGCACTTGCCGGTGGAGCTCGATGGTGCGTCCTCGACGTAGCGCAGCACCAAGATGTGCGCTGCCGGAGTGGGATCGAGCTCTTGCGGACTTGGTGTTCTTCTTCCCCGGAGCTTCAGCCGCAAGTGATTTGTTGTCTGCTGCAGCCGCTGCCTCCCGGTAAATCTTGTCGGCGCAGATAAGAGCATCCTTCTTGTCGCCATGGACAGAAATGACACTTATCGGGCCTGGCATCTTGAGCAAGTTGTATGCATAATGAGAGGCTGCCATGAACTTGGCGAGTGCTGGACGGCCAAGTATCCCATTGTAAGGCAATGGGAAATCAGCAACGTCGAACGTGACCCTCTCAGTCCTGAAGTTTAGCTCGCTGCCAAATGTTACCGGCAACGTGATCTTCCCCTTCGGCTTGCTCCTTCCCGGATTGATTCCTTGGAATGTGCCAGTCTCTTCGAGTTCGCCGTCGTGATCCAAGCTTCGGAGCACCGTGGAGGAGATCAGGTTTGTTGGCCCGCCGTCAACTAACATCTTGGTGACCTTGAGGTTGCGGATAGTTGGTGAGACCAACATCGGCAAGCACCCGACCGCATTATGCGATCAGGTGGTCCTCAATATCAAAGATGATAGGCGTGCTGGACCATTTCAGAGGCTTGCGTGACCCTACGGATGGTTCTGCTGCATTAACTTCCCGCATCCACTGCTTGAGTTGGTGGTGTGAAGTATGTAGAGAAGCACCGCCGTCGACGCAGAGGACCTCTGTGGCTTTCTGAAACTCCCACTACTAGAAAAAGGGCTATAGATGGGATTGACACTAATGGCGCACTGCAAAGTTGGTGCTCCATTAGTATATACTAATGGCGCACCACCGCCGATACGCCATTAGAGTTGAAACTACTAATGGAGCACTGTGCAAAGGGTGCGCCATTAGTATCAAATTTTTTGAACTAGTGCGCTGTTCAAACATACTAATGGCGCATCCGAATAAGTGCGCCATTAGTAGTAGTAACTATTAATGGCGCACTGCAAAGGGTGCGCCATTAGTATCAAAAAAATTCAACTAGTGCGCTTGTCCAAACATACTAATGGCGATCCAAAGCGAGTGCGCCATTAGTAGTTGTAACTACTAATGGCGCACCATGCAAAGGGTGCGCCATTAGTATCAAAAAAAATTTTTTTTACTAGTGCGCTTGTTCAAACATACTAATGGCGATCCGCATGGAGTGCGCCATTAGTAGTTTAAACTAGTAATGGCGCATCGCGCATTGGTGCGCCATTAGTATTTTTTTTTGTAAAACTACTAATGGCGCACCGCCAGCAGGTGCGCCATTAGTTACCTGGATTACTAATGGCGATTTAGTGCTGGTGCGCCATTAGTAAGTGGGCAGCAACAAGATATTTTGGACAGCCTCTCCTACCCACACTCACTTTCTCCCCACTTCATTCTCTCCACCTCCTCCTTGTCTCGGTGCCTCCTCTTTTCACCTCATTTCCACCATAGATTCATTCAAATTAAGTGGTTAAATTACCTTGTTTTAATAGGTAAGTAAGGGGAAGCTATATTTATGTTGTTCTCCTACAACAATGTGCACATGCACTTTTTACAGCCTAGCTAGATCTATGTATGTTCGTGGTGTTGCATATGTTTGTGGTGTTGCATATGTGTTTGTGTTTGGAGGTGTACCGGTATTTGAAATGCGATAGTTGCCAATATTTTGCCGAATGTTGATTCATTTCCGCTTTAAGCAGAATTTTGGCATTAAGCATTCTTTTGGTCCTATTTTTAGGGAAAGTCATGCCAAATTTTTGTTTGGTTCTAAAATATCGCTTTTGTTTCTACCCAGCAGCGATTATGGTCCGCATGATGACCGAAGGCATCGTGAATAGGTTTTTGAGGTCCGCGAAGGCCGAGATGCTTCAAAAGAACGAGACGGAGATAAGATGTCCGTGTCGAAGATGCAAGTCAAGAGCCTTATTGCGGACCCGGATTCCGGCAGGTGCGGACCACCTGCTTTGCGTGGTTTCATGGATGGCTATCGGTGGCAAGGTGATGAAGATGACTACTAAGTCGCCCATGGGGGCCGGGCAAGAAATGAGGAAGGGAAGCAAGACAACCACCGCGCTCGGGCGGGCGAGAAGACGAAGAATCCCTGTGAGATGATCACGACGGTGATGTTGTACACAGTCATCATGTAGAAGATGCAGGACATGATGATGAGGAAGATGCCGGAGCAGGCGACGGGCATGATCATGAAGATGATGATGCCGGCGGAGCGACGACGCTGACCATCGATGGGCTGGGTGCAGGACCTCATATTCAAGAGCTGCTTCTCGCGCACGGATAACGCCAGAGCTGCCGCCCGAGAGAAAGCCAAGATGGATCAACTTGAGTTAGACGCGTTACTCCATTGTATGAAGGATGCAGGCCCGAGGATACCCGCTTGAAAGTAACGCCATGGCTCGAGATGAAGGTAAAACACAAATGACCGACGATGCTTCGACGAGAACATGTCATTCGCACGAACGCCTTCCCAAGGGGAACAAGTGCCCACTAGTTTGGAGGAGGCGAAGAAAATCGTGTTTCCTCTCGATTTATCGACGTGAAATACCATGTGTGCATGAACAATTGCATCATTTATCGGGACGAGCACGCTGAGTCTACCATATGTCCGTGTGCGCGCCACTCGATACAAGAAGAGGAAGAAAGCTCCTCGAAAAGTGGTGTGGTACTTTCCGATCACTCCTCGTCTGCAGCGCTATTTCACGGACCCTAAGGTAGCAAAGCTCCTGCGCTGGCACGCGGATAGGGAGGAGAAGAAGCGAGAAGATGACGAAATGATCCGGAGATAGATAAAAAGACAAGATGCTGAGTCACCCTAAGGATGCGAGCCAGTGGCAAGCGTTGAACTTCAAGACTCGAATTTGGGAACGATCCAAGGAACATCGTGTTGGGCGCGAGCACCGATGGAGTCAATCCGCTTGGCAGCCGTGAGAAGCACACATAGCACCTGGCCTGTGTTTGTGTGGATGTACAACCTTCCCCTGGTTGTGCATGAAGAGGAAGTACATTCACATGAGTATGCTAATTGAAGGGCCAAACAACCAGGAACGACATCAATCAGATCTGGGCTGCTGAAAGAGGAGCTTGACACGCTGTGGAAAACGCCAGCCAATACGTGGACGCCGCAGAAAGAATATTTCCCTATGAGAGCCGCACCGCTCACGACGGTGCACGACTATCTCGGTTACGGATATCTCGCAAGGTAGTCCACGGATTTTCTGGATGCGTAAGGTGCATGGATGACACAACGACGCCAGCCAGATAGAGATCCCGGTCTTCAAAAATCGTGTTCATGGGACATCAAGGTGGCTTCGCGACGATGACCCGTGGAGGAAACGCAAGGATCTGTTCGATGGTGAAACCGAACTCAAAACGCCTGTACAAGGAGCGGCGAGGAAATAGACAAGCTGTTGAAAATTGGAAAGACCGCCCACCGCCGGAGAGAAGCAAAAGGCGCCAGAGCCGAAAGAAGCGAAGGCGCCAGAGTCATTGCTGAAGGTATGGAAAACGAGGTCTGTTTTCTAGGACTTGCCGCATCGAAGATCCACCATGTGCCTCACAGCCTTGATGTCATGCATATCACGAAGAACGTGTGCGGAGTCTGCTTGGTACCCTGCTCAACATGCCGAGAGGACCAAAGATGGGCCGAAAGCAAGGGCAGACTTGAAATCAATGGGCATCGTGCAGGAGCTTCACGCTAATGATGATGATGATGATGATGATGAGGCGAAGCAGACACGAAAAGTCGTCGAAAGGCAAAAGGCCAAGAAGACCGGAAATGACTACCTCCCGCGCTTCACTCTAAGTCGAGGAGATCGAGCAGTTTTTCACCTGCCTCCTAGGAGTAAAACTTCCACGGTTACGCTGGGAAGATAAGCAGATACCTAGACCCAGCGAAGCGAAGTTCAGCGGATGAAGTCTCACGACCGTCACGTGTCGATGACGCAGATACTTCCAGCTGTAACCGTGGGATCATGGACACGCACGTCCGCGGAAACGCTATTTGGCCTATGCAACTTCTTCGACGCCATCTCTCGAAGTCGATTGGCGGAGGCAACTCGTAAGGCTACAGGAAGAGATCGTGGTGATACTATGCGAGCTTGAGATGTACTTCCGCCCGCATTCTTCGACGTTATGGTGCATCTGCTGGTCCATATAGTGGAGGATATCATCCAACTCGGGCCGACGTTTTGCACAAAGCATGATGCCGCTCGAAAGGATGAATGGTGTCATCAAAGGATACGTTCGCAACATGTCACGCCCGTAAGGAAGCATAGCTGGGGCTTTCGATCAAGAGTGCATCTCCTATCGCACGAATTATCTAGGCATCGAGAACCCGCTGGTCTGCCTGTCAACAGCACCTCGGCAGGCTCGCTGGATGGGGTTACCGTGAGGGTCGCCAAAATGCATGTCGACTTCGAGGGTCGACTCACCAATTTGAAAGAGCAAACCTAGTCGCGCTACAACACATAGACGTGGTCGATCCTTGGGTGGTAGAGCACAAACCTTTATTAAGAAGACATACAATGACCAAGGCCAACAGAGGACGGACGGAGATATACTCAAAGAGCACAACTCATGTTTCACGCGTTGGTTCAAGCAGAAGATTCGTGCTGCACCTTTTACATGAGGATTCTTCCGCGAAGAACAACTCATATTCGCCTTGTCACAGGCGCCGAGCACAACCTCGATGACCTATGAGGCGCATTTATATCAACGGCTACACATTCTACACCGAGGCCAAGGACATGAAGAGCGATGGTTATCGTAACTCCGGGTAACGATGGAATCCTACACCGTAACGACAAGGACATATACTACGGAAGGATCGAGGAGATCTGGGAGCTGAGCTACGCCGAGAGAAGGTCCCATGTTCCGTGTCGATGGGCCAAGAACGCTATAAAAGAAGACCGTATTTCACCACCATGGTTATACCCGGCCAAATCCAAGATCAAGGGCGCAAACGCCACCGCGAAAAATGAGCCATGGGTACTGGCTTCCCAAGTGGACCAATGCTTTTCATTACCGACCCGCCAAATCCCGGTCGTGTTGTCGGAGGAGAGGCAAAGGAAGATCATCGGATGGATGGAGTAGCCAATGAGCAAGATTTCGACAAGCACGGTGACCCGAGGATCGAACATGACGATTTATGATGAAGTAGCAGCATACACCACAAGAAGAAGCAGGACCACCCTACCTAAAGGACGTCTGCTCCATAGAATAACTCCATTTGCGAAAAAGAAGGGCAAGAAGATTGTGAAGAGATAGCTAGCTAAGATCGATTGTATTTAAATCGTAGACTTCATTTCTCGATTGTATTTCATGGGCACTTTTGAACTATCATGAATATTTTTAATTTCATGGACACTGATCCCCTCCATCTCGATCCCCTCCATCTCGATAGCTATCCCACTCGCCAGATCCGTCCACCGCCACCACCGCCACCGCCCGCACCTCGATTCCCCACTCAACCGCCGCCCCACCCCTGCACCTCCCTACTCAACCGCCACACCCCGCACACCCCCCTACTCAACTGCCGACACCCCCGCACCCTCCCTACTCAACCGCCACACCTCACCCCCGCACCCTCCCTACTCAACCGCCGCCGTCGACCGCCCGCACCTCGATTCCCCTACTCAACCGCCGCCGACCCCCCGCACCCCTCCCTACTCAACCGCCACGACCCCCGCACTTCTCACCTCCCCCGCCTCCACCGGCATTACTGTTTGATGATATTTTTAAAAAATATTACTGTCTTATAAAAAATATTACTGTTATGATTTAAACAAGTTTGAACATATTTAAACACAAGTAAGTATCAAACAGCATTTTTAATGCATAAAAAATTTGTGGGCTGGAATCGAACCCAGGACCTCCTGGTGTGAGAACTGGCTGCTGACCAATGAGCTAGTAGAGGGAACTTGATGTGGATCAGGTTAGGTGGGAGATAACCTGTTGGCTCGAGCAGAAATAAAAAAAGTACTAATGGCGCACTGGGTGAGGTGCGCCATTAGTATGGATGTACTTATGGCGCACCGAGGTGTGATGCGCCATTAGTATTGTGCCGCCCCATCCATACTTCCTCCCGGCCCACCTATCCCTCTCCCTCGCCCCTCGCCTCGATCCCTTCCCTCTCCTCTCCCGACGGCGCTGCCCTCCGCCTCGGCCGCCCCCACCGCCATGCCCTGCGCCCATCGCCGGGCGCCTGTCGCCCTGTCGCCTGCCTCCAACCACGCGCCTGAGGCCCCGACGTCGGCGCCGCTCTCCCCGCCCACACCACTGCCGCAAGCCCTCCGTGATCGGGCCGCACCCGCCTGTGTACCTCTCCTCCTTCCTCCTTCCTCCTCTCCACCCTTCCTCCCCATTCCTCCCTCCTTCCCCGATCAGGCGACACAAAGCGCCCCTCCCGCCGGTCGTGCCGCCACCGTTAGTTGTTCCGTAGTTTGTTCATGGTTTTTGTTCGAAACTTGTCAAATTTGGTTGTGGATAAGGTGTTTCATATGAAGTGTTGAACTTATTCATTCCAGTAAAATGAATTAGATAGGTCCCTGATTTCAGCGAACTCATTAACTGAATGTTATATTTGAAATGTTAACTGAATTTGCTATAGTTGTCACCTTCTTAGACTGAATGTTCTGCATCTTCTACACTGTCATAACTGAATTTGTGCTAAAGTTTTGTTAAAAGAACGATCTGAATTTGTATGCACACCGAATGTTCTGAATTTTCGACACTGTCACAACTGAATGTTCTGAATTTTTAAACTGTCATAACTGAATGGTCTGAATTTTTAACACTGCCTTAACTGAAATGTACGCCGAATGTTCTCAATTTTTGACACTGTCATAACTGAAGTGTAAACTGAATGTTCTAACTTTTTTACACACTGTTTTAGTCGAAAGTATGAACTTAAAGCATTGCTAATAGTTGTGACCTAATTATTTTGGCTTTGTTTATGCCAATGTACTACTAGCTAGGACTACCTTGTGGTTATTTATATGTGTGTGTGCACTAGACGCAAATCATCAGGTAGAGGTAGTGTGTTTTGTTTAACATTTGGTGGGGGTACTTAATGTGCTATCAGCAAATGTTCTCCATATGAAATGCCACAAACCACTAATGTTATATTGGCTTCGAATGAATGTTTAATGCTCCTACATCTCCTTTTCTTTTATAATGGAAATATTTCTATATCGATGTCGCTTTTAATATGTTGCTTCAGTATTTTTTTTACTTTGGTTCTGTCGTATTGAGGTGAACCCGACGATTAATGACATGTGATCCTATTCCTGTGTCTCTGAAATTATATGGCCATTTGCACTACGTGTGCTATGTCTGACCTGTTTTTCTTTTTCTCAGAGAAATCTAGAAATGCAAGATGTCAAGGCCACCGTAATTTCATTGACAGTGTGAATTATATTTTTTGTATGTCTCATGATGGATTTGAGCAATGTGGTTAAATTTGACATGCAAATTAGGAACGGTCTTTATCTGCCAGCTTTGTTTGGGTGTGAACTAGCCAAAATATGACCCGAGTTGGCATGCCATGATCTAACACAGCACAACACTGGCCCAATCTGGTGAACAAAACCAAACTTGGATCGGTGATGCTTGCAAGTTGAGGCTACAACATGCAAGTACACTTAAAAGTAAGCCAAAGAGAACATATAGTAGAACTGATCTCTGTATAGTCTGCAGATGTTGTAGAAAGAACTAGATGCAGAGCAATTGACCTTGTCTGTTGCCTTTTTATTTTGCTGAAAATTTCACACAGGAAATAAATAAATGAAGAGCAGCAATTTTTAATATTTTCCCACAATCTCAAGTTTCATACATGTCATGTTCCTGCATTCTAGTTTGTGGCAGCCAAACGCTACTACCGTTGCATTTCAAGTTTTCACTAATGCTATGATGTTGTTATAACTGGTTTCATTAATGCTACGCTATGCTGTAGGTGTAATTTGCCACCTATGAAAACATATGCTCTTGCATTTATATTCCTGGTACTCATTATTTCCTTGCCTAACAGGAAGGTCTGCTTCCTGCCCTGCTCCACTAGCTGCTTCGGGGGGAGACCCATCGGCGGTAATTATGTTATCCCGCTTAAATCAATTTCTTCTGAAATGTTTCAAGGTTTTGTAATATTGGTGAGCATTGTGCTACTGTTATGAGTACCCTCTCATCAATATTGGTGAGCATTGTGCTACTTCTTGTCTCATATTTGTGATGCTTCGCTGTGTACTACTTGTCGATCAGAAGATAACTTACGTGTGGACGAGCCTAGCACAACTAGCTATTTGCATACTTGATAGTTCCTCTTCTCGAAGATATGAGTTAACTTTCGAACATATGCACACAAAACCAAGTATTTCTTGGATTTCTTTGCACGAGTTAACTTACTAAACAAATGCTTATGGCATCAAGTATTAGCTAGAGTTCTTTGCTTAAGATGTTGTCCATACAAGAATCTAGGCCATTTGGTTCAGTTTCTACCAGCAAGAACACATCAAGTGGGTAAATAGATGTCTGCTGGACTATATATTCGGACTATATGTTCATTGGTACTATATGTTCGAATGAGTTAACTTCTTGTCATTTATCGAAATTCATAATGTGCTGGACTATATGTTCATTGGTACTATTTGTGATGATGTTGATGTACTACTTGGGAATTTTGTCAACTTGTGATGCTGCTGTTGTACCCCGAGAGGCCCTTGAGTTTGCCGGAATGTCGATTAACTTCCGTTCCGGCAAATTCGGGTACTCCATATGTCCTATTTTCAGCAAAGGTCATGCTGAAATTTTCCGTGAATTTTAGCATGACTTTGCTAAAAATAGGACATATGGGGTACTTGCGACTAATGCATGGGCCAGGGTATCTTAGTACTTAATTAAGTAGGATCAACTGCCCGGCCATTCTTGTTGCATTAAACCATAGGTGGCAATAGAGCCAAGTGATTAGGCCCAACATAGAATTCTCCTTCCCTTTCTTGATAGGGTATATTATTAGAAGATACCCATATATATCACCAACCTAGGGTGCCTCGGCATCGATAAACCCGAAATGATGAAAATTTACTTAGCATTTAGGGTGCCTCAAATCGACAAACCCTAAATTATAAAACCTTGGCTTTTAGGGTGCCTTGGTGTCGATAAAACCGAAATGATGAAAGCTTAGGCTTTTAGGGTGCCTCGGCGTCGAAAAACCCTCAATGATAAAAGCTTAGATTTTAGGATGCCTCGTGTCGACAAACCCTAAATGATGAGACCATGATCTTGTTCCTTGACAATAACCAACTTTTGACCAAACTTTGTTTCTATTTAGAGAGAAACATGGCCCACAACGATGAGACCGGGGTTCGGGCGGCAAGGCTTTCGAGCTGTCCCAGAGATGGAGGAACAACCTCACTTGAATGAGGACGCCGCCTTCCCCACCGATCCGAGACCACCGATGGTACCGCCGAGGATGACCCCACCGATGCCACCACCGATGGTGCCGCCGAGGATGCCACCATCGATGATGGCGGCGCACGCACGATGGCAGCCAATGTAAGAGACAACGGAAGGACCGGCGCCGACCATGCTCCGCACCCTCAAGGAGGAAGTTATCAAGTGGACTCGACGGAATCCAACAGCGCCCGAACGAATAGTCAAGGGGTACTCGCTTCAGCTCGGGTGCATTCTCCGAGCACCGCCTCGATCAACACCGAGAACCCGAGGCATCCCGACCAAGGAATTTGCGCAACCTCTTCTTCACGAAGCTGCACGAACGATACAAGTTCCCGCTGCTTTTGAAAACACAAGCCTCAAGGGAATAAAGTGAACAATGCTGCCCTCACGAAGATGAGCAAGGCCCTGTCTACTTGGAAAAGCAATGTGAAGAGAATGATCGAGAAAGGTGAGAGTTATGAGAAGATCAAGGAGAAAATCCTTCGATCACCAAAGATGACTACAACGACTTCAAGATCAATTGCTCGAGCACCGCAAACTCCCAATCAAGTCGGTGGGGAAAGAAATGCGGAGCTGAACTTAGGGAACACACACTCGGTCCCGGCGGTTCAGAGTGGCGGAGCCTATATGGGACAAGGAGGACGCGGAGCGTGCCGAGCAAGGCCTACCGCCTCTTCGATAAATACGGTGACAAGCAGACTAGGAACTTTGTCGGGGCCGGTACAAGAAGGACCCGAAAACAAAGGAGCTTACCACGGATCCAAGACCAGGGCGCTTGAGGTTGTTCGTAAGGAATACCACCCCGGGTAATTAGCTCCATATGGTTGCATTCTAATTAATGAAGCCAAATTTCTAAATGGTTCACATTCCTTCCGCAGCGATCGAAAGCAGAGGCGGGGTCAACTAAGAGCAACCCTTGGGACACCACTCTCAATAGGGCGTTGAATGTAATGAAGAACAAGGATAAGCTCGATGGCGATCGTCACCTGGTCGTGTGGCGGCAAAGGCTTGTCCACAAAATGGGGTCATACTATACCGCTGGTGTGCGGAAGGAGAAAAGACCAGCTCGGAAGGCAAAGCGCGAGGTTCAAGAACTCAAGGCACAGGTGGCGGATTCGGAGATTGTCCAAGAGCAAGTGCAACAACAACTCGGAGCGACGATCACCGCCATTGTGCCTACCTTGATCCAGGGTTGAGTGCGGATTGCGGCGGCCAACAGGGCCGCCCGATTCCTAGCTTCACGGCCAGCAACTCGCAGAATGCGATGGTGGGGCCATTGGTGTCTCCGGCGGAGGCGGCATTGGTGTCTCCGACGCCGCACGGAGCTTAATGCACCGGGTGTACGCCGCGGCACCTCTGCAGCAAGCGCCCTCCGTCAATCGCACGCCCGCCGTTGGCGGTGCCTCGACATTAGTCGAGCTCGACGCCATCATCACGGTAACTAATTAAGCCTCTCTCGGTCGAGGACTTCATCTCCTTGCCTTTGACTGGGCATCCCTGACGCCCTACATGTTTTCGCAGGGCGCCGCCGATGTTCCGTGCACTCTCCTGCACTTCGTGAACAACGAGTTGGTCGATGTCGCCAAGGGCAAAATCGTTCAACCGGGCAACCCCTTGTTCCACGGTACCCAGATGCCACCCAACTTGTTTAGGGTTGAACTGGTTCGGGTGCTGCCAGGTTGCGATGAGTTGTTACCTCCGATTCAACCCGTCGGGGCCGAGAATGATGACGTGATGACCCTCAGCGCCTGCCTGAGCTGGCCCCTGCTTTGGCGAAGAGCGGATTCGTTTGGGGCGGGGACACCACCCCAAAGACAACACCGCCAGTCATGCCGTCGCCAAGTCGGCCCCATGGCAAGACCGCCGCAACGGTGCCGGACATCCCTATGCCATCGATCCAAACATGCATATGGCACAGATCGTAATGACGACGACGACGATACATTTGCCAGCGTCGATCAGTACTTTGCCGATCATGGGTACGGTGGCGACTTCATGGGGCCTCCTTCTCAAGAACCCAACCCAACAAAAGACGTGCGCGATCTAGCTGGTACCGCGGAGAAGCCAAGTTGCAACAGGCGTCGTCTCCCGTTCAACTCTCAGGAGATGCCTCCAGCTGCCGACTTCACCGAGCCTCAGATAGGCGAGGTGCGAAATATTATCAGCCCCAAGACACTCAAGAAGGCGGTCTGTGAGCAGAACTCGGTCCCATTACAGGATAAGAAGAAGGCACGCAAAAGAAAGACTAACAAGGATATCTCGAGGAGGGTGCATGTGGCGGGTAGGGCGATGCTACCGACAAATATGCTCAATGCTGCAACCGGTGCTATGCGAAGTCTGCATGACAGTGTTCTTTCTTTGGAGAAGCGGCGTCTCGAGAGAAGGATGTGGCATACCCGGTTTTCGTGGCCAAGGTGCCAGAGGGCAAGGCTTTGTGGATAACTCCATCGGGCGTCACGATCGTCCTGCGGTTTGATGACATCCACGCTATGTTGAACCTTCATCCGCTGCACTACACCTTCGCTCAGCTATTTTCGCGAGTATGGAGATGCGGATCATTCGCGACAAGACCCGGACATCGTGATAGTCGACCCCTTCTACATGCGTGCCAAGATCTTGGGCAACGCTGGGACCGCAAGTCGCGAGTTCTTACCTCAAAGGCGCCATTCGCAAACCAAGATAAGGATAACTTCCTCGTGCCTTACTTTCCCGAGTAAGTCCTCCCTCAACCGCCCGTAACATATGAATTCTTAGATTTCGATCGTTTTCTTTTAACATTCCGTGTTTTCTGCAGTGACACACGCTGCACGCCATGCTCCTAAGCCCCAAATATTCCATGGCCACGTATTTCGACGGACCGTCAATCGAGCGTAGACTACACAAATGTCAAGAAGGTTCTTGATGATGTTCTCCCGCCACGCCTAACTGGAGGCACCTTCACCAGGCCTATTCGTAAATGCGGCAAGCACGTGTTCTCCCACAATACGACGCTCGCTGCTGCGCAAGCAGCCACTGGCGGTCGAAGTGTGCCTACTACGCCATCCATCACATGCGGGCGATCGTGCGGGACCATCATCAACTTCGCTACCGAGTAAACTCCAAGATTGGGCCGCGAGCGTGTCGGCAATCTAGGGCGCAGACATCGACAAGAATTCTTTCGCATCCATCGGAGTTTGCGGAAATCATCCATCAAGATGTCCTTCCTCGGGGCAGTTCTACCTCGAAATCAACCGTCCAACGGTGACATCGACACAATGCTACAAATGCAGGATGACAACGCCTGCTCTTTCATGACTCCCACGATAGACGGCGGCTTCATCCATGCTCCGTCCCTTGAGTCGAGTTGTCTGGTTCTCAAACATCGATTGGCTCATGTTGTAATTAAACTTTAATGAACTTGTAGTATGTCTCTTTGGTTTCGAGAGTCATTCAACTTAGATGTAATCGATGCTATTAGTGTCTTGCTTTTCTCTTCCGATCGCTCATTGCATACTTATATATTGCTTATGTATTGTCTCAAATTGGTACTAACGTTTACGTTTGGCTAGTGCATAGCGATGCCGTCGTATGTCGTGTACAAGGGTAAGGTTCCCTGAGTCTCGATGATCGGGAGGAGTGTCGGAGACAGGTTCACCGATTCAGCGGTAACAGTTACAAAGGGTACACCACTAGGGCCGAGGCGAATCTAGATACGCCCGCTATCTAGCGGGAGAGGGAGGGCGTTGGAGGAACCGGATGAAGACGGGTTTCATCGTGATGATGCTCATCGTGTTGACCGCAGCTCTCTTCTATGTGATGGTAGTTTAGATGATCGATATCGACTTGTAATGTGAAGACAAACTCGCTACTCGCGGTCTCGAGACTTGTAATATAATGTTCTATCTTTGTTCGGTCTTTTCAATTCGGAGACTAATATGATGAATTGTATTCAGAGACTAATATGTTGAATTGTATTCAGAGACTAATCTTCTATTGTATTCGATGAATCTGTTGTTGTTGTGTGCCGTCTATATTTTGTCCAATTATACATTTTGTAACCTGTGCAAAAAACAGAAAATTTAAAAAAACCTAATATTCATACGAATGGCGCATCACATCACAGTGCGCCATTAGTATGCCAAAGGATACTAATGGCGCATCATTAAATAGTGCGCCATTAGTATGCCGAAGTTACTAATGGCGCATCCTGTTGCTGTGCGCCATTAGTATGCCAAAGCACCTGGGTATACATGGCCCCCTGGGAGGCATACTAATGGCGCATCCAGTGGTGCGCCATTAGTATACCAGATACTAATGGCTGTTGGGGAACGTTGCAGAAAATTAAAAATTTTCCTACGGTTTCACCAAGATCCATCTATGAGTTCATCTAAGCAACGAGTCATGGGAGATGCATCTACATACCACTTTGTAGATCGCGAACGGAAGCGTTCAAAAGAACGGGGTTGAGGTAGTTGTACACGTCGTGATCCAATCACCGGAGATCCTAGCGCCGAACGGACGGCACCTCCGCGTTCAACACACGTACGGTCAGCGTGACGTCTCCTCCTTCTTGATCCAGCAAGGGGGAAGGAGAGGTTGATGAAGATCCAGCAGCACGACGGCGTGGTGGTGGATGCAGCAGGGATCCGGCAGGGCTTCGCCAAGCGTCTGCGGGAGGAGGAGGTGTAGCAAGGGGGAAGGGAGGTGCCAAGATGCGGGGTCTTGCTGCCCTTCCTCCCCTCCACTATATATAGGGGCTAGGGGGCGCATGCCCCCTTGGAGATCCCATCTAGATGGGGCGGCGGCCCCCGGGCAACGGCCCCTTAGGGTTTCCACCGGGGCGCATGCCCCCTCGGGGGGCAACGGCCCCCTAGGGTTTCCAACCGGGGGCGCATGCCCCCTCGGGGGGCAACGGTCCCCCAACCCTAGGCGCCTTGGGCCCTTGGGTGGGGCGCACCAGCCCACCAGGGGCTGGTTCCCATGCCACTTCAGCCCATGGGGCCCTCCGGGATAGGTGGCCCCACCCGGTGGACCTCGGGACCCTTCGGTGGTCCCAGACAATACCGTGACCCCAAAACTTTCCGGTGGCAAACTGGACTTCCTATATATAAATCTTTACCTCCGGACCATTCCGAACTCCTCGTGACGTCCGGGATCTCATCCGGACTCAACAACTTTCGGTTACTGCATACTAATATCTCTACAACCCTAGCGTCCACCGAACCTTAAGTGTGTAGACCCTACGGGTTCGGAGATATCTGCGACATGACCGAGTTGCCTCTCCGGTCAATAACCAACAGCGGATCTGGATACCCATGTTGGCTCCCACATACCCTCGATGATCTCATCGGATGAACCACGATGTCGAGGATTCAATCAAACCCGTATACAATTCCCTTTGTCAATCGGTGCGTTACTTGCCCGAGACTCGATCGTCGGTATCCCAATACCTTGTTCAGTCTCGTTACCGCAAGTCACTTTACTCGTATCGTAATGCATGATCCGTGACTAACCACTTAGTCACTTTGAGCTCATTATGATGATGCATTACCGAGTGGGCCCAGAGATACCTCTCCGTCATACGGAGTGACAAATCCGATCTCGATCCGTGTCAACCCAATGACACTTTCGGAGATACCTGTAGTGCACCTTTATAGTCACCCGATTCGTTGTGACGTTTGGTACACCCAAAGCACTCTTACGGTATCCGGGAGTTACGATCTCATGGTCTAAGGAAGAGATACTTGACATTGGAAAAGCTCTAGCAAAACAAACTACGATCTTGTGCTATGCTTAGGATTGGGTCTTGTCCATCACATCATTCTCCTAATGATGTGATCCCGTTATCAATGACATCCAATGTCCATAGTCGAGAAACCATGACTATCTGTTGACCAACGAGCTAGTCAACTAGAGGCTCACTAGGGACATGTTATGGTCTATGTATTCACACGTGTATCACGATTTCCGGATAATACAGTTATAGCATGAATAAAAGACAATCATCATGAACAAAGAAATATAATAATAACACTTTTATTATTGCCTCTAGGGCATATTTCCAACAGTCTCCCACTTGCACTAGAGTCAATAATCTAGTTACATTGTGATGAATCGAACACCCATAGAGTTCTGGTGTTGATCATGTTTTGCTCGCGAGAGAGGTTTAGTCAACGGATCTGCGACATTCAGATCCGTATGTACTTTGCAAATTTCTATGTCTCCATCCTGAACGTTTTCATGGATGGAGTTGAAGCGACGCTTGATGTGCCTGGTCTTCTTGTGAAACCTGGGCTCCTTGGCAAGTGCAATAGCTCCAGTGTTGTCACAGAAGAGTTTGATCGGCCCCGACGCATTGGGTATGACTCCTAGGTCGGTGATGAACTCCTTCACCCAAATTGCTTCATGCGCTGCCTCCGAGGCTGCCATGTACTCCGCTTCACATGTAGATCCCGCCACGACGCTCGCTTGCAGCTGCACCAGCCATCTGCTCCACCATTCAACATATACACGTATCCGGTTTGTGACTTAGAGTCATCCAGATCTGTGTCGAAGCTAAGCGTCGGCGTAACCCGTTCTGACGAGCTCTTCGTCACCTCCATAAACGAAAACATGTCCTTTGTCCTTTTCGGTACTTCAGATATTCTTGACCGCTGTCCGGTGTTCCTTGCGGGATTACTTTGGTACCTTCCTACCAAACTTACGACAAGGTTTACATCAGGTCTGGTACACAGCATGGCATACATAATAGATCCTATGGCCGAGGCATAGGGGATGACACTCATCTCTTCTTTATCTTTTGCCGTGGTCGGGCATTGAGCTGAGCTCAATCTCACACCTTGCAATACAGAGCAAGAACCCTTCTTGGACTGATCCATTTGAACTTCTTCAAAATCTTATCAAGGTATGTGCTTTGTGAAAGACCTATGAGGCGTCTCGATCTATCTCTATAGATCTTGATGCCTAATATATAAGCAGCTTCTCCAAGGTCCTTCATTGAAAAACACTTATTCAAGTAGGCCTTAATGCTGTCCAAGAATTCTATATCATTTCCCATCGAAGTATGTCATCTACATATAATATGAGAAATGCTCTGAGCTCCCACTCACTTTCTTGTAAACGCATGCTTCTCCATAAGTCTGCATAAACCCAAACGCTTTGATCATCTCATCAAAGCGAATGTTCCAACTCCGAGATGCTTGCACCAGCCCATAAATGGATCGTTGGAGCTTGCATACTTTGTTAGCGTTCTTAGGATCGACAAAAACCTCCGGCTGCATCATATACAACTCTTCCTTAAGATATCCGTTAAGGAACGCTGTTTTGACGTCCATCTGCCATATCTCATAATCATAGTATGCGGCAATTGCTAACATGATTCGGACGGACTTAAGCTTCGCTACGGGAGAGAAAGTCTCATCGTAGTCAATCCCTTTAACTTGCCGATAACCCTTAGCGACAAGTCGAGCTTTATAGATGGTGACATTACCATCCGCGTCCGTCTTCCTCTTAAAGATCCATTTGTTTTCTATCGCTCGCCTATCATCGGGCAAGTCAGTCAAAGTCCACACTTTGTTTTCATACATGGATTCAATCTCGGATTTCATGGCTTCTAGCCATTTGTTGGAATCTGGGCCCGCCATCGCTTCTTCATAGTTCGAAGGTTCACCGTTGTCTAACAACATGATTTCCAGGACAGGGTTGCCGTACCACTCTGGTGCGGAACGTGTCCTAGTGGACCTCTGAAGTTCAAGAGGAACTTGATCCGAAGTACCTTGATCATCATCATTAATTTCCTCTTGGTTGGTGTAGGCATCACAGAACATTTTCTGAGCTGCACTACTATCCTGTTCAAGAGGTAGTACTTCATCGAGTTCTACTTTCCTCCCACTTACTTCTTTGAGAGAAACTCTTTTCGTAAAGGATCCGTTCTTGGCAACAAAGATCTTGCCCTCGGATCTTAAGTAGAAGGTATACCCTACGGTTTCCTTAGGGTATCCTATGAAGACGCATTTTCCGACTTGGGTTCGAGCTTTTCAGGTTGAAGTTTCTTGACATAAGCATTGCATCCCCAAACTTTTAGAAACGACAACTTAGGTTTCTTCCCAAACCATAATTCATACGGTGTCGTCTCAACGGACTTAGGCGGTGCCCTATTTAAAGTGAATGTAGCTGTCTCTAGAGCGTATCCCCAAAATGATAGCGGTAAATCAGTAAGAGACATCATAGACCGCACCATATCCAATAGAGTGCGATTACAACGTTCGGACACACCGTTCTGCGAGGTGTTCCAGCGGCGTTAGTTGTGAAACGATTCCACATTTTCTTAAGTGTGTACCAAATTCGTGACTTAAATATTCTCCTCCACGATCCGATCGTAAGAATTTTATCTTTCGGTCACGTTGATTCTCTACTTCATTCTGAAATTCCTTGAACTTTTCAAAGGTCTCAGACTTGTGTTTCATCAAGTAGACATACCCATATCTACTCAAGTCATCTATGAGAGTGAGAACATAACGATATCCTCCGCGAGCCTCAACGCTCATTGGACCGCACACATCGGTATGTATGATTTCCAACAAGTTGGTTGCTCGCTCCATTGTTCCGAGAATGGAGTCTTGGTCATCTTGCCCATGAGGCATGGTTCGCATGTGTCAAATGATTCATAATCAAGAGACTCCAAAAGTCCATCAAGATGGAGCTTCTTCATAAGCTTGACACCAATGTGACCAAGGCGGCGATGCCACAAGTATGTGGGACTATCGTTATCAACTTTACATCTTTTGGTATTCACGCTATGAACATGTGTAATACTACGCCGAGATTCATTAAGAATAAACCATTGACCATCGAGCATGACCATAAAACATATCTCTCATATAAATAGAACAACCATTATTCTCGGATTTAAATGAGTAGCCATCTCGCATTAAGCGAGATCCAGATACAATATTCATGCTCAAAGTTGGCACCAAATAACAATTATTAAGGTTTATAACTAATCCTGTGGGTAAATGAAGAGGTAGCGTGCGACGGCGATCACATCGACTCTGGAACCATTCCCGATGCGCATCGTCACCTCGTCCTTCGCCATCTCCGCTTATTCCGCAGCTCCTGCTGTGAGTTACAAATATGAGCAACGGCACGGTATCAAATACCCAGGAGTTACTACGAGTCTTGGTAAGGTACACATCAATTACATGTATATCAAATATACCTTTGGTGTTGCCGGCCTTCTTGTCCGCTAAGTATTTGGGGCAGTTCCGCTTCGGGACCCTTCCCTTGCAATAAAAGCACTCAGCCTCGTGCTTGGGTCCATTCTTTGACTTCTTCCCGGCAACTTGCTTACAGGGCGCGGCAACCTCCTTGCCGTCCTTCTTGAAGTTCTTCTTGCCCTTGCCCTTCTTAAACTTAGTGGTCTTATTGACCATCAACACTTGATGTTCTTTCTTGATTTCAACCTCGGTGACTTCAGATAGAGAATACTTCAGAATGGTCTTTACCATCCCCTGCATATTGTAGTTCATCACAAAGCTCTTGTAGCTTGGTGGAAGTACTGGAGGATTCTGTCAATGACCGCCTCATCGTGGAGGTTAATATTCAGCTGGGTCATACGGTTGTGCAACCTGACATCTTGAGAATGTGCTCACCGACGAACTATTTTCCTCCATCTTACAACTGTAGAACTTGTCGGAGATGTCATATCTCTCGACCCGGGCGTGAGCTTGGAAAACAAGTTTCAGCTCCTCGAACATCTCATATGCTCCGTGATGCTCAAAACGCTTTTGGAGCCCGGTTCTAAGTTGTAAAGCATGCCGCATCGAACGAGGGAGTAATCATCAAGACGAGACTGCCAAGCATTCATAATGTCTTGGTTCTCTGGGACGGGAGCGTCACCTAGCGGTCCTTCTAGGACATATTGTTTCCTGGCAGCTATGAGGATGATCCTCAAGTTCCGGACCCAGTCCGTATAGTTGCTGCCGTCATCTTTCAGCTTAGTTTTCTCTAGGAACGCGTTGAAGTTCAAGTTGACATGAGCGTTGGCCATTTGATCTACAAGACATATCATTCAAAAGTTTTAGACTAAGTTCATGATAATTAAGTCATCTAATCAAAATTATTTCAATGAACTCCCACTCAGATTAGACATCCCTCTAGTCATCTAAGTGATACACGATCCGAGTCGACTAGGCCGTGTCCGATCATCACGTGAGACGGACTAGTCATCGTCGGTGAACATTCTCATGTTGATCGTATCTTCTATACGACTCGTGTTCGACCTTTCGGTCTCCGTGTTCCGAGGCCATGTCTGTACATGCTAGGCTCGTCAAGTTAACCCTAAGTGTTTTGCGTGTGTAAATCTGTCTTACACCCGTTGTATGTGAACGTAAGAATCCATCACACCCGATCATCACGTGGTGCTTAGAAGCGACGAACTTTAGCAACGGTGCACGTTAGGGAGAACACTTCTTGAAATTGTTGTAAGGATCATCTTATTTACTACCATCGTTCTAAGTAAACAAGATGTATAAACATAATAAACATCACATGCAATTATATAGTAGTGACATGATATGGCCAATATCATAAAACTCCATTGATCTCCATCTTCGGGGCTCCATGATCATCTTGTCACCGGCATGACACCATGATCTCCATCATCATGATCTCCATCATTGTGCCTCCATGAAGTTGCCACGCCAACGACTACTTCTACTTCTATGGCTAACGCGTTTAGCAATAAAGTAAAGTAAATTACATGGCGTTCTTGAATGACACGCAGGTCATACAAAAATAAAGACAACTCCTATGGATCCTGCCGGTTGTCATACTCATCGACATGCAAGTCGTGATTCCTATTACAAGAACATGATCTCATACATCACAATATGTCATTCATCATTCATCACAACTTGGCCATATCACATCACATGACAATTGCTGCAAAAACAAGTTAGATGTCCTCTAATTGTTGTTGCATCTTTTACGTGGCTGCAATTGGGTTCTAGCAAGAACGTTTTCTTACCTACGAATAACCACAACGTGATCTTGTCAACTTCTATTTACCCTTCATAAGGACCCTTTTCATCGAATCCGCTCCAACTAAAGTAGGAGAGACAGACACCCGCCAGCCACCTTATGCAACTAGTGCATGTTAGTCGGTGGAACCGGTCTCACGTAAGCGTACGTGTAAAGTTGGTCCGGGCCGCTTCATCCCACAATACCGCGGAAGCAAGATAAGATTAGTAGCGGCAAGTAAGTTGACAAGATCCACGCCCACAACTAAATTGTGTTCTACTCGTGCAAAGAGAACTACGCATAGACCTAGCTCATGATGCCACTGTTGGGGAACGTTGCAGAAAATTAAAATTTTTCCTACGGTTTCACCAAGATCCATCTATGAGTTCATCTAAGCAACGAGTCATGGGAGATGCATCTACATACCACTTTGTAGATCGCGAGCGGAAGCGTTCAAAAGAACGGGGTTGAGGTAGTTGTACACGTCGTGATCCAATCACCGGAGATCCTAGCGCCGAACGGACGGCACCTCCGCGTTCAACACACGTACGGTCAGCGTGACGTCTCCTCCTTCTTGATCCAGCAAGGGGAAGGAGAGGTTGATGAAGATCCAGCAGCATGACGGCGTGGTGGTGGATGCAGCAGGATCCGCAGGGCCGCCAAGCGTCTGCGGGAGGAGGAGGTGTAGCAAGGGGAAGGAGGTGCCAAGATGCGGGTCTTGCTGCCTTCCTCCCTCCACTATATATAGGGGCTAGGGGCGATGCCCCTGGAGATCCCATCTAGATGGGGGCGGCGGCCCCCGGGGCAACGGCCCCCTTAGGGTTTCCAACCAGGGGGGCGCATGCCCCCTCGGGGGGCAACGGCCCCCTAGGGTTTCCAACCAGGGGGGGGCGCATGCCCCCTCGGGGGGCAACGGTCCCCCAACCCTAGGCGCCTTGGGCCCTTGGGTGGGGCGCACCAGCCCACCAGGGGCTGGTTCCCATGCCACTTCAGCCCATGGGGCCCTCCGGGATAGGTGGCCCCACCCGGTGGACCCCCGGGACCCTTTCGGTGGTCCCGGTACAATACCGGTGACCCCCAAAACTTTCCCGGTGGCCGAAACTGGACTTCCTATATATAAATCTTTACCTCCGGACCATTCCGGAACTCCTCGTGACGTCCGGGATCTCATCCGGACTCAACAACTTTCGGTTACTGCATACTAATATCTCTACAACCCTAGCGTCACCGAACCTTAAGTGTGTAGACCCTACGGGTTCGGAGATATCTGAACATGACCGAGATGCCTCTCCGTCAATAACCAACAGCGGGATCTGGATACCCATGTTGGCTCCCACATACTCCTCGATGATCTCATCGGATGAACCACGATGTCGAGGATTCAATCAAACCCGCATACAATTCCCTTTGTCAATCGATGCGTTACTTGCCCGAGACTCGATCGTCGGTATCCCAATACCTTGTTCAGTCTCGTTACGGCAAGTCACTTTACTCGCATCAGTAATGCATGATCCTGTGACTAACCACTTAGTCACTTTGAGCTCATTATGATGATGCATTACCGAGTGGGCCAAGAGATACCTCTCCGTCATACGGAGTGACAAATCCAGCCTCAATCCGTGTCAACCCAGACACTTTCGGAGATACCTGTAGTGCACCTTTATAGTCACCCGATTCGTTGTGGACGTTTGGTACACCAAAGCACTCTTACGGTATCCGGGAGTTACGATCTCATGGTCTAAGGAAGAGATACTTGACATTGGAAAAGCTCTAGCAAAACAAACTACACGATCTTGTGCTATGCTTAGGATTGGGTCTTGTCCATCACATCATTCTCCTAATGATGTGATCCGTTATCAATGACATCCAATGTCCATAGTCGAAACCATGACTATCTGTTGACCAACGAGCTAGTCAACTAGAGGCTCACTAGGGACATGTTATGGTCTATGTATTCACACGTGTATCACGATTTCCGGATAATACAGTTATAGCATGAATAAAAGACAATCATCATGAACAAAGAAATATAATAATAACACTTTTATTATTGCCTCTAGGGCATATTTCCAACAATGGCGCACCAGTGGTGCGCCATTAGTAAAATATACTAATGGCGTGGCACTAATGGCGCACCACTAATGCGCCATTAATGGCCAAATTAGGTGCACCATTAGTAGGCCTTTTCCTAGTAGTGTCCTGCTCATCGGTCTCATCGTCTTCCATATCTTCATCGTCATCGTCGTCTTCATCCTTGTCGCGGCCGCGGGGAGGTCTGTCTCCTTGCCGCTGCTTGGCCTTGCCGCGGCGTCCTCCCGGCGGGTCGCTTCTTGCTAGCTCCCCGGCACCTTCTGGGCCTTCTCCTTGTCGCGCCGCTCGTACTCAGCCTTCGCTGTTCAACAAGCTGCTCGACCTTCTTGCAGCTCTGGAGGTCATGGCCCTTGGTGCGGTGGATCTTGCAAGATCTTGTTTGTTGGAGCTGTCACCGCTTGTCGGCGGCCGCCACAGTTGGCAATCGGTGCCAGCCGCAACCTCCTTGCCGAGCCACCAACTTTGGCTTTCTTGGCGGCACCACCGTTGCCGGACTGCTCGACAACTAGCACCTCTTTGCCCTTCTTCCTTCTGTTGTTCCGATGCCGGCTCTTCTTCAGCGGGGCGGTCTCCTCACTATCAGATCCTGCTTCAGATTCTCTCACGAGTCTCCTCCTTCCTCAAAGACGTGCACACTTGTCGGCCAAGGCGTACAGCTCACTGACGTCCTTGACTTTGCACATCGCCATCTCTTCCCTCATCCTGCGGTTCCGCATGTTTTGATGAAACGCACTGATCACCACGGCAGGGTGGACATCTAGGATGTTGTAGTGCACACGGCTGAATCACTGAATGAACTTGCGCAGGGGCTCTCCTTCCTTCTGGGCGAGCAGATGAAGGTCGCTCTCTTGGCCATGAGGCTTGTGGCCGCCTGTGAAGGCGCCGACAAACTGATGGCATAGATCTGCCCAAGAGGATATGGATCCGTCCGGCAAGTGCATGAGCCAGGATCTGACATTGGGCTTGAGTACCAGCGGGAAGTAGTTGGCGAGGATCTTGTCGTCTCGTCCCCCTGCAGTTTGCACCGCGATGGTGTAGATGCTGAGGAACTCCGACGGATGCGTCCTGCCATCGTACTTCTCTGGCACATCTGGCTTGAAATTCTTCCTGCTGGGCCACTGGACTTGCCGCAGCTCACGAGTGAACGCAAGGCAACCTACCACGTACGGCAAGTCGCCTGGTTCCCCTGGCGCATGCATATCGACAGAGGGCCCAGCGCGCTGGTCGGATTGACGTCGCGCTTCTCTTCGGCGCTCGATGCGAGTTCGAGCGTCTTCTTGTTGCCGTTCCTGAAGAACTTGGCGCTGATCACGGTGAGCTCGTGGATCTGATGACGCGGTGGAGTCGCTGTCGAGGTGGATCCGACGAGCTGGTGATCTTGGCCTTCTGGGTGGAGAGTGCATGGTTGTTGCACCCCCACATGTTTCGTCGCCACCGGCTCGTGCCTTGTCGTTTTGCCGCGGCAGCGATGTAGTTGGTTGCCGCGGAGCGTCGCCGTTGGCAAAGCCGATGAGACTCTAGATGGTGGCCTTGTCGGCTGTTGGAGGGTAGTCTAGAAGCAGTTGAGCTCTCGCCAAGGCTTCCACTGGAGTGGTGGGTGGCAGTGGTGAACGGTGCGAGGAGCGGGATATGCTCGGACTTCTAACTATGTTAGAAGGAGCAGCATCCCGTCGAGCGACCGTACCCGCTTCGTGCCGACATCTTTGGCGTGCACGCTGGTCTTGAGGGCCTCGCGATCCTCCAGCTCGGTCTTGATCCAACGGCGTATGGTACTATGAATACCATGGCGCTGTCGGTCCCGCGCCTCCTGAGATGGGCGCGGAGCGTGTACGGACGCCGAGGTCTGCGCGGCTTTGTCCTTGGACTTGGCAGCGTCATGAGCTCCCTCGCCGACGCTCGTTCTTCCGCCGGCGTCTTCCCCGCCACCTGTTTGCTCCGGTGGTTGCGGGATCGACGTGGACGGCTCCGCTGTCGCCGAAGCCTTCTTCTTCGGTGGCATGTTGATGAAAATGATGAAGATGTTGCTCGTGTGAACGCCGGATCAGGTTCACACAGCCTCGACGCCCCCTACCTGGCGCGCCAAAGATGTCGGGGAAGCTGATCGTGACCCACGAACACCTATGGGACCGGCGGACCGAGCCCCTTTCGGTTCGGTGGGGGCGGAGGTTGCACGAAGAGCAGATCGAGGCGAAGCACGAGCAGTTTACCCAGCCGGAGCTCTCCGGAGAGATAATACTCCTACTGCTGCTTGTCTGATTGTATTGTGTTCTTGCTAGGGAGCGCTGAGAGCTACAAAACCTAGCGTGAGTGTCTATGGTTTCGAATGACTCGAACCGAACCCCCTCTACGTTGCGCATGGGTCTCCTTTTATATGCTCAAGGGGTCACCAACAGATGGCAACGTAGACAAGGGCAAAAAGGGAAAATGAGTAGCAGTTGGTACAGCTACTTTGTACAGTGTACTCTACCTAACTCTGACGGCAAGGGACAAAAGCATTAAATGCCCGTCCATGTCGCCTAAACAGTGCAACAGGGACCGTCAGGGGCGCCACCGCTCGCCACGATGGCGATCTTGTCAGCGCCGCTTACCGCTGCTCTCCGCTGGCCGCACAGCCTCTTGACACGCGCGCCTGGAATGGTCCCATGGCGACACGTTGGTGGGTGAGCTGGAGCGGAGATAAAGAGTGGCTGCCTGCCGCGGCCAGCGCCTTGCCGCGGCTGAATCCTTGTCGCGCCCGGAAGCTTGTCGCTCACCAAGCCTTCCCGGCAAGCTCCTCTTGCCGGGGTCTTGTCTTCTACGTGCCTTGAGTGGCCTTCCCGGCAAGCTCCTCTTGCCGGGCCTTGTCTCCTTGGCTTAAATACTTTGTTCTTGAATGGCTCCAAAGGAACCACGAAGGACCTTCGCGGTCACCGTGCAAGCCTTGCCATGGGTGTCTGAATCGCCCGTCTGCACGAGTTCGGGATACTAGGGTACCCCTACTCTAGTACACCGACAGTGGGATCTTCTTCCTCTTCTTCCGGTGATGATCCCCCCATGAAGACTCCGATCTTCTTGACTAGGTCGTCATTCTTCTCTAGTAATGTCTTGATTTCCTCCTCATATCCATCGTGTGTAAACTTGAGTTCTTCCTCCAGCTCGATGATCCTAGTTTTCGCCTTCTTCAAATCCATCATGTATGCGCACATCTGGTTCTCCTGACGTCGAATGTGCTGGTTTAGCTCCTGGATGTAGGCTGCAATGGATCTATCTTTCTTGGTGCTGATTACTTCCCATTGCTCGTCTCGGTGCCCACATATTTGGTAGATGGTGTCCTTAAGCTCCCTGCTGTAGACTTCTCCAATGCGTCCCATGGTAATGTGAGCTGCCATACTCTTGCCAAGACTCCAGGTGGGTGCTTCGAAAGAAAACTCTATGGGCTTGGAAGTTGGCGAGAATGTCCTTCTTGGAACTTCTACTTGAATCATCCAACGCTCTTCTTCAGGTAAAGTGGCGTTGTACGTCCCGGTGAAGCCTGGTATTCCAATGTTCAAGTACCTAGTGACTTCCTTGAAGTGGCGTCCAAAAGGTGTGTCCTCATCCGGTTGTGCAAACTTGTTCTTCATCTCCGTCATCCTAAAGAGTGGAAAAATGGAGAGGAGTCAGAAATGAGTAGAGAAGAGTGACCTATGGTTTATCTTAGTGGTAGTGACTCATATGGAACAACCTTGGGGTTTAAGGAGTTTGGATGCACAAGCAGTATTCCCGCTTAGTACAGGTGAAGGCTAGCAAAACACTGGGAAGCAACCAACTGAGAGAGCGACAACAGTCATAAACATGCATTAAAATTAATTCACACTGAGTACAAGCATGAGTAGGATATAATCCACCATGAACATAAATATCATGAAGGCTATGTTGATTCGTTTCAACTACATGCGTGAACATGTGCCAAGTCGAGTCACTCAATTCATTCAAAGGAGGATACCATCCCATCATATCACATCATAATCATTCTAATAGCATGTTGGCACGCAAGGTAAACCATTATAACTCATAGCTAATCAAGCATGGCACAAGCAACTATAATCTCTAAATGTAGCGACCCGACCTCAGATGGTCAAGTCTCTGTGTTTCAGTGTCATCCTGGATCGAGAATCTTGACACACACAGTACTCGAAGGATTTATAACAGAGTAGCAATCACACACTTATTACATCGAATGTCTCAAGAGAGAACTTATACAATAATATGGCTAAAGGCCATCTAATACGATAACAGCGGAAGGCTTGGAAGATAAAGTGAGTCCATCAACTCCAACGGCATAGCTGAGCTGCACGGCAACAACCTATCAAACCTTACTCCTCGTCTGAAAAGTCTGCAACATAATACGTTGCAGCCGAGAATGGGTCAGCACATGGAATATGCTGGCAATGTAACACAATAGAGCAATAACAGAATAATGCTACCACTACATGCATATTTGGCTGGTGGAAAGCTCTACGGTTAAAGTTTTTGCGAAAAGCCAATTTTTTCCTACAACAAAGGAATAAATTTTAATTTAACTATCATGGTGGTTGAAATATCATTGAGAAGGTATAACCCCAACTCAATCCCAATTAAGGTAATTAACATCCCAGCAATATTAGTTAAGAGTGATGAGATACATGTGAATACTCAAGTACTAGATAATCAGAATTGTACATAACCGGGGACACGGCTAACCATGATTAGATTGTACACTCTACAGAGGTTTGCACACTTTTCCCCACAAGACTCGATCGCCTCCGTTGATTTCTCGACTTCTGAGGTGTTTGAGAAGCGGATGACCGAGACACGATCTTTCGAAACATTAACTCTCTACTCGGGTAGATCATACCAAACCTACAAAACCCACTACCTGCTGATCCACCTCTTCAAGAGCTTCACGTAACTTACTCAACTATGCTAGAGCCCATAATAGCTTGTGGCTGCACACGGAAGTTTCTAGCATGAATAAACTCAGTTCCCTTTGAGCACTGGTGGCGGTGCGTGGGAAGATCACACGGTACCCCGGGATTTCAAAAAAACAGACAACACTGGGTTCCCCAGGTGCCTCAGTCCACCCAGATGTTAATTTAAGTTGCCACCTTAAGTTGAACCATTAATTAATAATCTCACATCTATCATGGATACACTCAAACCCAATCCACGTCTACGAGCATAGCATAGCAGTATAAGCACTACATAGAAGTAACTCCCAAGGGTTTGATAGTAACAGGGTAATAGGTTCCTACCTCATCATCTACTTCCCAACCCACAAATTAATGACATCCTAATCATGCAATGTTTGAGGGTTGAAACTAATGCATAAAACTGGGTATGAAAAGAGTATGATCAAAGTGTTACTTGCCTTGCTGACGATCCGTGAATCCTAGAGACTCGTAGTAACACGCTTCGCACTCCGGGAATTCTATCGCAAGCAAACAATACATACATAAGCAACAAGCAAAGATGCACAAACGAAACTTCAACTCAAAGAGGTTGTCCGGAGAGTTCAAATTAAGAACTCCGGTTCACAAAAAGAATCAAACCAAACGAAGCAACGAAACTCAAACGGCGGAAGAAATAAGATCCGTTTACTAATCTGAACTAGGGTCAAATTTTACAGAGACAAAACTCGTTTGAGTTGGCTATTCGGAAAGAGGGTTTGAGGCGAAACTCCAGCGCTTGAATCGCTGATTCCGATAAGCGAGCGAAAAGTTAAACTAGAGCGAAAATCGGATCGTAAATCGCGATCGGAAAATCGCGGAATAAATCCGATAAAAGAAAAAGCGACGAACGGCTTAACGAACGAACGTTCGTTAGCATAAACTAAACGACGAACACGTTCGTTAAAACGAACGAACAAGCGAACGCTCGCTAAGCAAATAAACCGGAGAATAAAACCGATCTATAAAAAAACGAACAAGGGTTTTTCTAAAAAAACGAAGGGGTTTTCTTAAAAAAAACCGGGCGGCGGGGTGGCTACCTCCGGCGAGGTCGTCCGACGAGGCGGGCGGCTCTGGCGGGGTTCGGCGAGGGCGGCGGGGTGGCGGTGAGAGGGGCGGCGGCGGCTAGAGGCGGCAGCGGCGACTCGGCGGCTGCGGCTCGGGGCTCGGGCTCCGGCTCGGGTTCCAGGGTGGGGCGGTGGTGGGGGTGGCTAGAGGGGGGCGAGGTGGCGGCGTATATAAAGGGGGCGGGCCGGCGACTTGGAGGAGGGGGCAAGGCGCGACGGAGGCGGAGTCCCACTCGGACTCCGGTCCGAGTGCAGCGGCGGCGGCGCCGGAGTCCTCTTTTTTTTTAACGTTCCGCCAAAACACAAAAAAATCCTCGAAAAATAAATGAAAATCTAAAAATTCCAAAACAAGTTTTCTCCGTCTAAATAAAATATTTAGAACAAGATGAACTTTTCTTGGCCCCTAAAATGCAATTTTTAAAACATGCAAATTTTTCTAGGGCAAAATAAAATCAAATAAAAACCAAATAATGATTTTAACATTTTTCCTCCGATATTTCAATTATTTTGGAGAAGTCATATTATCTCCCCTCATTTATTGTTTTTCCTCCGATATTTCAATTATTTTGGAGAGAAAATAATTAAAATCAAAATCCTCGTCTTCATTATTTGATAAAATTCAAATATGAAAATTTGGAAAATCCCCAACTCTCTCCGAGGGTCCTTGAGTTGCTTAGGATTTCGAGGATTGCAAACGAAATGCAATAAAATATGATATGCATGGATGACCTATGTATAACATTCCAAATTGAAAATTTGGGATGTTATACTAAATGTCATTGCATATATGTTTACTACATAATAAGCTCACTCAGAAACGATGAACTCATCATATTTACAAAAACAAGAGAGGTCGAGTTCATTCCAGCTTTTCTCATCTCAATAAGTCCATCATATACTGTCATTATTGCCTTTCACTTGCACGACTGAACGATGTGTATAATAATAATAGTGCACGTGCATTGGACTAAGCTGGAATCTGCAAGCATTCAACTCAAGAGAGAAGACAAGTAATATGGGCTCTAAGTTAAATAAACAATCATGCATATGAGAGCCACTAAACATTTTCAATATGGTCTTCTCGACCCCCAAAGGAAAGAAAATAAAATAAAACTATTTACACGGGAAAGCTCCCAAAAGTAGGAAGAAGAACTAGAAATCTTTTTGGGTTTTCTTTTTTAATTCTACTACAAGCATGGAAATTAAACTAACTAAATTTTTTGGTTTCTCTTAAGGTTTATCAAACACACAAGAAGAAAACTAGAAAAAGAAATTTAAACTAACATGGATAATACAATGAAAGAGTATGAGCACCGACGACTAGTGTGTAAACATGAATGTAAAGTCGGTGAGAAATACGTACTCCCCCAAGCTTAGGCTTTTGGCCTAAGTTGGTCTAGTACCAAGGACCGCCGCTACTCTCCCCGATGTACTGGGAGGTGTAATCAGGATATCACTGGCTGGTCATCTCCAGGTCCCACTTGACAGATGATGCATGATAAGGGTCCAGTTCAGGTTCCGGCTCAGGTTCAGGTTCTGGAGTAAAGGCTTGGGCACGGTGATTGTACACCACTTCCAGCGTGACAAGAAAATTTTCTTCAAGAAAATCAAACAACAGAGGCGCATGCAAAATAATAATCTCAAAGTGTTTCTTACTAAATCTAAGTTTATACCCCCTCCGTTTTTATTTAGTCTGCATATTAGGTTTGACTGAAGTCAAACTTCATAAAGTTTGACCAACTTTATAGAAAAAATTATAAGCATTTACCATAACAAATCTATATGATGTGTTAGTACATTCAATAATGAATCTAATAGTATTGATTTGTTAATGTATATATTGATACTTTTGTTTATAAACTTAGTCGAAGTTTATAAAGCTTGACTTTGACCAAAGCTAATATGCGGACTAAATAAAAACAGAGGGAGTACAAGAGCATCTTCTCTTCATTGTCAACAATAAACTTGTGTGCTACCATGCTCTTGTAATCTAAAATGTGAGGAGGCAATTTTGTCTCCTCTTTCTCATGGTGCCTAATGGGTATGTGAAAATTTCTAGCAATACGTGTAGCATAGATACCTCCAAATATGGGGCCTTTTGTACGATTCAGGGCTAGCCGTTTAGCAACGACGGCACCCATACTAAAAGTATTGTCTCCAAGCAAGGCATGTTGAAGAATGATAATATCAGGAACACTAAAGCTCCCACTATTTCCACGACCAATCAAGCATCTACTAGCAAATATGGCAAAGTAGCGTAAAACAGGAAAGTGTATGCTAGAGATTTTTGCCTCGGACCCCTTCTTTGTTTCGTTTATAGCTATAGTGTTAACAAAGCCATCCACATCTTTACGATGGGGTTCCTTTAATTCTCCCTCATAAGGTATCCTACACACCGCGCAAAAATTACGTAAAGACATTTCCGTGAATTCATCATATAAATGAAATGATACTACATGCGGTGACTTCTTAGGATAATAATAAAAGGTTTGCACGAAAGTATTAGTGAGTAAGAGATACTGATCGATCCGGTCGTTGATGAAATCGGTGAGGCCTGCAGTCTCGATCAAAGAATAAAAATCTTCATGAATTCCAGCTTCTTTCAAGAAATCATTGCATGGCCATTCACACGACCGCACTTCCGCTAAGCGAGGAAGATTATACTTGGCTTTTTCCTTCTCTTTGGCTTGTTTTTCCTGAGAGCCTTGGCTAGAAGAGCCCCTCAAAAATTTCCTTAACATTTTCTAAAAATTTCTGAAATTTTAGTAACTTCAAAATAAAAGTGAATAAAACTAAACAAGATTGGTAGCAACTACTCCTACAAGTGCCTAGAGCCTATATCATGCATTGGAATTGCTTGGGACCTCATAAATTTAACATGCAAGCTCAAGAACATGGTCACCTATGCAGCAAAAATTTGCAATGAATAAAGCACTAGAACAAAAACTAATTGGACCAATGGAGGAGTCACATACCAAGCAACGATCTCCCAAAGCAGTTTTGTGAATGGAGCTTTGAGCAAGGAGATCGAAAATCGCAGCAAAATGAGCTAGAACTCGTGCTTGAGCTGGATAGGGATTTTTTGGGTAGAAGATGAAGTGTGTGGGTGCTGGCATAAGTGGAGGGGGGCCACCAGGTGCCCACGAGACAGGGGGGCGCGCCCAGGTGTGGAGGGCGCGCCCTCCACTCTCGTGGCCTGGTGCTTGCCCCTCCTGAAGTGTTTTTAGTGCCTAAAATCCTCAAATATTCCATAAAAAATCGTACTAAATTTGCAAGGCATTTGGAGCACTTTTATTTTCGGGATTTTTTTAATGCACAGATAATTTAGAAAACAGACGGATAATAGTATTTTTGCTTTATTTATTCTAAATAATCAGAAAGTAAAAAGAGGGTACGGAAGGTTGTGCCTTCTAGTTTCATCCATCTCGTGATCATCAAAATGAATCCACTAACAAGGTTGATCAAGTCTTGTTAACAAACTCATTCCGAATAACACGGAACCGGAGAAATTTCGAATAACACTAAGTTACCTCAATGGGGACATGAAAATCCCCAACAATAAGAATATCATACTTTTTCTTGACAGTAGGGAGAGGAAATTCAAAACCTCCAAAAATAATAGTTGGAACTTTTCCAATAGAGTTGATGCTATGAACTTGAGATTGTTTCCTCGAAAAGTGTACCGTATGCTCATTACCATTAACATGAAAAGTGACATTGCCTTTGTTGCAAACAATAACAGCCCCTGCAGTATTAAGAAAAGGTCTACCAAGGATAATAGACATACTATCGTCCTCGGGAATATCAAGAATAACAAAGTCCGTTAAGATAGTGACATTTGCAACCACAACAAGCACATCCTCACAAATACCGACAGGTATAGCAGTTGATTTATCAGCCATTTGCAAAGATATTTCAGTAGGTGTCAACTTATTCAATTCAAGTCTATGATATAAAGAGAGAGGCATAACAGTAACACCGGCTCCAAGATCACATAAAGCAGTTCTAACATAATTTCTTTTAATGGAGCATGGTATAGTTGGTACACCCGGATCTCCAAGTTTCTTTGGTATTCCACCCTTAAAAGTGTAATTAGCAAGCATGGTGGAAATTTCAGCTTTCGACGTCTTTCTTTTATTTGTAATGATATCCTTCATATATTTAGCATAAGGATTCACTTTGAGCATATCAGTTAAGCGTATACGTAAGAAAATATGTCTAATCATTTCAGCAAAGCGCTCAAAATCCTCATCATCCTTTGTCTTGGATGGTTTAGGAGGAAAGGGCATGGGTTTCTGAACCCATGGTTCTCTTTCTCTACCGTGCTTCCTAGCAACAAAATCTCTCTTATCATAACGTTGATTCTTTGATTGTGGGTTATCAACATCAACAACAGGTTCAATCTCTACTTCATTGTTTTTGCTAGGTTGAGCATCAACATGAACATTATTATTAACATTATCACCAGGTTCATGTTCATCACCTGATTGTGTTTTAGCATCAGAAATAGAAATATTATTGGGATTCTCAGGTGCGTCTACAGTAGGTTCACTAGAAGCATGCAAAGTTCTATCATTTTTCTTTTTCTTCTTTTTAGAAGAACTAGGTGCCTCTAAATTATTTCTCTGAGAATCTTGCTCTATTCTCTTAGGGTGGCCTTCACGATACAAAGGTTCCTGAGTCATTCTACCAGTTCTAGTAGCCACTCTAACAGCAAAGTCATTTTTATTATATAATTCATCAAGCAAATCATTTTGAGCTTTAAGTACTTGCTCATATTGAGTAGCAACCATAGAAGTATATTTCCTAATGAGTTTGAGTTCACCTTTAACTCTAACCATATTATCGCTCACGCGTCCTATCTCGAAAGCATTATTCCTTAACTCTCTACCAACATAAGCATTAAAAATTTCTTGTCTAGCCATAAAGTCATCAAATTCATCTAAGCATGGGCTATGAAATTTAGTAGAGGGGATTTCAACTTTATCATATCTATAGAGAGAATTTACCTTTACTACCTGTGTCGGGTTATCAAGACAATGTGGTTCTTCAACAGGTGGTATATTAAGACCATGTATTTCTTCAATAGGAGGTAAATTCTTAACATCTTTAGCTTTAATACCTTTTTCTTTCATTGATTTCTTGGCCTCTTGCATATCTTTAGGACTGAGAAATAAAACACCTCTCTTCTTCAGAGTGGGTTTAGGAATAGGCTCAGGAGTTGGCTCAATTGGTTTAGGAATTGCCTCAGGAATTGGCTCAGGAAGAGTCCAATTGTTTTCATTAGTCAACATATTATTCAATAGTAATTCAGCTTCGTCGACTGTTCTTTCCCTGAAAACACAACCAGCACAACTATCCAAGTAGTCCTTGGAAGCATCGGTTAGTCCATTATAAAATATATCAAGTATTTCATTTTTCTTGAGAGGATGATCAGGCAAAGCATTAAGTAACCGGAGAAGCCTCCCCCAAGCTTGTGGGAGACTCTCTTCTTTGATGTGCACAAAATTATATATTTCCCGCAAGGCAGCTTGTTTCTTATGAGCAGGAAAATATTTAGCAGAGAAGTAATAAATCATATCCTAGGGACTACGCACACAACCAGGAGCAAGAGAATTATACCAATTCTTAGCATCACCCTTTAATGAGAACGGAAGTATCTTAAGGATATGATAATAGCGAGACTTCTCATCATTAGTAAACATGGTGGCTATATCATTTAACTTGGTAAGATGTGCCACAATAGTTTCAGATTCAAGGCCATAAAAAGGATCAGATTCAACTAAATTAATAATCTCAGGATCAACAGAGAATTCGTAGTCCTTATTAGTAACACAGATAGGTGAAGTAGCAAAAGCAGGGTCAGGTTTCATTCTAGCATTAAGAGACTACTGCTTCCATTTAGCTAATAATTTCTTAAGATCATATCTAGCATTGCAAGCAAAGATAGCTCTAGCAGCATCTTCATTCATAACATAACCCTCAGGAACAACAGGCAATTCATAATCATTGGGAAATTTTCATCATCACTATCATCAATAATAGCATCTTAAATAATTTCATTCCCTCTAACTCTAACAAGTTGTTCATCAAGAAATTCACCTAATGGCAAAGTAGTATCACACACAGAAGTAGTTTCATCATGCATAGCAGAAGTGGCATCATCAATAACATGCGACATATCAGAATTCATAGCAGTAGCAGGTTTAGGTGTCGCAAGCTTACTAATAACGGAAGGAGAATCTAGTGCAGAGCTAGATGGTAGTTCCTTACCTCCGCTCGTAGTTGAGGGCAAAATCGTAGTTCGGTCATCTTTCAAGTTCTTCATAATGATCAACAGATATAAGTCCCAAGTGACTCAGAGAATAGAGTTATGCTCCCTGGCAACGGCGCCAGAAATTAGTCTTGATAACCCACAAGTGTAGGGGATCACAACAGCTTTCGAGGGTAAAGTATTCAACCCAAATTTATTGATTCGACACAAAGGGAGCCAAAGAATATTCTTGAGTATTAGCAGTTGAGTTGTCAATTCAACAACACCTGGATAACTTAGTATCTGCAGCAAAGTATTTAGTAGCAAAGTAGTATGATAATAAAGGTAACGGTGGTAAAAGTAAAGATAATAGTTTTTGGGTTTTTGTAGTAGTTGTAACAGTAGCAGCGGAAAAGTAAATAAGCGAAGAACAATATGTGAAAAGCTCGTAGGCAATGGATCAGTGATGGATAATTATGCCGGATGCGATTCCTCATGTAATAGCTATAACATAGGGTGACATAGAACTAGCTCCAGTTCATCAATGTAATGTAGGCATGTATTTCGTAAATAGTCATACATGCTTATGGAAAAGAACTTGCATGACATCTTTTGTCCTACCCTTCCGTGGCAGCAGGGTCCTAGCGGAAACTAAGGGATATTAAGGCCTCCTTTTAATAAAGAACCGGAACAAAGCATTAGTACATAGTGAGTACATGAACTCCTCAAACTACGGTCATCACCGAGAAGTATCCCGATTATTGTCACTTCGGGGTTCGTCGGATCATAACACATAATAGGTGACTATAGACTTGCAAGATAGGATCAAGAACACACATATATTCATGAAAACATAATAGGTTCAGATCTGAAATCATGGCACTCAGGCCCTAATGACAAGCATTAAGCATAGCAAAGTCATAGCAACATCAATCTCAGAACATAGTGGATACTAGGGATCAAACCCTAACAAAACTAACTTGATTACATGGTAAATCTCATCCAACCCATCACCGTCTAGCAAGCCTACGATGGAATTACTCACGCACGGCGGTGAGAATCATGAAATTGGTGATGGAGGATGGTTGATGATGACGATGGCGACGAATCCCCCTCTCTGGAGCCCCGAACGGACTCCAGATCAGCCCTCCCGAGAGAGATTAGGGCTTGGCGGCGGCTCCGTGTCGTAAAACGTGATGAAACTTTCTCTCTGATTCTTTTCTCCCCGAACATGAATATATGGAGTTGGAGTTGAGGTCGGTGGAGGTCCAGGGGGCCCACGAGATAGGGGGGCGCGCCCAGGAGGAGGGGGCACGCCTCCCTGTCTCGTGGACAGGGTGTGGGCCCCCTAGTGTATTTCTTTTGCCCAATAATTCTTATTAATTCCAAAAAGTGTTTGGAAAAGTAGATACGTTGGAGACGTATCATTGCACGGTTCAATACTTTAGTACCCCGTACCGTGTGTAGCTCATACTATTTTTCGTACGGAACACATTTTCCACTTGTTGATAACATGCAGCCCACTGATGAAGGCCCAATAGAGAAGCCCATAATTTACTGGAAGGGAGGCTCTCACATGAATCCGGCCGAGGTACATGCTCGTGGTCCCCTAAACATAAATAAGTAAATAAATAAATAAATCTAAATGCTCATGCACTAGTTCTTTGGGAAAATAGGTAGCCCAGTATTTCTTTTTGAAGAATACCCAAGCTAGGCCTATTTGTTTTCTCCGAATTACTAGGCTGCAAATCTTTCAAGACGAGGAGGGATGCATTCCGTCCTGGCCAAAGAGTATGGTCAATCACTACTAGGGAAAACCCTATATACAGAAATTTAGCAACAGCGCGGGTCAAAAAAGGGCGCTAGTGCTAGATAGCAGTAGCGGTTGAGAAAAAACCACGCTACAGATACAACCTTAGCAGTAGCGCGTGGATTGGAAAAAGCGCTACTACTAGTATTCCCATTGCTAGAATGATAGGCTACGCATAGCAGTAGCGGGCTTGGAAGAAGCGCGCTACCGCTAGGGTGTAAGTACTAGCGCGTTTCGTACCAAGAGCGCTACTACTAATGGAAATAAAATAAGATGAAAAACAAATAGAAAAGTAAATGAAAATGAAAAAAATAGAAAAAGGAGAAAGGAAAAAATAAAATGTAAAGCAAAATAAATGAAAAAGCGAAAAACGGAGGAAGGCATAGCAGTAGCGTGTGTTCGTAAGAGGCGCTATAGCTAACGTAGCTGCAGCGCGTGTCCTAGACCGCCGCTATAGAAACAGAAAAGGAAATTAAAAAATGGAAGAAAATTACATAGCTATAGCAGCAGCGCGTTTTATAAAAACCGCTATAGCTATGGTAGCTATAGCACATTTTACTAAACGCTCTACCGCTAAGTTTGACTTAACCAAAAAACCGTTTCCCCCCGGCCACCACTTCTCCCCCAAATCCCTCGACCCACCCCGCCGCCGTCGGCCCACTTCGCCGTCGTCTCCTGCCGACGGCGACGCCACCAGAGACATGCACCGTCGACGCCACCGGAGCCGCCCCCAACGCCACGGAGCCGCGTGGCCTCATCAACGCCACCGGAGCCGCCATCGACGCCACCGAATCCTCCCTCGTCACAACTGCCTCCCTCGCCGTCACCGGAGACGACCCTGCCTCCCTTGCCACCACTGCCTCCCTCGCCATCACCGGAGCCATCCTTTGTAAGCCCCCACCCCTCCTCTCTCTCATGCATAGGTTAGCTAGTTTAATTAGGTTAATTATCTAGGTTAGGGAAAAAATTTAGTTAGGGCTTTGACAGAGAAGTAGTTAGGTTAACTAGTTTAATTTGGTTAATTATCTAGGTTAGTGCAAAATTTTAGTTAGGGCTTTGACAGAGAACTAGTCAGGTTAACTAGTTTAATTAGGTTAATTATCTAGGTTAATTAGTGCAACAATTTATTTAGGGCTTTGACTGAGAACTAGCTGCGTTAACTAGTTTAATTAGGTTAATTATCTAGGTAGACTAGATTAACTAACTAGGTTAAGTAGGTAGGTTACTTAGGTTCGTTGGATTAACAAGCTAGGTTAAGTAGGTTGGCTAGGTTAGAGAAAATTTTATTTTAGAGCATTAGGTCAGAAGGGTTAGAGAAATGGAGTTCCTTTGCAATTTAATTGGGTTCTGTCCTAGGCAGAGAAGGGTTAGAGATAATAATGTGTGTTTGTGTGAGAGAGAGAATAGCTAGATCAACATAATTTGGGTTCTGTCCTAGGCGGAGAAGTGTTTAGTGAGGTCATTTGCAAAGGTTTTGATTTTGAAAAGACCACTATTTTTCAAGGAAAAGAATTTAGGCAAATTTTATTTTAAAGATGATCCTTCCTAGACTTTTATTGTTGATTATATCTTTTCATTGAAGTGGTCATGTTATATCTTTTCATTGAATTTGTTCGATTGTGCCCAAGTGGTTTGTTTTTCACGGAATGATCTTGGTGGCCTATGTTTTGCGAATGTTGATTCATTTCTGTTAAGCAAATTTCAGGTTCTCGATTTGTCCACTTTTTAGCAAAGGTCATGCGAAATTTTCCATGAATTTCGGCATGACTTGTGCTAAAACTAGGACATATCGAGTGCCGAATTTGCCGCACCGGGAAGGAGTCAACGTTCCTGCAAAACAATAAACCTTTTTATGTCATTATTCATTTTATTAGGTCTAGAATTAATTGAATAGATTTAATCATAGGAAACATGGCTAGCAACGATGAAGGACAGGGTTCTGGTGATTGCGACGACGTCTACCAGGCGGCAGTCGATTTTTTTTGCCTTGCCGATGATTAACCAATGTTGTTGCTAGGCCCACTGGTGGTATCGGGGACTGAGACCGACACGCAGACCGGTGCTGAGACTGGGACCGGCGCTGAGACTGTCACATCCCTAGTTCTGGTTTGCTCTAGGCTAGCTAGTCATGTGTGCATCATGTTTTAATTTCAATGAATTTGAAATGGGGACATGTCAAAGCCTCAGAAATTATTTCTGAAAATGACCAAGATACAAATTGCTTCAAATAGGTCCCAGAAAATGTTCATGTTTCTCTATGAAAATATTGGCCAGAAGTAAAATTCAAACCAATATTTTTAGGAGCTCATAAATATTTATTTTGGGCATTTGAAGCTAATGCAATAACTATTTGCATTGGATTCATATTTTCTATATATCGAATATGTGTCCAATAATTCTAAGAAATTGTGAGGGGCTTTGGAATAATCCTTTTAAGTCCCTGCAAAATTATTAGAAGAAAGCAAAATGGTTTAGTGCTTAAAACTAAATCAAAACAAAACAGCAGAAATAAACAAAACAGAATTAAAAGGAGAGAGAGAGAACCTAACCTAACTTACCTGGCCAGCCCGTACTGTGTGGCCCAACCGAGCAGGCCCAGCTGCAGCTCAGCCCAGCCAGCGCTTCCTGTTTCTTCAACCTTCTGCCAGAAGGAGAAGCAGGTGCATGGCGAGCGTGCAACCGAACGCGGCCACCTCCTGCTTACCCCTTCCTCGACCCGATCCGCGTCTGGAGACGCTCGAGGCCCCCCTCACTTTCCCCTCCTCCCGGAGATCCCTCTGCCTCGTTCCCCCTCCTCCATAGCTCGATTTCGAGCACCACCGAGAGGCCACTGCCATCGCCGTTTGCTAACCGCGCGGCCAACGCCCCGTATCGTCACTGCAGCGTGTTCGGACGCCCCGCCATCCCGCTCTTCCCTTCTCGTCGACGCACGCAAAAACAGGAGCAGTAGAGCGCCGCACCCGTCATCTCCATCGCCGCCTCTGCTTCATCACCGCCGTCGTCGATTCGCCGGCCACAACGCTTCTCCGACCTCGCTGTCGCCTCTGCTAGCTCCACTGTGAGCTCCTATCCAATTCCCCCTTGCTCTCCTCCTCTAGCATGTCCTCTAGCCACTGTCACCGCCAGAGCCGTGAGCTCGGCTCCGCCGGCCATGTCGCCGCCGTGGCTTTAGCCACTGGAGCTTCCACCTGAGCACGCCACCAAACTCAGAATGGCCTCACACGCCCGTAGACACGAACAACTCCCCTTCCCATGCACCGTAGTGCCACCCGCGTCAAGCCACAGCTCCGACCGCCGCCCAGCTACTCGCTGGTGTCGTTTCCGGCCTCCCCGCGTCCAGCCACTTGCACCACCAGATGCGGCGCACTCCCAGGAGTCGGGTAAGCCCAACCACGCGTCGAACCATCGCCTGACAGCGATTTCCGAAGATCTCCGCCACGGTTTCGGTCACCGGCGGCTAAACGCCGGCGGGCTGACGTGGCGTCAGCATTAGCGACTAATGACGTCACTAACCCACCCCAGGCTCACTGACACATGGGCCCACGCCCTAATTAACCCCTGTTTTGTTTCTGTTTAGATTAGTTTAAAAATCTGGCAGGACCCACACGGCAGAGTTGACCGCGCTGACGTGGCTGTTGACTAGGCCCACCTGTCTATGACACTAGCCAGCTCTGTGCCACTGACGTGTGGACCCCACACGTCAGGTTTGACCTGGACCGGTCAGCTGACCTGCTGATGTCAGTCTGATGTCATGCTGACGCAGTAAGCATTTTCTGGAATATTTCTAATTCAAAAATGATTTGGAAATTTCAGAAAATGTTGCAAACTTTGAAAAATCATAGAAACTCAACCGTAACTCCAAATGAAATAATTTATATATGAAAAATGATCAGAAAAATCCAATCTATCCATCTGTACCATTTTCATGCATGTTAGAACATCTTATACCTGCTGATCAGGACAAATCAATTAAATGGCATTTAAACTCTCACATATGGAGTTTGAATTTGAACCTAGTGTTCAAACCAACTCCATTTAACTTGTTGCTAGCTGCATTAGGCCAATCAACAGCATATTACCATGTCATGATCATGCATCATATTGTGCATTGCATTGATTGTGTTTCTTCTCTGTTGCCGGTATTTGTCCCCTCTCGATAGACATGGTTTCGACGATGAGATCGATGACACTGATGAAGAGCTATATTATCTTCGGAGGTGCCAGGCAAGCAAAACCCCCTTGTTCATTCCGATACAATCCCACTCTCTCTCCTCTCTATTTTACTGCATTAGGACAACAACGATTCATCATTACTTGATGCGGTAGCTGAACCCTTTATCCTCTCTGCATGACCTGTCATTCCATAGTAAATAGATGAAACCCACTAGCATGAGTAGGAGTTGTTTGAGCCTGTTGTGCCTACTTATTAATGCTTGTTTATCATGCCTGCTATGCTTAGAGTTGAGTCAGTCCGATTCATCGGGATGAATCGGAGGTGTGTGAATATGTCCTCTTGTGTGTGAGCTAAGTGTGTGAACACGATTTGGTAAAGGTAGCGGTGAGAGGCCATGTAGGAGTACATGGTGGGTTGTCTCATTGAAACCGTCCTCGGGAACTGAGTTCGTGTTTGTGATCCATGAACAGTTACTACCACACATTGGGATCCTTAATTGACTCTCTCGGCTTCTTAAACACCCTTGTCCTCTGTCAGGAGTTGCAAAGTAGTTTCGGTGTTTGTAGCATCTTTGGGGCACGCGCACCGACCTTAGGGGTGCGCTTGTGTTGCGACAAACACGTGGCCAGTGTACCGATTCGCCCGTTTGGTGTCTCGGGAACCCTGCACACATCATTCGGGGCCGTTAGTGGACTCCTCGGCTGGACTCCCTGCGGATGGAACCCGAATAGGCGATAAACCTGGACTAGGGACTTGAGTGTTTAGGTAGGCCGTGGCCGACATCCTCGCCAGGCTTCCTCTTGAAGGTTGCCGAGATACATGACGTGTACATGGCGATAAGTGGCGAGAGGGTGTGTGAAGAAGTACACCCCTGCAGGGTTAATATGATCTTTTCGAATAGCCGTGTCCGCGGAAAAGGACTTCTGGGTTGCCTATAACAGTTCATAGACAAGTGAAAGTGGATACTCTAAAATGCGCAAGATAAGCGTGAGTGCTATGGATGGCGTTCTCGTAGGGAGATGGGAGTGGATCCATAGTGGTGTGTTGATATGGTGAATATGTGGACTCGTGTGCGCCACCTCAAAAGAGTTAGTTGCAGTCGTAGTTCAGGATAGCCACCGAGTCAAAGCTGGCTTGCTGCAGTTAAAATCCACCACCCCCTTTGTTGTTAATGATGCATATGTAGATAGTTCTGATGTAAGTCTTGTTGAGTACATTTGTACTCACCTTTGCTTATTTTATGTTTTGCAGAGAGACGTCAGTCTCGCTAGTAGTTCCGCGTGGACTTCGACGTTTAGCTTGATACCTCAGCTACGATCTTGTGCCCTCGGCAGGATCTGGTAGATAGTCAGGCTTCCCAACCTTTTTCATTTGTAGATGTCTGTACTCAGACATGTTTAGCTTCTGCTTGTGCTTTGACTTGTATGCTCTGAATGTTGGGTCATGAGACCCATGTTTGTAATATCTCCCTCCTCGAAGCCTAATGAATAAATACTTGAGTCGTAGAGTTATGTTGTGATGCCATGTTGTATTTACACATATTGAGCATATTGTGTGTATGTTTGAAATGCTTGGTATGTGTGGGATCCGACAATCTAGTTGTTTATCCTTGGCAGCCTCTCATATGGGGAAATGTAGTCTAGTGCTTCCCGAGTGATAGTAGTCCTCTGAGCCCGGTTCACGAGTCCTGCAAGCCAGCACTACTGCTCTGGACACTTGATAGGCGGCATGTGTTTCACTTTGTTCTGTGTCATCCCTTGAAAATGTCACGCGGTGACATCCGAGTCTGCCTAGCTGCTACAGCCCGGATTACGAGTCCTGTTAGCCAGTGCTACAGCCCGGATTCATCGTTGATGACCGACATGCTCGATCTGATTCATGTATGCATGTCCCCATGGGTTAGTGCCGCTTTGGGTTGACGACTAGCCATGTCGGCCCGGTTCTCTGTCATATGGATGCTAGCGACACTATCATATCGTGAGCCAAAAGGCGCCAAACGGTCCGGGCCATGGTAAGGCGACACCGTGGGAATACCGTCGTGAGGCCGCAAAGTGATATGAGGTGTTACCGGCTAGATCGATGTGATTGGGAATCGGGTCTGACAGCTTTGGTATCGAGCTTTGTGCTCGTCAGGGATTACCAAGCCAAACTGGTCGAAGTTGTGTCTAGAAATGCTTTATTTATGTAAGGGAATTGATTGTGGAAGGGAACGTAAGGCTCTTTTAACTCCTTATACCTCATGGCCTTCTTATCTGTGTCATCCTCTTCTCTTCTACGGGGTTTAAGAACTAGGCCTTCTCATCTATCTATCAGGATCACGTGTTACTAATCCATAGACTTTTAAGATTGTTGGTTTTACGCCCCAGTTCAGTTTCTACTACTTCCGTGTGTTCATAGTTGGTCTCGGAACCTTGATTTTGTGCTTCTGAGTGGTTATGCCACCATTTTTGCAGGATGTCTCAAATCATTTTGAGCATTTACAACCGTTATGCTGTCCGAGTCATCCCAGATTTCTAAATAGTTTGATGCATTTGCAAATTCCTTCTCTCCGTTTCTAATGTTCATCTGGGCCATATTAATCACACAAATCAGTGTGTTGAGGTACTCCGCTGCCTCGGCATATATGTTGGAGCTATTATTATGAACCTAGGTGTTTTAGGAGTCACCTAGTAATCCAGCCATGTTTTGTGTTCGGTGTGATGATTCCGCCATTATTCTCAAAAGCATCCTGTGATGCCATTTAGTAGTAGGTATTCTATTCCTGGGTTCTTGAACCCGAGATTCACCCTACTTACCTAATGTTGATAGTGTTGCTAGTTCCTTTAGGATATTAGTAACCTTTGCGATAGTCCTCGAGGTTCGTGGTACATCCTTCTTCCAATTACCATGAACCATTCTTGGCAGGAGTTCTTTTAAACCAAAAGATCACAATCAGAGTACTCTTGAGGAGTTCTCCATTCATAATTGTGACTCTGCCAGTCCTACCTCTCTGCATGGGTTATCCGGAAGAAACATGTGAACTTGGTTCGACATACTAATCTATGCATCCACAACTCAGAAAGTTATATGTTCCTTGAGTTGACCCTCCTCAGTTGTATTCCGACCCTAGTCTATCAATTGATAGTCATGAATAGTTGTGTGCGATCATGTTTATCGATGCCTATTATCCTTGTGGTCCGTCAAGCCATTCTATTCCGGAATGACTAGGAGAAACAAACTCCAGTACCTCATCCATATCCAGGATTGTGTCAAAGCAGTTGTAACCCGCAGATCAAATGCAATCAAGCTTTTGATTCTGTTCTATCCTGAAGTATTACCCACTTTATGTCAGGAACGTTATGAGAATTGCACCTTCTCTTATGAATTCTTGATGCAGTGATACTCTCGCCATCATCGTTCATTCCTCGGTCCCGTGTTGTTGCAACCGGAATGCCGACAAGTGAACCATAATGTGTGAAATTTATACTCCTAGCAACAGTGTTGCTTGGTAGTTAATGGACAATATTCTCATTCTTAGCGTGTTGATTATTGAATCATCACCCTAAGGTTGATCGTGCCACCTAGTCCATTTTCCTGGTGCACACTTTGATTGATGAGTTAGGATCTTGTCAAGTCCTCGCTCATTTGATCATATCATCTTGCCCTCAAAAGCAAGATTGTTCTCGAGCTTAGCAACATACGGTGGTTCGTGATTTCCGAATATCTTCTCGGAAGTATTACCAGGTTGTCCCCTGACTGTTATGTTGAGCTCATGATCAAGTTGGTTTCTTGTGAACCACCCTTTCTCCAAGAATCTGTGTTGGATACCCCTGAGTTAGTTGGTTGAGCTAAACAACAACTTGGAGAGTTGGAAGATAAAAGCTTGTCCGACTTAGTTCATCACTAAGGGATACCCTTGTGTGAGTGTGTGTGTTGAAGAAAGATGATATATCCATCATTTGGTCCTCGTGATCAGTTGTTGGAACTATTGCCTTGTCAAAACCTTGATTCGAGTGTGGGCTTTCGTCAAATGAAGTTAGAACCAATGATATTCGTAATGTTGTCTTACTCGTGGTTGATCCCTCGAGCATACACCATTACATCTTTTGGTCTGAACAATGCTATCACCATGCTCACATGATGGCGGAAGTTCAGTGATATGGAAATTCCGATGAGTTGTTCTTGAGCCCATCAGCAACATCTTGTCTCCTCCATGATTCATGTTGAACATTGAGCTAGTGTTGGAAATTTTTTAAAGCATTTCTTCATGCTAGCCCATGAAGCGTATGTTCCGATGAAAGAAGTGACTTCCTCTAATTCATGTGCATTTGATGCAAGTTGCCGCCGTGAATTTGATAAAGTTTGTTTTGCTTCCTTTGGTACCCTCCCAAGTCAGTCATGCATGTGCGAAGTATGCACTACTAGGGAAAAGGCTAGCAGCAGCGTGGGTTTTAGATGTATCAGTAGCGCGGGGACAGGCGCTACTAATAAGGCGCTACAGCTAACACATAGCGATGGCAGCGTGCTCACCGGCACTACTTGCTACACAAGTGTAGCAGCAGCTGATAGCGAAGCTTCGCTCTCGCTAGTAGCTCTAGCGCTTTACACGGACTCGCTCTCGCTATCGGCGCTGCTGCTAACTTTTATACACTCGCTACTGCTAATTTAAGTAGTTTTTTTGGCATAATTTTTTTGTATTTGAACAGGCTTAGAAGAATCTTTAGCACATAGAAATGTCATCATGATACACATACAAATGCCTACGAGACCACAAATGTAATCATAGCATGTACATACAAATAGTCTCATCATAATCATCATCCAACACAGTGGTATCTTTTCATCATCTCGAAAATAGCGATACATGCAAGTCTCGAATACTTGCAACTACAACAACATCATCCATCTAAACAAAGGTATACGCAAGAAGAGCTATCACTATGAGTGAGAGCGGAACTATGCAGTACATGAGGTGGCGGTTACAAGTCCTCTCTCGCGCTAGCATGAACCTCAAGTAACTAGCTTCTCCTTCTTATGCTTTTTGAAGCCTTTATGGCTGGCGCCGTGAACCCATTCACTTGCGCCGACACTCATGCCACTCGTTGTACACCCCCGGAACCTTTCCCTTTGTACACGACATAGCAATTCCATCTCGCCATCAAGAAACTAGGTACCTGTTACGTTAGAGATGCATGTTCATGAAGTGGATGTACAATCATATATATGCAACAAAATATACTAGAGCAACACCGAAAAAGAAAGGGTTAGCAACTAGATGCAACATACAGTATGCAAATTAATTAACTAGAGGTACTCACGTCATCATACGCAAACTAACAAAGTAGCGTTACGCAAGTTCGGCAGGGACCGTGGACATCACAAAGTTTCATCGCTACAAAAATTATACAAGTTCAACCGACACATATCATCATCATCTGCATCATAAATCAGTAGAAGTTCCATCCTTCCATATCATCGTGGATGAACCCTAGCTTCTTGAACGGCGTGAGGTCTAGACGTTGCATGCCTATGCGAGTTCAGACGTCAGCTCGCGATATAGGGCCGTGGTGGAACATCCCCTTCTCCTCGACGACTTCTTTCATGATGATCGTTGGAATGTCGCTTTGGATGCGAAAGAAGTCATCTCTAAGTTTATAATCCGCTTCTCCATGAGATTCTAGCCACTTGTGGATATGATCATCATTTCTGTTGTTCATGCGAAGCTTTTGGTGATCCGTGTTGAACTGAATTATGGGATGGACGATGTAGAATCCATCCTTCTTGCTTGGTTTTGGGACATGGATGCAAGACAAGTTAGTTTTATGCGCGAAACCCATCTTCTTGTTCCTTTGTTTCTTGATCTGCACATGGCCACCTCTAAAGCTGAAGCCTTGGAGAGCATAATCTAGAATATTCATTATGTGGGTGTAGTCTTTTTTCTCGTAGTCTCTGGAAGGGTCAAAATACACGGCGTGGGAGACTTGCGGGTAAAGAACGATAAGGACAGCGCGCCCTTTACTGCGGGGAAAAGACACCTCAAATTATTCCCCATATGAGAGAGAAGGAATGATTGAAATGTACGAAAGGGTTGTCCGGAACTGACTTACTTTGGATGATAAGGCACGAGGACAATTTCCCGGTCCTTATTCTTTACCATGAAGTTTTGGAGGTACTCCCTAGCAGTTTCACGCTCAAAGTCGCCGAGACTCAGGAAAGACTCGTCATGTAGAGCGGATCCGCCACACAGATTTGCGAGATTTCTTCACTCATCATAACGGAGCTCATAGGTAGCGCAAAAAGGCGGACGATAGTAAAATTGAGCCGCCTTGTTAGAAACATCTCAAAGATATGGTCAAACCACAGGAAGAACACCTCCGGGGGTCGTGTGTCGACGTAGCACTTCCCCTCAGGCACACGAGCCGCGTATGTTGGATATCCTGGATCCTTTGAGGCTAGTAGGCTTTTCTCAGTCGACAGCACATGGTCGTGCAGTCTCCTGAGATCCCCTGATAGTGCCTCCAGCGGTTTCGGCGGTAGCATCGGCTCGCCCGTGAGATGGAACATGACCGCACCTTTCACGGGTACACGCTCTTCAGAATGCATCGTCTGCTGCTATGTGCTCGGCTTGTTTGGAGGCGATTACCTTCCCGATCTCTTCCTCTCCTTTTCTTGGGCACACCTTCTAGACCCTTCCTTAACCCCTGCCCAGTGTTCTGGGCTAAGTAATGTACGACCCTCGCGCCCGGCTAGTTGAGCCTGTGTTGGCGGCATCTTGAGCGTGTCTGTGAGGATTTCATGAAGAGACTTTTGCAATCCTGCTCGACCCTACCGGGCATATCATCCATATCCTCATTAGCAAGCTGATAGCCCGATTCATCATATGGTTGACTCATCATATCTATGTCACAGTCATACGCGTTTGTATTGAGGAAATCCATAGGGTCGACCTCCGTCTCATCATCCATTCTCTGTTCTACAGGAGAAATTACATCAGCCAGTACTATTGCACCCCCTTCATCATGTCGTCCGCCGCTCTCACCCGGCACTACAGGAGCTGGTAATTGCGTAGGCGGGGTGGTGGTATCCGCACATGCTTGTTGATGTGTGGTAGTTATTGGTGTGCTCTCGGCTGACTCCAGACGAATAAGATTCTTCGGCCATAGCAGCACCCAATTCTTGCAGCTTCCAATCCGCGGCGGGGTCTTGTCGTCCGCTCCCGCATGCTGTACTGGAGGAGGCAAATCCTCGTGCCCGATTTCACAATGGTCAAGCTAACCACAGAAGTGCCCAGTGAGATCGGCTGGTTGTGGAATGTCGTTGAGAGGGTCCATTATCATCCCTTTCCCACGTCCACCTTCGGCCTTTGATCAAGTAGAGTATGGTGCACGGGGTTTCTTTCGCCTGCAAACACATATGTCTGTGGCGTAAAACAACCGAAAGGCAACAAAAATGGAATATTATATATATATGTTGGTGCGACATGTAATTACCGTGACGGCGTCGAGCTCAGCCAAAGACGATGGCCCACCTAGCGCTTGAGGCCGAGGACGGGCTGCTATGAGCGGGAGTGGCTGCGAGAGGAGGCCCAGTTGCGTGAGCAAGTGATGGTGCGATGGTGTTGTTGTTCATGGAGTTGCTCCCGGCGAAACTGGGCAACGGGAAATCATGTACCGTCTTGTCTGCATTTTCCTTCACCTAGTTGATGATAACTGGAATCAAGTTAGTAGCAAAATCATTTCAGAGGCGATTCTGGCTGCATTGATTTTCTTGTAGCAACTCATATTTGTCCTCGGCTGCTTTTTCGCGTCCTCAGCTGCTTTTTTCTCGACCGCAAGCTTCACCTTCGCGTCGATGTCCGCCTGACTAAACTTCATTCTCTACTTCTTGGCCTCCGGGCACTCGTTGTAAAAAACCTTCCACGTGGTGCCATCTCCAGTGACGTGCACACGACCATATTGCGGCCGCTGGTCCAAAGGGAGTCCCTTAAGTTCGCTCAAGGCCCGGTTGAGAGCGGTGTCCCACTTGGGTCTCATCGGAGAAGTAGGGCTTTCGGCTGCAAGCTGGTGTTGCCTCTCCAGTAGTCTAATCAATTTCCTCGTGATCTTGTCCGTGTAAAAACCTTTTCTCCTTGTCCCACTTGTAGCGGGCCTGATGAAGTCACGCTCAAGGGTTGGTGAACTTTGCGAAGAGTGCAGGAGACCCGTGGCTTCACGTTCGCGTCCTCCTTATCCCATATGGGCCTTTTACCGAGGTAGCCACGGCTCCCGAGGCGATGCTTCCGTGTTCCTTTGTTTGAAGGCTCTTGAATTTCGCAGCCTTAGCCTTGGCTGCCTCTGTGCGCAAAGTGTCCTTGAAATTTTCGAACTCCTCTTCCGTAAGTGTCGGATTTTCCTCCAGAATCTTGGACGGGGTTCATCAGCCTCAATAGCTCGTTTCACCCTCCCTTTCCGGAGGCCAAATCATTGCTGAACATGCCCATGGCATGATTGTTAATATTTTCATCTTGGATCATCCCACGGTTGTTCTATGTTATCATTCGGTCGGGAACTTGAATCTCTTGTGCAACCGTTAGGAGCAACAGCGTCAAATGTTCTTTACTCCTTAAGTCATCGTCGTTGATGCTCGCGCATTCCCGTAGGATGCATCCTACTTTGTTCCCATAGCACTTGCGAGGTTCTTCCGGCTCTAACGGCTCAAACTTGCCATGTGCCATCTTTATGATCACAAGTCGTCCAATCCCTAGTTTGTTAGGTTTTCGTATCCTCTACTTCTTATGCTTCCTCTTTTCGGTAGCGGCACGGGGCCGGTTCCTTCCCCGCTGGTACCTTCACCGCCGGTACCTTCCCTGCCGGTCTCGGTGCCGCCATCGGTGCCGGCGCCATCGGTGTCAATGTCGGCGTCAGTACCATCATCGAGGCCGACCTGCAAACCTTGCTTAGCAGTCAAATAGTCGAGGTACTCTTGGTCACTCTCATAATCCATCTAAATGCATCTTGGTGAAGGCCCGTTTCTTCGTTGTTCGACATGTTTCCTATCATTAAGTGTCCTCATTTATTTCTAAAAGTATGAATAAATGAGAAATGACATAAAAAAAATCTATGTGCCAGCACTCGATATGCCAACTATGTAGCACAAATCATGCCTTTATTCACGGAAATTTCGGCATGACCTTTGCTAAAAATGGACATATCGGCGCTGAAATTCACCGAACGAAATGAATCAACATTCGGCGTAACATAGGCAACTCGGATCATTTTCCAAACATGACATGTCCAAAACATGACATATGCACATATCACATGTCTAGTTCAAATTTGCATATAAATTCAGCTAATTTTGAAACCTAGCTAAATTCATAACTAAATAGATAACCTAATTAACATACTGCCCTAACTAAAACCTAAGTAAATTAACCAAAGAACCCTAGCAGAGAGAGGGGGGTTTACAGAGGGTGAAGGGGCGAGGAGGTAGGCCCGACGACGGCCGGGAGGGGACACTACAAGAAATATGTCAACTTGTGACCTTGACTATTGCTCACTGAAAGGTCATGGTTTTTCATTCGCGACCTTTTTGTGACCAAAATGAGAAGGTCAAAAGCTGGTGGTCGTTAACTGGCTATAGCGACCTTTCTTCTGGAATGGTCGAAGACGTTTATGACCAAAATATGTCCACTGTGGTGTTTTGGTCACTAGCAACCTCCCCAGGCCACGTAGGCATCCAGCGTGGCAAGCTGATGTGGCACAAGATTCAGCCCGGTCCAATTGGGTGTTTTACATGGGCCGAGCCCATTAATTCAGCCTTTCTATATATATTTTTCCTGTCAATTTTTTGTCAGACTTCATGGGCCAAGCCCAACAATTCAGTCTTTTACTTATTTCTTGGTCGTGGCCTTTTAACATTTGTTTGGACCTAGGCCATTATATTTTGTTTTTGGTCCCACCAATCAGATGGATACCACTTGTCATAATCTCACACATTAGACCCACGTGACAGAAAATTCAAAAGTGATTTCATAAGTGGGCTCCATGAGTCAGGTTCCATTTCACACGCTTTGAAACCACATAATGAATATTTCAAACAGAACATAACAAATGTAGTTCGTCAAAGGATAAATAAGTCAACTACAATCCGTACATAGTCTATTACAATATTATTCAAATCTTTCCATTCTATTACACATAAGATGTAACATATAACTCTTTGCTACGGCTTAGAACTTCAAATATACTTCCTAGTTCACTTTCTTTGGAGCTCTTGTAAATGAGAGGAAACACCATTTTCGGGTATGTTTGTAGAGTCTGAACCAAGGCGTCTAACAATAAACCAAAAGAGTTAGAAACAAAATAAAACAAATATACAAAGCAGATAGGGACTAAATCACAAGTATATGTACAATGAATATAACCACCGTCACCTCTATCTATTCTGTGTATAAGTAAAGAAAATTATGTACCAATAATTATATTATGGGACGGAGGAGTAGTACATATAATTACTTTCAGGTTATAATTTTTCTTCACCTCAGATCTACTCCTATATTCAGGAACCTTAGTCGGGTATCACTAGTGAGCACAGAACAAAACAAAACAAAATAAAGGTGTTGGCTATATAAGTGAAGACTATTCACGGCTTTTTAGAACGTACATTAAACCAACAAGGACATACAAGTTGCAAATAATCAAAACTTAGTAGCCACTGAACCTTGCAAAACACATATTGTGGCATAGTTCATCGAAAAGAAAGATGATCGCAATAACAATTAACAAGATTGTGGTGGCCAGAAGACCACCACCACAGATGCATCTTAACAAGATTGTGATCGCAATAACAATAACAATTAACAAGATTGTGATGTATGCTATTAGGGAAGACGGGGAGGGAGATGGAGGAGCTACCTGCCGCGGTCGCAATGGAAGCAAAGGAGCAGACCCCTCCTGCCCCTCCCCCACGAGCAGGACAGGGCTGCCAGCTAGGCACGCCCCTACTCCTCCGCCTCCTTGATCAGGAGACCCCATTCCCCTACTGCAGCTTGGCGCGCTGCATCACTAGTCACCTCCTCAGGCAAGAAGTACACAATAAATAGACAGACGGTCAGTGAGGTACATTTTCACAGCAACAGAAGCTTAAAATTAACAGAAATACACACATCAAATGAAGTCACTAAGATACTTAAGTCCACCACATGGTGTAGAATTATGTGGTATATAATTGCAACACATGAACCAAATGAGGAATAACATCATCACCAAGAGTTTCTGATGATAAGCATAGCTCCCTACAAAAAAGAACTAAGGGCACAATGACTAAAGCATGCAGAACACAATATTCAAAGCAGAAGCAAGCAGGCAGTATGAGCTACCTACTGGCAAAGTATAAAACCTGAATCATATAGTACAAATGAATCAAGAAAACAAGAACTAACAATGAGAACTGCATACTAATGCACCAGATGATCAACATCAAGTGTAGTATATTCACATAAGTTTGCTTATTTGTTTTTGCTTGGAAACTAAGACTGAGTTGTCGGCTAGCTAGTGGAGTGACATGTTTGTAATGGCAGTTTGGTACTATTGGCTATAGAAATATGGGAAAGAACACATTCAGGGTTGGAGGTGAGACACTTGCACGCCCATCTCCAAGGTTGGCTGCTAGTGCTCCATTTATTAATATATGAATTTTGGAAGGGGCTAATCTGACCATCAACCTGATTTTCTGAATACTATTATAGTCAGTCTGCAATAAATATGCAATAATAATGTATAGCCCCAGATTTTCTGAACTATAAAAATGATGTAGCAAAATCTGGGGTTGTAGTAAATACAGTACGAATTATGAATACGATTCAATTTCAATATATACCATATTATTTTGGTATAACTTCAGTAAATACCATATAAACAATAGTTGACGCGAATAACAGTGGCTTCACATAAAAAAAATATACATGATAAATTGAGTAGGTAAGAAATTGTCTTTAACCTAAAAACTAACACCACCAACGCTCATTCACTAGTTCTATAGTACAGTAGTAGCACGCTAGCAGTAGTTCTGTAGTACAAACAGTATTTACTCAAACTGTACCACTCTAAGCTAGCACAAACAGTTGCATGCATTAATGTTCATTTTGAAGTAGCGCACTAGTTTGTGGGACAGGGCCACCAAGATTTTACGTTGTAGCACTATATAAGTAAGCACAACACTTGCATGCACTAATCACTCATATGTAGTAGACTAGTAGTAGCACACTTGCACTTGGAAACATACTTTAATTTGTTCAATGCTGGTCTGACCCGCACAAGCCTAGGGGAGATGCATGCATGTTGATTAGCCGGTCAGTAATTGCAGACAAACACATCATCCCAAGATTACTGGGGTTGTATGAAGATGCCCGGGAGTATGAAGAAGCCTATGGAACTAGAAGTATGTCGACTACTAGACAGCCATGAATGATGCCCAGGAGTATTGATTTGGAAACAATCACTCCTCCAATACTGATAAATTTTGGAGTATTAATTCGAAAAATGACCTATTATTGCTCTCTGACCTAGTATTATACTTGCTGTCTCACACAAGTAGGGCCATGAACAAGTTTCTGTTTTAAAAAACTTCCTTCACAATGCAATATTTTGGGAATGGCGTAATCATACAACTTGTAAGAGATGGACTCAGGGATGGTAAGGAAACATCAGATGAGGGGAGGGGAGGTGCAGACGCTTGTACTCGTTGCTAAGCAGAACGATCAGCTTCGCTATGACAGGTTTGAGGACCCCCGTCGCCACGCTGACAGAGCCGCCTCCATGGTCATGCAAGCTCAGAGCTCGGCCAGTCAACCGTGCGTGCAGTCGTGGAGGTCAGGTTGCTGAATGCACGGACAGTAAATAGCTAGCTCCAAATTAACAACCTGAAAAGAGGATTGGTTAGTACACTGAAAAGAGTAAATACCCAGCTCCAAAGTTAAGGTACTGGAATATGAAGACATTGGAATATATTTCCAATTTGACCATAAATAGGCATGAATAATAAGCTCTACAGGCACTCCCCAAGATAAGTACACGCAGTAGGTTTTGTTTTATAGTTATCTACATTACAGTTATCGGTTTGCAACATACTATTTATATCTAGAACCAGAATAGTTATCTACATTACAATAATCCTTAGTAATGCATAAATAATGTAGATATCTCTGTATAAATTAGCTTTATGTAACCTCTTCTTGTACATATACAAACATCCCCAAAGATAGGAAGGTCTAATGCTTTCCCTCAAAAAAAAAAAACTCTGTACTAGTTATGATGAATCAACATAGATTCATCTCTTTTTGCAGCTCTTGAGTATTAGAAAGTATTTCACAGCATAATGTTTGCATTGCTTGGACGAATACAATATGATTCTAGATAAGCACAACTAATGGTCTCAAACAAGCACAATTGATGATTTTCAAACAAGAATAACACAATACTGATTGTTCTTGAACCATGTCAATAGACACAGGAATGGTACCACCAGGTCAGAAAGCATTCTACATTTACCAATTATAAAGCAATACAAGCAGAGATAAATAGGTCTACAGGTGCTTAGCCATAGATTTCCCCAACAGCCCTTTAGTCTGTAGCGGGAGCAGAAATAATATGTTGACAAGCTCCGATTTTAGTCTAATTTGACCCACGAGAACAAATTGTTCTAACCAACATATAAATCTAACCTAATACACCACAGAATCGTAGATTCTAAGACTATGCCAACGCTAATCGGATCTGCCAGTGCAACGGGATCTCAAGGAAGCCATTTCTACAGAGCCGCGCCCCGAATCGAAAAATGTGAGATGGGAGCGCAATCTCACCTCTGACCTTGTTGTAGAAGGGGCACGCCTCGTACTGGTAGAGCACGACATTTCGGGGCCGCAGATCGTGGGCAGCCGCTCCTTGGCCTGCACCTCGGCCACCGCCACCGTGGCGAACGTGCATCGCGGCCCAGCATGACCTCCCACGCCTTCATCCCGTCCGCCACCGCCGCCACTGGCATCACCTCCCGAGAAGGAACAGAAACAGAGCCCAGTTCAGCAGCAGGAAAATCGACTGGCTAAGCTAGGAGAAGGAAGTTGGTTCACTTGCGGAGGAGCGCGGTGACGACCTGGCGGGTGGAGTCGTCGTGCCGGCGACGGCCGCCTCCATCCGAATCCGCCTGCGTGGGGAGCTAGAGGACGAGTGGTGGGGCGATGGGAGGGGAAGCCGAGACCCCTCGCTTCCCCCACTGCGGCCTCCATCGGGTGGGAGATGGAGGGAGACGAAGACGGGGCGGCAGGGTGCCTCGATCTGGATCGAGGAGAGGGAGGCCGCGCGCTGGATCTTGCCGGAGGGGAGGGAGGGAGGAGCAGAGCATGGGGATCTTGGAGCGCGCTGGATCTTGCCGGAGGGGAGGGAGGGAGGGAGGAGAGCGAGGGGAGGGGTGGGTGGCGGCGAGGGGAGGGGAGGTGGGAGGGATCGGGGAGCGCTAGGGTTCGCGGGGGAGGAGTGTCAGGCTGTGGCCTGTGGGTTGTTGGGCTAGGTGGCGTGAGAAACATGAGGAGGGAGCGCAGCCGTTGGATCCGAGTGGATCAGATGGTGCTCGATCCAGGATCCGCGTGACATGCCTCTGAACCAACCAAAACAGAGTACATGTGCGCGACGTCCATGGCCATTTTAGTAGGTCGTAACCGGCTGAAAATAAAGTGCACATCTCTTGGGCTAAGAGAACCGACTCTTTTTGCACCGTCTTTCGGCGGTTCCCCTCCGCCGGTGACTTCTTGGTCGTCGGCGGCGGTGAGGAGGGTCGTCGGATCCCGCGCGTGTGGATCATTTTAGCTTTAGGTTTTAGGGTCCTAGTAGCTTAGGTTTTTGGATCATTCAATGTCTCGACTTCAGGGGCGGAGGAGGCAATACTGAATAAAGAAGCACTAGATTTTTATCCGGCAAGGCCGCCAGCAAGGACCTCGGCACGTAGAAGAGCAAGGCATCGAGGTGGTGGTCGCGAGCGAGGAGTTCGTCGTCGTCACCTACGCGGTGACCGAAGACACATAGTCATACCCGCCGTTTTGACAACATTTTGAAAGAAATTCAAAAAACAAAAAAATCCTTTCGCATTGTGGCATTATATCTGACCTAGTTTATAGGAAAATTAATAAACTTTGATTACAGTAAACGTCCTAAAAGTGTTCTCGTAACCGAGTTATCATGTATGAAGATCAATGGCTTTTAAGCCAAATGATCAATCTTATGGTCACAATCATGGCATAGTTTATTCAAATGATCTCATATTGTGCAAAGGGTGCATAGTGGGATGAAAAACAATGTTGCCTAAGGAAGTTTTCATTTTCTTTGGACGAAAAAACATTTTCCATTTTTCGAGTGCCCAAAAGGAGGTTTTTTGTGAAGGACCTACCAAATAATTGTTGCAAAATTAGACCAAATCATTTTTCTAAAATATTAGACCATGTTTAATGCACAATTGACCAAATGGTTGGGTGTAAAAATTTTTGATCCACCTCTCATGAAAAAGACAAATTTACGCCGATTCAGCTCGAAGCGGGTCAAATTTGAACTGTAGCTGCCTCATAGTTTACTATATATTTTTTCCAAAAATAATTTCTAGATACATAAGTATCTATTTAATCAGAGAAACACCAAAAAATTTCCAAGATTCAACCACTAGCTAGGAACGGTCATTCCCGCCGTTTTGACCGCATTTTGAAACGGGCATAAAAAATGCAAAAAAAATAAAAAAATTGGAAATCTTCGCATTGTATCATCATATGTGGCCAAGTTCCCAGGAAAAATAACAAACTTGTAATACGGAAATTATTTTAAAAAAGTGTTCTCAGAAACTAGCTATCACGTGTGGAGATCGATGGCTTTGAAGCCAAATGATCAATCTTATGGCCACATTCATGGCATAGTTTGTTCAAATGATCTCATATTATTCACAAAGGTGCATATTGGAATGGCAAACAATGTTGCCTAAGGAAGTTTTCATTTTCTTTGGACGAAAAAACCATTTTCCATTTTTCGAGTGCCCGAAAGGAGGTTTTTTTGTGAAGGACCTCCCAAATAATTGTTGCAAAATTGGACCAAATAATTTTTATAAAATACTATGCCATATTTAATGCATAATTGACCAAATGGTTGGGTGTAAAAAGTTTTGATCCACCTCTCGTGAAAAAGACAAATTTCCGCCGATTCAGCTGGAAGCAGGTCACATTTGAACAGTAGCTGCCTCATAGTTTACTATATATTTTTTCAAAAAATCATTTCTAGATACATAAGTATCTATTTAATCAGAGAAACACCAAAAACTTCCAAGATCCAACCACTAGCTAGGAACGGTCATTCCCGCCGTTTTGACCGCATTTTGAAACAGGCATAAAAAAATCAAAAAAAATCAAAAAAATTGGAAACCTTCGCATTGTGTCATCATATGTGGACAAGTTCCCAGGAAAAATAACAAACTTGTAATACGGCAATTATTTTAAAAAAGTGTTCTCAGAAACGAGCTATCATGTGTGGAGATCGATGGCTTTCAAGCCAAATGATCAATCTTATGGCCACATTCATGGCATAGTTTGTTAATGATCTCATATTGTGCACAAGGGTGCATCTTGGAATGGCAAACAATGTTGCCTAAGGGAGTTTTCATTTTGTTTGGACGAAAAAACCATTTTTCATTTTTTGAGTGCCCAAAAGGAGGTTTTTTTGTGAAGGACCTCCCAAATAATTGTTGCAAAATTGGACCAAATCATTTTTCAAAAATACTAGGACATATTTAATGCACAATTGACTAAATGGTTGGGTGTAAAAAGTTTTGATCCACCTCTCATGAAAAAGACAAATATCCGTCGATTCAGTTGGAAGCGGGTCAAATTTGAACTATAGCTGCCTCATAGTTTACTATATATTTTTTCCAAAAATCATTTATAGATACATAAGTATCTATTTAATCAGAGAAACACCAAAAAATTCCAAGATTCAACCACTAGCTAGGAACGGTCATTCCGGCCGTTTTGACCGCATTTTGAAACGGGCATAAAAAATTCAAAAAAATCAAAAAATTGGAAATCTTCGCATTGTGTCATCATATGTGGCCAAGTTCCCAGGAAAAATAACAAACTTATAATACGGCAATTATTTTAAAAAAGTGTTCTCAGAAACGAGCTATCACGTGTGGAGATCGATGGCTTTCAAGCCAAATGATCAATCTTATGGCCATATTCATGGCATAGTTTGTTCAAATGATCTCATATTGTTCACAAAGGTGCATATTGGAAAGGCAAACAATGTTGCCTAAGGAAGTTTTCATTTTCTTTGGACGAAAAAACCATTTTCCATTTTTCGAGTGCCCGAAAGGAGGTTTTTTCGTGAAGGACCTCCCAAATAATTGTTGCAAAATTGGACCAAATAATTTTTATAAAATACTATGACATATTTAATGCACAATTGACCAAATGGTTGGGTGTAAAAAGTTTTGGTCCACCTCTCATGAAAAAGACAAATTTCCGCCGATTCAGCTGGAAGCGGGTCACATTTGAACAGTAGCTGCCTCATAGTTTACTATATATTTTTTCCAAAAATCATTTATAGATACATAAGTATCTATTTCATCAGAGAAACACCAAAAACTTCCAAGATTCAACCACTAGCTAGGAACGGTCATTCCGGCCGTTTTGACCGCATTTTGAAATGGGCATAAAAAATTCAAAAAAATCAAAAAATTGGAAATCTTCGCATTGTGTCATCATATGTGGCCAAGTTCCCAGGAAAAATAACAAACTTGTAATACGGCAATTATTTTAAAAAAGTGTTCTCAGAAACGAGCTATCATGTGTGGAGATCGATGGCTTTCAAGCCAAATGATCAATCTTATGGCCACATTCATGGCATAGTTTGTTCAAATGATCTCATATTGTTCACAAGGGTGCATCTTGGAATGGCAAACAATGTTTCCTAAGGGAGTTTTCATTTTGTTTGGACGAAAAACCATTTTCATTTTTGAGTGCCCAAAGGAGGTTTTTGTGAAGGACCTCCCAAATAATTGTTGCAAAATTGGACCAAATCATTTTTCAAAATACTAGGACATATTTAATGAACAATTGACCAAATGGTTGGGTGTAAAAGTTTTGATCCACCTCTCATGAAAAAGACAAATATCCATGATTCAATTTGGAAGCGGGTCAAATTTGAACTGTAGCTGCCTCATAGTTTACTATATATTTTTCCAAAAATCATTTATAGATACATAAGTATCTATTTTATCAGAGAAACACCAAAACTTCCAAGATTCAACCACTAGCTAGGAACGGTCATTCCGGCCGTTTTGACCGCATTTTGAAACGGGCATAAAAAATTCAAAAAATCAAAAAATTGGAAATCTTCGCATTGTGTCATCATATGTGGCCAAGTTCCCAGGAAAAATAACAAACTTGTAATACGGCAATTATTTTAAAAAAGTGTTCTCAGAAACGAGCTATGACGTGTGGAGATCGGTGGCTTTCAAGCCAAATGATCAGTCTTATGGCCACATTCATGGCATAGTTTGTTCAAATGATCTCATATTGTTCACAAGGGTGCATATTGCAATGGCAAACAATGTTGCCTAAGGAAGTTTTCATTTTCTTTGACGAAAAAACCATTTTCCATTTTTCGAGTGCCCGAAAGGAGGTTTTTTTGTGAAGGACCTCCCAAATAATTGTTGCAAAACTGGACCAAATCATTTTTATAAAATACTATGCCATATTTAATGCACAATTGACAAAATGGTTGGGTGTAAAAAGTTTTGATCCACCTCTGGTGAAAGAGACAAATTTCCATGATTCAATTTGGAAGAGGGTCAAATTTGAACTGTAGCTGCCTCATAGTTTACTATATATTTTTTCAAAAAATCATTTCTAGACACATAAGTATCTATTTAATCAGAGAAACACCAAAAAAATTCCAAGATCCAACCACTAGCTAGGAACGGTCATTCCCGCCGTTTTGACCGCATTTTGAAACGGGCATAAAAAATTCAAAAAAAATCAAAAAAATTGGAAACCTTCGCGTTGTGTCATCATATGTGGCCAAGTTCCCAGGAAAAATAACAAACTTGTAATACGGCAATTATTATAAAAAAGTGTTCACAGAAACGAGCTATCATGTGTGGAGATCGATGGCTTTCAAGCCAAATGATCAATCATATGGCCACATTTATGGCATAGTTTGTTGAAATGATCTCATATTGTGCACAAGGGTGCATCTTGGAATGGCAAACAATGTTGCCTAAGGGAGTTTTCATTTTGTTTGGACGAAAAAACCATTTTTCATTTTTTGAGTGCCCAAAAGGAGGTTTTTTGTGAAGGACCTCCCAAATAATTGTTGCAAAATTGGACCAAATCATTTTTCAAAAATACTAGGACATATTTAATGAACAATTGACCAAATGGTTGGGTGTAAAAATTTTTGATCCACCTCTCATGAAAAAGACAAATATCCGCCGATTCAGTTGGAAGCGGGTCAAATTTGAACTGTAGCTGCCTCATAGTTTACTATATATTTTTTCCAAAAATCATTTATAGATACGTAAGTATCTATTTCAACAGAGAAACACCAAAAACTTCCAAGATTCAACCACTAGCTAGGAACGGTCATTCCGGCCGTTTTGACCGCATTTTGAAACGGGCATAAAAAATTCAAAAAAATCAAAAAATTGGAAATCTTCGCATTGTGTCATCATATGTGGCCAAGTTCCCAGGAAAAATAACAAACTTGTAATACGGCAATTATTTAAAAAAAGTGTTCTCAGAAACGAGCTATGACGTGTGGAGATCGGTGGCTTTCAAGCGAAATGATCAGTCTTATGGCCACATTCATGGCATAGTTTGTTCAAATGATCTCATATTGTTCACAAGGGTGCATATTGGAATGGCAAACAATGTTGCCTAAGTAAGTTTTCATTTTCTTTGACGAAAAACCATTTTCCATTTTTCGAGTGCCCAAAAGGAGGTTTTTTGTGAAGGACCTCCCAAATAATTGTTGCAAAACTGGACCAAATCATTTTATAAAATACTATGCCATATTTAATGCACAATTGACAAAATGGTTGGGTGTAAAAGTTTTGATCCACCTCTGTGAAAGAGACAAATTTCCCGATTCAATTTGGAAGCGGGTCATATTTGAACTGTAGCTGCCTCATAGTTTACTATATATTTTTCAAAAATCATTCTAGACACATAAGTATCTATTTAATCAGAGAAACACCAAAAAATTCCAAGATCCAACCACTAGCTAGGAACGGTCATTCCGCCGTTTTGACCGCATTTTGAAACGGGCATAAAAATTCAAAAAAAATCAAAAAAATTGGAAACCTTCGCATTGTGTCATCATATGTGGCCAAGTTCCCAGGAAAAAGAACAAACTTGTAATACGGCAATTATTATAAAAAAGTGTTCACAGAAACGAGCTATCATGTGTGGAGATCGATGGCTTTCAAGCCAAATGATCAATCATATGGCCACATTTATGGCATAGTTTGTTGAAATGATCTCATATTGTGCACAAGGGTGCATCTTGGAATGGCAAACAATGTTGCCTAAGGGAGTTTTCATTTTGTTTGGACGAAAAAACCATTTTTCATTTTTTGAGTGCCCAAAAGGAGGTTTTTTGTGAAGGACCTCCCAAATAATTGTTGCAAAATTGGACCAAATCATTTTCAAAATACTAGGACATATTAAATGAACAATTGACCAAATGGTTGGGTGTAAAAATTTTTGATCCACCTCTCATGAAAAAGACAAATATCCGCCGATTCAGTTGGAAGCGGGTCAAATTTGAACTGTAGCTGCATCATAGTTTACTATATATTTTTTCCAAAAATCATTTATAGATACATAAGTATCTATTTCAACAGAGAAACACCAAAAACTTCCAAGATTCAACCACTAGCTAGGAACGGTCATTCCGGCCGTTTTGACCGCATTTTGAAACGGGCATAAAAAATTCAAAAAAATCAAAAAATTGGAAATCTTCGCATTGTGTCATCATATGTGGCCAAGTTCCCAGGAAAAATAACAAACTTGTAATACGGCAATTATTTAAAAAAAGTGTTCTCAGAAACGAGCTATGACGTGTGGAGATCGGTGGCTTTCAAGCGAAATGATCATCTTATGGCCACATTCATGGCATAGTTTGTTCAAATGATCTCATATTGTTCACAAGGGTGCATATTGGAATGGCAAACAATGTTGCCTAAGGAAGTTTTCATTTTCTTTGACGAAAAACCATTTTCCATTTTTCGAGTGCCCGAAAGGAGGTTTTTTGTGAAGGACCTCCCAAATAATTGTTGCAAAACTGGACCAAATCATTTTTATAAAATACTATGCCATATTTAATGCACAATTGACAAAATGGTTGGGTGTAAAAGTTTTGATCCACCTCTGTGAAAGAGACAAATTTCCATGATTCAATTTGGAAGCGGGTCATATTTGAACTGTAGCTGCCTCATAGTTTACTATATATTTTTCAAAAATCATTCTAGACACATAAGTATCTATTTAATCAGAGAAACACCAAAAAAATTCCAAGATCCAACCACTAGCTAGGAACGGTCATTCCCGCCGTTTTGACCGCATTTTGAAACGGGCATAAAAAATTCAAAAAAAATCAAAAAAATTGGAAACCTTCGCATTGTGTCATCATATGTGGCCAAGTTCCCAGGAAAAAGAACAAACTTGTAATACGGCAATTATTATAAAAAAGTGTTCACAGAAACGAGCTATCATGTGTGGAGATCGATGGCTTTCAAGCCAAATGATCAATCATATGGCCACATTTATGGCATAGTTTGTTGAAATGATCTCATATTGTGCACAAGGGTGCATCTTGGAATGGCAAACAATGTTGCCTAAGGAGTTTTCATTTTGTTTGGACGAAAAAACCATTTTTCATTTTTTGAGTGCCCAAAAGGAGGTTTTTTGTGAAGGACCTCCCAAATAATTGTTGCAAAATTGGACCAAATCATTTTTCAAAAATACTAGGACATATTAAATGAACAATTGACCAAATGGTTGGGTGTAAAAATTTTTGATCCACCTCTCATGAAAAAGACAAATATCCGCCGATTCAGTTGGAAGCGGGTCAAATTTGAACTGTAGCTGCCTCATAGTTTACTATATATTTTTTCCAAAAATCATTTATAGATACATAAGTATCTATTTCATCAGAGAAACACCAAAAACTTCCAAGATTCAACCACTAGCTAGGAACGGTCATTCCGGCCGTTTTGACCGCATTTTGAAACGGGCATAAAAAATTCAAAAAAATCAAAAAATTGGAAATCTTCGCATTGTGTCATCATATGTGGCCAAGTTCCCAGGAAAAATAACAAACTTGTAATACGGCAATTATTTTAAAAAAGTGTTCTCAGAAACGAGCTATGACGTGTGGAGATCGGTGGCTTTCAAGCCAAATGATCAGTCTTATGGCCACATTCATGGCATAGTTTGTTCAAATGATCTCATATTGTTCACAAGGGTGCATATTGGAATGGCAAACAATGTTGCCTAAGGAAGTTTTCATTTTCTTTGACGAAAAAACCATTTTCCATTTTTCGAGTGCCCGAAAGGAGGTTTTTTTGTGAAGGACCTCCCAAATAATTGTTGCAAAACTGGACCAAATCATTTTTATAAAATACTATGCCATATTTAATGCACAATTGACAAAATGGTTGGGTGTAAAAAGTTTTGATCCACCTCTGGTGAAAGAGACAAATTTCCGCCGATTCAGTTGGAAGCGGGTCATATTTGAACTGTAGCTGCCTCATAGTTTACTATATATTTTTTCAAAAAATCATTCTAGACACATAAGTATCTATTTAATCAGAGAAACACCAAAAAAATTCCAAGATCCAACCACTAGCTAGGAACGGTCATTCCCGCCGTTTTGACCGCATTTTGAAACGGGCATAAAAATTCAAAAAAAATCAAAAAAATTGGAAACGTTCGCATTGTGTCATCATATGTGGCCAAGTTCCCAGGAAAAATAACAAACTTGTAATACGGCAATTATTATAAAAAAGTGTTCTCAGAAACGAGCTATCATGTGTGGAGATCGATGGCTTTCAAGCCAAATGATCAATCATATGGCCACATTTATGGCATAGTTTGTTCAAATGATCTCATATTGTGCACAAGGGTGCATCTTGGAATGGCAAACAATGTTGCCTAAGGGAGTTTTCATTTTGTTTGGACGAAAAAACCATTTTTCATTTTTTGAGTGCCCAAAAGGATGTTTTTTTGTGAAGGACCTCCCAAATAATTGTTGCAAAATTGGACCAAATCATTTTTCAAAAATACTAGGACATATTTAATGCACAATTGACCAAATGGTTGGGTGTAAAACATTTTGATCCACCTCTCATGAAAAAGACAAATATCCGCCGATTCAGTTGGAAGCGGGTCAAATTTGAACTGTAGCTGCCTCATAGTTTACTATATATTTTTTCCAAAAATCATTTATAGATACATAAGTATCTATTTAATCAGAGAAACACCAAAAAATTCCAAGATTCAACCACTAGCTAGGAACGATCATTCCGGCCGTTTTGACCGCATTTTGAAACGGGCATAAAAAATTCAAAAAAATCAAAAAATTGGAAATATTCGCATTGTGTCATCATATGTGGCCAAGTTCCCAGGAAAAATAACAAACTTGTAATACGGCAATTATTTTAAAAAAGTGTTCTCAGAAACGAGCTATGACGTGTGGAGATCGGTGGCTTTCAAGCGAAATGATCAGTCTTATGGCCACATTCATGGCATAGTTTGTTCAAATGATCTCATATTGTTCACGAGGGTGCATATTGGAATGGCAAACAATGTTGCCTAAGGAAGTTTTAATTTTCTTTGACGAAAAAACCATTTTCCATTTTTTGAGTGCCCGAAAGGAGGTTTTTTTGTGAAGGACCTCCCAAATAATTGTTGCAAAACTGGAGCAAATCATTTTTATAAAATACTATGGCATATTTAATGCACAATTGACAAAATGGTTGGGTGTAAAAAGTTTTGATCCACCTCTGGTGAAAGAGACAAATTTCCGCCGATTCAGCTGGAAGCGGGTCAAATTTGAACTGTAGCTGCCTCATAGTTTACTATATATTTTTTCAAAAAAATCATTTCTAGATACATAAGTATCTATTTAATCAGAGAAACACCAAAAATTCCAAGATCCAACCACTAGCTAGGAACGGTCATTCCCCGTTTTGACCGCATTTTGAAACGGGCATAAAAATTCAAAAAATCAAAAATTGGAAACCTTCGCATTGTGTCATCATATGTGGCCAAGTTCCCAGGAAAATAACAAACTTGTAATACGGCAATTATTATAAAAAGTGTTCTCGAAACGAGCTATCATGTGTGGAGATCGATGGCTTTCAAGCCAAATGATCAATCATATGGCCACATTTATGGCATAGTTTGTTCAAATGATCTCATATTGTGCACAAGGGTGCATCTTGGAATGGCAAACAATGTTGCCTAAGGGAGTTTTCATTTTGTTTGGACGAAAAACCATTTTCATTTTTGAGTGCCCAAAAGGAGGTTTTTTGTGAAGGACCTCCCAAATAATTGTTGCAAAATTGGACCAAATCATTTTTCAAAATACTAGGACATATTTAATGCACAATTGACCAAATGGTTGGGTGTAAAAGTTTTGATCCACCTCTCATGAAAAAGACAAATATCCATGATTCAATTCACCGGGTCAAATTTGAACTGTAGCTGCCTCATAGTTTACTATATATTTTTCAAAAATCATTTATAGATACATAAGTATCTATTTAATCAGAGAAACACCAAAAATTCCAAGATTCAACAACTAGCTAGGAACGGTCATTCCGCCGTTTTGACCGCATTTTGAAACGGGCATAAAAATTCAAAAAATCAAAAATTGGAAATCTTCGCATTGTGTCATCATATGTGGCCAAGTTCCCAGGAAAATAACAAACTTGTAATACGGCAATTATTTTAAAAAGTGTTCTCGAAACGAGCTATGATGTGTGGAGATCGGTGGCTTTCAAGCCAAATGATCAGTCTTTTGGCCACATTCATGGCATAGTTTGTTCAAATGATCTCATATTGTTCACAAGGGTGCATATTGGAATGGCAAACAATGTTGCCTAAGGAAGTTTTCATTTTCTTTGACGAAAAACCATTTTCCATTTTTGAGTGCCCAAAGGAGGTTTTTTGTGAAGGACCTCCCAAATAATTGTTGCAAAACTGGACCAAATCATTTTATAAAATACTATGTCATATTTAATGCACAATTGACAAAATGGTTGGGTGTAAAAAGTTTTGATCCACCTCTGGTGAAAGAGACAAATTTCCGCCGATTCAGCTGGAAGCGGGTCAAATTTGAACTGTAGCTGCCTCATAGTTTACTATATATTTTTTCAAAAAATCATTTCTAGACACATAAGTATCTATTTAATCAGAGAAACACCAAAAATTCCAAGATTCAACCACTAGCTAGGAACGGTCATTCCGCCGTTTTGACCGCATTTTGAAACGGGCATAAAAATTCAAAAAATCAAAAAATTGGAAATCGTCAGCATTGTGTCATCATATGTGGCCAAGTTCCCAGGAAAAATAACAAACTTGTAATACGGCAATTATTATAAAAAAGTGTTCTCAGAAACGAGCTATCATGTGTGGAGATCGATGGCTTTCAAGCCAAATGATCAATCATATGGCCACATTTATGGCATAGTTTGTTCAAATGATCTCATATTGTGCACAAGGGTGCATCTTGGAATGGCAAACAATGTTGCCTAAGGGAGTTTTCATTTTTTTTGGACGAAAAACCATTTTCATTTTTGAGTGCCCAAAAGGATGTTTTTTTGTGAAGGACCTCCCAAATAATTGTTGCAAAATTGGACCAAATCATTTTTCAAAAATACTAGGACATATTTAATGCACAATTGACCAAATGGTTGGGTGTAAAACGTTTTGATCCACCTCTCATGAAAAAGACAAATATCCGCCGATTTAGTTGGAAGCGGGTCAAATTTGAACTGTAGCTGCCTCATAGTTTACTATATATTTTTTCCAAAAATCATTTATAGATACATAAGTATCTATTTAATCAGAGAAACACCAAAAAATTCCAAGATTCAACCACTAGCTAGGAACGGTCATTCCGGCCGTTTTGACCGCATTTTGAAACGGGCATAAAAATTTCAAAAAAATCAAAAAATTGGAAATCTTCGCATTGTGTCATCATATGTGGCCAAGTTCCCAGGAAAAATAACAAACTTGTAATACGGCAATTATTTTAAAAAAGTGTTCTCAGAAACGAGCTATGGCGTGTGGAGATCGGTGGCTTTCAAGCCAAATGATCAATCTTATGGCCACATTCATGGCATAGTTTGTTCAAATGATCTCATATTGTTCACAAGGGTGCATCTTGGAATGGCAAACAATGTTGCCTAAGGAAGTTTTCATTTTGTTTGGACGAAAAACCATTTTCCATTTTTGAGTGCCCAAAAGGAGGTTTTTTGTGAAGGACCTCCCAAATAATTGTTGCAAAATTGGACCAAATCATTTTTATAAAATACTAGGACATATTTAATGCACAATTGACCAAATGGTTGGGTGTAAAAGTTTTGATCCACCTCTCATGAAAGAGACAAATATCCATGATTCAATTTGAAGCGGGTCAAATTTGAACTGTAGCTGCCTCATAGTTTACTATATATTTTTTCCAAAAATCATTTATAGATACATAAGTATCTATTTAATCAGAGAAACACCAAAAAAATTCCAAGATTCAACCACTAGCTAGGAACGGTCATTCCGGCCGTTTTGACCGCATTTTGAAACGGGCATAAAAATTCAAAAAATCAAAAATTGGAAATCTTTGCATTGTGTCATCATATGTGGCCAAGTTCCAAGGAAAAATAACAAACTTGTAATACGGCAATTATTTTAAAAAGTGTTCTCGAAACGAGCTATGATGTGTGGAGATCGATGGCTTTCAAGCCAAATGATCAATCTTATGGCCACATTCATGGCATAGTTTGTTCAAATGATCTCATATTGTTCACAAGGGTGCATATTGGAATGGCAAACAATGTTGCCTAAGGAAGTTTTCATTTTCTTTGGACGAAAACCATTTTCCATTTTTCGAGTGCCCAAAAGGAGGTTTTTTGTGAAGGACCTCCCAAATAATTGTTGCAAAATTGGACCAAATCATTTTCAAAATACTATGACATATTTAATGCACAATTGACAAAATGGTTGGGTGTAAAAGTTTTGATCCACCTCTCATGAAAAAGACAAATATCCATGATTCACCGAAAGCGGGTCAAATTTGAACTGTAGCTGCCTCATAGTTTACTATATATTTTTCAAAAATCATTTATAGATACATAAGTATCTATTTAATCAGAGAAACACCAAAAATTCCAAGATCCAACCACTAGCTAGGAACGGTCATTCCGCCGCTTTGACCGCATTTTGAAACGGGCATAAAAATTCAAAAAATCAAAAATTGGAAATCTTTGCATTGTGTCATCATATGTGGCCAAGTTCCCAGAAAAATAACAAACTTGTAATACGGCAATTATTATAAAAAGTGTTCTCGAAACGAGCTATCATGTGTGGAGATCGATGGCTTTCAAGCCAAATGATCAATCATATGGCCACATTTATGGCATAGTTTGTTCAAATGATCTCATATTGTTCACAAGGGTGCATCTTGGAATGGCAAACAATGTTGCCTAAGGAAGTTTTCATTTTGTTTGGACGAAAAACCATTTTCCATTTTTGAGTGCCCAAAGGATGTTTTTTGTGAAGGACCTCCCAAATAATTGTTGCAAAATTGGACCAAATCATTTTTATAAAATACTATGTCATATTTAATGCACAATTGACAAAATGGTTGGGTGTAAAAAGTTTTGATCCACCTCTGGTGAAAGAGACAAATTTCCGCCGATTCAGCTGGAAGCGGGTCAAATTTGAACTGTAGCTGCCTCATAGTTTACTATATATTTTTCAAAAATCATTTATAGATACATAAGTATCTATTTAATCAGAGAAACACCAAAAAAAATTCCAAGATTCAACCACTAGCTAGGAACGGTCATTCCGCCGCTTTGACCGCATTTTGAAACGGGCATAAAAAATCAAAAAATCAAAAATTGGAAATCTTCGCATTGTGTCATCATATGTGGCCAAGTTCCCAGGAAAAATAACAAACTTGTAATACGGCAATTATTTTAAAAAAGTGTTCTCAGAAACGAGCTATCACGTGTGGAGATCGATGGCTTTCAAGCCAAATGATCAATCTTATGGCCACATTCATGGCATAGTTTGTTCAAATGATCTCATATTGTTCACAAGGTTGCATATTGGAATGGCAAACAATGTTGCCTAAGGAAGTTTTCATTTTGTTTGGACGAAAAACCATTTTCCATTTTTGAGTGCCCAAAGGAGGTTTTTTGTGAAGGACCTCCCAAATAATTGTTGCAAAATTGGACCAAATCATTTTATAAAATACTATTCCATATTTAATGCACAATTGACAAAATGGTTGGGTGTAAAAGTTTTGATCCACCTCTCATGAAAGAGACAAATTTCCATGATTCAATTTGGAAGTGGGTCAAATTTGAACTGTAGCTGCCTCATAGTTTACTATATATTTTTTAAAAATCATTTCTAGATACATAAGTATCTATTTAATCAGAGAAACACCAAAAAATTCCAAGATCCAACCACTAGCTAGGAACGGTCATTCCCGCCGTTTTGATCGCATTTTGAAACGGGCATAAAAAAAATCAAAAAAAATCAAAAAAAATGGAAACCTTCGCATTGTGTCATCATATGTGGCTAAGTTCCCAGGAAAAATAACAAACTTGTAATACGACAATTATTTTAAAAAAGTGTTCTCAGAAACGAGCTATCATGTGTGGAGATCGATGGCTTTCAAGCCAAATGATCAATCTTATGGCCACATTCATGGCATAGTTTGTTCAAATGATCTCATATTGTTCACAAGGGTGCATATTGGAATGGCAAACAATGTTGCCTAAGGAAGTTTTCATTTTCTTTGACGAGAAAACCATTTTCCATTTTTCGAGTGCCCGAAAGGAGGTTTTTTTGTGAAGGACCTCCCAAATAATTGTTGCAAAACTGGACCAAATCATTTTTATAAAATACTATGCCATATTTAATGCACAATTGACAAAATGGTTGGGTGTAAAAAGTTTTGATCCACCTCTGGTGAAAGAGACAAATTTCCGCCGATTCAGCTGGAAGCGGGTCAAATTTGAACTGTAGCTGCCTCATAGTTTACTATATATTTTTTCAAAAAATCATTTCTAGACACATAAGTATCTATTTAATCAGAGAAACACCAAAAAAATTCCAAGATCCAACCACTAGCTAGGAACGGTCATTCCCGCCGTTTTGACCGCATTTTGAAACGGGCATAAAAAATTCAAAAAAAATCAAAAAAATTGGAAACCTTCGCATTGTGTCATCATATGTGGCCAAGTTCCAAGGAAAAATAACAAACTTGTAATACGGCAATTATTATAAAAAAGTGTTCTCAGAAACGAGCTATCATGTGTGGAGATCGATGGCTTTCAAGCCAAATGATCAATCATATGGCCACATTTATGGCATAGTTTGTTCAAATGATCTCATATTGTGCACAAGGGTGCATCTTGGAATGGCAAACAATGTTGCCTAAGGGAGTTTTCATTTTGTTTGGACGAAAAAACCATTTTTCATTTTTTTAGTGCCCAAAAGGATGTTTTTTTGTGAAGGACCTCCCAAATAATTGTTGCAAAATTGGACCAAATCATTTTTCAAAAATACTAGGACATATTTAATGCACAATTGACCAAATGGTTGGGTGTAAAACGTTTTGATCCACCTCTCATGAAAAAGACAAATATCCGCCGATTCAGTTGGAAGCGGGTCAAATTTGAACTGTAGCTGCCTCATAGTTTACTATATATTTTTTCCAAAAATCATTTATAGATACATAAGTATCTATTTAATCAGAGAAACACCAAAAAATTCCAAGATTCAACCACTAGCTAGGAACGGTCATTCCGGCCGTTTTGACCGCATTTTGAAACGGGCATAAAAAATTCAAAAAAATCAAAAAATTGGAAATCTTTGCATTGTGTCATCATATGTGGCCAAGTTCCCAGGAAAAATAACAAACTTGTAATACGGCAATTATTTTAAAAAAGTGTTCTCAGAAACGAGCTATGACGTGTGGAGATCGGTGGCTTTCAAGCCAAATGATCATCTTATGGCCACATTCATGGCATAGTTTGTTCAAATGATCTCATATTGTTCACAAGGGTGCATATTGGAATGGCAAACAATGTTGCCTAAGGAAGTTTTCATTTTCTTTGACGAAAAACCATTTTCCATTTTTCGAGTGCCCAAAGGAGGTTTTTTGTGAAGGACCTCCCAAATAATTGTTGCAAAACTGGACCAAATCATTTTATAAAATACTATGCCATATTTAATGCACAATTGACAAAATGGTTGGGTGTAAAAGTTTTGATCCACCTCTCAGTGAAAGAGACAAATTTCCACTGATTCAGCTGGAAGCGGGTCAAAATTTGAACTGTAGCTGCCTCATAGTTTACTATATATTTTTTCAAAAAAATCATTTCTAGATACATAAGTATCTATTTAATCAGAGAAACACCAAAAAATTCCAAGATCCAACCACTAGCTAGGAACGGTCATTCCCGCCGTTTTGATCGCATTTTGAAACGGGCATAAAAAAATCAAAAAAAATCAAAAAAAATGGAAACCTTCGCATTGTGTCATCATATGTGGCTAAGTTCCCAGGAAAAATAACAAACTTGTAATACGGCAATTATTTTAAAAAAGTGTTCTCAGAAACGAGCTATCATGTGTGGAGATCGATGGCTTTCAAGCCAAATGATCAATCTTATGGCCACATTCATGGCATAGTTTGTTCAAATGATCTCATATTGTGCACAAGGGTGCATCTTGGAATGGCAAACAATGTTGCCTAAGGGAGTTTTCATTTTGTTTGGATGAAAAACCATTTTCATTTTTGAGTGCCCAAAGGAGGTTTTTATGTGAAGGACCTCCCAAATAATTGTTGCAAAATTGGACCAAATCATTTTTCAAAATACTAGGACATATTTAATGCACAATTGACCAAATGGTTGGGTGTAAAAGTTTTGATCCACCTCTCATGAAAAGACAAATTTCCACCGATTCACTTGGAAGCGGGTCAAATTTGAACTGTAGCTGCCTCATAGTTTACTATATATTTTTTCCAAAAATCATTTATAGATACATAAGTATCTATTTAATCAGAGAAACAACAAAAAAATTCCAAGATTCAACCTCTAGCTAGGAACGGTCATTCCGGCCGTTTTGACCGCATTTTGAAACGGGCATAAAAAATTCAAAAAAATCAAAAAATTGGAAATCTTCGCATTGTGTCATCATATGTGGCCAAGTTCCCAGGAAAAATAACAAACTTGTAATACGCAATTATTTTAAAAAAGTGTTCTCATAAACGAGCTATGACGTGTGGAGATCGGTGGCTTTCAAGCCAAATGATCAGTCTTATGGCCACATTCATGGCATAGTTTGTTCAAATGATCTCATATTGTTCACAAGGGTGCATATTGGAATGGCAAACAATGTTGCCTAAGGAAGTTTTTATTTTCTTTGACGAAAAACCATTTTCTATTTTTCGAGTGCCCGAAAGGAGGTTTTTTTGTGAAGCACCTCCCAAATAATTGTTGCAAAACTGGACCAAATCATTTTTATAAAATACTATACCATATTTAATGCACAATTGACAAAATGGTTGGGTGTAAAAAGTTTTGATCCACCTCTGGTGAAAGAGACAAATTTCCGCCGATTCAGCTGGAAGCGGGTCAAATTTGAACTGTAGCTGCCTCATAGTTTACTATATATTTTTTCAAAAAAATCATTTCTAGATACATAAGTATCTATTTAATCAGAGAAACACCAAAAAATTCCAAGATCCAACCACTAGCTAGGAACGGTCATTCCCGCCGTTTTGACCGCATTTTGAAACGGGCATAAAAAATTCAAAAAAAATCAAAAAAATTGGAAACCTTCGCATTGTGTCATCATATGTGGCCAAGTTCCCAGGAAAAATAACAAACTTGTAATACGGCAATTATTATAAAAAAGTGTTCTCAGAAACGAGCTATCATGTGTGAGATCGATGGCTTTCAAGCCAAATGATCAATCTTATGGCCACATTCATGGCATAGTTTGTTCAAATGATCTCATATTGTGCACAAGGGTGCATGTTGGAATGGCAAACAATATTCCTAAGGAGTTTTCATTTTGTTTGGAAGAAAAACCATTTTTCATTTTTTAGTGCCCAAAAGGAGGTTTTTTGTGAAGGACCTCCCAAATAATTGTTGCAAAATTGGACCAAATCATTTTTAAAATACTATGCCATATTTAATGCACAATTGACAAAATGGTTGGGTGTAAAAAGTTTTGATCCACCTCTGGTGAAAGAGACAAATTTCCGCCGATTCAGCTGGAAGCGGGTCAAATTTGAACTGTAGCTGCCTCATAGTTTACTATATATTTTTTCAGAAAATCATTTCTATAAACATAAGTATCTATTTAATCAGAGAAACACCAAAAAAATTCCAAGATCCAACCACTAGCTAGGAACGGTCATTCCCGCCGTTTTGACCGCATTTTGAAACGGGCATAAAAATTCAAAAAATCAAAAATTGGAAACCTTCGCATTGTGTCATCATATGTGGCCAAGTTCCCAGGAAAATAACAAACTTGTAATACGGCAATTATTATAAAAAGTGTTCTCGAAACGAGCTATCATGTGTGGAGATCGATGGCTTTCAAGCCAAATGATCAATCTTATGGCCACATTCATGGCATAGTTTGTTCAAATGATATCATATTGTGCACAAGAGTGCATCTTGGAATGGCAAACAATGTTGCCTAAGGAAGTTTTCATTTTGTTTGGACGAAAAACCATTTTCATTTTTGAGTGCCCAAAGGAGGTTTTTTGTGAAGGACCTCCCAAATAATTGTTGCAAAATTGGACCAAATCATTTTTCAAAAATACTAGGACATATTTAATGCACAATTGACCAAATGGTTGGGTGTAAAAAGTTTTGATCCACCTCTCAAGAAAAAGACAAATTTCCGCCGATTCAGTTGGAAGCGGGTCAAATTTGAACTGTAGCTGCCTCATAGTTTACTATATATTTTTTCCAAAAATCATTTATAGATACATAAGTATCTATTTAATCAGAGAAACACCAAAAAAATTCCAAGATTCAACCACTAGCTAGGAACGGTCATTCCGGCCGTTTTGACCGCATTTTGAAACGGGCATAAAAAATTCAAAAAAATCAAAAAATTGGAAATCTTCGCATTGTGTCATCATATGTGGCCAAGTTCCCAGGAAAAATAACAAACTTGTAATACGGCAATTATTTTAAAAAAGTGTTCTCAGAAACGAGCTATGATGTGTGGAGATCGATGGCTTTCAAGCCAAATGATCAATCTTATGGCCACATTCATGGCATAGTTTGTTCAAATGATCTCATATTGTTCACAAGGGTGAATATTGGAATGGCAAACAATGTTGCCTAAGGAAGTTTTTATTTTCTTTGACGAAAAACCATTTTCTATTTTTCGAGTGCCCGAAAGGAGGTTTTTTTGTGAAGCACCTCCCAAATAATTGTTGCAAAACTGGACCAAATCATTTTTATAAAATACTATACCATATTTAATGCACAATTGACAAAATGGTTGGGTGTAAAAAGTTTTGATCCACCTCTGGTGAAAGAGACAAATTTCCGCCGATTCAGCTGGAAGCGGGTCAAATTTGAACTGTAGCTGCCTCATAGTTTACTATATATTTTTTCAAAAAATCATTTCTAGATACATAAGTATCTATTTAAACAGAGAAACACCAAAAAAAATTCCAAGATCCAACCACTAGCTAGGAACGGTCATTCCCGCCGTTTTGACCGCATTTTGAAACGGGCATAAAAAATTCAGAAAAAATCAAAAAAATTGGAAACCTTCGCATTGTGTCATCATATGTGGCCAAGTTCCCAGGAAAAATAACAAACTTGTAATACGGCAATTATTATAAAAAAGTGTTCTCAGAAACGAGCCATCATGTGTGAGATCGATGGCTTTCAAGCCAAATGATCAATCTTATGGCCACATTCATGGCATAGTGTGTTCAAATGATATCATATTGTGCACAAGGGTGCATGTTGGAATGGCAAACAATATCTCCTAAGGGAGTTTTCATTTTGTTTGGAAGAAAAAACCATTTTTCATTTTTTGAGTGCCCAAAAGGAGGTTTTTTTGTGAAGGACCTCCCAAATAATTGTTGCAAAACTGGACCAAATCATTTTTATAAAATACTATGCCATATTTAATGCACAATTGACAAAATGGTTGGGTGTAAAAAGTTTTGATCCACCTCTGGTGAAAGAGACAAATTTCCGCCGATTCAGCTGGAAGCGGGTCAAATTTGAACTGTAGCTGCCTCATAGTTTACTATATATTTTTTCAAAAAAATCATTTCTAGATACATAAGTATCTATTTAATCAGAGAAACACCAAAAAAATTCCAAGATCCAACCACTAGCTAGGAACGGTCATTCCCGCGCTTTGACCGCATTTTGAAACGGGCATAAAAATTCAAAAAATCAAAAAATTGGAAACCTTCGCATTGTGTCATCATATGTGGCCAAGTTCCCAGAAAAATAACAAACTTGTAATACGGCAATTATTATAAAAAGTGTTCTCAGAAACGAGCTATCATGTGTGGAGATCGATGGCTTTCAAGCCAAATGATCAATCTTATGGCCACATTCATAGCATAGTGTGTTCAAATGATATCATATTGTGCAGAAGAGTGCATCTTGGAATGGCAAACAATGTTGCCTAAGGGAGTTTTCATTTTGTTTGGACGAAAAAACCATTTTTCATTTTTTGAGTGCCCAAAAGGAGGTTTTTATGTGAAGGACCTCCCAAATAATTGTTGCAAAATTGGACCAAATCATTTTTCAAAAATACTAGGACATATTTAATGCACAATTGACCAAATGGTTGGGTGTAAAAAGTTTTGATCCACCTCTCATGAAAAAGACAAATTTCCGCCGATTCAGTTGGAAGCGGGTCAAATTTGAACTGTAGCTGCCTCATAGTTTACTATATATTTTTTCCAAAAATCATTTATAGATACATAAGTATCTATTTAATCAGAGAAACACCAAAAAATTCCAAGATTCAACCACTAGCTAGGAACGGTCATTCCGGCCGTTTTGACCGCATTTTGAAACGGGCATAAAAAATTCAAAAAAATCAAAAAATTGGAAATCTTCGCATTGTGTCATCATATGTGGCCAAGTTCCCAGGAAAAATAACAAACTTGTAATACGGCAATTATTTTAAAAAAGTGTTCTCAGAAACGAGCTATGACGTGTGGAGATCGGTGGCTTTCAAGCCAAATGATCAGTCTTATGGCCACATTCATGGCATAGTTTGTTCAAATGATCTCATATTGTTCACAAGGGTGAATATTGGAATGGCAAACAATGTTGCCTAAGGAAGTTTTTATTTTCTTTGACGAAAAAACCATTTTCTATTTTTCGAGTGCCCGAAAGGAGGTTTTTTTGTGAAGGACCTCCCAAATAATTGTTGCAAAACTGGACCAAATCATTTTTATAAAATACTATGCCATATTTAATGCACAATTGACAAAATGGTTGGGTGTAAAAAGTTTTGATCCACCTCTCAAGAAAGAGACAAATTTCACCGATTCAAATTGGAAGCGGGTCAAATTTGAACTGTAGCTGCCTCATAGTTTACTATATATTTTTTCAAAAAATCATTTCTAGATACATAAGTATCTATTTAATCAGAGAAACACCAAAAAAATTCCAAGATCCAACCACTAGCTAGGAACGGTCATTCCCGCCGTTTTGACCGCATTTTGAAACGGGCATAAAGAATTCAAAAAAATCAAAAAAATTGGAAACCTTCACATTGTGTCATCATATGTGGCCAAGTTCCCAGGAAAAATAACAAACTTGTAATACGGCAATTATTATAAAAAAGTGTTCTCAGAAACGAGCCAGCATGTGTGAGATCGATGGCTTTCAAGCCAAATGATCAATCTTATGGCCACATTCATGGCATAGTGTGTTCAAATGATATCATATTGTGCACAAGGGTGCATGTTGGAATGGCAAACAATATCTCCTAAGGGAGTTTTCATTTTGTTTGGAAGAAAAAACCATTTTTCATTTTTTGAGTGCCCAAAAGGAGGTTTTTTTTGTGAAGGACCTCCCAAATAATTGTTGCAAAACTGGACCAAATCATTTTTATAAAATACCATGCCATATTTAATGCACAATTGACAAAATGGTTGGGTGTAAAAAGTTTTGATCCACCTCTGGTGAAAGAGACAAATTTCCGCCGATTCAGCTGGAAGCGGGTCAAATTTGAACTGTAGCTGCCTCATAGTTTACTATATATTTTTTCAGAAAATCATTTCTAGATACATAAGTATCTATTTAATCAGAGAAACACCAAAAAAATTCCAAGATCCAACCACTAGCTAGGAACGGTCATTCCCGCCGTTTTGACCGCATTTTGAAACGGGCATAAAAAATTCAAAAAAAATCAAAAAAATTGGAAACCTTCGCATTGTGTCATCATATGTGGCCAAGTTCCCAGGAAAAATAACAAACTTGTAATACGGCAATTATTATAAAAAAAGTGTTCTCAGAAACGAGCTATCATGTGTGGAGATCGATGGCTTTCAAGCCAAATGATCAATCTTATGGCCACATTCATGGCATAGTGTGTTCAAATGATATCATATTGTGCAGAAGAGTGCATCTTGGAATGGCAAACAATGTTGCCTAAGGGAGTGTTCATTTTGTTTGGACGAAAAAACCATTTTTCATTTTTTGAGTGCCCAAAAGGAGGTTTTTATGTGAATGGCCTCCCAAATAATTGTTGCAAAATTGGACCAAATCATTTTTCAAAAATACTAGGACATATTTAATGCACAATTGACCAAATGGTTGGGTGTAAAAAGTTTTGATCCACCTCTCATGAAAAGACAAATTTCCATGATTCAATTTGAAGCGGGTCAAATTTGAACTGTAGCTGCCTCATAGTTTATTATATATTTTTTCCAAAAATCATTTATAGATACATAAGTATCTATTTAATCAGAGAAACACCAAAAAAATTCCAAGATTCAACCACTAGCTAGGAACTGTCATTCCGGCCGTTTTGACCGCATTTTGAAACGGGCATAAAAAATTCAAAAAAATCAAAAAATTGGAAATCTTCGCATTGTGTCATCATATGTGGCCAAGTTCCCAGGAAAATAACAAACTTGTAATACGGCAATTATTTTAAAAAGTGTTCTCGAAACGAGCTATGACGTGTGGAGATCGGTGGCTTTCAAGCCAAATGATCAATCTTATGGCCACATTCATGGCATAGTTTGTTCAAATGATCTCATATTGTTCACAAGGGTGCATATTGGAATGGCAAACAATGTTGCCTAAGGAAGTTTTATTTTCTTTGACGAAAAAACAATTTTCTATTTTTCGAGTGCCCAAAGGAGGTTTTTTGTGAAGGACCTCCCAAATAATTGTTGCAAAACTGGACCAAATCATTTTATAAAATACTATGCCATATTTAATGCACAATTGACAAAATGGTTGGGTGTAAAAGTTTTGATCCACCTCTCATGAAAGAGACAAATTTCACCGATTCAATTGAAGCGGGTCAAATTTGAACTGTAGCTGCCTCATAGTTTACTATATATTTTTCAAAAATCATTTCTAGATACATAAGTATCTATTTAATCAGAGAAACACCAAAAAAATTCCAAGATCCAACCACTAGCTAGGAACGGTCATTCCCGCCGTTTTGACCGCATTTTGAAACGGGCATAAAAAATTCAAAAAAAATCAAAAAAATTGGAAACCTTCGCATTGTGTCATCATATGTGGCCAAGTTCCCAGGAAAAATAACAAACTTGTAATACGGCAATTATTATAAAAAAGTGTTCTCAGAAACGAGCCATCATGTGTGAGATCGATGGCTTTCACGCCATATGATCAATCTTATGGCCACATTCATGGCATAGTGTGTTCAAATGATATCATATTGTGCACAAGGGTGCATCTTGGAATGGCAAACAATATTGCCTAAGGGAGTTTTCATTTTTTTTGGAAGAAAAAACCAATTTTCATTTTTTGAGTGCCCAAAAGGAGGTTTTTTTGTGAAGGACCTCCCAAATAATTGTTGCAAAACTGGACCAAATCATTTTTAAAAAATACTATGCCATATTTAATGCACAGTTAACAAAATGGTTGGGTGTAAAAAGTTTTGATCCAGCTCTGGTGAAAGAGACAAATTTCCGCCGATTCAGCTGGAAGCGGGTCAAATTTGAACTGTAGCTGCCTCATAGTTTACTATATATTTTTTCCAAAAATCATTTATAGATACATAAGTATCTATTTAATCAGAGAAACACCAAAAAAAATTCAAGATTCAACCACTAGCTAGGAACGGTCATTCCGGCCGTTTTGACCGCATTTTGAAACGGGCATAAAAAATTCAAAAAAATCAAAAAATTGGAAATCTTCGCATTGTGTCATCATATGTGGCCAAGTTCCCAGGAAAAATAACAAACTTGTAATACGGCAATTATTTTAAAAAAGTGTTCTCAGAAACGAGCTATGACGTGTGGAGATCGGTGGCTTTCAAGCCAAATGATCAGTCTTATGGCCACATTCATGGCATAGTTTGTTCAAATGATCTCATATTGTTCACAAGGGTGCATATTGGAATGGCAAACAATGTTGCCTAAGGAAGTTTTTATTTTCTTTGACGAAAAAACCATTTTCTATTTTTCGAGTGCCCGAAAGGAGGTTTTTTTGTGAAGGACCTCCCAAATAATTGTTGCAAAACTGGACCAAATCATTTTTATAAAATACTATGCCATATTTAATGCACAATTGACAAAATGGTTGGGTGTAAAAAGTTTTGATCCACCTCTGGTGAAAGAGACAAATTTCCGCTGATTCAGCTGGAAGCGGTTCAAATTTGAACTGTAGCTGCCTCATAGTTTACTATATATTTTTTCAAAAAATCATTTCTAGATACATAAGTATCTATTTAATCAGAGAAACACCAAAAAAATTCCAAGATCCAACCACTAGCTAGGAACGGTCATTCCCGCCGTTTTGACCGCATTTTGAAACGGGCATAAAAAATTCAAAAAAAATTCAAAAAAATTGGAAACCTTCGCATTGTGTCATCATATGTGGCCAAGTTCCCAGGAAAAATAACAAATTTGTAATACGGCAATTATTATAAAAAAGTGTTCTCAGAAACGAGCTATCATGTGTGGAGATCGATGGCTTTCAAGCCAAATGATCAATCTTATGGCCACATTCATGGCATAGTGTGTTCAAATGATATCATATTGTGCAGAAGAGTGCATCTTGGAATGGCAAACAATGTTGCCTAAGGGATTTTTCATTTTGTTTGGACGAAAAAACCATTTTTCATTTTTTGAGTGCCCAAAAGGAGGTTTTTATGTGAAGGACCTCCCAAATAATTGTTTCAAAATTGGACTAAATCATTTTTCAAAAATACTAGGACATATTTAATGCACAATTGACCAAATGGTTGGGTGTAAAAAGTTTTGATCCACCTCTCATGAAAAAGACAAACTTCCGCCGATTCAGCTGGAAGCGGGTCAAATTTGAACTGTAGCTGCCTCATAGTTTACTATATATTTTTTCCAAAAATCATTTATAGATACATAAGTATCTATTTAATCAGAGAAACACCAAAAAAATTCCAAGGTTCAACCACTAGCTAGGAACGGTCATTCCGGCCGTTTTGACCGCATTTTGAAACGGGCATAAAAAATTCAAAAAAATCAAAAAATTGGAAATCTTCGCATTGTGTCATCATATGTGGCCAAGTTCCCAGGAAAAATAACAAACTTGTAATACGGCAATTATTTTAAAAAAGTGTTCTCAGAAACGAGCTATGACGTGTGGAGATCGGTGGCTTCCAAGCCAAATGATCAGTCTTATGGCCACATTCATGGCATAGTTTGTTCAAATGATCTCATATTGTTCACAAGGGTGCATATTGGAATGGCAAACAATGTTGCCTAAGGAAGTTTTTATTTTCTTTGACGAAAAAACCATTTTCTATTTTTCGAGTGCCCGAAAGGAGGTTTTTTTGTGAAGGACCTCCCAAATAATTGTTGCAAAACTGGACCAAATCATTTTTATAAAATACTATACCATATTTAATGCACAATTGACAAAATGGGTGGGTGTAAAAAGTTTTGATCCACCTCTGGTGAAAGAGACAAATTTCCGCCGATTCAGCTGGAAGCGGGTCAAATTTGAACTGTAGCTGCCTCATAGTTTACTATATATTTTTTCAAAAAATCATTTCTAGATACATAAGTATCTATTTAATCAGAGAAACACCAAAAAAAATTCCAAGATCCAACCACTAGCTAGGAACGGTCATTCCAGCCGTTTTGACCGCATTTTGAAACGGGCATAAAAAATTAAAAAAAAATCAAAAAAATTGGAAACCTTCGCATTGTGTCATCATATGTGGCCAAGTTCCCAGTAAAAATAACAAACTTGTAATACGGCAATTATTATAAAAAAGTGTTCTCAGAAACGAGCCATCATGTGTGAGATCGATGGCTTTCAAGCCAAATGATTAATCTTATGGCCACATTCATGGCATAGTGTGTTCAAATGATATCATATTGTGCACAAGGGTGCATCTTGGAATGGCAAACAATATTGCGTAAGGGAGTTTTCATTTTGTTTGGAAGAAAAAACCATTTTTCATTTTTTGAGTGCCCAAAAGGAGGTTTTTTTGTGAAGGACCTCCCAAATAATTGTTGCAAAACTGGACCAAATCATTTTTATAAAATACTATGCCATATTTAATGCACAATTGACAAAATGGTTGGGTGTAAAAAGTTTTGATCCACCTCTGGTGAAAGAGACAAATTTCCGCCGATTCAGCTGGAAGCGGGTCAAATTTGAACTGTAGCTGCCTCATAGTTTACTATATATTTTTTCAAAAAATCATTTCTAGATACATAAGTATCTATTTAATCAGAGAAATACCAAAAAAATTCCAAGATCCAACCACTAGCTAGGAACGGTCATTCCCGCCGTTTTGACCGCATTTTGAAACGGGCATAAAAATTTCAAAAAAAATCAAAAAAATTGGAAACCTTCGCATTGTGTCATCATATGTGGCCAAGTTCACACGAAAAATAACAAACTTGTAATACGGCAATTATTATAAAAAAGTGTTCTCAGAAACGAGCTATCATGTGTGGAGATCGATGGCTTTCAAGCCAAATGATCAATCTTATGGCCACATTCTTGGCATAGTGTGTTCAAATGATATCACATTGTGCACAAGGGTGCATCTTGGAATGGCAAACAATGTTGCCTAAGGGAGTTTTCATTTTGTTTGGACGAAAAAGCCATTTTTCATTTTTTGAGTGCCCAAAAGGAGGTTTTTTTGTGAAGGACCTCCCAAATAATTGTTGCAAAATTGGACCAAATCATTTTTATAAAATACTATGCCATATTTAATGCACAATTGACCAAATGGTTGGGTGTAAAAAGTTTTGATCCACCTCTCGTGAAAAAGAAAAATTTCGGCCGATTCAACTGGAAGCGGGTCAAATTTGAACTGTAGCTGCCTCATAGTTTACTATATATTTTTTCAAAAAATCATTTCTAGATACATAAGTATCTATTTAATCAGAGAAACACCAAAAAATTCCAAGATCCAACCACTAGCTAGGAACGGTCATTCCCGCCGTTTTGATCGCATTTTGAAACGGGCATAAAAAAATAAAAAAAAATCAAAAAAAATGGAAACCTTCGCATTGTGTCATCATATGTGGCTAAGTTCCCAGGAAAAATAACAAACTTGTAATACGGCAATTATTTTAAAAAAGTGTTCTCAGAAACGAGCTATCATGTGTGGAGATCGATGGCTTTCAAGCCAAATGATCAATCTTATGGCCACATTCATGGCATAGTTTGTTCAAATGATCTCATATTGTGCACAAGGGTGCATCTTGGAATGGCAAACAATGTTGCCTAAGGGAGTTTTCATTTTGTTTGGACGAAAAAACCATTTTTCATTTTTTGAGTGCCCAAAAGGAGGTTTTTATGTGAAGGACGTCCCAAATAATTGTTGCAAAATTGGACCAAATCATTTTTCGAAAATACTAGGACATATTTAATGCACAATTTACCAAATGGTTGGGTGTAAAATTTTTTGATCCACCTCTCTTGAAAAAGACAAATTTCCGCCGATTCAGCTGGATGCGGGTCAAATTTGAACTGTAGCTGCCTCATAGTTTACTATATATTTTTTCCAAAAATCATTTATAGATACATAAGTATCTATTTAATCAGAGAAACACCAAAAAAATTCCAAGATTCAACAACTAGCTAGGAACGGTCATTCCGGCCGTTTTGACCGCATTTTGAAACGGGCATAAAAAATTCAAAAAAATCAAAAAATTGGAAATCTTCGCATTGTGTCATCATATGTGGCCAAGTTCCCAGGAAAAATAACAAACTTGTAATACGGCAATTATTTTAAAAAAGTGTTCTCAGAAACGAGCTATGACGTGTGGAGATCGGTGGCTTTCAAGCCAAATGATCAGTCTTATGGCCACATTCATGGGATAGTTTGTTCAAATGATCTCATATTGTTCACAAGAGTGCATATTGGAATGGCAAACAATGTTGCCTAAGGAAGTTTTTATTTTCTTTGACAAAAAAACCATTTTCTATTTTTCGAGTGCCCGAAAGGAGGTTTTTTTGTGAAGGACCTCCCAAATAATTGTTGCAAAACTGTACCAAATCATTTTTATAAAATACTATGCCATATTTAATGCACAATTGACAAAATGGTTCGGTGTAAAAAGTTTTGATCCACCTCTGGTGAAAGAGACAAATTTCCGCCGATTCAGCTGGAAGCGGGTCAAATTTGAACTGTAGCTGCCTCATAGTTTACTATATATTTTTTCAAAAAATCATTTCTAGATACATAAGTATCTATTTAATCAGAGAAACACCAAAAAAATTCCAAGATCCAACCACTAGCTAGGAACGGTCATTCCCGCCGTTTTGACCGCATTTTGAAACGGGCATAAAGAATTCAAGAAAAATCAAAAAAATTGGAAACCTTCGCATTGTGTCATCATATGTGGCCAAGTTCCCAGGAAAAATAACAAACTTGTAATACGACAATTATTATAAAAATGTGTTCTCAGAAACGAGCCATCATGTGTGAGATCGATGGCTTTCAAGCCAAATGATCAATCTTATGGCCACATTCATGGCATAGTTTGTTCAAATAATATCATATTGTGCACAAGGGTGAATCTTGGAATGGCAAACAATATTTCCTAAGGGAGTTTTCATTTTGTTTGGAAGAAAAAACCATTTTTCATTTTTTGAGTGCCCAAAAGGAGGTTTTTTTGTGAAGGACCTCCCTAATAATTGTTGCAAAACTGGACCAAATCATTTTTATAAAACACTATGCCATATTTAATGCACAATTGACAAAATGGTTGGGTGTAAAAAGTTTTGATCCACCTCTGGTGAAAGAGACAAATTTCCGCCGATTCAGCTGGAAGCGGGTCAAATTTGAACTGTAGCTGCCTCATAGTTTACTATATATTTTTTCAAAAAATCATTTCTAGATACATAAGTATCTATTTAATAAGAGAAACACCAAAAAAATTCCAAGATCCAACCACTAGCTAGGAACGGTCATTCCCGCCGTTTTGACCGCATTTTGAAACGAGCATAAAAAATTCAAAAAAAATCAAAAAAAATTGGAAACCTTCGCATTGTGTCATCATATGTGGCCAAGTTCCTAGAAAATAACAAACTTGTAATACGGCAATTATTTTAAAGAAGTGTTCTCAGAAACGAGCCATCATGTGTGGAGATCGATGGCTTTCAAGCCAAATGATCAATCTTATGGCCACATTCATGGCATAGTGTGTTAAAATGATATCATATTGTGCACAAGGGTGCATCTTGGAATGGCAAACAATGTTGCCTAAGGGAGTTTTCATTTTGTTTGGAAGAAAAAACTATTTTTCATTTTTTGAGTGCCCAAAAGGTGGTTTTTTTGTGAAGGACCTCCCAAATAATTGTTGCAAAATTGGACCAAATCATTTTTATAAAATACTATGCCATATTTAATGCACAATTGACCAAATGGTTGGGTGTAAAAAGCTTTGATCCACCTCTCATGAAAAAGACAAATTTCCGCCGATTCAGCTGGAAGCGGGTCAAATTTGAACTGTAGCTGCCTCATAGTTTACTATATATTTTTTCAAAAAATCATTTCTAGATACATAAGTATCTATTTAAACAGAGAAACACCAAAAAATTCCAAGATCCAACCACTAGCTAGGAACGGTCATTCCCGCCGTTTTGACCGCATTTTGAAACGGGCATAAAAAATTTCAAAAAAAATCAAAAAAAATTGGAAACCTTCGCAATGTGTCATCATATGTGGCCAAGTTCCCAGGAAAAATAACAAACTTGTAATACGGCAATTATTTTAAAAAAGTGTTCTCAGAAACGAGCTATCATGTGTGGAGATCGATGGCTTTCAAGCCAAATGATCAATCTTATGGCCAGATTCATGGCATAGTGTGTTCAAATGATATCATATTGTGCACAAGGGTGCATCTTGGAATGGCAAACAATGTTGCCTAAGGGAGTTTTCATTTTGTTTGGACGAAAAAACCATTTTTCTTTTTTTGAGTGCCCAAAAGGAGGTTTTTTTGTGAAGGACCTCCCAAATAATTCTTGCAAAATTAGACCAAATCATTTTTATAAAATACTAGGACATATTTAATGCAGAGACCAAATGGTTGGGTGCAAAAAGTTTTGATCCACCTCTCGTGAAAAAAACAAATTTCTGCCGATTTAGTTGGAAGCGGGTCAAATTTGTACTGCAGCTGCCTTGTTGTTTGCTATTTATTTTTTCCAAAAATCATTTCTAGGTACATAAGTATCTATTTCATCAGAGAAACACCAAAAAATTTCCAAGATTCAACCACTATCTAGGAACGGTCATTCCTGCCGTTTTGACCGCATTTTGAAACGACATAAAAAATTCAAAAAAAAATCAAAAAATTGGGAAACCTTTGCATTGTGTCATTATATGTGGCCAAGTTCCCAGGAAAAATAACAAACTTGTAATACGGCAATTATTTTAAAAAAGTGTTCTCAGAAATGAGCTATCATCTCTAAAGATTCATGGCTTTCAAGCCAAATGGTCAATCTTATGGCCACATTCATGGCATAGTTTGTTCAAATGATCTCATATTGTGCATAAGGGTGCATATTGGAATGGCAAACAATGTTGCCTAAGGAAGTTTTCATTTTCGTTGGACAAAAAAACCATTTTCCATTTTTCGAGTGCCCGAAAGGAGGTTTTTTTGTGAAGGAACTACCAAATAATTGTTGCAAAATTGGACCAAATCATTTTTATAAAATACTAGGCCATATTTAATGCACAATTGACAAAATGGTTGGATGTAAAAAAAATTATCCACCTCTCGTGAAAAAGACAAATTTCTGCCGATTCAGATGGAAGCGGGTCAAATTTGAACTGCAGCTGCCTCATAGTTTGCTATTTATTTTTTCCAAAAATCATTTCTAGTTACATAAGGACCTATTTAATCATAAATACATGGTTTGGTGGCGATACGTCGAGGTTTGGGCGGTGGCCAAGGGCCCCAACTCTAGAGCGCCAGAACTCAAGATGTTCGCCCGCATGGTCACCTCGTGACCGTGGCGTTGCCATGTGTTCTGGGCGGCCTAGGCATGTCTAGTGGGTTGGGCACTCCCCAGGTTGGTGCTAGGAAGAAATTTACAACATAAGATTCTCACGAGGAGACTGATCGATGCTCAAACATGAATTAGCAGCCAAGTGTTTGATTAGCGGTACGGGAAATGTACATGGCTATTGGGCGTAAGTTTTGGCTGAGGATGATCAGTTACTAAGAAGACCTTCTTCACAAATTTTCAGCTCAAAAGGAGGAGCCTAGGTGGTACTTGCTTTGCAAACCACCACACTGGACATAAATACGAACGTTGAAGCTCGGCTCAAAATAATGAATGGATTGAGCTGGCATTTGGTGGAGGATGGTTATTTGGGCATAGAAAAGCACTGTAGAAAATGGATACTATTTGGACATGCCAAAGTGGTACTTCCTTCACAAACTGTTACTCTGAATGAATAGGAAAATGAATATTTTGAATTATTTTGAACTAGGCAAGGAAGATTTTTACATATTTGACGAAGATATGACCCAAAGAATTTATGAGATTTTTTTGGGAATTTTGGGAATGACAGAAATATAGGTTGCTTCATAACGTAGGGCGAAAACTGCCACATGGACATGACACATAGGCAAAACTGATGAGGTGGCGCCAAGTCATAGCAACCCACCACAATTTACAAGGCTATGACCATCTATATTGGTCGTTAACAACTAGAAATAAGGCAGCGGACTAGCGTTGTTTGCTTTATGACCATTTCGTGTAAGGAAATTACAACCTTTCTGACCAAAATGGTCGCAATGGTTTAGGGTTCGGAGCCCCCCGAACAGCTTTTGACCAATTGGTCTGAAATGGTCATAGATCTATGACCAATTCTTCCAGGGTCACTAAGAGAAGGTCACTAGTTGACATATTTCTTGTAGTGGGAGAGAAGGGAGGCGAGGGCCGACGGTCGGGGCGAGCGCCCGGGTCGGGGCGAAGCGCCGGCGCTGGTCGGGGCGAGGGCTGGTCGGGGCGAGCGCTGGTCGGAGTCGGGGCGAGGGCTGGTCGGGGCGCAGCGCCGGTCGGAAGAAGCGCCGCCGAGTCGGGGCGAGTGCCGGGCGGGTCGGGCAGCAGCAAAGGCGACGGGAAGAGAGAGGGGATTTGGGGGAAAGGCGGGATGAAGCCAAGAGTGAGAATTTTGGTTATGGACGAAAAGCGAGCGATTTGGGCAAAACGCGCTGCTACTACCTTCAGTAGTTGTAGCGCTTTACACGAAATGCGCTACTACTAACTTCGCTACTTCCAGTTTTCCTTTTTATTTTCCTTTATTTTATCCCACTTTTATTTCCCGAGGGCAGTGAACGAAGGGAGGGCGATATATATTGCATCATTTGACGGTTAAATATGTATGCAAAATAGGAACATATATATTACACATCATTGGACCCATGCATAATAATGGCTAAGTGTGTATACAAAATAGGAACATATATATATATATATATATATATATATATATATATATATATATATATATTACATCATTTGACCGATAACATACGTTTCCTCAGTGCTGACGTTTTCATTTTTGAGTCAGCTTCTTTCCCTTCTTGTTCGTCGAAGAATAATTGAGCCACTCATTGTGACTTTGCCTTTTCCATGGAGTACGATTTTTCTTAGGTAATGTCATATTGATTCTTCTTTTGACGATACTTCATCATCATCGCTATCTTCCCTCATTGGGTTGCCGATTGATCATAGTCTTCCTCGTTGGCGACTCCATCCATTCCAATGATGTTCCTTTTGCCTCTCCCGACGACAACACGGCCGGATTATGCTGGTCGTTATGAAGAAGCATTGTGTCACGTGATTAGCGTGTACCCATGGCTCGTTTTTTGCGATAGCGTTCACGGTAGCGCTCTTGGCGTCGGGTATAGTCATGGTAGTGAAAATCCGTCTTTCTCTTTCGACATTCTTAGCCCATCTGACATGGAACATCGTCGTGTTGTGCAGTCCAGAGTAGTCATGCTCCCAGATCTCCTTGACCCTTCCATAAAATCGTTCAGTTGCGCCGTTGTCGCTACCGGTTATGCATTCCATCGTCACCCCTGAGTTCTGATCATCACTGTCCATATCTTTGGCCTCCGTGTAGAACGTGTATCCGTTGATATCATATGCCCGATAGGTTACGAGGTTGGGTGAGGGCCATGTGCTAAGGCGATATGAGCAATCCGTCTTAGATCCTTCCTCCGGAGGATTAGCGATAATATGCTCTTTGAACCAATGCAGAAAGTGGAGTTGTGCTCTCTAGTAACATCGGCGTCCGTCCTGCATACCCCCGGTCACGATACTTCTTTGCGATAACTTCTTTGTGCAAAGGCCACGAAAGGATCTACCTCGCCTAGGTGTTGTAGCACTACCAAGTTTGCTCACAAAGTCGCTGCGTCGATCTGAGTATGCCACGCAGTTCCTCATGATCACAGTAAAGGACTATCTGTAACATCCCAAATTTTCAATTTGGCATGTTATACATAGGTCATCCATGCATACCATATTTTATTGCATTCTCGTTTGCCATCCTCGAAAATCCTAAGCAACTCAAGGACCCTCGAGAGAGTTGGGGATTTTTTCGATTTTCATATTTGAATTTTATCAAATAATGAAAGACGAGGATATTGATTTTATTATTTTCTCTCCGGAAAAATATTTCATTTTAAATAAATAAATGAGGGAGATAATATGACTTCTCCAAAATAATTGAAATATCGGAGGAAAAATTTTAAAATCATTATTTGGTTTTTATTTGATTTTATTTGGAATTTTAATTGCCTAGAAAATTTTGCATGCTTTAAAAGTTGCATTTTAGGGGCCAAGAAAAGTTCATCTAGTTCTAAATATTTTATTTAGACGGAGAAAACTTGTTTTGGAATTTTTAGATTTTATTTATTTTTCTAGGATTTTTTATTATTTTCATGAATGATTTAAAAAATGGATTCATACCGATCGGGCCAAAGGCCCAGCCGAGCCAGCCGTCCTTCACCGCCGCTTTCCCCACGCTACCGCCGCATGACACGGATGTCGAGGGCGAGTCCGAGCCGGACTCCACCCCGGCGCCTTTCCCCAAGCCGAGCCGCCGCCCTTCCCAAGCCGCCGACCGCCCTCCTATAAATGCCGCCGCCCGCCGCCACACCACCGCCTCGCCACCACCCAAGCCGCCGCCAGAGCCCCAAGCCGAGCCGCCGAGCCCTCTCGCCGAGCCGCCGCCGCCTGCCTCGCCGCCCACCCGAACCCGCGAGCCGCCCGCCCGCACGGATGCGCCTCGCGGAGGTACCCGACCCGCCGCGGTTTTTAAAGAAAACCTTCGTTTTTTTATAAAACCCTAGATCGTTTTTTTATATATATAGATCGGTTTATTTACTTAGGGAACGTCGGTTCGTCCGTTCGTTCTAACGAACACGTTCACTGTTTAGTTTCTGTTAACGAACGTTCGTTCGTTTAGCAGTTCGTCGCTTTTCTGAACCGATTTTCAAACCTGTTTATCTTTTCGCTCGTTTATCGGAATCAGGCGATTCAAGTGCCTGGAGTTTCATCTCGAAACCCTCTTTCCGAATAATCAACTTAAACCAGTTTTTATCCTTGTAAAATTTGACCCTAGTTCAGATTAGTAAACGGACCCTATTTCTTTCGCCGTTTGAGTTTTGTTGTTCTGTTTGGTTTGATTCTTTTTGCAAGCCGGAGTTCTTAAGTTGAACTCTCCGGTCAACCTCTTTCAGTTGAAGTTTCGTTTGTGCATCTTTGCTTGTTTACTTATGTATGTATTGTTTGCTTGCGATAGAATTTCCGGAGTGCGAAGCGTGTTACTACGAGTCTCTAGGATTCACGGATCGTCAGCAAGGCAAGTAACACTTGATCATACCTTTTCATACCCAGTTTTTATGCATTAGCTCAACCCTCCAACATTGCATGATTAGGATGGCATTAATTTGTGGGTTGGGAAGTAGATGATGAGGTAGGAACCTATTGCCCGGTTACTTTCAAACCCTTGGGAGTTACTTCTATGTTATGCTTACATTGCCATGCTATGCTCGTAGACGTGGTTTGGATTTGAGAGATATTCACGACAGATGTGAGATTATTAATTAATGGTTTACTTTAAGGTGGCAACTTAAATACACATCTGGTGGATTGAGGCACCGGGGAACCCAAAGTTGTCTATTTGTTTTGAAATCCCGGGTACCCGTGTGATCTTCCTATGGACCGCCACCTGTGCTCAAAGGGAACTGAGATTATTCATGCTAGAAACTTCCGTGCAGCCACAAGCTATTATGGGCTCTAGCATAGTTGAGTAAGTTACGTGAAGCTCTCAAGAGGTAGGTCAGCAGGTAGTGGGTTTCATAGGTTTGGTATGATCTATTCGAGTAGAGAGTTAATGTTTCGAAAGATCGTGTCTCGGTCATCCGCTTCTCAAACACCATGCAGTCGAGAAATCAACGGAGGCGATCGAGTCTTGTGGGGAAAAGTGCGCAAACCTCTCGCAAAGTGTACAATCTAATCATGGTTAGCCGCTTCCCGGTTATGGACAATTTGAGTATCTAGTACTTGAGTATTCACATGTATCTCATCACTCTAAATTAATATTGCTGGGTTGTTAATCACTTTAATTGGGATTGAGTTGGGGTTATACCTTCTCAATGATGTTTCAACCACCATGATAGTTAAAGTAAAATTTATTCCTTTGATGTAGGGAAAATTGGCTTTTCGAAAACTGTAACCATAGAGCTTTCCACCAGCCATATATGCATGTAGTATAGCTTATTCTTTCATTACTCTATGTGTTACATTGCCAGATATTCCATGTGCTGACCTGTTCTTGGGCTGCAACGTATTATGTTGCAGACTTTTCGACGAGGAGTAAGGATGGTAGGTTGTTGCCGTGCAGCTCGCTTATGCCGTTGGAGTTGATGGACTCACTTTACCTTCCAAGCCTTCCGCTGTTATCGCATTAGATGGCCTTAAGCCATATTATTGTAATAAGTTCTCTTTGAGACATTCGATGTAATAAGTGTGTGATTGCTACTCTGTTATAAACCCTTCGAGTAATCGTGTGTGTCAAGATTATCGATCCAGGATGACATGTATACGTAGACTTGACCATCTCGAGGTCGGGTCGCTACAAGATGGTATCGAGCACACGCCGAGAGTAGGACATGACCACTAAGATAAAACCATAGGTCACTCCTCTCTACTCATTTCTGACCTCTCCATTTTTCCACTCTTTAGGATGACGGAGATGAAGTACAAGTTTGCCCAACCGGATGAAGACACACCTTCGGACGCCACTTGAAGGAAGTCACTAGGTACCGAATATTGGAATACCAAGCTGTTGGGGAACGAGTAATTTCAAAAATTTTCCTACGATCACGCAAGACCATGGTGATGGCATAGCAACGAGAGGGAGAGTGTCCGTCCACGCACTCGTGAGACCGAAAGCGGAAGCGTTATAACAACGCTGTTGATGTAGTCGACGCCTTCACGATCCGACCGATCCAAGCACCGAACGACGGCACCTCCGAGTTCTCGCACACGCTCAGCTCGATGACGATCCCCGGACTCGATCCAGCAAAGTGTCGGGATGAGTTCCACAAGACGACGGCGTGGTGGACGATGTTGATGCTCCACCGACGCAGGGCTTTGCCTAAGCTCCGCGACGATATGACTTCTCCGCGCAGGCTTCGCCTAAGCTCCGCGACGATATGACCGAAGTGGAATATGGTGGAAGGGGCACCGCACACGGCTAAGGAAAGATCCGAGATCAACTTGTGTGTCATGGGGTGCCCCTGCCCCGTATATAAAAGGAGACTAGGGGTGCGGCCGGCCTAGGAGAGGCACGCCGAGGAGTCCTACTCCCACCGGAGTAGGACTTCCCTCTCCTAGTTGGAGTAGGATTGGGAGGGGAAGAGGGAAGGCGCGCCTCTCTCTTGTCCTATTCGGACTAGAGGGGAGGGGGCGCAGCCCACCTGGCCGGCCCTTCCTCTTCTCCCTTGTGGCCCATGAAGGCCCATATACCCCCGGGGTTCCGTAACCCCCTGTTCCGAGAATATCCTGTTTTCACTGAACCCTTCCAAGTCCAAACATAGGCTTCCAATATATCAATCTTTATGTCTCGACCATTTCGAGACTCCTCGTCATGTCCGTGATCACATCCGGACTCAACAAACTTCGTGCATTAATACTTATAAACTCATAATGAACTGTCATCAAAACGTTAGCGTGCGGACCCTACGGGTTCGAGAACTATGTAGACATGACCTAGAACCATTCTCGGTCAATAACCAATAGCGGAACCTGGATGCCCATATTGGTTCCTACATATTCTACGAAGATCTTTATCGGTCAAACCGCATAACGACATACGTTGTTCCTTTGTCATCGGTATGTTACTTACCCGAGATTCGATCGTCGGTATCCAATACCTAGTTCAATCTCGCTACGGTAAGTCTCTTCACTCGCTCCGTAATACATCATCTCACAACTAACTCATTAGTTGTAATGCTTGCAAGGCTTAAGTGATGTGTATTACCGAGAAGGCTCGAGATACCTCTCCGACAATCGGAGTGACAAAACCTAATCTCAAATACGCCAACCCAACAAGTACCTTTGGAGACACCTGTAGTACTCCTTTATAATCACCCGATTCGCCAGACGCTTTGGTAGTACCAAAGTGTTCCTCCGTAAACGGAGTTGCATAATCTCATAGTTATAGGAACATGTATGGGTCATGAAGAAAGCATTAACATACTAAACGATCAAGTGTTAAGCTAACGGAATGGGTCATGTCAATCAGATCATTCAACCAATGATGTGACCTTGTTAATCAAATAACAACTCCTTGTTCATGGTTAGGAAACATAACCATCTTTGATTAACAAGCTAGTCAAGTAGAGGCATACTAGTGACATACTGTTTGTCTATATATTCACACATGTATTATGTTTCCGGTTAATACAATTCTAGCATGAATAATAAACATTTATCATGATATAAGGAAATAAATAATAACTTTTATTATTGCCTCTAGGGCATATTTCCTTCAGTCTCCCACTTGCACTAGAGTCAATAATCTAGATTACAAAGTAATGATCCTCACACCCATGGAGTCTTGGTGCTGTTCATGTTTTGCTCGTGGAAGAGGCTTAGTTAACGGGTCTGCAACATTCAGATCCGTATGTATTTTGCAAATCTCTATGTCTCCCACTTGGACTTGGTCCCAATGGAATTGAAGCGTCTCTTGATATGCTTGGTCCTCTTGTGAAATCTGGATTCCTTTGCCAAGGCAATTGCACCAAGATTGTCACGGAAGATCTTCATCGGTCCCGATGCACTAGGTATGACACCTAGATCGGTAATGAACTCTTTCATCCAGACTCCTTCATTCGCTGCTTCAAGCAGCTATGTACTCCGCTTCACATGTAGATCCCGCCACGACGCTTTGTTTAGAACTGCACCAACCGACAGCTCCACCGCTTAATAAAAACACGATCCGGTTTGCGATTTAGAATCGTCCGGATCGGTGTCAAAGCTTGCATCGACGTAACCATTTACGACTAGCTCTTTGTCACCTCCATATACGAGAAACATATCCTTAGTCCTTTTCGTATTTCAGGATGTTCTTGACCGCTGTCCAAAGGATCCACTCGATTACTTTGGTACCTTCCTGCCAAGCTTACAGCTAAGCATACGTCAGTCCGGTACACAAGATTGCATACATGATAGAGCCTATGGCTGAAGCATAGGAACATCTTTCATTTTCTCTCTATCTTCTGCTGTGGTCGGGCATTGAGTCCGACTCAATCTTACACCTTGTAATACAGGTAAAAACCTTTCTTTGCTCGATCCATTTTGAACTTTTTCAAAACTTTATCAAGGTATGTGCTTTGTGAAAGTCCAATCAAGCGCCTTGATCTATCTCTATAGATCTTGATGCCCAATATGTAAGCAGCTTCACCGAGGTCTTTCATTGAAAAACTTTTATTCAAGTATCCTTTATGCTATCCAGAAATTCTATATCATTTCCAATCAATAATATGTCGTCCACATATAATATTAGAAATGCTACAGAGCTCCCACTCACTTTCTTGTAAATACAAAGCTCCAAAGTCTCAGATAAACCCATATGCTTTGATCACACTATCAAAGCGCTTATTCCAACTCCGAGAGGCTTGCACTGCACCATAAATTGATCGTTGGAGCTTGCACACTTTGTTAGCACCCTTTGGATCGACAAAACCTTCTGGTTGCATCATATACAACTCTTCTTCTAGAAATCCATTCAAGAATGCAGTTTTACATCCATTTGCCAAATTTCATAATCATAAAATGCGGCAATTGCTAACATGATTCGGACAGACTTAAGCATCGCCACGGGTGAGAAAGTCTCATCGTAGTCAACCCCTTGAACTTGTCGAAAACCTTTCGCAACAAGTCGAGCTTTGTAGACAGTTATATTACCATCAGCGTCGCCTTGTTCTTAAAGATCCATTTATTTTCAATGGCTTGCCGATCATCGGCAAGTCAACCAAAGTCCATACTTTGTTCTCATACATGGATCCCATCTCAGATTTCATGGCTTCCAGCCATTTTGCGAATCTGGGCTCACCATCGCTTCTTCATAGTTCGTAGGTTCGCCATGGTCAAGTAACATGACTTCCGAATAGGATTACCGTACCACTCGTGCGTATTTTACTCTGGTTGACCTCGAGGTTCAATAGTAACTTGATCTCAAGCTTCATGATCATCATCATTAGTTTCTTCTCTAATTGGTGTAGTTGTCACAGAACCATTTCTTGTGATGAACTACTTTTCAATAAGGGAGCAGATATGCTTATCTCATCAAGTTCTACTTTCCTCCCACTCACTTCTTTCGAGAGAAACTCCTTCTCTAGAAAGGATCCGAATTTAGCAACGAAAATCTTGCCTTCAGATCTGTGATAGAAGGTGTACCCAACAGTCTCCTTTGGGTATCCTATGAAGACACATTTTTCCGATTTGGGTTCGAGCTTATCTGGTTGAAGTTTCTTTACATAAGCATCGCAGCCCCAAACTTTAAGAAACGACAACTTTGGTTTCTTGCCAAACCACAGTTCATAAGGCGTCGTCTCAACGGATTTTGACGGTGTCCTATTTAACGTGAATGCGGCCGCCTCTAAAGCATAACCCCAAAACGATAGCGGTAAATCGGAAATAGACATCATAGATCGCACCATATCTAGTAAAGTACGACACGACGCTCGACACACCATTTCTCTATGGTGTTCCGGTATGGAGTTGCTAAACTATTCCACATTGTTTCAAATGTAAACCAAACTCAGAACTCAAATATTCTCCTCCACGATCAGATCGTAGAAACTTTATTTTCTTGTTACGATGATTTTCCACTTCACTCTGAAATTCTTTGAACTTTTCAAATGTTTCAGATTTGTGTTTCATTAAGTAGATATACCCATATCTGCTCAAATCATCTGTGAAGGTGAGAAAATAACGATACCCGCCAAAGGCCTCAACATTCATTGGACCACAAACATCAAGATGTATGATTTCCAACAAATCAGTTGCTCGCCCATAGTTCCGAGAACGGCGTTTTGGTCATCTTGCCCATGAGGCACGGTTCGCAAGTACCAAGTGATTCATAATCAAGTGATTCCGTAAGCCCATCAAGATGGAGTTTCTTCATGCGTTTTACACCGATATGACCTAAACGGCAAGTGCCACAAATAAGTTGCACTATCATTATCAACTCTGCATCTTTTGGCTTCAACATTATGAATGTGTGTATCACTCATCCGAGATTCAACAAGAATAGACCATTCTTCAAGGGTGCATGACCATAAAAGATATTACTCATATAAATAGAACAACCATTATTCTCTGATTTAATGAATAACCGCCTCGCATTAAACAAGATCCAGATATAATGTTCATGCTCAACGCTGGCACCAAATAACAATTATTTAGGTCTAAAACTAATCCCAAGGTAGATGTAGAGGTAGCGTGCCGACCGCGATCACATCGACTTTGGAACCATTTCCAACGCCAAGATCGTCACCTCGTCCTTAGCCAATCTTCGCTAATCCGTAGTTCCTGCTTCGAGTTGCAAATATTAGCAATGTAACCAGATCAAATACCTGTGTACTATCATGAGTATTAGTAAGGTACACATCAATAACATGTATATCACATATACCTTTGATCACCTTGCCATCCTTTTATCCGCCAAATACTTGGGGCAGTTCCGCTTCCGAGGTCCAGTTTGCTTGCAGTAAAACACTCGGGCTTGTGCTTAGGTCCAGACTTGGGTTTCTTCTCCGAGCAGCAACTTGCTTGCTGTTCTTTTGAAGTTTCCTTCTTCTTCCCTTTGCCCTTTTCTTGAAACTAGTGGTCTTGTTGATCATCAACACTTGATGCTCTTTCTTGATTTCTACCTCCGCTGCTTTTAGCATCGCTAAGAGCTCAGAATTGTCTTAGTCATCCCTTGCATATTATAGTTCATCACGAAGCTCTTGTAGCTTGGTGGCGTGATTGGAGAATTCATCAATGACACTATCATCCGGAAGATTAACTCCCAGCTGAATTAAGTGATTGTTATACCCGCACATTTTGAGTATGTGCTCACCGACGTAACTATTCTCCTCCATCTTGCAGCTATAGAACTTATTGGAGACTTCATATCTCTCAATCCGGCATTTGCTTGAAATATTAACTTCAACTCCTGGAACATCTCATATGCTCCATGACGCTCAAAACGCCGTTGAAGACCCGGTTCTAAGCCGTAAAGCATGGCACATCGAACTATAGAGTAGTCATCAGCTCGCTTTGCCGACGCTCACAACTTCGCTCAAGATCTGCAGCAGGCCTGCACCCAAATGTGCTTCCAGGGCGTAATTTTTCGTGCAGCAATGAGGATAATCTCAAATTACGGACCCAATCCGTAATTGCTACCATCATCTTTCAACTTTGCTTTCTCAAGGAACGCATTAAAATTCAACGAACAACAGATGAGCCATCTATCTACAAGAAACATAGACAAGCAAAATACTATCAGGTACTAAGTTCATGATAAATTTAAGTTTAATTAATCATATTAAAAACCTCCCACTTAGACAGACATCTCTCTAGTCATCTAAGTGATTACGTGATCCAAATCAACTAAACCATGTCCGATCATCACGTGAGATGGAGTAGTTTCAATGGTGAACATCACTATGTTGATCATATCTACTATATGATTCACGCTCGACCTTTCGGTCTCCGTGTTCCGAGGCCATATCTGTTATATGCTAGGCTCGTCAAGTTTAACCTGAGTATTCCGCGTGTGCAACTGTTTTGCACCCGTTGTATTTGAACGTAGAGCCTATCACACCCGATCATCACGTGGTGTCTCAAAGACGAAGAACTTTCGCAACGGTGCATACTTAGGGAGAACACTTCTTGATAATTTTGGTGAGAGATCATCTTATAATGCTACCGTCAATCAAAGCAAGATAAGATGCATAAAGGATAAACATCACATGCAATCAATATAAGTGATATGATATGGTCATCATCATCTTGTGCTTGTGATTCCATCGCCAAGCACCGCCATGATCACCATCGCCACCGGGCGCGACACCTTGATCTCCATCGTAGCATCGTTGTCGCCTCGCCAACTATTGCTTCTACGACTATCGCTACTCCTTAGTGATAAAGTAAAGCAATTACATGGCGCTTGCATTTCATACAATAAAGCGACAACCATATGGCTCCGCCAGCTTGCCGATAAATCGGTTACAAAACATGATCATCTCATACAATAAAATATAGCATCACGCCTTGACCATATCACATCACAACATGCCCTGCAAAAACAAGTTAGACGTCCTCTACTTTGTTGTTGCAAGTTTTACGTGGCTGCTACGGGCTGAGCAAGAACCGTTCTTACCTACGCATCAAAACCACAACGATACTTCGTCAAATAGACTCCGCTTTAACCTTCTCAAGGACCGGCGAGCCACACTCGATTCAACTAAAGTGAGAGAGACAGACACCCGCCGGTCACCTTTAAGCAACGAGTGCTCGGAGCGGTGAAACCAGTCTCGCGAAGCGTCTGCGTAATGTCGGTCCGGCCGCTTCATCTCACAATACCGCTGAACCAAAGTATGACATGCTGGTAGGCAGTATGACTTGTATCGCCCACAACTCACTTGTGTTCTACTCGTGCACATGACATCAACGCATAAAACCAGGCTCGGATGCCATCGCTTGGGAACGAGTAATTTCAAAAATTTCCTACGATCACGCAAGACCATGGTGATGGCATAGCAACGAGAGGGGAGAGTGTCCGCCCACGCACTCGTGAGACCGAAAGCGGAAGCGTTATAACAACGCTGTTGATGTAGTCGACGCCTTCACGATCCGACCGATCCAAGCACCGAACGTCACGGCACCTCCGAGTTCTGCACACGCTCAGCTCGATGACGATCCCGGACCGATCCAGCAAAGTGTCGGGATGAGTTCCACAAGACGACGGCGCAGGACGATGTTGATGCTCCACCGACGCAGGGCTTCGCTTAAGCTCATGACGATATGACTTCTCCGCGCGCAGGCTTCGCCTAAGCTCATGACGATATGACCAAGTGGAATATGGTGGAAGGGGCACCGCACACGGCTAAGGAAAGATCCGTGATCAACTTGTGTGTCATGGGGTGCCCCCTGCCCCGTATATAAAGGAGACTAGGGGTGCGGCCGGCCTAGGAGAGGCGCTGGAGGAGTCCTACTCCCACCGAGTAGGACTTCCCTCTCCTAGTTGGAGTAGGATTGGGAGGGGAAGAGGGAAGGCGCCGCCCTCTCCTTGTCCTATTCGGACTAGAGGGGAGGGGGCGCAGCCCACCTGGCCGCCCTTCCTCTTCTCCCTTGTGGCCCATGAAGGCCCATATACCCCGGGGTTCCGTAACCCCGGTGTTCTCGTAACATCCTGTTTTCACTGAACCCTTCCAAGTCCAAACATAGGCTTCCAATATATCAATCTTTATGTCTCGACCATTTCGAGACTCCTCGTCATGTCCGTGATCACATCCGGGACACGAACAAACTTCGTGCATCAATACTTATAAACTCATAATGAACTGTCATCAAACGTTAGCGTGCGGACCCTACGGGTTCGAGAACTATGTAGACATGACCTAGAACCATTCTCGGTCAATAACCAATAGCGGAACCTGGATGCCCATATTGGTTCCTACATATTCTACGAAGATCTTTATCGGTCAAACCGCATAACGACATACGTTGTTCCCTTTGTCATCGGTATGTTACTTACCCGAGATTCGATCGTCGGTATCCAATACCTAGTTCAATCTCGCTACGGTAAGTCTCTTCACTCGTTCCGTAATACATCATCTCACAACTAACTCATTAGTTGTAATGCTTGCAAGGCTTAAGTGATGTGTATTACCGAGAAGGCCTGAGATACCTCTCCGACAATCGGAGTGACAAAACCTAATCTCAAATACGCCAACCCAACAAGTACCTTTGGAGACACCTGTAGTACTCCTTTATAATCACCCGATTACGTTGTGACGCTTGGTAGTACCAAAGTGTTCCTCCGTAAACGGAGTTGCATAATCTCATAGTTATAGGAACATGTATGGGTCATGAAGAAAGCATTAACATACTAAACGATCAAGTGTTAAGCTAACGGAATGGGTCATGTCAATCAGATCATTCAACCAATGATGTGACCTTGTTAATCAAATAACAACTCCTTGTTCATGGTTAGGAAACATAACCATCTTTGATTAACAAGCTAGTCAAGTAGAGGCATACTAGTGACATACTGTTTGTCTATATATTCACACATGTATTATGTTTCCGGTTAATACAATTCTAGCATGAATAATAAACATTTATCATGATATAAGGAAATAAATAATAACTTTTATTATTGCCTCTAGGGCATATTTCCTTCACAAGCTTCACCGGGACGTACAACGCCACCTTACCAGAAGAAGAATGCTGGAAGATTCAAGCTCTAGTTCCCGGAAGGACGTTTGCACCAAGCACGGAGACCATAGTATGTGTTTTCAATGCACCAACATGGAGTTTAGGAAAGAGTATGGCAGCTCACATTACCATGGGACGCATTGGAGAAGTCTACAACAAGGAGCTTAAAGACACCATATACCAAATATGTGGGCGCCGAGACGAGCAATGGGACGTAATTAGCACCAAGAAGGATAGATCCATTGCAGCTTACATCCAGGAGCTAAACCAGCACATTCGACGTCTTGAGAACCAGATGTGCGCTGACATGCTGGATTTGAAGAAGGCGAAAACTAAGATCATCGAATTGGAGGAAGAACTCAAGTCTACATGCGATGGATATGAGGAAGAAATCAAGATACTACCGGAGAAGAACGACGACCTAGTCAAGAAGATTGGAGTTTTCATGGGAGGACCAGCACCCAAGGAAGAGGAGCAAGAAGAGGAAGAAGACCCCGCTTGTCCAGACAACTACATCATCATCGCATTTACACCGACTCAGATCCAAGTGATGATGACTATGAAGACGGTCGAGCAGACATCATGGAGTCTTCCACCGATCAAAATTTCTAGATGACCACCAAATATTAGTAGTATTTTCCCCCATGTAACTAGTAATAGTTGAGCACGTATGCGATAGTCCAAGATCATTTTGTATGCCCTCGCTTGCTTGATTGAATGAATGTGTGTTTTGCCTCATGTGCATATGGGTAGTGTTTTCTCACTAGACCTCTTTCTATTTCTAATCTCTCCCATCTAAACCCTCAGATGCCTCCGAGACGTGACCCCGGTTTTGCTTTCCCACCGGAGCTCACTCAGTTGATCCAACAGCAGAATGCCTTGATGCAAATGCTAGTTCATAACCAGGGCAATGCCAACAACAACAACAACAACAACCCGCCGCCAGTGGACAATTTAGCCCGTTTTCTGAGGTTACAACCGCGGTGTTTTCCAAAGAGCACCGAGCCAATAGTTGCGATGACTGGTTACGCCAGATTGAAGGAGTTAACCACCGCAGGATGCACGGATGTTGAAAGAGTGCGCTTTGCGCACATCAATTGGATGGACCAGCAGCCGCATGGTGGGAGAATTACACGGCTACTTTTCCTATAGCCAATGTCACTTGGGACCAGTTCCAACAAGCTTTTCGCACGGCCCGTGTTTAAACTGGAGCCATGCAGATAAAGAAGCGTGAGTTCCGCAACTTACGCCAGGGAACCGTCTCAGGCCCAAAGACGTGGATGAGTTTAGCAAGTTATCACGCTATGCCCCTGATGATGTGGCCACAGATGCCGCGAAGCAAGAGAAGTTCATGGAAGGGCTGAATGTGAGTATGCAGTTGATGGTGGCAACTTTCAACAACTACCAGGAGTTGGTAGATAAGGCCCTAATGATTGAAGGAAAGCAGCAGCAAATTGAGAGTCGTAAGAGGAAGTATGGACAAGGGAAGTATAACTCAGGAGTTCACCAGAAACCTCGCTTAACCCCCAACTCGGGAGGACTAGTTCATAACCATGGAGGACATAACCATACTGGAGGAGGATCGCATAATAGTGCGAAGAATGGGAATGGAAATGCAGCCAACAATAATCAGAATCGCTCTAACCCAGCTACACCCGCTAAGAGAGACTTGAGTCAAGTTATTTGCTTTAAGTGCGGGAAGACAGGGCATTATGCCAACGACTGCCCTGAAGGAAAGAATGGTAACGCAAATGGGAGCGCTGGGAAGAAGCCCAATCCATTCAACAAAGGACAAGTGAACCACGTTAACGTGGAGGAAGTTGAAGAGCAGCCGGATGCGGTAATAGGTAAGTTTTTCGTTCAGTTATTTACCGCTATTGTTTTTTCGATACTGGTGCATCGCATTCATATATATCAAGGGGATTTGTGGATAAGTTTAAGTTACCAACCCAGACCCTTAGGACCCCTCTTTTAGTGAGCTCGCCTGGAGCAGAGTATATTGCTAGCAGATGGTGCACCCAGATACCCCTAATCATTGGCACGCATGTTTTTCCGTCTGACCTAATTATCTTGGAGTCGCAAAGATTGGATGTGATATTAGGTATGGATTGGATGTCAAAGTTCGGAGGAAGTATTGACTGTGCTAGCAAGTCAATTTATCTTACCACCCCTGAGGGAAAAAGGATTAAGTATGTATCTAGGCATGTGCCTAGGAGGAGCCAAGTGAATACCCTCACGGGAGTTGTACAAGAGGAAGTACCGGTAGTGAAGGATTATCCAGATGTTTTTCCGGAAGAGTTACCAGGCATGCCACCGGATCGAGACATCGAGTTTCTGATAGAACTAATACCAGGTACAGGGCCAATCTCAAAGAGACCTTATCGGATGCCCGCAAATGATCTGGAGTAAATTAAGAAGCAGATCAAGGAGCTATTGGAGAAAGGTTACATTCGTAGAAGTTCATCACCTTGGGGAGCACTAGTACTTTTGGTGGAGAAGAAGGATAAATCCCTAAGGATGGTTGTTGATTACCGAGCTCTGAATGAAGTAGCGATAAAGAACAAGTATCCCTTACCGATGATTAATGATCTGTTTGATCAGTTGCAAGGAGCTAAGGTGTTTTCTAATATTGATCTATGATCAGGATACCATCAGTTGAAGATCCGAGAGAAGGATATACCAAAGACAGCATTCACCACACGATATGGATTATATGAATATACGGTCATGTTGTTTGGACTGACTAACGCCCCTGCCTATTTCATGAGTATGATGAACAAAGTGTTCATGGAGTATTTGGACAAGTTTTTTGTGGTGTTTATCGATGACATTATGGTTTACTCGAAGAACGAAGAGGAGCACACAGAACATCTACGATTGGTTCTTGAGAAACTCAGGGAACACCAGTTATATGCCAAATTCAGCAAGTGCGAGTTTTGGTTAAAGGAAGTTGGATTTATTGGGCATGTTATATCGAGAGGGTATAGCAGAGATCCCAAAGAAATTCAGTCGATCCACGAATGGTTGGCACCCAGCTTCACCAATGAGATTCGCAGCTTCCTTGGACCGGCAGGATATTATCGGAGATTCATTGAGAATTTTTCCAAGATTGCTAAACCAATGACAGAATTGCTAAAGAAGGATACCAAGTTCAAATGGACAGAGGATTGTGGGACAAGCTTCCAAGAGTTGAAGAAATGGTTGACTACAGCCCCAAAGGCTTGACATTGCGGATATACATAAGGAGTTTCAAGTGTATTGTGATGCCTCTCGCTTGGGACTTGGATGTGTTCTTATGCAGGAAGGAAAAGTTGTTTCAGATGCCTCACGACAACTGAAGCCTCATGAGTTGAACTATGCCACGCATGATTTGGAGCTAGCAGCTGTAGTACATGCGTTGAAGACCGGAGACATTATCTCATGGGAAACCGTTGTGATGTGTACACGGATCATAAGAGTTTGAAGTACATTTTCACACAGAAGGAGTTAAACCTCAAACAGAGGAGATGGCTGGAACTTATAAAGGATTACGACATGAAGCTACACTATCATCCAGAAAAGCCAACGTCAGAAAGGCACGCTTTGAGTCGGAAGAGTTATGCCAATATCCTTAAAGGTAGAGGACTGCCAAAGGAGTTAGCAGAGGATATTATGGAACTTCAGTTGGAGATTGTTCCAAGAGGTTTTCTTGCAACAATGGAGGTTCAGTCGACCTTGTTAGACAAGATTCGAGACGCTCAAAAAGAGGATAAAGAGATTGCTGATATAAGAGAGAAGATGGGCAAAGGAAAAGCCAAAGGTTTTCGCGAGGATGAGCACGATACCTTGTGGTTTGAGGATCGGATCTATGTGCCCAACAATTCGGAGATCAGGAAGTTAATACTTGAAGAGGCCCATGACTCACCATACTCGATTCACCCTGGAAACACTAAGATGTATTTGGACTTGAAGGAACGTTTCTGGTGGACTGGTATGAAGAAGGATATTGCCGAGTATGTAGCCGTTTGTGATGTATGCCAGAGAGTGAAGGCAGAGCATCAAAAGCCAGCAGGACTGTTGCAACCTATGCCAATACCCGAATGGAAGTGGGACAAACTTGGCATGGATTTTATCACCGGATTACCCAGAACCAGAGCTGGATATGATTCAATATGGGTAGTAGTGGATCGGTTGACCAAAGTAGCTCATTTCATCCCAGTGAAAACAACTTATACAATTGCCAAGTTGGCCAAGATGTATATGACCAGGATCGTATGTTTGCATGGAGTTCCGAGGAGTATCGACGATAGAGGAACACAGTTTACTTCAAAGTTTTGGCATCAGCTACACGGACTTTGGGTACCAGATTGAGTTTAGTACCGCTTTCACCCACGTGACGGATGGATGACAGGAGAGTCAATCAGATTTTGGAGGACATGTTGAGAGCCTCATGCGCTAGATTATAGATCTAGTTGGGGATGACAATTTGCCGTCGCGAGAATTCTCATACAACAACAGCTACCGAGCCGCTTCAAGATGGCACCGCTCAAGCTCAGATGGACGCAGAAGTAGAACACCCTTGATGTGGGACGAGGTCGGAGACCGCCGCTTATTTGGACCAGATTTGATCAAAGACTCAGAGGAGAAGGTTAAACCGATCGTGAGACAGGCTAAAGATTGCTCGGTCTAGACGTAAGAGTTACGCAGATTCAAAACGCAAGGAAGTAACCTATGAAATCGGAGATAGAGCATATTCATGAGTATCACCCCTGAGGGGAGTGAAACGTTTTGGAGTAAAGGGAAAGTTAGCCCTAAGATTTGTAGGACCGTATCGTGTTCTGGAACGAATGGGAGAAGTTGCCTACAAGCTGGAGTTACCCGAAGGACTGTCAGGAGTTCATGATGTGTTTCACGTATCACAACTGAAGAAGTGCCACGCTGAGATGGCCGACATACCGTTAAAGGATACAGTACCCGTGGAGGCGATACAATTGGATAATAATTTGACTTATGAGGAGAAACCAGTAAAGATTTTGGATTTCGATAGCCGAGTCACTCGCAACAAGGTGAACAAGTTTTGTAAAGTTCAGTGGAGCCACCATACCGAGGAGGAAGCCACCTGGGAGCGAGAAGAGGATATTCGCAAGGACCATCCGCACCTTTTTTCTAGCCAACCCGAATCTCGAGGGCGAGATTCATCTTAAGGGGGGTAGGTTTGTAACATCCCAAATTTTCAATTTGGCATGTTATACATGTTGGGGAACGTTGCAGAAAATTAAAATTTTTCCTACGGTTTCACCAAGATCCATCTATGAGTTCTTCTAAGCAACGAGTCATGGGAGTGAGTTAGCATCTACATACCACTTGTAGATCGCGTGCGGAAGCTTTCGAGGGGATGGTGATGATGGAGTCGTACTCGGATCACCGATGACCAAAGCGCTGAACGGACAGCACCTCCGCGTTCAACACACGTACGGTACGGGAAACGTCTCCTCCGTCTTGATCCAGCAAGGAGGAAGGAGAGGTTGTGGAAGAGGGCTCCAACAGCAGCACGACGGCGTGATGATGAAGGAGTGACAGTTCTCCGGCAGGGCTTCGCCAAGCGCACGCGGAGGAGGAGAGGTGTTGGGGAGGGGAGGGGCTGTGCCTTCAAGTTGTGTGTGCAGCCCTCCCCTCACCCCTCTATTTATAGGGGAAGGGAGGAGGGGGGCCGGCCCCCTCTAGATGCATCTAGAGGGGAGGGGGGGGGCGGCCAAGGGGAGGGGGGCTTGCCCCACAAGCAAAGGGGGCGCCCCCCTTAGGGTTCCCCCCTAAACCCTAGGCGCATGGCCCAAGGGGAGGGGGTGTGCCCAGCCCACTAGGGGCTGGCTGCCTCCCACGCAGCCCAAGTGGCCCCCCGAAAGGGGTGGCCCCTCCCGGTGGTCCTCCGGAACCTTTCCGGTGGCCCCTCCATAATACCGATATGACCCGAAACTTTTCCGGTGTCCGTTTGACAACTTCCCATATATAAATCTTTACCTCCGGACCATTCCAGAACTCCTCGTGACGTCCGGGATCTCATCCGGACTCAACAACTTTCGTAATCACATACAAGTCTTCCTATTAACCCTAGCGTCACCGAACCTTAAGTGTAGACCCTACGGGTTCGGAGACATGCTGAACATGACCGGGCGCCTCAGGTCAATAAACAACAGCGGATCTGGATACCCATGTTGGCTCCCACATGCTCCTCGATGATGTCATCGGATGAACCACGATGTCGAGGATTCAAGCAACCCGATACTATTCCCTTTGTCGACGGTATGTTACTTGCCCGAGACTCGATCGTCGGTATCCCAATACCTCGCTCAGTCTCATTACCGCATGTCACTTTACTCGTATCAGAATGCATGATCCCGTGACGGACACTTGATCACTTTGAGCTCATTATGATGATGCATTAACGAGGGCCCAGGTGATACCTCTCCGTCATACGGAGTGACAAATCCTGTCTCGATCCGTGTCAACCCAATGACACTTTCGGAGATACCTGTAATGCACCTTTATAGTCACCCGATTCACGCCAGGATGTTTGGTACACCCAAAGCATTCCTACGGTATCCGGGAGTTACACGATCTCAAGGTCTAAGGAAGAGATACTTGACATTGGAAAAGCTCTAGCAAAACGAACTACACGATCTTGTGCTATGCTTAGGATTGGGTCTTGTCCATCACGTCATTCTCCTAATGACGTGATCCCGTTGTCAATGAACTCTGATGTCCATAGTCAGGAAACCATGACTATCTATCGACCAACGAGCTAGTCAACTAGAGGCTCACTAGGGATGTATTGTGGTCTATGTATTCACACGTGTATCACGATTTCCGGATGATACAGTTATAGCATGAATAAAAGACAATTATCATGAACAAAGAAATATAATAATAATGCTTTTATTATTGCCTCTAGGGCATATTTCCAACAGTATCCCACTTGCACTAGAGTCAATAATCTAGTTACATTGTGATGAATCGAACACCCATAGAGTTCTGGTGTTGATCATGTTTTCCCTGCGGAAGAGGTTTAGTCAACGGATCTGCGACATTCAGATCCGTATGCACTTTACAAATTTCTATGTCTCCATCCTGAACATTTACACGGATGGAGTTGAAGCGACGCTTGATGTGCCTAGTCTTCTTGTGAAGCCTGGGCTCCTTGGCAAGTGCAATAGCTCCAGTGTTGTCACAGAAGAGTTTGATCGGCCCCGACGCATTGGGTATGACTCCTAGGTCGGTGATGAACTCCTTCACCCAAATTGCTTCATGCGCTGCCTCCGAGGCTGCCATGTACTCCGCTTCACATGTAGATCCCGCCACGACGCTCGCTTGCAGCTGCACCAGCCATCGCTCCACCATTCAACATATACATGTATCCGGTTTGTGACTTAGAGTCATCCAGATCTGTTTCAAGCTAGCGCCGACGTAACCCTTTACGACGAGCTCTTCGTCACCTCCATAAACGAGAAACATGTCCTTTGTCCTTTTCGTGTACTTCAGGATATTCTTGACCGCTGTCCAGTGTTCCTTGCGGGATTACTTTGGTACCTTCCTACCAAACTTACGGCAAGGTTTACATCAGGTCCGTACACAGCATGGCATACATAATAGATCCTATGGCTGAAGCATAGGGATGACACTCATCTCTTCTTTATCTTTTGCCGTGGTCGGGCATTGAGCTGAGCTCAATCTCACACCTTGCAATCAGGCAAGAACCCTTCTTGACTGATCCATTTTGAACTTCTTCAAAATCTTATCAAGGTATGTGCTTTGTGAAAGACCTATGAGGCGCCTCGATCTATCTCTATAGATTTTGATGCCTAATATATAAGCAGCTTCTCCAAGGTCCTTCATTGAAAAACACTTATTCAAGTAGGCCTTAATGTTGTCCAAGAATTCTATATCATTTCCCATCAAAGTATGTCATCTACACATAATATGAGAAATGCTATAGAGCTCCCACTCACTTTCTTGTAAACGCAGCTTCTCCATAAGATCAATATAACCCAAACGCTTTGATCATCTCATCAAAGCGAATGTTCCAACTCCGAGATGCTTGCACCAGCCCATAAATGGATCGCTGGAGCTTGCATACTTTGTTAGCGTTCTTAGGATCGACAAAACCTTCCGGCTGCATCATATACAGCTCTTCCTTAAGATAACCGTTAAGGAACGCTGTTTTGACGTCCATCTGCCATATCTCATAATCATAGTATGCGACAATTGCTAACATGATTCGGACGGACTTAAGCTTCGCGACGGGAGAGAAAGTCTCATCGTAGTCAATCCCTTGAACTTGCCGATAACCCTTAGCGACAAGTCGAACTTTATAGATGGTGACATTACCATCTGCGTCCGTCTTCTTCTTAAAGATCCATTTGTTTTCTATCGCCGCCGATCATCGGCAAGTCACCAAAGTTCACACTTTGTTTTCATACATGGATTCTATCTCGGATTTCATGGCTTCTAGCCATTTGTTGGAATCTGGGCCGCCATTGCTTCTTCATAGTTCAAGGTTCACCGTTGTCTAACAACACGATTTCCGTGACAGGGTTGCCGCACCACTCAGTGCGGAACGTGTCCTTGTGGACCTCTGAAGTTCAGTAGCAACTTGATCCAAGTACCTTGATCATCATCATTAATTTCCTCTTCGTTGGTGTAGGCATCACAGAACATTTTCCCGAGCTGCACTACTATCCTGTTCAAGAGGTAGTACTTCATCGAGTTCTACTTTCCTCCCACTTACTTCTTTCGAGAGAAACGCTTTTTCCAGAAAGGATCCGTTCTTGGCAACAAAGATCTTGCCCTCGGATCTTAAGTAGAAGGTATACCCTATGGTTTCCTTAGGGTATCCTATGAAGACGCATTTTTCCGACTTGGGTTCGAGCTTTTCAGGTTGAAGTTTCTTGACATAAGCATCGCATCCCCAAACTTTTAGAAACGACAGCTTAGGTTTCTTCCCAAACCATAATTCATACGGTGTCGTCTCAACGGACTTAGACGGTGCCCTGTTTAAAGTGAATGTAGCTGTCTCTAGTGCGTATCCCCAAAATGATAGCGGTAAATCGGTAAGAGACATCATAGATCGCACCATATCCAATAGAGTGCGATTACGACGTTCGGACACACCGTTATGCTGAGGTGTTCTAGGCGGCGTGAGTTGTGAAACGATTCCACATTTTCTTAAGTGTGTACCAAATTCGTGACTTAAATATTCTCCTCCATGATCCGATCGTAAGAATTTTATCTTTCGGTCACGTTGATTCTCTACTTCATTCTGAAATTCCTTGAACCTTTCAAAGGTCTCAGACTTGTGTTTCATCAAGTAGACATACCCATATCTACTCAAGTCATCTGTGAGAGTGAGAACATAACGATATCCTCCGCGAGCCTCAACGCTCATTGGACCGCATACATCGGTATGTATGATTTCCAACAAGTTGGTTGCTCACTCCATTGTTCCGGAGAACGGAGTCTTGGTCATCTTGCCCATGAGGCATGGTTCGCATGTGTCAAATGATTCATAATCTAAAGACTCCAAAAGTCCATCAGCATGGAGCTTCTTCATGCGCTTGACACCAATGTGACCAAGGCGGCAGTGCCACAAGTATGTGGGACTATCGTTATCAACTTTACATCTTTTGGTATTCACGCTATGAACATGTGTAATACTACGCTCGAGATTCAATAAGAATAAACCATTGACCATCGGAGCATGACCATAAAACATATCTCTCATATAAATAGAACAACCATTATTCTCGGATTTAAATGAGTAGCCATCTCGCATTAAACGAGATCCAGATACAATATTCATGCTCAAACTTGGCACCAAATAACAATTATTAAGGTTCAAAACTAATCCCGTAGGTAAATGAAGAGGTAGCGTGCCGACGACGATCACATCGACTCGGAACCATTCCCCAAGCCGCATCGTCACCTCGCCCTTTGCCGGTCTCCGCTTATTCCGCAGCTCCTGCTGTGAGTTACAAATATGAGCAACGACACCGTATCAAATACCGGGGAGTTACTACGAGTTACTGGTAAGGTACACATCAATTACATGTATATCAAATATACCTTTGGTGTTGCCGGCCTTCTTATCCGCTAAGTATTTGGGGCAGTTCCGCTTCTAGTGACCCCTCCCCTTGCAATAAAAGCACTCAGTCTCGGGTTTGGGTCCATTGTTTGACTTCTTCCCGGCAACTTGCTTACCGGGCGTGGCAACCTCCTTGCCGTCCTTCTTGAAGTTCTTCTTGCCCTTGCCCTTCTTGAACTTAGTGGTCTTATTGACCATCAACACTTGATGTTCTTTCTTGATTTCAACCTCGGCTGACTTCAGCATAGAGAATACTTCAGGAATGGTCTTTACCATCCCCTGCATATTGTAGTTCATCACAAAGCTCTTGTAGCTTGGTGGCAGCGACTGGAAGATTCTGTCAATGACCGCCTCATCAGGGAGGTTAATATTCAGCTGGGTCATACGGTTGTGCAACCCAGACATCTTGAGAATGTGCTCACTGACAGAACTATTTTCCTCCATCTTACAACTATAGAACTTTTCGGAGATGTCATATCTCTCGACCCGGGCGTGAGCTTGGAAAACCAGTTTCAGCTCCTCGAACATCTCATATGCTCCGTGATGCTCAAAATGCTTTTGGAGCCCCGGTTCTAAGTCATAAAGCATGCCGCACCGAACGAGGGAGTAATCATCAAGACGAGACTGCCAAGCATTCATAATGTCTTGGTTCTTTGGGACGGAGCGTCACCTAGCGGTCCTTCTAGGACATATTGTTTCTGGCAGCTATGAGGATGATCTCAAGTTCGGACCCAGTCCGTATAGTTGCTGCCGTCATCTTTCAGCTTGGTTTTCTAGGAACGCGCGTTGAAGTTCAAGTTGACATGAGTGTTGGCCATTTGATCTACAAGACATATCATTCAAAAGTTTTAGACTAAGTTCATGATAATTAAGTTCATCTAATCAAATTATTTAAATGAACTCCCACTCAGATTAGACATCCTCTAGTCATCTAAGTGTTACACGATCCGAGTCGACTAGGCCGTGTCCGATCATCACGTGAGACGGACTAGTCATCGTCGGTGAACATTCTCATGTTGATCGATCTTCTATACGACTCGTGTTCGACCTTTCGGTCTCCGTGTTCGAGGCCATGTCTGTACATGCTAGGCTCGTCAAGTTAACCCTAAGTGTTTTGCGTGTAAAATCTGTCTTACACCCGTTGTATGTGAACGTAAGAATCCATCACACCGATCATCACGTGGTGCTTAGAAGCGACGAACTTTAGCAACGGTGCACAGTTAGGGAGAACACTTCTTGATATTGTTGTAAGGATCATCTTATTTACTACCGTCGTTCTAAGTAAACAAGATGTATAAACATAATAAACATCACATGCAATTATATAGTAGTGACATGATATGGCCAATATCATATAGCTCCATTGATCTCCATCTTCGAGGCTCCATGATCATCTTGTCACCGGCATGACACCATGATCTCCATCATCATGATCTCCATCATCGTGTCTCCATGAAGTTGTCACGCCAACGACTACTTCTACTTCTATGGCTAACGCGTTTAGCAATAAAGTAAAGTAATTTACATGGCGTTCTTCAATGACACGCAGGTCATACAAAAATAAGGACAACTCCTATGGCTCCTGCCGTTGTCATACTCATCGACATGCAAGTCGTGATTCCTATTACAAGAACATGATCTCATACATCACAATATGTCATTCATCATTCATCACAACTTGGCCATATCACATCACATGACAATTGCTGCAAAAACAAGTTAGCCGTCCTCTAATTGTTGTTGCATCTTTTACGTGGCTGCAATTGGGTTCTAGCAAGAACGTTTTCTTACCTACGAATAACCACAACATGATCTTGTCAACTTCTATTTACCCTTCATAAGGACCCTTTTCATCGAATCCGCTCCAACTAAAGTGGGAGAGACATACACCCGCTAGCCACCTTATGCAACTAGTGCATGTTAGTCGGTGGAACCGGTCTCACGTAAGCGTACGTGTAAGGTTGGTTCGGGCCGCTTCATCCCACAATACCGCGGAAGCAAGATAAGACTAGTAGCGGCAAGCAAGTTTACAAGATCCACGCCCACAACTAAATTGTGTTCTACTCGTGCAAAGAGAACTACGCATAGACCTAGCTCATGATGCCACTATTGGGGAACGTTGCAGAAAATTAAAATTTTTCCTACGGTTTCACCAAGATCCATCTATGAGTTCTTCTAAGCAACTAGTCATGGGAGTGAGTTAGCATCTACATACCACTTGTAGATCGCGTGCGGAAGCTTTCGAGGGGATGGTGATGATGGAGTCGTACTCGGATCACCGATGACCAAAGCGCTGAACGGACAGCACCTCCGCGTTCAACACACGTACGGTACGGGCAACGTCTCCTCCGTATTGATCCAGCAAGGAGGAAGGAGAGGTTGTGGAAGAGGGCTCCAACAGCAGCACGACGGCGTGATGATGAAGGAGTGACAGTTCTCCGCCAGGGCTTCGCCAAGCGCACGCGGAGGAGGAGAGGTGTTGGGGAGGGGAGGGGCTGCGCCTTCAAGTTGTGTGTGCAGCCCTCCCCTCACCCCTCTATTTATAGGGTAAGGGAGGAGGGGCGCCCCTCTAGATGCATCTAGAGGGGGCGGCGGTTAAGGGAGGGGGCTTGCCCCCAAGCAAAGGGGCCCCCCTTAGGGTTCCCCATCAATCCTAGGCGCATGGCCCAAGGGAGGGGTGCGCCCAGCCCACTAGGGGCTGGCTGCCTCCCACGCAGCCCAAGTGGCCCCCGAAGGGGTGGCCCCTCCCGTGGTCCTCCGGAACCTTCCGTGGCCCTCCATAATACCGATATGACCAAAACTTTTCGGTGTCCGCTTGACAACTTCCGATATATAAATCTTTACCTCCGGACCATTCCGGAACTCCTCGTGACGTCCGGGATCTCATCCGGACTCAACAACATTCGTAATCACATACAAGTCTTCCTATTAACCCTAGCGCCACCGAACCTTATGTGTAGACCCTACGGGTTCGGAGACATGCGAACATGACCGACGCTCTCGGTCAATAACCAACAGCGGGATCTGGATACCCATGTTGGCTCCCACATGCTCCTCGATGATGTCATCGGATGAACCACGATGTCGAGGATTCAAGCAACCCGTATACTATTCCCTTTGTCGACGGTATGTTACTTGCCCGAGACTCGATCGTCGGTATCCCAATACCTCGTTCAGTCTCATTACCGCAAGTCACTTTAATCAGATTGTAATGCATGATCCCGTGACCGGACACTTGATCACTTTGAGCTCATTATGATGATGCATTACCGAGTGGGCCCAAGATACCTCTCCGTCATACGGAGTGACAAATCCTGTCTCGATCCGTGTCAACCCAGACACTTTCGGAGATACCTGTAATGCACCTTTATAGTCACCCGATTACGCCAGTGACGCTTTGGTACACCCAAAGCATTCCTACGGTATCCGGGAGTTACACGATCTCAAGGTCTAAGGAAGAGATACTTGACATTGGAAAAGCTCTAGCAAAACGAACTACACGATCTTGTGCTATGCTTAGGATTGTCTTGTCCATCACGCCATTCTCCTAATGACGTGATCCCGTTGTCAATGACATCCGATGTCCATAGTCGAAACCATGACTATCTCGTCGACCAACGAGCTAGTCAACTAGAGGCTCACTAGGGACGATTGTGGTCTATGTATTCACACGTATCACGATTTCCGGATGATACAGCTTATAGCATGAATAAAAGACAATTATCATGAACAAAGAAATATAATAATAATGCTTTTATTATTGCCTCTAGGGCATATTTCCAACAATACATAGGTCATCCATGCATACCATATTTTATTGCATTCTCGTTTGCCATCCTCGAAAATCCTAAGCAACTCAAGGACCCTCGGAGAGAGTTGGGGATTTTTTTCGATTTTCATATTTGAATTTTATCAAATAATGAAAGACGAGGATATTGGATTTTATTATTTTTCTCTCCGAAAAAATATTTCATTTTAAATAAATAAATGAGGGGAGATAATATGACTTCTCCAAAATAATTGAAATATCGGAGGAAAAATGTTAAAATCATTATTTGGTTTTTATTTGATTTTATTTGGAATTTTAATTGCCCTAGACAAATTTGCACGCTTTAAAAAGTTGCATTTTAGGGGCCAAGAAAAGTTCATCTAGTTCTAAATATTTTATTTAGACGGAGAAAACTTGTTTTGGAATTTTTAGATTTTTATTTATTTTTCTAGGATTTTTTTAATTATTTTCATGAATGATTTAAAAAAAATGGATTCATACCGACCGGGCCAAAGGCCCATCCGAGCCAGTCGCCCCTTCATGGGCGCCGCCTTTCCTCACACACCGCAGTGGTGGCACGGACGCCGAGGGCGAGTCCGAGCCGGACTCCACCCCGGCGCCTTCCCAAGCCGAGCCCCCGCCCCTTCCCAAGCCGCCCGCCCGGCGCTCCTATAAATGCCGCCCGCCGCCACGCCACCACCCCGCCACCACCTGCCAGCCGAGCCCCAAGCCGAGCCGCCGAGCCTCGATCCGCCGTCGCCGCCGCCGCCGCCTCCCTGCCCTCACCGCCCCACCCCGAACCCGCCGAGCCCCGCCCGCCCGCCGACGCCCTGGCCGAGGTACCCGACCCGCCGCCGGTATTTTTAAGAAAACCTTCGGTTTTTTTATAAAACCCTAGATCGCTTTTTTATATATAGATCGGTTTATTTCGCCGGTTTATTTACTTAGCTTAACGTCCGCTCGCTCTGCTTTCGCTCTAACGAACGCGTTCACTGTTTAGTTTCGCTTACGAACGCTCGCTCGCTTAGCGATTCGTCGCTTTTCTTTTATCGATTTATTCCGCGGTTATTCTCGATCGTGATTTCTGAACCGATTTTCAAACCTGTTTATCTTTTCGCTCGCTTATCGGAATCAGCGATTGAAGCGCTGGAGTTTCATCTCAAACCCTCTTTCCGAATAATCAACTTAAACCAGTTTTCATCCTTGTAAAATTTGACCCTAGTTCATATTAGTAAACGGACCCTATTTCTTTTGCAGTTTGAGTTTTGTTGTTCTGTTTGGTTTGATTCTTTTTGCAAACCGGAGTTCTTAAGTTGAACTCTCCGTTCAACCTCTTTCAGTTGAAGTTTCGTTTGTGCATCTTTGCTTGTTTACTTATGTATGTATTGTTTGCTTGCGATAGAATTTCCGGAGTGTGAAGCGTGTTACTACGAGTCTCTAGGATTCACGGATCGTCAGCAAGGCAGGTAACACTTGATCGTACCTTTTCATACCCAGTTTTTATGCATTAGCTCAACCCTCCAACATTGCATGATTAGGATGGCATTAATTTGTGGGTTGGGAAGTAGATGATGAGGTAGGAACCTATTGCCTCTTACTTTCAAACCCTTGGGAGTTACTTCTACGTTATGCTTACATTGCCATGCTATGCTCAGAGACGTGGTTTGGGTTTGAGAGATATTCACGACAGATGTGAGATTATTAATTAATGGTTTACTTTAAGGTGGCAACTTAAATACACACTGGGTGGATTGAGGCACCTTGGGAACCCAAAGGTTGTCTGTTTTTTGGAAATCCCGGGTACCCGTGTCATCTTCCTATGGACCGCCACCCGTGCTCAAAGGAACTGAGATTATTCATGCTAGAAACTTCGTGTGCAGCCACAAGCTATTATGGGCTCTAGCATAGTTGAGTAAGTTACGTGAAGCTCTCAAGAGGTAGGTGAGCAGGTAGTGGGTTTTATAGGTTTGGTATGATCTATTCGAGTAGAGAGTTAATGTTTCGAAGATCGTGTCTCGGTCATCCGCTTTCTCAAACACCATGCAAAGGCGAGAAATCAACGGAGGCGATCGAGTCTTGTGGGGAAAAGTCGCAAACCTCTGCAAAGTGTACAATCTAATCATGGTTAGCCGTGTCCCGGTTATGGACAATTTGAGTATCTAGTACTTGAGTATTCACATGTATCTCATCACTCTAAATTAATATTGCTGGGTTGTTAATCACTTTAATTGGGATTGAGTTGGGGTTATACCTTCTCAATGATGTTTCAACCACCATGATAGTTAAAGTAAAATTTATTCCTTTGATGTAGGGAAAATTGGCTTTTCGCAAAACTGTAACCATACAGCTTTCCACCAGCCATATATGCATGTAGTATAGCTTATTCTTTCATTACTCTATGTGTTACATTGCCAAGATATTCCATGTGCTGACCGTTTCTCGGCTGCAACGTATTATGTTGCAGACTTTTCAGACGAGGAGTAAGGATGGTAGGTCGCTGCCGTGCAGCTCGCTTATGCCGCTTGGAGTTGATGGACTCACTTTATCTTCCAAGCCTTCCGCTGTTATCGCATTAGATGGCCTTAAGCCATATTATTGTAATAAGTTCTCTTTTGAGACATTCGATGTAATAAGTGTGTGATTGCTACTATGTTATAAACCCTTCGAGTACTGTGTGTGTCAGCATTACCGATCCAGGGATGCCACAGAAGCACAGAGACATGACCATCTGAGGTCGGGTTGCTACACCATCTCCTTCGAGCCTCCCATCGTGCTTGTTAACGGGCAAACCAACACTAACACCAGGCGGCTGGTCTGCGCCATATAGAAAATTCTCACAGAAAGAGATGCACTCTTGTGCCAAATAGCCCTGGACGATGCTTCCATCCGGACGGGACATGTTACGAACGAATCCTTTGATGATCCCATTCATCCTCTCAAACGGCATCATGTTGTGCAGGAATGACGGCCCCAGTCTATTATGTCATCCACAATATGGACACACAGATGCACCACACGCCAAAGAACGCGGCGGAAGTACATCTCAAGCTCATTCAGTATCACAATGATCTCTTCCTGTAGCCTTCGGAGCTGCTTCACACTGATCGACTTTCGAGAGATGACGTCGAAATAGTTGCAGAGACCAATGAGCGTGTCATGGAAGTGCTTGTCCATTATTCCTCTAAGGGCAATAGGTAGTATCTGCGTCATCATCATATGACAGTCATGACACTTCATCCCGCTGAACCTTTTCTTGTCCGTGTCTAGATATCTGCTTATCTTGCCACAGTAATCGGAACTAACTTTGACTCCGATAAGGCACTTAAAGAATTGATTGATCTCAGCCTGACTTAAGGTGAAGCAAGAAGGGGGGCAATAATCCTCTTTCTTTATTTTCATGCCCTTCTTCTCCCGTGCCTCTGTCTCCGTCTCTGTCTCGTCTGACATTTTACGGGGCGGCATGTGCAGATCTTCCCTGATTTTCAAATCTTGCAAGTCTTTTCTTGCCTTCGCCCATCCTTGGTCTTATCCGCATGTTCATCGGTGTTGCGAGCAAGCTCTCAAGGACATTCTTACAGATATGCATTTGATCAAGGCAATGAGGTGTATCGAGTTTGTGCCAAGACTCCAAGTCCCAAAACACGACCTCGCCTTCCATACCTTCAGCAGCAGCTCCGCGCCTTTCTCATCGCTCTTTCCGGCGCAGGCACTCCTTCCAGCTTTTCAACACCTCATCGATTTCGGCACCGCTCCGCTTATGTGGAGGTCCTCGATGCTCAGCGTGACCTTTGAATAGATCTCCACGGTTTCTCCACGGTCGTCCCTGTTCAAGCCATCTTTGATGCCCCATGTACACGATTTTCCTGCACTCGCCATCTTTCCTTGACGTTAGCTGCTGAGACGTCAGATCATCCATGGACCGCGGCATCCGCAATATCCATGGCACACCTGGCTTGCCACATATCCGTAATCGAGATAGTCCTGCCTTCGCCGTGATCAGCGCGGCTCTCATGTTGAAATACTCGCTTTGTCAAGGCCCCATGTCTTGGCCGGTGTTTTCCATAACGTGTCTAACTCCTCTTGAAGTAGCCCCGATACAAATTAATATTATTTCCTGGATGTTTCGCCCTTGAATAAGCATGCTCATGTGAATGTACTTCGATTTCATGCACAACCAGGGGGAGGTTGTACATCCATACAAACACGGGCCATGTGCTATGGTTGGTGCTCGTTGCCAAACGGATTCATGCCATCGGTACACGCCACGAGCACGATGTTCCTTGCATCACATTCAAAATACCGACAGAAGCTGTTCAACGCTCTCCACCGCTTCCATCCTTCACGTGTCTCAGCTTCGGATCATCTCCATCGCCGGGCTTCTTCCTCTCCGCGTACAGCGATTAGCTTTGCTTCCTTGGGATCTACAAAATACCGAGACGGGAGTGATCGGTAAGTACCATACAACTTTCGGGGACATTTCTTCCGCCTTCTTGTATCGAGAAGCATTGCACACCGCAGCTTCTTTTTTTCCGCGTGCTCTTCCGATAAATTATGCAATCGTTGATGCATGCATGGTATCTAACGTGTGGCAGATCAAGAGGGCACAGGATCTTCTTGGCCTCATCAACACTAGTAGGACATAGATTACCCGCGGGAAGAACATCCTTTAGGTGATGCTCATCGAGGCTAGTGTCGGTCCATTTGTTTTTAGCCTTCGTCTTCAGGAGTTGGAGCATGAAACTCAAGCGGGTCACCTCAGGATTGCAACCATCATACAATGGAGTGTTCGAGTCTACCACCAGTTGCTCTAGCTTAGCCTCCTCTCTAGAAGCAGCTCTCTCAAGATTTCGCCTCCTTGGCAATGCTTGAACATGAGGGTCCCGACGATTGAACTTAGTACCGATTTAACTCTGCTGCGTGGAGTCCATGTCATTCTCTCCGCCGCCATGTCCGCCCTTCTCCTCCGCCATGTCCGCCCCTTCTCCGCCGCCATGTCCGGCTCTTCCCGCCGCCATTATCGATCATCTCTTCGCCTTGCCCGTGTCATCATTGCCTGCCCGTCGGCATCCTCAACATCGCCATCCTCATCTTCAATTATCCACCGAGTATAGCCATCCATGAAACCAGTCATGAGCAGGTGCGCTCGACACCACCATCGCCATGGGGGTTGAGCCAAACTATTCCTTTGCATTTTCGACACGGACATAAAACCTCTTTCCGTTATTTTCTTTCATGTCCCGCACCGCCGACCGCAACCACCTGTCCACCATCGCTCCAATCGACCATCGCCAACTCGCACGGTAATAATAAACAAATTGATTATAAAAATGCATGCATGCATCCAAGTCATACAAAAATTTGGCATGACCTTCCCTAAAAATATGACATATATGGATCTAGAGTTTGCCCGGATTCGCCGAAACGGAAATAAATCGACATTTCGGCAAAACATAGGCAACTCAAAAGCGCAATTTGCCGTCAACTCATGCTACACACACAATTTTCACAAACATATCACACACACATAAACATATTTCCATTTTGCAAAAGCATGAAATTTTCATCACCTCTATCTCGAGATCGAGCACACGGTGGAGATGATGTTGTAGGGAGATCAAAAGTGCACAAAGCTCTTCTTGACAAAGATAGATCTAGTTAGGGGGCAAATAGGTCACTTAACTAAATCCTACATCTACCTAGCTACCTAATTTGGGAGGAGACAACTTCAACTAGTGGAGGGGAAAGGAAAAAGAGAAAGGAGATGCATTAATGGAGGTGGTGTAGTTAGGTAGGAGTAATGAAGAGAGAGAAAGGTGGATAGAAGAGAGAGAGTAATGGGGAGAAGTATTGAGGAAGAAGAAGAGTGAGAGGGAGCATGTGGGGAGGTAGGGAAAATGGAAGAGAGGAGGGGAGGGAGGGACGGGTGGGGAAAAGGTGGTGGGTTGGTGCGGGTTAGCAGTAGCTGAGCTAAACCGCGATGTTGCTAAGGAGTTAGCAGCAGCGCTTTGGTCGACGGAGCTACGCTAACAGGACAAAAAGTGTGCCAATTTGAAATTTAGCAGCAGCGACCTCGTAAAAGCGCCACTACTACATTCAGTAGCAGTAGCGCTGTTCGCGCCATCGCTAAATGGAGTTAGGTGGACAGCGCCAGCCGATATTTGTAGCAGCGCGGTTTTACCGACAGCCATCGCTAAAATCTAATCAGAGCGAAGTTTCCCACACGCGCTACTACTAATTAGCAGCAACGCTCTTTTTTGAGCCGCGCTGCTGCTAAAATTTTGTGTATAGGCTTTTCCCTAGTAGTGATGTTATGGTTTGACAGGCTCGCAACCTTCATTCTATATGTATCCCTAGCACACCAAGCCACTGATTGATTTGTTCAAGGAGAAGGAGTTCCTTCATAACAACTAGTCATGACTTATGTTAGGACTTCGTTATCCTCGATGATGGTTCCCAACCTGAACTCGGTAGTGTTTTATTATAAAACTACTACGTGGGCATGCTTGTCTTGGATAGCCTGTTCACAGGTTTGTTTCAGAACTAGCTCATGTTTTAGTGCTTGCTATCGTAGTTCATTCCCGAGAATCTCGCAACGTTATCTCATCGGTTTGTGTTGCAAACTTTCTTTTCCAGACATGCTGTCTGAAATATCCTGTTTCCAACCAGATCTGAATCTCAGGCAGATATGCTGGTTGGAACATTTCCAACATTTGCATGTTGTTCCCAGCTTGCACCCCATCGTGCCAATTTTCCATGGGCTGTCACTCTCAGTAATTGATGTCTAGGATCATCGTCAAAAGTGGACTTACCATGGGTCCCATCCATTTCCGATGATAAGCAAAATCATCCATTGCGTTGTCTTCAACAAGGTAGTCCACATCATCCATCCTAGTCCGAGTATGCCATTTCTTCGAGCTCTTTCAAATGATCAATTGTAAATTGCCTCAGGCTGGTGAGGAGAGTTTCAATGATCTGTGGATCAAAAGTAATTCTTTTTGCCACTTAAGGTAACAAATCTACGAGTCACCTTCCTTAAGGTGCCCCGTTATGGAGTCATGACATTTTCCCTCGCTACTTTGAAACCCTCGTAAAATTGTTTCTTCCGTCCCTCCTGATGCATGTTTTACCTCTCCGCTCCAGAGATGTTTTTATGTCTCATTCCATGAGTTGATCTTCTGATCATTAAGATGATCCTAAGTTGCTCGAACCTCGGGAAGATCGATTCCTCTAAAATTCTTCATGTTTACTCGTGGTCATGTTGGATGTAGTTCTCAAAGCAAGACGTCAAGATCAATTTGAAGCAATGAATCAACATCTTCGAGAAATGCAATGGCTCATGAAGACTGTGTCAGTTCCGTGTCCCCTCTGTCTTCTTATCTCACGTCTTGAATCTCGGGGCAAGATTCTTGTTTAGTGGGGGTGAGTTGTCACATCCCTAGTTCTGGTTTGCTCTAGGCTAGCTAGTCATGTGTGCATCTTGTTTAAATTTCAATGAATTTGAAAAGGGACATGTGAAAGCCTCGTAAATCATTTCCAAAATGACTAAGATACAAATTGCTTCAAATAGGTCCCGAAAATGTTCATGTTTTTCTATGAAAATATTGGCCGAAGTAAAATTCAAACCAATATTTTTAGGAGCTCATAAATATTTATTTTGGGCATTTGAAGCTAATGCAATAACTATTTGCATTGGATTTATATTTTCTATATATCGAATATGTGTCCAATAATTCGAGAAATTGTGAGGGGCTTTGGAATAATCCTTTAAGTCCCCGCAAAATTATCAAGAAAGCAAAATGGTTTAATTCTTAAAACTAAATCAAAACAAAACAACAGAAATAAACAAAACAGAATTAAAAGGCAAGAGAGATAACCTAACCTAACTTACCTGGCCAGCCCGTACTGTGTGGCCCAACCGAGCAGGCCCAGCTGTAGCTCAGCCCAGTCAGCGCTGCCTGTTTCTTCAACCTTTTGCTAGAAGGAGAAGCGTGTGTGGCGAAGCCAAGAACCGAACGCGCCACCTCCTGCTTGCTTGCCCTTCTCGACCCGATCCGCGTCTGAGACGCCGAGGCCCCCTCTTCCTCCTCCCGAGCTCCCTCCGCCTGCTCCTCCTCCATAGCTCGATTTCGAGCACCACCGAGAGGCCGCTGCCATCGCCATTTGCCAACCGCGCGGCCAACGCCCCGTATCGTCACTGCAGCGTGTTCGGACGCCCCGCCATCCCGCTCTTCCCTTCTCGTCTCCATCGCCGCCTCTGCTTCATCACCGCCGTCATCGATTCGCCGGCCACAACGCTTCTCCGACCTCGCCGTCGCCTCTGCTAGCTCCACTGTGAGCTCCTCTCCAATCCCCCCTTGTTCTCCTCCTCTAGCCTGTCCTCTAGCCGCTGTCACCGCCAGAGCCGTGAGCTCGGCTCCGCCGGCCATGTCGCCGCCATGGCTTTATCCTCTGGAGCTCCACCTGAGCACACCACCAAGCTCAGAATGGCCTCACGCGCCCGTAGACACGAACAACTCCCCTTCCCATGCACCGTAGTGCCACCCGCGTCAAGCCACAGCTCCGGCCGCCGCCCAGCTACTCACCGGTGTCGCTTCCGGCCTCCCGCCCAGCCACTTGCACCACCAGATGCGGCACACTCCGAGAGTCGGCAAGCCCAACCGCTGTCGAACCATCGCTGACAATGATTTCAAGATCTCCGCCACGGTTTCGGTCACCGGCGGCTAAATGCCAGCGGGCTGACGTGGCGTCAGCATTAGCGACTAATGACGTCACTAACCCACCCCAGGCTCACTGACACATGGGCCCACGCCCTAACTAACCCATGTTTTGTTTCTGTTCAGATTAGTTTAAAAATCTGGCGGGACCCACACGGCAGAGTTGACCGCGCTGACGTGGCTGTTGACTAGGCCCACCTGTCTGTGACACTAGCCAGCTCTGTGCCACTAACGTGTGGACCCCACACGTCAGGTTTGACCTGGACCGGTCAGCTGACCTGCTGATGTCAGTCTGATGTCATGCTGACGCGGTAAGCATTTTCTGGAATGTTTCTAATTCAAAAATGATTTGAAAATTTCAGAAAATGTTGCAAACTTTAAAAAATCATAGAAACTCAACCGTAACTCCAAATGAAATAATTTATATATGAAAAATGATCAGAAAAATCCAGTCTATCCATATGTACAATTTTCATGCATGTTAGAGCAACTTATACCTGCTGATCAGGTCAAATCAATTAAATGGCATTTAAAGTCTCACATATGGAGTTTGAATTTGAACCTAGTGTTCAAACCAACTCCATTTAACTTGTTGCTAGCTGCATTAGGCGAATCAACAGCATATTACCATGTCATGATCATGCATCATATTGTGCATTGCATTGATTGTGTTTCTTCTCTGTTGCCGGTATTTGTCCCCTCTCGATAGACGTGGTTTCGACGATGAGATCGATGACACTGATGAAGAGCTATATTATCTTCGGAGGTGGCAGGCAATCAAACTCTCTCGCTCTCTTGTTCATTCCACAGTAAATAGATGAAACCCACTAGCATGAGTAGGAGTTGTTTCAGTCCTGTTGTGCCTACTTATTCATGCTTGTTTGTCATGCCTGCTACTGCTTAGAGTTGAGTCAGGTCTGATTCATTGGGGATGAATTGGAGGTGTGTGAACATGTCCTACTGTGTGTGAGCTAAGTGTGTGAACACGATTTGGTAAAGGTAGCGGTGAGAGGCCATGTAGGAGTACATGGTGGGTTGTCTCATTGAAACCGTCCTCAGGAACTGAGTTCTGTGTTTGTGCTCCATGAACAGTTACTACCACACATTGGGATCCTTAATTGACTCTCTCGGCTTCTTAACCACCCTTGTCCTCTGTCCAGGAGTTGGAAAGTAGTTTCTGGTGTTTGTAGCATGCTGGGGGCCGCACGCAGCGCTGACCTTAGGGGTGGGCTGTGTTGCGGTAGGCACATGGCTCGGTGTATCTATTCGCCCGTTTGGTGTCTCGGGAACCCTGCACACATCGTTCGGGGCCGTTAGTGGAAACCTCGCCGGACTCCCTGCGGATGGAACCCGAATAGGCGATAAACCTGGACTAGGGACTTGAATGTTTAGGTAGGCCGTGGCGACACCCTCGCCAAAGCTTCCGCTTGAAGGTTGCCGAGATACATGACGTGTACATGGCGATAAGTGGCGAGAGCGTGTGAAGAAGTACACCCTGTAGGGTTAATATGATCTATTCAATAGCCGTGTCCGCGAAAAGGACTTCGGGTTGCCTATAACAGTTCATAGACAAGTGAAAGTGGATACTCTAAAATGCGCAAGATAAGCGTGAGTGCTATGGATTGCGCTCGTGGGAGACGGGAGCGGATCCATAGTGGTGTATTGATATGGTGAATATGTGGACTCGTAGCGCCACCTCAAAAGAGTTACTTGCAATGTAGTTCAGATAACCACCGAAGTCAAAGCTGGCTTGCTGCAGTTAAACTCCACCACCCCTTTATTGTTAATGATGCATATGTAGATAGTTCTGATGTAAGTCTTGCTGAGTACATTTGTACTCACGCTTGCTTATTTTATGTTTTGCGAGAGAGACGCTGGCCTCGCTAGTAGTTCCGCGTGGACTTCGACGTTTAGCTTGATACCTCAGCTACGATCTTGTGCCCTCGGCAGGATCTGGTAGATAGTCAGGCTTCCCAGCCCTTTTAATTTGTAGATGTCTGTACTCAAACATGTTTAGCTTCCGCTTGTGCTTTGACTTGTATGCTCTGAATGTTGGGTCATGAGACCCATGTTTGTAATATCTCGCTCCTCGGAGCCTAATGAATAAATACTTGAGTCGTAGAGTTATGTTGTGATGTCATGTTGTATTTACACATATCGAGCATATTGTGTGTATGTTTGAAATGCTTGGTATGTGTGGGATCCGACAATCTAGTTGTTTATCCTTGGCAGCCTCTCATATGGGGAAATGTAGTTTAGTGCTTCCTGAGCGATAGTAGTCCGCTACAGCCCGGTTCACGAGTCCTCGCTAGCCCAAACATTACTGCTCTGGACACTTTATCGGCCGGGTATGTGTTTCACTTCGCTCTGTGTTCCATCCCTTTGGGGAAATGTCACGCGGTGACATTCGAGTCCTGCCTAGCTGCTACAGCCGGGTTACCGGAGTCCTGTTAGCCAGTGCTACAGCCCGGATTCATACGCTGATGAACGACATGCTCGATGTGATTCATGTATGCCTGTCCCCATGGGTTAGTGCCGCTTTGGGTTCATGACTAGCCATGTCGGCCCGGGTTCTCTGTCATATGGATGCTAGCGACACTATCATATACGTGAGCCAAAAGGCGCAAATGGTCCTGGGCCATGGTAAGGCGACACCCGTGGGAATACCGTGCATGAGGACGCAAAGTGATATGAGGTGTTACCGGCTAGATCGGTGTGACTTGGAATCGGGGTCCTGACTCAGACCGGCGTCGAGACCGGCGCTGAGACTGAGACCGGCGCTGCCTCGGGGAGCGGAGCCGGTGTAGAACCGAAAGCAAAGAGGCAACGGCTTCCTAACAAACTCAGGACTACTAGACTGGTGGTGACGGAGGTGGACGACGGCAATTTTGAGCCAAAGGCGCCCGACGAGGCGCGCTCGTGCTACGGCAATCAAATAGGCTGCATCGTACGGACAACCGCCACCATCAATGATGAGAAACTACAGAAGATAGAAAATATGAGGAAAAACCTCCTAAAGAAGTTTCACCAGATATTCTTGTTCCCGGGCAGGAATGAGAAGGATTATGAAGATCCAGATGAGGACACGACAATGAAGAAGATAAACAAACACGCCATGACCAACTTTAGCGACGCATTAGCCGCTTGGAAAAATTGAGTGAAAGCAAAGATCATCGACAAGGAACCCTACTCAGAGATTGTAAAGGATAATCCGACAATCATGGAAGAGCAGTTTCAAATATTCAACGAGGCTTGAGAGGCCGAAGCTGCCAAAAAAAGTCTAAGTACATGAAGGGGATTCAAGAGAGGAACATTGGGAGCCACCACCTCGGAAGCCGTGGTTACGGCGGAAAGAGGTCCAAATGGGCCAAGGAGGACGCGGAAGCCGCGAGTCTGGGCATCCCAGACCCCTTGGCGGATTTCACTGTCCCGTGGGAGCATGATGTCCTCAGGGCCCGACACCGTTGGGACCCAGTGAAGAAGGTTTACGAGACAAAACCGGTAATTATGGAGTTCATGAGACTGCTGGTAATTTTAGTTTCTGATCAATTCGACTGCACACGTTAGTCATATTTGTAAACGATCCTTGTGCCTTTTGTAGAGAGAGCAGCACCGGATTGCGGCCGAAAGCGACTCGCCGTCTGAGGCATTGGCGAGGCCCAAATGGGACACTCCATTCAACCGGGCGTTGAACATATTGAAACAACAACCGGTGGATACTCGACCGTCGTATGGACGCGTGCATGGTGTTGGAGACGGCGCCGCGTGGAAGAAGTACTACCGTGAGAGCACGGAGGAGAGAAAGGAAAGACGGAGGTTAACTGAATAAAACATTGACAAGAAGGTTGAGATTGCGGTTGAGAATAAATCATCTCAGACAGTCGCAACAGCGGTAGCTACCATAAAATAGGTGGTTGCTGATTTGTCTACTTCCTTGGTTCCGGCCGTTTTGACTTGGACAAGGAAAAATCCAGAAAAAAAATGCAGAGGACTTTCCCTTTGCTGACTTCTTGGGGAGCAGCTCGACTAGCGTTGCACCAGCACCTGCTCCCGCACCGCTCCCCCTTTTGCTCCTCGGACTGCCCCCGCACCGGACGTGCTCGGCGGTGCTTCGTCTTTGGTTGAGCTCGACGCCCTCACGATATCTGTCACACCGGCCCCCTTCAATATAAATGTTTAATCTCCCATTTTCGTTGCCTTTCGGATGTCTCATGTCGCAAACTTTTCTTTGCAGGCCGATGAAACCCCGTGCACCATATTGTACACCATCGGTGACCAGAAGGTGGACGTGGGGAAGGCGACGATAATGGAGCCCAAGGAACCATTGTTCCACAGCCGGTCGATCCCCCCGAACGTCTTCAAGGTTTCCGTGGCCAGTGTCAAACCGGGCCACGAGAATTTGCCTCCTCTAATACTAGTGGGGATGACGACGAGACCTCATGGCGGCTTGGTGATTGTTGCAATGGGTGGCTCATGTTGTGGCCAAAGAGTCTGCTTTCGTGCGAGGCGGCCGGAGCACACCCACGAGCACGCAGCCTCAAAGAAGGTATGAATATCAACACCCCACCTACCCAATTAGCATCGGGTGTCGGGTTGGGTGATAGCGGACGGGTAAGGAGGAGGCTCCATTAGTCGCCGATGACGCCGCCATGGATGAGGATGAGGATGACGATGGCGCTGAACAAGATGTCTATACTGGCGCCTCCTCGTGGTTTGAGCGCCATGAGTTGGTGCCTGAATTGCCGTCTCAACGTATTATGGACGACCTTTGGTAGTAAAGAAGTCTAGGAATAGAGTGAGGAAAGGCAAAAAAGCTGAATCAATGATCCAGCCGCCTCAGCAGCCTCGGCTTCAGGACCGTATAGATATCCCCGATGCGGCTAAATGGCATATCCCCGGTCAACCAATCCTACCTGCAACAGCGCTTACAGAGCCAGATTCGGTGATCTAAGGAGACTTCATGACGATGTGCTGCGGGTAGAGAAAGGCCTCATCGCCGAAGATCCAGGATACCCACTCTACGTGGTTAACGCTCATGGCAAATGTCGACGTCGACGGCTTCCCCGCGATAAGTTATTCCTCCGATTCGATTACATATTCGACATGTTTCACGTGAAGAAGCTGGATTTTACGTTTGTCCTCCTTTATGCCTTGCACATGAACTACATCATCGGGGTTGAGCAGATACCTCATATATGTGTCGCTGACCCGTACTACATGCACGAGGGCTTCTTGGGAGTCTGCGCAAAGCAAGGTGAATACGCGAGCGATTACATCGTCAGTTTCATGATCGCCAATAAGGACAAGGAGGCGATTCTCGTGCCTTATCATCCCGTGTAAGTCATCCACGCTGCTATCCTTCCTTCGATTTGAATCATTCATTTGCATGGCGGAGGCTAATTAATTTGAGGTGTACTTATTTTGCACAGCGGCGTGCGCGCCGTCCTCATCATCCTCTACCCCCGATTCTCCCACGCTCTTTACTTGGACTCGTCGAAGAACGTTCACAAAAAGGATTACACCCACATCATGGATGTTCTTGACAGTGCTATGTTTTACTACCAAGCAAGGGGTGGAGAGGTCAGGGACAACAAGAGAAGGGGCGGCAGGGTCGCCTTCAACCATAATATCGACTTCTGCTGCATCCAGCAACCGAACGATTCTCTTAGTGATGGATTCTATGTCCTAAACCACATGCTGGAGTACAGACGGGATCACCAGAACCTTCGCATGTCACCTAGATCCGGCGATGCCCGTATTCTGCAATAGGCAAAGGACATAGGAGATATCGAGGATCATCGACTTCGAGCTGATTTCTATAACATCCAGCGCGAACTTGCCCAAATCATCATGAAGGAGGTCGTCGGAAAAACAGGGATGTTCTACGGAGAAGGACAAATGTCGCGGGAAGACGTCCGAACATGGGTAGCTTCTCAGCGTCTCGACATGAAGCCTTTCACTACTCACCCACACCTGCTCCCACCGTACTCCCATCGCTGGCCTAGCCATCCCACTACTCACCCACACCTGCTGTTATTCTCCGGCGAAGGCGATTTAACCAAGAAACCTCGTGCAACCGTATTCTCCACGGGAAACAAGCGCCGAGTCTTCCCTGCCTCTGTCGCTCCTTCCTAGGCCAGGCCGTCGTCCACCGCCGTGGTGCTCTCGGCGCGGCCTGGTCAACATGGTCAACGACCGACATGCATCTGAAGTGGACTGTACGTGGAGAGGCCGACAACTGGGTCCACGGCTGCACGCAAGGAAATGCCTCCTTATTACACGCAAAATAATGATTCCTCCACCTGACATCGGGGACCCACCGAAAGGGCCTCTGTATTTCGTGAAAAAAACATTATCGCCACTGACAGCTCGGACCCACCAGCTATATCTTCGCACGCAAGAAAGTGCCTCCTTATTACGCACAAAAAAATGAATACTCCCCCTGTTAGCTGGGACCTAGTATAGTGGCAGGCTGACTTGTGGGCCTACTAAGTTGACGGGAACGGAGGGCTTTGTCAACTTAGTCAACTTGCACGATTCTAGCTCCAGTGACCGTACGATGTCCATCCAATGGCCGTAGGTGCTTCTTCAACCTCTGGTCTTCTTGCTCCAGCCGCCCAAACCAGCGCCAGTTGTGCCTCGTGCTCCTGCCTCCAGTGGCCGGCTGCGATGCGGCAGAGGCCTCACCGCCCCCTACTACTCCTACCGCTGGCCAGGCCATCCCTCTACTCACCCACACCCCCTGTTATTCTGCGGCGACAACAGCCTCACACCGCAGCGTACCAGTGAACCCTCGTACTCCTCTACACGTTGGCATCCACTGCCACGTCTTCCCCGGCTCCGTGTCGTCCCCTTCCTAGGCCTCTCCGTCGTCCACCACCCTGGTGCTCTCGACGCGGCGTGGTCAACATGTTCAAGGAAAGGCTTCCATCAGACGTGGACTGTACGTGGAGAGGCTGACAGCTGGGTCCACGGCCGCAGCAAGGAAGTGCCTCCTTATTACGTGCAAAATAATTATTCCTCCACCTGACAGCGGGGACCCACCAGACGGGCCACCATATTTCGTGAAATTTTTTTTCCCCCTGACTGCTGGGACCCACCAGCTACATCTTCGCATGCAAGGAAGTGCGTCCGGGGAAAAAAACCATTCCCCCTGACTGCTGGGACCCACCAGCTACATCTTCACACACAAGGAAGTGCCTGACAGTCAAGACCCACCTGGTCGAAGCGCACGTAGCGTTGTCATTCTTGTCACGAACGTGTATGTACATATATACTGGTGGATGTAGAGGCCTGCACGTGTCATAGTAGAGGCGCGCACGTAGCATGTACACGTACGTACATCGGCCAGGGTGCAAGAAAGAAAATAAGGCCACGTACGTACATACGGGCAGGGTCTCGAACGCCTACTCGCACATACGTACATGGCTGGTTCGGAACGGAGAAACAACATCGTAGTCGTGTTCATGGGGAGCCAACCAGCTGGGTCGGAACGGAATGCGTGGTCGTCTTCATCTGGAGGGCTTGGACGGAACAGGCGATGGAAACGAGGCCTGGCGTACCGCAGAACAGAGGAAACGGACCTCCTACGTTCGGAACAGGGTCCTGTTGATCGGGAGGAGTGTGGCGTACCGCAAAACGGAGGAAACGGACCTCCTACGGTCGAAAAGGGGGTCCTGTTGATCGGGAGGGGTGTGCCGTACCGCAAAATGGAGGAAACTGACCTCCTACGGTCGAAACGGGGGTCCTGTTGATCGGGAGGGGTGTGGCGTACCGCAAAACGGACGAAATGGACTTGTGTTGGAGCGCTACGGTCGAAACGGCGGTCATGTTCATCGGGAGGGGTGTGGTGTACCTCAAAACGGGACTCCACGGGATACTGTTCATCTCCATCGTCGACCTCCTCCAGCCTCCATGGGCTACCGTCGACCTCCTCCAACCTCCACGGGCTCCTGTTCATCCAGCCTCCACCGCGCGCTACTCCACTAGCTACTGTTCACCACCCCTCCACTGTCTGCTATTCATCCAGCCCTCCACACCATGGGGTCCTGTTCAACCACCCCACCACGGGCACCCCTCCACCATCTACTGTTCATCCAGCCCTCCACCACACCACAGGGTCCTGTTCATCCATAGGCAACGCCACCGCCATCGCTCATCCAACCCCCCGCAACGCCACTGCTCATCCCAGGCAACATCGATCGGCTTCGCTTAGTAGCAATAGCGGCGAATCGCCGATCGGGTTCAATTAACAGCCATCGATCGATCGCTCGGGTTCAGTAACGCGTAGCCTGCAATGCAATTGCTCGGGTTCAGTTAGAGCCCAATGCCTCGCTCGGGTTCAGTTAGAGCCAACGCCTCGCACACACACGCGTACGTGTACGAGAGAAACGCGCATCGCTCATCCCCCGACCTCCCACCGTAACCGGGAACTCCCTGAAATTTTCCTCCCCCTCGCTTCTACCACGTTTTTTTCCTTCATGGACGGCCCAAAGAATGTCATGCAGCTGCGTCTCCGGCCCGCTCAGGACGAAAATCCCATTTTTTGCCATGATTTATTGTCAAAGAAGTAGGAGCCCACCACATCTGTGATGATACCGGGTTTTGTCACAATTATCGTCATAGAAGTGTCATATGTATGACAGAAAAAAAATTCGTTCGGCCCTTAATGTCACGGATGTGTCTTTTTTTGTAGTGTTGTGACATCCGTGCATTTGATTTCGTTATGGATTTCATCTGCTGCAGGCCCACAACCCTCTTAGATCCAACTTTTGTATAATGTTGTTGACGTTGTTTTCTTCCCCAAGCGCGCAAGCTAGAATCATTGTCCAAATTTCTGCTCGAGGCAGGTGTACACATCGTCCTCGTCCTCCACAGCAGCAACATTTTTCGAAGTTCAACCTGCACGTCCCCATTTTTCCTTTTCCAGACTCTGTCATATTTTTCTTTTTCTTAGCCTTTTCCTGTGTTAGTTCGATTCAGCCAATATATATAATTAGCGAAATGCTTGTTAGTGGTAAAGATTTCATCATTTTTCTTATTATCTTGGAAAAACATGTGATTCTTTTTTGAAGTGGTCTTTAAGTGTTGAATTAGGCATAGAGTATATACTAATAGGTTTGAGTAAGTTTAAAATGCAAATATATGTCTGAGAAGACATACCAATGCAAATTTGTAGCAGATCATCATGTATAATTGATGTTCTTGTTCTTGTTTCTGTAAAGAATGTACTCACATTATATTATTATAAACCATTTAGAATACTGAAATGTGTATGTGCATACCTCTTCAACTGTTTCTTTTAAATATTCCATCTCAAGTTTGTTATCAACTTGAAAAGTGAAGCTCTTTTTATAATTTTCCATGCTCTCTTGTAGATTCCTTGAAAAACATACATAATTGCATTGTTATATACCATACCTCTCAATAATTTGCACTGTCTCTGGAATTTTGGCGTCCAGGAAGACTTTAGATGCATTTGTTGTGCGTAGTGATAGCCCTGGTATTAACTGGTCCGTGAAGTTGGATTTGGATTTACACATAGAGATTAATGTGACTATTGTTCTCACCATTGAATTTTCTGACCAAATTTGAAGCGACGGTCACTATTGTTTGTTTGTGCAAAAGACCTTCATTCACCATGTTTGCTAAAATATCTCCCCATAGCGTGATCTGGATCTTCTCAGCACTGGAGGAATTCATGAAAAAGTGTTATAAAGATCATCTACATGATTTAAAAATGACTATAATAATCACTTGCTCTAGTAAAAGGACTTAAATCTCACAAATGTTTGGAGTTTGCGCCATGCCCGTTCCTTTTATATATATATTTGCTCTATTGGCTCCACTGTAGTAAGCAATCTAATTCACCGCTGCCTATTATTTGATATGGATTATGTTCATACCTGAGCACTGTTTATCAATATTAAACCTACTCTCCAAGGTATCACTATCAGTAAATTTGAAGTGGTAGTCCAAAAAATTGTATTTTCCTTCATCCACTTCCTTGACATGTGTATCAAAAACAAAAGTGATTTTGATATTCTTCTAGAATGGTCGGTAGTTTTCATACTCCCAAACTTTGAAGTCCTTAATTCTGTAGATGTAATGCTCTTTAATATTTTCTTTAAATTTATTGACCAGTTTTCTCCCAATAGAAGCATGGATCGCATTGCCCTACATAGAGAAAAAACATTAGTAAACTTCAGAAAAGGAAAAACTGAAGAGACATTATATACGTATTTGAACCTTTCTATCTAATAAAATCATATCAGTGCTAATGGGTTCATTGGTCGATAAGTTAATTTTGTCCCAAAGTCTTAAAACTTTGATCTTGATTGTCCATGTCTCGTTTTGTGTAGTCAATACATTCAGCGATGTAGGTGTCATATTCTTTCAGGCCCTAAAAATGCAAGAAGAATGTTGATCAGTAAAGAAAGTAATATCATGACTTGCTAGCTTTATATGTACAAAATAATTTTGTTGCAGCTGCCTCTATTGATTGTGTGACACCAAAGTAAATCGAAGATTTTCAACTGGAATAGATATATGAAACATAGTAGATGTATCATATATATTTCTCTATATGGCAGAAAGCAATCCCATTTATTTCTGTTATAACCATAGTATGGTTTTAGGTGCCATATTCTTTCAGGCCCTAAACCTACAAGAAGGATGTTGATCAGTAAAGTAAGTAATATAATGACATGCTAGCTTTATAAGTACAAAATATTTTTGCTGCAACTGCCTCTATTCATTATGTGACACCAAAGTAAATCGAAGATGCAACTGTCTCTATTCATTATGTGACACCAAAGTAAATCGAAGATTTTTCAACTGGAATATTTATATATGAAATCTAGTAGATACATCATATATGTTCCTCTATATGGCAGCAAGCATCCTATTTATTTCCGTTATAACTTTAGTTTGGTTTTAGTTCAGTAGAGTATATATTACCTTAATGTGTATACAATGGAACCAACATTCATGGCCTCAACCTTCTGAAGATGAGTAAAACTATATGAACTTACCACCATTAAGATAAGAATCAACATATATATAATTGCATTGCTTAATCTAGAGTACACATGATATTTTTTTTCCATAACTCAAGTATTAATGATCCATTAATAGGCCTGATCTATAATTTTGTGCAGATGGTACTTACTGGAGTTGGTCTGGTTGGTCGACGAAGCTGGCTGGTGCCGGTGGAGGAAGACAATGCCGAAGTGCCACTGACTGGAGGAAGTTAACCTCCAAGTATTGTTCGCCAGAGGAAGATATAGAAGTTTTACTCTAAATCTAGAGGACAATGAACCTTTGATCCGGCTAGAGATGGATGAGTTTATGATGGCCGAAGATGGATTTTACTAGAGATTTTGGTTTTGTGTGGACACTGGAGAGATATGCTGTTTGGAGAGATATTCTATCTTGGATTTGTTGGAGAGTTTGCATCTGTGTGTGCAGGATCGAGAGATTGTACCCTGTACGGGCTGTTTTTTTATACATGATGTTAAATTTGTCGATGTCGTTCGTGTTTTTTTTGCGTGGGTCGTTCATGGGATTGCCCAGCCTATTTTGATCATGAGATTGAGTGTCAAGGCCCACGTACCGTGATCCCACGATATGCGGAGAGATTGTTCCATGTACGTGATGTGTATTTTTTTACGATGTTATTTTTTTAGGGAACTTTTGTATGATATTCTGGTTGCTCATGGATCATACCTTTGTTTTTTTAACGGTGCTCTGGTTGCTCGTGAATCGTATCTCTGATTAGATCGTGAGATTGAGCGTAAAGGCCGTACCTACTATGATCTCATGGCATGGGTCCACGACATGTGATTTATGAATATCTAACGGTTGTACTTCGTTGACTAAAAATAAACACGCCGAATTAAAGGTTGGATGTTACTGATTATTGTGGAATTTTCTAAGTTAATTATCTTAATTATGGTGAGCCCATCAAATACTTTTTATATATTATAGATAAGCATGATGCTGCTATGTCCGTATTTTGCTTTTATCGACACCTCTCTATCTCTCTCTCTCTCTCTCTCTCTCTCTAAGCATGTGGACATTCGCTTGAGGACAAGCGAGGTCTAAGCTTGGGGGAGTTGATATGTCCATTTTGCATCATGTTTTCCTACTGTTATTTATGATATTTTTATATATAATAATGCTTTATGGGGTAATTCTAATGCCTTTTCTCTCATAATATGCAAGGTTTACACGAAGAGGGAGAATGCTGGCAGCTGGAATTATGGACCTGAAAAAGCTATGTCAGAGATACCTATTCAGCACATCTCCAAATGAGGTGAAAATTTTACGGAGAATTATTTTGGAACATATGCAAAATACTAGAAAAAATAACTACCGGAGGGGGGCCACCTGGTGACCACAAGACACTAGGGCGCGTCAGGCTCCCCAGGCCTCGTGGTTTGTGGTCAGCCCGTCCCACCTACGGTGCCCATCTTATGGTATATAATTCATTTTGACCTAGAAAAAATAAGGGAGGACTTTCGAGACAGAGCACTGCCGTCTTGAGGCGGAACTTGGGCCGGATTACTTTTGTCCTCCGGCGAAGCGATTTTGGCGGGGGAACTTCCCTCCCAAAGGGAGAAATTGAAGCCATCGTCATCACCAACAACCCTATACTCTTTGGGAGGGCAATCTTCATCAACATCTTCAAGAGCACCATCTCCTCTCAAACCCTAGTTCATCTCTTGTGTTCAATCTTCGTAACCGAACCTCAGATTGGTACCTGTGGATGACTAGTAGTGTTGATTACATCTTGTAGTTGGTTACTATATGGTTTATTTGGTGGAAGATTATATGTTCAAATCCATTATGCTATTTAATACCCTTCTGGTCTTGAGCATGAATATCATTTCTGAGTAGTTACTTTTGTTCTTGAGGTCACGGGAGAAGTCATGTTGCAAGTAATCATGTGAACTTGACATGTGTTTGATATTTTGATGATATGTATGTCGTGATTCCCTTAGTGGTGTCATGTGAGCTTTGACTACATGGCATTTCACCGTCTTTGGGCCTAACAGAATGCATTGTGGAGTAGTAATAAGATGATGGGTTGCTAGAGTGACAGAAGCTTAAACCCTAGTTTTTATGCGCTACTTCGCAAGGGACAGATTTGGATCCAAACTTTTACTGCTATGGTTAGATTTTATCTTAATACTTTTATCGTAGTTGTGGATGCTTGCGAGGGGGTTAATCATAAGTGGGAGGCTTGTTCAAGTAAGAACAACACCCAAGCACCGGTCCACCCACATATCAAATTATCAAAGTAGCGAACTGAATCAAACCAACATGATGAAAGTGAGTAGATGAAATTCCCGTGAGCCCTCAAGAACACTTGCTTATTATAAGAGACCGTTTTGGACTGGACTTTTCCACAAAAGGATTGGGCTACCTTACTCACTTTATTTACCGTTATCGTTACTTGTCCATTACAAATTACCTTGCTATCAAACTACCTATTACCGACTATTTCAGTGCTTGCAGAAATTACCTTGCTGAAATCTACTTGTCATTTCCTTCTGCTCCTCGTTGGGTTCGACACTCTTACTTATTGAAAGGACTATGATTGATCCCCTATACTTGTAGGTCATCACTCCTCGTGAGGTCCCTGATCCCATCTGGGACTCCGAACAACCTTCGGACTTTCCACCATTAATATCTCAATACTACCCTAGCGCAACCAGACATTAAGCATGCGACCCTACGGGTTCGAGAATCATGTAGACATGACCGAGAGTCCTCCCCAGTCAATAAAAAATAGCGGGGCCTCGATGCCCATATTGATTGCTACACATTCCACGAAGATCTTTATCGGTTGAACCACGATGTCAAGGATTTAGTTAATCCCGTATGCAATTCCCTTTGCCCATCGGTATGTTACTTGCTCGAGATTCGATCATCGGTATCTCCATACCTAGTTTAATCTTGTTACCGACAAGTCTCTTTACTCATTCCGTAATACAAGATCTCGTGGCTAACTCCATAGTCACATTGCTTGCAAGCTCATTGTTATGTTGTATTACCGAGTGGGCCCTGAGATACCTCTCCATCATACGGTGTGACAAATCCCAGTCTTGATCCATGCCAACTCAACAGACACCCTCAGAGATACCTGTAGAGCATCTTTATAGTCACTCAGTTATGTTGCGACGTTTGGTACACACAAGTTACTCCTCCGGTATCAGTGAGTTGCATGATCTCATGGTCATAGGAACAGATACCTGAAAGGCAGAAAACGATAGCAATAAACTTGATATGATCATATGCTACGTTTATAGTATGGGTCTTATTCCATCACATCATTCTCCTAATGATGTGATCCCGTTATAAAATGACAAATCATGTCCATGGCTAGGAAACCATAGACATCATTGATCAACGAGCTAGTCTGGTAGAGGCTTACTAGGAGCATGTTGTTGTCTATGTATCCACAGATTTATTTGAGTTTTCTGTCAATACAATTATAGCATGGATAATAAATGATTATCATGAACAAGGAAATATAATAATAACCACTTTATTATTTCCTCTAGGGCATATTTCCAACACCTGCGACATATATGTAACCAAGATAATTGTGCACCGTCGTCATCAGCGGGGATCTCATATAGAAATAGTCGCCTTTCCCAGTGTCCCATGTCTTGGCCGGTGTTTTCCATAACGTGTCTAACTCCTCTTTCAGTAGCCCTAGATACAGGTTAATATTATTTGCTGGTTGTTTCGGCCCTTGAATCAACATGCTTATGTGTATGTACTTTGACTTCATGCACAATTAGGGGGGAGGTTGTACATCCATACAAACACAGGCCATGTGTTATGGTTGGTGTTCTGATTGCCAAATGGATTCATGCCATCGGTACATGCCCCAAGCATGATGTTCCTTGCATCATCTGCAAAATATCCATATTCAACGTTGAAATATCTCCACTGGCTGGCATCTGCGAGGTGTCTCAGCTTTGGATCATCTCCGTTGTTGGGCTTCACCCTCTCCGTGTGCCAATGCATGAGCTTTGCTTCCTTAGGACCTACGAAATAACGCTGCAGACGGGGAGTGATCGGTAAGTACCATACAACTTTCTGAGGAGATTTCTTTCCAGCCTTCCTGTATCGAGAAGCATTGCACACCGTATAGTTCGTTTTTTCCGCGTGCTCCTTCTGATAAATGATGTAATCGTTGATGCATTAATGGTATCTAATGTGCGGCGGATCAAGAGGGCACACGATCTTCTTGGCCTCATTGACATTAGTAGGACACAGGTTCCCTGCGGGAAGAACATTATTATGTAGATACTTCAAATGCTCATCAAGGCTTGAGTCTGTCCATTTGTTTTTGGCCTTCATCTTTAGAAGTTTGAGCGTGAAACTCAAGCGGTCACATCAGGATCACAACTGTCATACAATGGATCTTCGAGTCTACCTCCAGTTGCGCCAGCTTGGCTCCTCTCTAGAAGCAGCTCTGTCGCTAGTCGTATTCTTGCAAAGCAGGTCTCGAACATGAGGGTCCTGCATGACTGAACTTACTAGCTAAAAAGGCTGCGGCATCTCCGCCTCTTCTCCTCCGTGTCCGGCCTCTGCTCCGCCTTTTACGACCTCTTCTCTACCGCCATGTCCAGCCCCTCGTCTTCGGATACATCATTGGTCATCTCTTCGTCCAGCCCCATGCCGTTATTGCCTCCCATGTGGACGTACGTCCTCATCAGCATCTTCACTTATCCACAGAGTATAGACATCCATGAAACCATGCATGAGTAGGTGCGCCTTCAAACTGCCATGCTCAAAGGGGTCCAAGATGACTATTTCTTTGCATTTTCTACACGGACATAAAATCTGAGTCCTGTTATTTGCATACATGTCATGCACCGCGGATCGCAACCATCTTTCCACAACCCTTGCACTGACCTTTATCATTGCCTACGCAGTATAATAAGCAAAAGGATTATTACCATGCATACATCAAAGTCATATAAAATTTCAACATGACCTTACCTAAAAATAGGACATATAGAATTTTCCCGAAATTCACTGAAACAGAAAAAAACTCAACATTTCGGCAAAACATAAGCAACTCATGTCATGCAGGATTCGACAAATACACATAGGTGGCAACTCATGCCACGCGCACATTCCCATCATAACGCAAACACACATATTTCCATTCTTGCAAAGCACAACTTTTTACTCACTTATCCCGAGAGAGGGATCAAGCACACGGTAGATGGACGGTGTTGCTACACGGACAAAAGATGCATGGCTTACTTCTAAAATGGGTAGATCTTGTTGGAAGGAAATGGTCTACCTAACTAGTGGAAAGGGAGAGAGAGCTAGCTAGTGAGACAAAGCTAGGAGTGGGGAAAGGGAAGGAGGGAGAGACAAATAAAGTGAGGAAGAGAGACAAAGGTCATTAATGGAGGAGATGGTGGAGGGGGCATTAATGGGGAGAGAAGAGAGGTAGGAGAAGAAAGAGAAATAATGGGGAAGAACCAAGTGAGGGAGGTAGAGGAGGGAGAGGGTGTAGGATCGAAAGTAGGTCTAGAGGGGGGTGATTAGACTACTTGACCAAATAAAAATCTAGCCTTTTCCCAATTTTAAGTCTTGGCAGATTTTAGCAACTTAGCACAAGTCAAGCAATCAACCTGCACATGCAATTATAAGAGTGTAGCAGCGGAAAGTAAAACATTGCATATGAAGGTAAAGGGAAGGGTTTGGAGAAAGCAAACGCAATGTAGACACGGATATTTTTGGTGTGGTTTCAATAGGTGGTGCTATAGTACATCCACGTTGATGGAGACTTCAACCCACGAAGGGTAACGGTTGCGCGAGTCCACGGAGGGCTGCACCGACGAAGGGTCCACAAAGCAGCAACCTTGTCTATGCCACCATGGCCATCACCCATGAAGGACTCACCTCACTCAGGTAGATCTTCACGAAGTAGGCGATCTCCTTGCCCTTACAAACTCCTTGGTTCAACTCCACAATCTTGTCGGAGGCTCCCAAGTGACACCGAACCAATCTAGGAGACACCAATCTCCAAAAGGTAATAGATAGTGTGATGATGATGAACTCCTTGCTCTTGTTCTTCGAATGATAGTCTCCCCAACACTCAACTCTCTCTCATAGATTTGGCTATGGTGGAAAGATGATTTGAGTGGAAAGCAACTCCGGGAAGGCTAGAGATCAAGATTCTTGTGGTTGGATTGGAATGTCTTGGTCTTAACAAATGAGTAGGTGGTTCTCTCTCAGAAAATGAGTAGTGGAAGTGTAGGCACGTTCTGATGGCTCTCTCTTGAATGGAGAAGGGGTGGAGGGGTATATATAGCCTCCACACAAAATCCAACTGTTACACACATTTGACCCAACTCGGTCAGACCGAATAGAAGAACTCGGTGAGACCGATTCAGTTCAAAATGTGAACGTTAGGAATCTCGGTGGAACCAACATGATCAACTCGGTGGGACCGATGTGCTTGGGTTAGGGAAAAACCTCATCTCGGTGACACCAATTGCATGAACTTGGTGAGACCGATTTCAGCAATGAGCAAACAAAGAGTTGGTCAAGCAAACTCGGTGGGACCGATTGGACATATCAGTGAGACCGAAATAATTACAATAGGTAACAGAGAGTTTGCAAGGCCATCTTGGTGAGACCGAGATGTCGATCAGTGAGACAGAATTTTCTAGGGCTTCTTGCAGTGGCTAGGTCAAATGAACTCGGTGGCACTGGATAGATCAAATCGGTGGGGCCGAGTTTGACTTTAGGTATTGGACAAATGTGGAAATAAGAAAGTGGTTGAGAGTTTTGGAGCAATATCACTAAGCACTTTGAGCAAGTAGACCATTAAGCAACACCTCATCCCCTTTTAATAGTATTGGCTTTCCTATGTACTCAATGTGATCTTGGATCACTAAAATGAAAATGAAGAGTCTTGAGCTTTTGCCAATCTTTGTCCTTAGCATTTTGAGGGGTCCACATCTCTAGTCCATGCCATGCCAATCGTTGAACTTTCTGAAATATTTAACTTGAATGAATACTCATTCGATGAGCTATATGTTGTTATGAATTACCAAAATCACCCGGGGATTAGTTGCACTTTTAGTCTCCCCCTTTTTGGTAATTGATGACAACATATAGATCAAAGTTTCGACAAATGATAATATGAATGAAATACATCCGCTGTAGCAACCTGAACCTCCTGCGACCCATGTTTAGCATAAGCTTGCTCCTGAGGAATTAGCGGTACCCGATAGTTGCTGCTGCCGGCACGGTTGTCAAGGCTTCCGTGAGGCTCCTGAAAGAGCTCGGCTTCTGGCGCCTCTTCCTCCCAGCCTGGCCCGAGGAACGAGCCATGGTCTTCTCCCAGTGCGTACTCTGGATCCACCATGTGGGGCACACAGGCCTCCGGGGTCACCACCCCAAAGGCCTCGCCGTAGTGCTCCGCGTGCCATGCAGTTCAACTTGAAGCTCCATCTTGGGGGTGGTAGGGCGGCGGCCCGCTAGGGCTGTAGACGGTGATGCGCATGCCGTCGCTTACCAGGGGCGGTGCCGGCGCAGCTTGCCGCCCGGCGCTGATGGCCAGGCTGGTGTTGATGAAGCCTTGAGGTGCGCCCGGGGACGCGTGGGCACGGATTGGCCCGTAGCGTGATCCGCCCGGGGCCTGGGGTGGAAGCTGGACGCAGAACAGGGGTGCCCCTGAAGCAGCGGCATCGAGGAGGTCGGCGACGCGTTCCAGCAGCACATCGTGGCTGCTTTCCTGCAGTCTGCACCGCAGCAGCTCTCGTGCCACTGTGAGCGCGGCCTTCATGTTCGCCTGCTCCCATCGGGTGTGCGGTGCCGTGGCCGCAGCATGGCTTGAGGCGCTCGCTGCCGATCGTACCTGCCGGGGAGTGAGGGCAGGCGACGCCTGACCGCGTCACCTGCGCCCTGCAGCGCTCTGCAGGGCACGGGCTGCCTGAGGTGTGGGGTTGAGGTCACCTTGGGCAGGCAGCACAACATGGGCAGACCCTTAAGGAAGATTTCGGCGCACCCCTACCTGGCGCGCCAAATGTCGGATGTTGGGTTCCGGCAGACCCTTAAGGTTCGAACTCTGGGGTGCGCGCGAAGATCTCCCTCTACCTATCCGCGTCTGATCGCCTCACGAGAATCTAAGCTAAAATGAGGATTAACTCGAGGGACACAAGATTTATACCGGTTCGGTCCACCGTTGTGGCGTAATACCCTACTCCAGTGTGTGGTGTGGTGGATGGCCTCAGGGGCGGATGATGAACAGTACAAGGAAGAACAGCCTCGCGAGAGGTGCTCTTGTGGTGGTGGTTTCCTTGAGAAGGATTCCCTTTCCTCCTACTGTGGTGGCTATCTCTATTTATGGAGGCCCTGGTCCTCTTCCCAAATATTGAGCGGGAAGGGAGCCAACAACGGCCATTTTGAAGGGGAACATCTAGTACAAGTTATCCTGACTAAAGTTGGTCTTCGGCTGCCAAAGGCACTGGCGATGACGCCGGCTTGGGCTCCACGGTGACCTCCATCCTGCCGCTCTGCTGGTCTAGGTCTTGTTGCACTGAAATGGTGTCCTTTGCCTGATGCCTCGGTACTCCACGCCTGTGCTTTCCTCCTTTGCACCAAATAGGAAACAAGGACACTGCGCGGGCCGGCGCCCGCCTTGTCTCGATCGTCACGGCTTGCGTCACGATTACCTCGCGAGGTACCCTGCCTTGATCTCTCCGCCTCCTCGCGAGCCTGCCTGCCGAGGCCCCTCCTGAGGAAGCCTTGTGTCGCCCGCCACGCGAGGCTTGGCCCCTCGTGAGGGTCTTGAGTCTTGCGCTAATGAAGATGGGTCGTACCGGGCCACCACTCAAGCCACGCCGCAGGCAGGCAAGTCTGGGGACCCCCGTTCCTAGAACGCCGACAGAACTCTATGATAGATCGAACGGAAAGAATAGCTTCATGTTATTTTACTACGGACTCTTGAATAGATCGATCAGAAAGAATAACTTTGAGGTGGTTTCGTACCCTACAATAATCTCTTCGTTTGTTCTCCACTATTAGTGACTTTGGAGTGACTCTTTGTTGCATGTAGAGGGATAGCTATATGATCCAATTATGTTACTATTGTTGAGAGAACATGCACTAGTGAAAGTATGAACCCTAGGCCTTTTTTCGAAGTATTGCAATATCGGGTAGACAGTACCAACCTACATCCCCAACATCTGCTAGTCTACCACTGTAAGAGTTCACACGACTTAATCAACTATGCTAGAGCCCATAGTAGCTTGTGGCTGCACACGGAAGTTTCTAGCATGAAAAGTCTCAAGATCCCTTTGAGCCTGGGTGGCAGTACAAAAAGAAAAACAGGCAATCGCTGGAATACCCAGGTGCCTCAATCCACCCAGATGTGTATTAAAGTTGCCACCTTAAATAAACCATTAAATAACAATCTCACATCTATCATGGATACACTCACCCAATCCACGTCTACTAGCATAGCATGGTATAATAAGGAAACGTAGAAGTAACTCCCAAGGGTTTGATAATAAAACAGGTAATAGGTACTACCTCATCTACTTCCCAAAACCCACATATTAATCAGATCCTAATCATGCAATTGTTTTTGGATTGATCTAATGCAATAAAACAGGGTATGAAAGGGATATGATCAAAGTTTTACTTGCCTTGCTGATGATCCGTGAAACCTAGAGGTTTGAAGTAGCAAGCGGCGCACTCCGGGTACTCTATCGCAAACATACAAGCATACAATAAGCACTCAACTAATGCACAGGTAAAACTCAAATAAGAGAACTAACCAGAAATTTGAACTTAAGAACTCCGGTTTGCAAAAAGAATCAAATCGAACGAAGCAACGAAACACAAACGGCGAAAGATACAAGCTTCGTTTACTAATCTGGACCTAAGTCAAATTTTACAGAAGCAAAAACTTGTTTGACTTGGTTAAATGGAAAGAGGGTTTCGAGACGAAACACTAGGCGTTTGAATCGCCTCCTTCCGATAAACAAGCGAGAAGTTATACTAGAACGAAAATCGGACCATAAATCGCGATCTGGAATAATCGCGGAAAATCCGAGAAAAAGAAAAACTGATGAACAGTTTAACGAACGGACATTCGTTAACTGATACTAAACAGTGAACTCGTCCGTTAAAACGATCGAACGAGCGAACGCTCGCTAAATAAATAAACCAGAAAAAAAATAAACCGATCTAAAAAAGTAAACCTAGGGTTTAAAAAAAAACAAATTGGTTTTTTAGAAAACCGGGCGAGAACGGCGGCTACTCGCTTGCTCGTGAGCTTCGGTCGGCGGGCGGGAGGCGTGGTTGGCGGGCGGCGGCGACGGCGGCGGCGGCGGCGGCGGCTCTGGCGGCGATGGCGGCTGCTGGCGGCGAAGCGCAAGGCGGCGGGCGGGCGGCTTGCGGCGGCGGCGGCTCGGCTTAGGGCTCTGTGGGGCCCGGGTCGGCTTTTAAAGTGGGGGCGGCGGTGGCTTGTGGGAGGGGCAGCGATGGCGTGGTCCTCCCGGACTAGGCGGCGGCGGCGATCGGGACTCCGGTCCCGATCCGGAGCGGTAGACGGCAGCGGACTGGGCGGCTCGGTGGCCTTCGACCCGGTCGGTAGCGAGATTTTTATTTTTTAAAAAGAATTCACTAAACTAAGAAAAATCCTAGAAAATAAAATAAAATTCTAAAAATGCCAAAATAAATTTTCATTATCTAAATAAAATATTTAGAACGAGATGAACATTTTCTTGGCCCTAAAATGCAGTTTTGAAAAACGTGCAATTTTCCTAAATTCAAATGAAATAGCCAAAACTCCAAAAAATAAAACCTTATTTGGTTTTTTATTAAATCCTCAATATTTCTTTATTTTGGGAAAGTCATTTTATTCCCTCTCTCAGATTTTTATAACAAAAATAAGTGAAGATAAAATAAATAAAATCAAAAGATCCTATTTTCAAAAATTTGAGAAAACTCAAATATGAAAATAACGAAATCCCCAACTCTCTCCGAGGGTCCTTGAGTTGTGTAGAATTTCTAGGATGAAACCAAAAGCAATAAAATATGATATGCAATGATGATCTAGTGTATAACATTCCAAAACGAAAATTTGGGATGTTACAAACCTACCCCCCTTAAGATGAACCTCGCCCTCGAGATTCGGGTTGGCTAGAAAATCGGTGAGGGTGGTCCTTCAGCAGATCTTCCTCTCGCTCCAAGGTGGCTTCATCCTCGGTGTGGTGGCTCCATTGAACTTTGCAAAACTTGATAACCTTGCTGCGGGTGACTCGGCTGGCATATTCGAGAATTTTGACTGGTTTCTCCTCATAGGTCAAATCACTATCTAACTGAATTGCTTCCAGTGGCACTGTATCTCTCAGTGGTATATCACCCATCTCTGCGTGACACTTCTTCAACTGGGAAACGTGGAACACATCATGAACTCCCGACAATCCTTCGGGCAATTCCAACTTGTAAGCAACTTCTCCCATACGCTCCAAAATTTTGTATGGTCCTACAAAACGTGGCGCTAACTTTCCCTTAACTCCAAAGCGCTTAACTCCTCGAAGTGGAGATACACGAAGATAAACTCGGTCTCCGACTTCGTAAACTGTCTCCTTGCGTTTAGAATCTGCATAGCTCTTCTGCCTGGACTGGGCTACCTTGAGCCTATCGCGAATCAACTTCACCTTCTGTTCAGACTCCTTAATCAAATCTGGTCCAAACAACTGGCGGTCTCCAACTTCATCCCACGACAACGAGGTTCTGCACCTCCTTCTGTAAAAGGCTTCGAAAGGGGCCATCTTCAAACTGGATTGATAATTGTTGTTGTAAGAGAATTCTGCATATGGAAAATTGTCGTCCCAACTAGATCCATAATCTAGCGCATAAGCTCTCAGCATATCTTCTAAGATCTGATTGACTCTCTCAGTCTGTCCATCTGTCTGCGGATGAAACATTGTACTGAACTCTAGCCTGGTACCCAAAGTTTCGTGCAACTGATTCCAGAACTTTGAGGTAAATTGGGTTCCTCTGTCTGATACAATGCTCCTCGGAACTCCATGCAGACACACAATCCTGGTCATGTATATCTTAGCCAACTTAGTACTGGTGTATGTGGTCTTCACTGGGATGAAATGAGCTACCTTCGTCAAACGATCAACTACAACCCAAATTGAGTCATAGCTTGAACGAGTCCTGGGCAATCCCGTGATAAAATTCATGCCCAGTTTATCCCACTTCCATTTGGGTGTCGGCAATGGCTGTAACAATCCTACTGGCTTCTGATGCTCTGCCTTCACTCTTTGACATACATCACATACTGCTACATCTTCCGCAATATCCTTCTTCATTCCGGTCCACCAGAAAGTATCCTTCAAATCCAAATACATCTTGGTATTTCCTAGGTGAATCGAGTACGGTGAATCATGGGCCTCCTGCATAAGCACTGCTCCAAGTCCTCGACGTGAAGCGTCGCAATACACCTCATAATCCTTGCGCTGATCCGCGTAATCAACAGCGATGTAACCAAACGCTTTCTTCAACTCCCGAAACCGGCCTCACATTCTTCAGTCCATTTGAACTTGGTATCCTTCTTCAACAACTCCGTCATGGGCTTCGCAATTTTCGAAAAATTCTCCATGAATCTCCGGTAGTATCCTGCGAGTCCAAGAAAACTCCGGATCTCTCCAACTGACGTGGGTGATTCCCAGTTTGTCACAGTGACAACCTTGGTGGGGTCTACTGCTATTCCTTCTCTGGATATAACATGTCTGAGGAATCCAACTTACTTCAACCAAAACTCACATTTGCTGAACTTGGCGTATAACTAATGTTCTCTGAGCTTCTCAAGTACCAAACGCAAATGCTCCTTATGTTCTTCTTCATTCTTTGAGTAGACCAAAATATCATCAATGAACACCACGACGAACTTATCTAGAAACTCCATAAACACCTTGTTCATCATGTTCATGAAATATGCAGGTGCGTTAGTTAGACCAAATGACATAACGGTATACTCATACAGCCTGTACCTGGTGGTAAAACCTGTCTTAGGTAAATCATGCTCCCGAATCTTCAACTGATGGTATCCTAATCGCGAATCGATCTTGGAAAATACCTTAGCTCCTTACAATCAGTCAAACGTATCATTGATCATCGGCAGTGGGTACTTGTTCTTGATGGTCACTTCATTCAATCCTCGATAATCAACAACCATCCTCAATGATCCATCTTTCTTCTCCACTAGAAGCACTGGCGATCCCCAAGGTGAAGAACTTGGGCGAATATAGCCTTTATCCAGTAACTCCTTAATCTTCTTCTTAATCTCCTCCAAATCTTTTGCGCGCATCCTGTATGGTCTCTTAGATATTGGCCCTGTGCCTGGCAAAAGCTCAATCAAAAAATCAATGTCTCTATCCGGTGGCATGCCTGGCAACTCCTCTGGAAATACGTCAGGGAAATCCCTCACCACGGGTAATTCCTCCTGTACTACTCCTGATAAAGAATTTACTTGAGTCCTCTTCGGTACATGCCGGAATACATACTTGATCCTTCTTCCTTCTGGGGTGGTAAGCAAAATCGACTTACTGGTGCATTCAATGTTCCCTCCATACTTTGATAACCAATCCATGCCTAATATCACATCCAATCCTTGCGATTCCAATACTATTATGTCCGAGGGAAACACGTAGTTACCAATTCTTAATGGTAACCGATCACACCATAAACTAGCCATATACTCTGCTCCAGGCGAGGTTACTAACATGGGTGACCTAAGGGCTTGGGTTGGCAATTTATACTTATCCACAAATCCCCTTGATATGTATGAATGCGATGCACCAGTATCAAAAAGAACGGGTGCAGTAAATGACTTAACCAAAAACTTACCTATTACAGCATCTGGCTGGGCTTCAACCTCCTCCATGTTAACGTGGTTCACCTGTCCCCTATTGAAAGGGTTGGGCTTCTTCCCAGAGCTTCCATTACCATTTCCATTCTGGGCTTCAGGACATTCATTGGCATAATGTCCAGTCTTCTCACACTTATAGCAAGTGACTTGGCTCAGGTCTCTCTTGGCTGGGGTTGATGGGTTGGTACGGTTCTGTCCGTTGCTTCCTCCATTCCCGTTATGATTCTTGGGGCCATTATGATTGTGCGAACTCCCTCCTCCATGGGTATGCTGAAAATGTCCTCCCGATTTCGGGGTAAAACGTGGCTTCTGCTGAGCTCCAGAATTGTACTTCCCTTATCCATACTTCCTCTTGTGATTTTCAATCTGCTGTTGCTTCCCTTCAATCATGAGGGCTCTATCTACCAACTCCTGGTAGTTGTTGAAGGTTGCTACCATCAACTGCATGCTCAGCTCATCATTCAATCCTTCCAGAAACTTCTCCTGCTTAGCTGCATCTGTAGCAACGTCATCTGGGGCATAACGTGCTAGCTTGCTAAAGTCATCCACATACTGGCCTACAGTACGTCCTTCTTGGCGCAAATTGTGAAATCATGCTTCTTCATGGCCATAGCTCCTGCTGAAACATGGGCAGTATGGAAAGCCTGCTGAAACTAATCCCATGTGACAGTGTCGATAGGATAAGTGGCTGTGAAATACTCCCACCATGATGCTGCGGGTCCATCAAGCTGATGTGCGGCAAAACGCACCTTTTCCGCATCTGTGCATCCTGCAGTGGTCAACTCCCTTCCTGTCTTGTGGAGCCAATCATCCACAACTATCGGCTCGGTGCTGCTAGAGAACACTAGCGGATTCAGTCTAAGGAAACGGGTTAAGTGATCAACAGGTGGTGGAGGTGGTGGGTTGTTGTTGTTATTGTTCCCCTGATTCTGATTCTGTACTAGTAACTGCATCAGCGCATTCTGCTGCTGGATCAACTGAGTGAGCTCCGGTGGGAAAGCAAATCCATTGTCACGTCTCGGAGGCATCTGAGGGTTTAGAAAATATGAGAAAATAGAATAGAATGAGGTCTAGAGAGAAAACACTGCCCATATGGAGATGAGACAAATGCAAACAAAATCACTTCATTCAATCAAACAAGGGCATACAACTGTCTAACTATCGTTATAAAAGTGCTCGGACTGTACTAGATACATGGGGGAATACTACTACTGTTATGGTGGTCGACTACAAAAACTGCTCCGATGAAGACTCCATGATATCTGCTCCAGCTTCATCAACATAGTCATCATCGCTATCGTCTCGGTCCGAGTCGGTGTCGTCGATGATGATGTAATTCTCTGGGCAAGTGCAATCATCGTCTTCTCCTCCAGTCGCAGGAAATCCCACACTACTAGAAAAAGGGCTGCTAGTGGCGCATCTGTTTTGGCTACTAATGGCGCACTACAAAAGCGCCACTAGCACCACGCCATTAGATTTTTTTCTAATGGCGCACTGTGTCGCCATTAGTATCTGGTATACTAATGGCGCACCGCTAGTGCGCCATTAGTATAGCCCACGGTGCGCCATTAGTATCTGGTATACTAATGGCGCACCACATAGAAGTGCGCCATTAGTAACAATTTTTTTCAAATTTTTTTTCAGAATTTTATTTTCGTTTTTTTCTTAATCTCAGGTCACTATGGCTTAATCTCGGGTCAATATGCTTAATCTCAGGTCAAATCGCACTCCGTGGTCAAACTTCCAGTCGTCGATGATGATGTAATTCTCTGGGCAAGTGCAATCATCGTCTTCTCCTCCAGTCGCAGGAAATCCCACACTACTAGAAAAAGGGCTGCTAGTGGCGCACCTGTTTTGGCTACTAATGGCGCACTACAGGTGCGCCACTAGCACCACGCCATTAGATTTTTTTTCTAATGGCGCACCTGTGGTGCGCCATTAGTATCTGGTATACTAATGGCGCACCGCTAGTGCGCCATTAGTATAGCCCACGGTGCGCCATTAGTATCTGGTATACTAATGGCGCACCACATAGAAGTGCGCCATTAGTAACAATTTTTTTCAAATTTTTTTTCAGAATTTTATTTTCGTTTTTTTCTTAATCTCAGGTCACTATGGCTTAATCTCGGGTCAATATGCTTAATCTCAGGTCAAATCGCACTCCGTGGTCAAACTTCCCGAAAGGTCACCCATCCTCACACTACTCTAGCCCAAGCACGCTTAACTTCAGAGTTCTATCCAACCCCAGCAACAGCTCACTTCACACGCACTTGTTGATATATCTAGCATATCAATCCTATTATACCTTGTTGATGTCTAGGACTTTGTTCGTGTTCATGACTATGATGGAATTTTGAAAAAAATTTCAAACTTCCCGGTCATATTATGACTCATTTTTTGAAAAAAAATTCAAAACCAATTTTTTTCCTGTTACTAGTGACGCACCACATCCACGGTGCGCCACTAGTAAGTTTGAAATTTTTTGAATTTTTTTGCCTCTAGATCTTGAAAGCCCCGTAACTTTTTTCTGTTAGGTTTTTGGGGATTTTGAAAATGTTTAACGGGGTACCCCTTGTTAAATTCGGATGTATCTTTTCGAGTAGATGATTTTTCATATAAAAAACTTTTTAATCCGAGTTTGTATGCAAAAGTTACGCCCATTTTACAAATTTCCAGAGAGGTTTTGCAAATAAAGTCGAAATTCATATTTGTAAATTTTCCCAACAACTAGACCACATATCACATGGGAAACTTATTTTCTTTTATTTTTTTGACATTTTTATCATTTTATTTTATTTTTTTAAAACTGAAAAGGTGGTCCACTTGGGGGGGTGCATTCGGTGGGATTTTTGGGCCAAGTTAGTAATGGCGCACCGTGGGAGTGGTGCGCCATTACTAGTTTTGAAAAAATATAAAAAAAATTGAAAAAAAAATGAATTTTTTTTACTAGTGGCGCACCGTGGATGTGGTGCGCCATTACTAGTTAAAACTAGTAATGGCGCACTATCCTCAGTGCGCCATTACTAGTTTTGAAAAAAATGAAAAAAATTGAATTTTTTACTAATGGCGCATCAGGATGTGGTGCGCCATTACTAGTTCAACTAGTAATGGTGCACTATCCTGTGCGCCATTAGTAGTTTTGAAAAAAATAAAAAAATTGTTACTAATGGCGCACTGGGATGTGGTGCGCCATTAGTATTGAACACTAATGGCGCACCAACACATGGTGCGCCATTAGTATATAGTAGTGGCGCACCACATGTCTGGTGCGCCATTAGTGTCCATTTCATCTATAGCCCTTTTCCTAGTAGTGCCATGAATACCTTTAGCTTCTTCTTCAGATCATCGTTCTTCTCCACGAGTGTTGCTATTTCCTCCTCATATCCATCACGTGTAGACTTGAGTTCTTCTTCCAGCTCTGTGATCTTGGTCATAGCCTTCTTCAGATCTATCATGCATGCGCACATCTTGTTCTCCTGACGTCGAATGTGCTGGATTAACTCCTGGATGAAAGCTACAATTGATCTATCCTTACTGGTACTGATCATATCCCATTGATCATCTCGGCGCCCACAAATCTGGTAGATAGTATCCTTGAGATCCTTGTGGTAAACTTCTCCAATACGTCCCATTGTGATGTGGGCTGCCATGCTCTTTCCTATACTCCAGGTTGGGGCATCAAAGGAAAACTCTATGGGCTCAGTGACAGGCAAGAACTTCCTTCTTGGAACTTGAACTTGAATCATCCAACGCTCCTCTTCTAGTAGAGTGGCGATGTAGGTCCCGGTGAAGCTTGGTACTCCGATGTTCAGGTATCTAGTGACTTCCTTCAAGTGGCGTCCAAAGGGTGTATCTTCATCCGGTTGCATGAACTTGTTCCTTGCATCCGCCATCCTAAAAGAGTAGAAGAGATGAGGAGTCAGAAATGAGAAGAGTGAGTAGTGATCTAGGGCTTTTAGCTTAGTATTCGTGTCCTACAGTCAGCGTGTGCTCTGATACCATCTTTGTAGCGACCAGACCTCAAACAGTCTGATCTCTGTGCTTTAGTGTCATCCTCGGATCGATGAATGCTTGACACGCACACGATGCTTGAAGGATTTATAACAGAGTAGCAATCACACACTTATTACATCGAATGTCTTAAAAGAGAACTTATTACAATAAATATGGCTTAAGGCCATCTAATAACGATAACAGCGGAAGGCTTGGAAGATAAGTGAGTCCATCAACTCCAATGGCATCACTGAGTATAGAACCACGTAGGCACCTTACTCGTCGTCTGAAAAGTCTGCAACATGAAAGTTGTAGCCTGAAACGGGTCAGCACATGCAATATGCTGGCAATGTAACACATAGAGAGTAATGAACAGAAATATGCTATACTACATGCATATATGGCTGGTGGAAAACCTCTATGGTTACAGTTTTGCGTAAAGCCAATTTTTCCCTACTACAAAGGAATAAATTTTATTTAACTATCATGGTGGTTGTTAAACATTGAGAAGATAGACATCCTCTCAATCCCAATTAAACATCATATTTAAACCCAACAAATTAAATTAAACTAACATGATGAGATTCACATGATAATCCAAGTACTAGATACTCAAGATGTCCATAACCGGGGACACGGCTAACCATGATTAGTTTATACACTCTGTAGAGGTTTGCGCACTTTTCCCCACAAGACTCGATCTTCTCCATTGGATTTCTCGCACTACATGGTGTTTGAGAAAACGGATGACCGAGACATAGTCTTTCAGAAGCGTTTGCACCTTACGATCGGGTAGACAGTACCAACCTACATCCCCTACATCTGCTAGTCTACAACTGTAAGAGTTCACACGACTTAACCAACTATGCTAGAGCCCATAGTAGCTTGTGGCTGCACACGGAAGTTTCTTGCATGAAAAATCTCATGATCCCTTTGAGCCTGGGTGGCGGTCCATAAAGAAAAACAGGCAATCACTGGAATACCCAGGGGCCTCAACCCACCCAGATGTGTATTAAAGTTGCCACCTTAAATAAACCATTAAATAACAATCTCACATTTGTCATGGATACACTCACTCAATCCACGTCTACTAGCATAGCATGGTATAATAAAACAGGTAATAAAACAGGTAATAGGTACTACCTCATCTAGTTCCCAAAACCCACATATTAATCAGATCCTAATCATGCAATTGTTTGTGGATTGATCTAATGCAATAAAACTGGGTATGAAAGGGATATGATCAAAGTGTTACTTGCCTTGCTGATGATCCGTGAAACCTAGAGATTCGAAGTAGCAAGCGGCGCACTACGGGTACTCTATCGCAAACAAACAAGCATACAATAAGAATTCAAATAATGCACAGGTAAAACTCAAATAAGAGAACTAACCAGAAAGTTCAACTTAAGAACTCCGGTTTGCAAAAAGAATCAAATGGAACGAAGCAACGAAACACAAACGGCGAAAGATACAAGCTTCGTTTACTAATATGGACCAAAGTCAAATTTTACAGAAACAAGAACTTGTTTGAGTTGGTTAAACGGAAAGAGGGTTTCGAGACGAAACTCTAGGCGCTTGAATCGCCTGATTTTGATAAACGAGCGAGAAGTTATACTAGAACGAAAATCAGATCATAAATCGCGATCTGGAATAATCGTGGAAAATCCGAAAAAAAGAAAAACTGACGAACAGTTTAACGAACGAATGTTCGTTAACTGAAACTAAATAGTGAACTCGTCCGTTAAAACGAACGAACGAGCGAACGCTCGCTAAATAAATAAAGCGGAAAAAAATAAAATAAACCAATCTAAAAATAAACCTAGGGTTTTCTAAAAAAAACTGAATCGGTTTTCTTAGAAAACTGGGGCGGCGAACGGCAGTTACCTCGTCGGGGCTCCGTGAAGTCCGTGGTTCGGGCTGGGCTTGGCGGCGGCGGGGTGGGCGGGCGGGCGGCGGCTGGTGGCGACGGCGTCAAGGGCGGCAGCAAGCAAGGCGGCTGAGGCGGCTTCTTGGCGGCGGCTCAGCTTGGGGCTCAGCCAGGCCCGGTCGGCTTTAAAGGGGGGGTGGCTTGCGGGAGGGGCGGCGGTGGCGTGGTCCTCCCGGACTAGGCGGCGGCGGCGATCGGGACTCCGGCCCGAATCCAGAGCGGTAGATGGCGGCGGGCTAGCTTCACTGGGCCTTGCCCACCAGGTATTTTTTTTTTAAAACAATTCACTAAACTAAGAAAAATCCTAGAAAATAAAATTAAATTCTAAAAATGCCAAAATAAATTTTTGTCGTCTCAATAAAATATTTAGAACGAGATGAACATTTTCTTGGCCCTAGAATACAGTTTTGAAAAACATGCAATTTTCCTAAATTCAAATAAAATAGCCAAAACTCTAAAAAATAAAATCTTATTTTATTTTTATTAAATCCTCAATATTTCGTTATTTTGGGAAAGTCATTTTATTCCCTCTCTCAGATTTTTATAACAGAAATAATTGAAGATAAAATAAATAAAATCAAATGATCCTATTTTCAAAAATTTGAGAAAACTCAAATATGAAAATAACGAAATCCCCAACTCTCTCCGAGGGTCCTTGAGTTGCGTAGAATTTCTAGGATCAAACCAATAGCAATAAAATATGATATGCAATGATGATCTAGTGTATAACATTCCAAATTGAAAATTTGGAATGTTACATGCTTCCACCATCGCATACATGTCTCTCTCCCGCTCCTTGTATCTATGTAGCTTTTTCTTCCCTTCTTGAGACACACCCTCTCGATCGTGCACACACAATATCGCCTCATTTTAAGCTGATACCTATCGCACACACACTCCTTGTGTCTTTGTCACACATGCACTCCGTCCTCCTTCACTCTCCCTCTCTCTCACACACACATGTGCTTTTTGCAACAACTAGCAAGAAGCCCATGCATTGCACGGAACATCAAGATGCATTTGTATGAGTAGTTTATCTTGTGGGGGAAAAGGATGAACGAGGGAAGGCCTTTTTGCAAATGTGGAGAGGGGTGTGGGTATCTTTTTGCAAAATTGCCATAGTTTCCTTCCTATCCGTCAGATATAGATCGGACGGCCTATATTGCAGGATGGCGGGCACACGATCATCACCGACAATGCTTTTTATAAGAGTAGGGATAAAAAATAGAGTTGGTGATGATGGTGGGCCTGCCATCCTGCAATGTAGGTCGTCCGATTTATATCTGACGGATAGGAAGGAAAATATGGCAATTTACCCGCACTCTTCACCACATTTGCGATAAGGCCTTCCTCGTTCATCCTTTTCTCCCACAAGATCTTGATGTTCCGTGCAACGCACGGGCATCTTGCTAGTAAGAGTAGAAATTAGACATATACCACTTCTCGAATCTTGAAACCAACAACATTCCTCCCTTATCTCATCAAAACCGCCAAAGGAATATATTTTGAGTGAAACATAACATATTTTTAGTGATATACGTATTTCAAAACTAGACTTTTCTCTATCAAATCAGTGAATATGTATTACTCTACTTTGATCGTGTGGCAACGCATTGGCACATTGCTAGTAATTATTATAATTTTTTGGACACCAGACAAATGGTGGAGTACATATACGAAGATAAGAGGCGCACGCACGCATTCGGCCTCTCGCTGTCTCACACACATGAGTGTTACGTAAAGGCGACGTTAACAAATAAACCCTAAAACCCTAGGTGCATGATTGCTTCATTCGCGGGTACCGGGTATGTGGTGGAGCACCTTTGTAGGAATAGTCAGCTCACGTGATAATTTGATCCATAGGAGTTAATGGTCGGGACCACAGGTGAATGACCTGGAGCGCGGTGGCTTGCCAGTTGCCACAGATCGAGTAGCCACGTTTAAAATATCGTTTTTTAGCAGCGTTAAGAGTTCTGATTTTCAATGGCACGTTATAAGTAGTAAGTAGTTTTTAGAACAATTGGTATGGAGCGAAAATGGCATTCATAGTACTACGTACCTCCTTGGCATATGGTTGTATGGGTTTATGTTGCGAGATGTTGAACTTGGTAGTTCTAGGGCAAATACTATGGTTTATATTTAGATGTTGGTTTTCAGTAATCGGAAAGGGAAACCCTTCTTTGATTAAAAAAACTACTACCTCCATTCTGGTTTACTAGTCCCCATCGTACTTTGGGTCAAAGTTTGTCCACAATTTTACTTGTAAAATGTGAATGGAAAACGAGATTTTGTTATACCCAAACAAAAAGGACTGGAGGGAGTGATTGCTCGACACTGACGCGACCTCTCATAGCGCATGCATTGAACGGCCGCCCGCCAAGAGGGCACTTTTCTGCGCAGGCCTGGTGAGCACGCCTCCTCGCCGTGTGCAACCAGCTTAAGACTGCCCCGCCTGCCTTTATTGAATCCGCGCGTGTGCCTACAACACATCCTTCCGCGAGCCGGCTGGCATTTTAGAACACAAAAAATGACTAAAATATAATTAATTCATGTATGGTCTTGACTTGTTGTGCTCGCACTTGTAGCAGGAACTAGTAGAGGTTTTTCTTTATTTATAACTCTCCTCACATTTTTTTGGCTTTGAAGTGAATCATGGTTGTGGACATTATGTATGAATGTACAGATATCTGTGAACATGAGTTCAATGTGGAAGTTGAACTTGGAATGTCGGGCTTGCGCGTGAACTATACCATGTCCAATGCTTCGTCTGTTATTGTTTGGAAAGTAATTGCTGTTATTACATGATCCGAAAAAAAATTGTGCCACATCAGTAGATGCACAGACATCACAACAAGCATGCTGACTGGATAAACATTTGAACCTAGCTATTATGAAGGGTATTGACAACAGTTTTAGATAGCAGGAGACGCCTAGCCTGCTCTGCCTCTGCTAGCTTATTTCTGGTTTCTTCCATCTCTTCTTTGGCTTGGGTGAAGAGAGCATCTGATTGCTCTTTTTTCTTCTTCAGGAACTCAGCTACATTCTCAAGGGCTGCTGCACGCTTTCTTTCAGCCTTTACTAATGCCACGAGGACACAAACAACTGACGACTCCACTTGGCTTGTGTGTAATCCAGCATCATCTGGGAATTTGCACCTTGTGTCTAATCCAGCATCATTAGGGAATTGGCACCTTGTGTGTAATCCAGCCTCATTTTGGAAACATGATCTCGAGGTTGACCATACTTCCCTCCTCGCAGGAACTGCATCCTGACATGAAGTTACTTATTTTTTAGATCAATACTCAGAGCTACCTAGATCTATTTAGTAGAAGCCAGATAAACAGAACTCGGAGAAGTGAATTCAAAAGGAAAAGAAATATAAAAACAGACTACAAGGTGAGAACACCCACTTCCTACGTCAAGCTAAAAACGAAAGCATTAGGACGATTAAGACTCTTCTTATTACACATCGAAGAACACCGCGCTTAAGAGAAACAGAAACTACAACATATACACATTGAAGAACACAAGGCTAAACGAAAGTAATTGAAAGGGTGTTACTTACCAAAGCTCGTTTTACAGGTTCGGTGCAGCTCCTCTTTAACTTGCCACGCTCCTTGAAGATGTCCCGAATATCCCGTGTTTGGTCTTCATTGCTCCTCTGCATGTTCGCACTCGTGGTTTTAAAATCTCAACATGGCAAGAAAAATATACTACTAGTAATACTCGCGCATCTTGTGGGCAACATTAAAGCACTCGTCTGCCATGTTAGAGCATCTCCAATAGAATCACAACGCGTGGCGCTTTAAAAAAGCGTTTACGGTGTTTAGATCGAGAAGTGGATACTAGAGAGTATAGGATAGTTCTCAGCATAGATAGATAAAAAAAGATAATTCAACTACTCCTCGTCGTCCGACTCCTCCTCGGTGATGTCCTCCTCCGACGTCTGACTGTAGGCGTGAAGATACCGATCGTCGTCGGATTCCCAGGGCAACGCTGCTCCTAGCCTCATGTTGAATTGAGCGTCCTCTTTTCACATACGCTTGTCCTCGCGATAGGCGGTTCGCTCCGGCCTCCTCTTATCCCTCTCCACCCTCCTTTGCGCGTAGAACTCGCGCTCGTTGATGATGTCCTGCGGGAAGTGTTGGCGCCACATCGCCATGGCTTCCTCGTCCATCTCGGCGGTGCTCCCGCCTCCGGTTGTCGCGATGATCCTTGTCGGTGCTAAGCCGCGGCAAAGGCGCGAGCTCCTGCGCCCGCTCCCGCGTCGGCACGTTGGGGAAGTTCAATGTTCTATGAGGCCACCGGAGGCGCCACGCCGCCGTGTCGTACGCGCAGGCGGCCTCATTGGTGGTGTCGAAATTGCCGAGGCCGAGGCGCATCCCGCGGAACTGGATCTCGGCGGAGAAGCCGACGGAGGGGCGCGCGCGGACGCCGTGGTATCCCCAAGTTTCCCGGCAACGCGGCAGCATGGTGGCGCGGCGGCGGCGAGGCAAAAAAGAGCGGGGAGAGAGCGGTGGCAAGGCACAGAGCGGTGGGAGGGTGTTGGATTTTATAAAGCGCGCCGGACGCCGCGCGCCAAAACTAGCGCACGCCTGGCCGCTTTTTCCCGTGCACGCGCGATCCTTTCCCGGCGTCTCTGCTACCTCTACTCTCTTCTCTACGGTTATATTTATTTAATATTTAATATTTAATATTTATCTCTACTTCCTTTATTGTCTACTTTTTTTCTCTATACTCTTTTTTCTTGCAATATAGGCCGTCCGATTTATATCTGACAGATAGGAAGGAAACAAATGGAAATTTTGCAAAAAGATACCCATACCCCTCTCCAGATTTGCAAATAAGGCCTTCCCTCGTTCATCCTTTTCTCCCACAAGATAAACTACTCATACAAATGCATCTTGATGCGTGCATCGCATGGGCATCTTGCTCGTTCTAAAAACCTTTCCATCATTTGCCACACTACTGGTTGCGGATAAAAACCTACCCAAGCACAAATAGCGATCACAGAGCGACGCACAATTACAAGCTGATATTCTGTTGGACAATGGAGGCTATAACCAATTACTTACGGGAACAATAGCACCCAGGAAATTTCAAGTGTAGGTATGAACAAAATTGGAACTGCACATGTACTGCTAAGTGATTCAATACACACATTACCAATCGAGGAGGAGAACGATGGTCACCGCGGCCTCTGTGAGTCATGGTCGGCAATGGGAGTCAGTTAATTGTCCACGACGGTGGTACTTCTGCGCTTGGCATCGGCTTCCGGGAAGCAGATCCGAGACCGTGGAAGACGATGCCGGGGAAGAGGCTCCGTGTACGACGACGACGGTGGACCAGCTCCAAGTCTGGCGTCGAGGTCGTCGATGAGGCAGATCGCTGCGGTGGGCGAGTGCGCCGATGTAAAGGGAGGCGCACGAAGGCTGCGGTGCCGTGGAGAAGTCTATTTTGCGGTGGGGATAGAAAATGGGGAGTATTCGGTGTACTACTCGGGTGCCGGGTGGGGTTGGCTGGGTAGGGTGAACTGAAGTTACGAAAACAGCCCCTACCAAGCGTCATCCGTGAGGCCTGTTCAAGGCTATGATGGTAACTTCCCATGCTCGAATCAGGGTCGGGAGATTTTCCGCCGACCTCAAAATTTTGTGACACCGGACTCCCGTGTGGCGTGTTGAGTGATTCGGCTAAGCAACTAGCGAGTAGTAGTAGTAAACTCTGCATATTAGGTTTGATCGGAGTCAAACTTCCTAAAGTTTGACCAAGTTTATATAAAAATATAAACATTTACCATAAAAAATATGTATGATGTGAAAGTACATTCAATAATGAATCTAAAGGTATTTATTTGTTATTGTATATGTTAATATTTTTGTTATAAGCTTTCCGAGAGTTTACAAAACTTGACTTTGACCAATGCTAATACGCGGACTTAAATAAAAGCGGAGGAGTACACATTTGTTTTCTTAGTTTGTAGTGAACTAATCATTTGTTAAAATTGTGAATTAAATATATTAGGCTATTGACTTGAATGTAATGGTCTATACAATTCAATAGTTACAATCATTGTCGAATCCCAAGATGTATACAAGGTCTATAGTACTTCACAACATGCTCAAACTCACATAATCCCAGTAAAATGAGAATCTAAATGCATTTCATAGTTATTACTTTGTAGGATGCAACAAAACAACCAAAACTCTACATCAGCCATTATGAAGCAACATTTTGACATATCCCAATGTGTGAATGAAACGTGCGAGAAGAACTTTTGAAGATGGAGCAGATAGAAGGGAAAGATTGTATGTATGTGAGCGAGAGAGTAGGAGACAAACCTAACGAGAGAGAGAGAGAGAGAGAGAGAGAGAGAGAGAGAGGAAGAAGTTAGGTCTGTGAGAAAGATGGAGACATGTAATATCGTGAGATGTGTGCATCCTGATTCTGATACGTGGAAGGAGAAGAGACATCATGTTTGATGAGAGAGCTGGAAAAACATGGATGAGAGGGGAAGGATCTCATGGGTTGAGGGATTGACAATTTTGTGCGGGGGAGAGAAGAATTGGTAATTTTGTGCAAGAGAGAGAGAGAGAGTGGGGGGAGGAGTCAGTCAGCCGTCGTCACATCACCCTGCTTCCAAATGACCCCGCATTCTCTAGTGCGGTGTGGTCGCCGTATTCGATCTGCTCGATGCCCTCTTTGAAGATTGAGGTGTTGTGCATGTTGGGTGCAAAGAAGCACAAGCGAGAGTGGTCGCCGTATAACCTTGGATGGGGATGAATTGTGTGCTCGGGGGAGTGTGTGTGTGTGTGTGTTGTGCTGCGTGTGTCTGTGTGTGTGTGTCTGTGTGCGTGTGTGTGTGTCAGATATTGAGCGAAAACAAACCTAAGGAGAGAAATGGGTATTCACGAAGAGATTGTGTGGGCCTTGAGGTGGGCAGGGGCCGGGTGAGGGTGTCAAAATGTGCGCGTTGATGCATGTGTTGCATGCGATCGTGCGAGGGACGGACGAATCGAGAGAGATGGTTGTTGTGTTACGGATGCTCGTCTCTCTCTCTCTCTCTGTCTCTCTCTCTCTCTCTCACACACACACACACAAATAAACTAGAAGACCGTTCTCTCATGTATACACAACGTATCGGCATCTGTCTATGTCTCACTCATGCATGATCATTTGCACATTCACACCTCTCTATGTCTGTATCACACGCACACAACACACATATGGACACATACACACGTTCTCTCTCAGTCACACACATAAAATAAGTATTAAAAAAACTAGGGCGCACCTAAAACGTCCAAATCCAAATAAACACAAACTGGAGCTAAATTCAAATATATGGAAATATTGCAGTGTCAAGAAATTTCCAGGAAAAAAAAGTTGAGTAATATTCGAGGATTGTTTTCACACACACAAAAAGGTTTGGTGGATGTCCTTTGAGCGCGACATGGTGACACACCGCTCGATCGACCGCGCGGCCGCGGTTCACGCGCTTGCCCAGGGTTCCGTATCGTGGCTATGGTACTAACTTCAAAAAAACTAATAAAAGCGCTGCCTAAGTCTAATGTTTATGTGTACTAGTACGGTTTTCTTTTAAGTTTGACCAACCTTATATAAAACTAAAGTAATCTCCCACACGCGCAGTCATCAATATGCCGCCGCCGCCGTTGCGCACGCCGGTGCCCGCCTGCTCCGGCCAACAATTTCTCGCCGATCACCGCCGTGTCGTCGCCATCCCTGTGCCATGAAGTCGAAGGCTCGCCCGCTCACGTCGTCTGCAGTCCCTCCTCGCCATGCCGCCGCGCAGCCAAGCACGCGAGCAGCTGGTGGAGCCGCGTCTATGCACGCAGCGTACGAAGAGGAGGACGGGCGCGTGCTCCAGCACACCGGTGAGGAGGAACTAGCATGTCATTGTCATCTACGCCCGCGCGGAGGAGGCGCGCATGGTGGCTGTCGCGGCGGAAGCCAGTCGCGCGCGCGTCAAGCCCGCAAACCGGGTGCGGACGTGGAATCTACCTTCGACACCTTGAATGCCACATGGATCCCGCAATCTGAAGGAGCAATTTGGGTCAGTCGACTCATGTGAGCCGTTTGATGCAACATGGATGGCTAGAAGGGCTTCTTCCACCTCTTCTGCCGTCTTCTTCCTTCGCTCCATCGAACTTCATTCACAAATCGACTTACCCAAATTATACTACTAGTACGAACATATTAAGTACAGTAGGAACACGAAGATACGAGCAGTAGTACCAACTGCAAGAAGAACAGTAGTAAGACATAGTACTAGTACTACTGTACGTACTAAAGAGTTCAAATAACGAGAAAGAACATAAACATAGTTCTGCTGGGGCCTCAGCACAACACACCCTTGAAAATAAACTAAGCAACTAGTCCACTTGACACTGCAGTAGATCCAGCATGAGCGACGGCACTGCCACCTACTCGGTCCGAGTCCACGTCCTCGACTTCGTCCTCATCCCTCTTCCTCTTCCTCTTCGCCGACGCTTCTTTCCTTGAACCGGACACTGGGCTCTGCTTCTTCATCCAACCCTTGTAGATATTTAAACAAAGGTAGGCATCCATTGCTGCGTACAGGATGTGATCTTCATCTAATGTCTTTGACTCCCATGCATGATGAAACTCGTGATGAGGTTTCTTCAGTTTAGTGTACGAAGGATCAATCATGGTTGCTGCCAGGGTCAGCATTGAAGCTTGAGAGGAGGACACCAGGCTTGCCTTCTGGAGATCGAAGGGCTGGCCTACAACGAGACCTATTTGACGCAGGACATCCCTGTCGTTCTTAAAGCCTACAGTAACAAATTTCACTCTTTTGTCCTTGAGGAAGTTCTTAAAATCCTGGCACTCAACGTCGGCATGGCATATGTGGTAGACCAAGAAAACGTTATGTACGCAAACCTGGATCATGGCGGGCGTTTTTCCTCTCTTCGTCCTTTAGATCCTTCTCTCGTCCCAGGATTGTGGTGTACTCAACATCTAGCCCAGCGACCCACTCATCCGTTGAACTGTTGAACATGCGTAGGAAGCGAGCAAGCCATGCTTTCACCGTCGCGGATCCACGTGTGTAGATGACGATGAACTGATCGCGGTGATGGCTCTAACCTGGTACTCGATGGCGACCATGGAGATTTGGGAGGCCATGGATTTTGGAGGAGGGTTAGGAGAAGTTCAACTGTTGTACCCATAAAAACTGGGAGCGGACTAATGTGAAAGGGCGGAGACGATCGGGAGCGAACTGTTGTGAGGTAGAAGACGGGACGAGTAGGGCGTCGAACGGCGTGGGGTTGCTGGCTTGCCCGGTGGATAAACGGCTGCAATCCCCCAAAGAGTTCTCGAGAACTATGCGGGACCCACTATATGTCATGTCTACTAGACCCATATCGTAGCCCTGACGGTATAGCTTCTCCCTGTTCGCACGCCATGCCGGCGCGTGGATGTAACTTCACTTAATTCCGTCAACCGCCGCACCTCCCACGACCTTCGCCTCCCTCACGCGGTCGCGCCCTTTGAGACTTCGACCGGCTATAAATGAGCAATTTTGTTTGCCTACTCTGCATGCATGATACTCCCTCTGGTCCTTTTTACTCCCGTCAACCGTTTGCAAAGTGTTTGACCAAATTTATACTTTTTTTGAACACCACCTTATATTAATTAACCAACCACACCAGTACACTCATTCGATACAATATTCACCACACAGGGCGGTACGTTATTTACAAGAATACCATCTAATCTATTGTCAAAGCTATACTTAGCGATTAAGTATGCCACCTTATTGGCCGAACGGCTAATCTTTGATAATTGAAGACTTCGAGATGCTCAACGCTTTCATCTTCAGGTCACGCATAGCAGCACTGTCATAGTCCCCCGATGCAAGAGACGCTACCACAAAAGCGCAATCAGTCTCTAAAATTACAGGATTATGAAGAGAAATACCTTTGTAGAGACCGGCAATGCAAGCCCTAAGCTCCGCTTCCTCTATGCTTTGGCAGGCATCAATGAAATCCCACGACCAAATTTATTCTAAAAATATCAATATCTACAATACTGATTATAATGAGTATAAGAACTACATTTTATAATGAGTGTAAAAATATTGATTTGACATTGTGAATGTTGATACTCCCTCCGTCTAGGTGAGTAAGTCATCTTAGGCTGTGCACCATGACCAAGGAGGAGGGGAAAACGAGAGACATTAATGTTTATTTGCTAATTAAATAGTATTACATGCAATGAACTAACCACTACATGTCATGTTTGATAGTCTCATGTCATTAAAAGCATGCACACCCTCATCTCTTATTGGTTGATATGTCAAGAAACAAGAAACGAGGTAGAAGTTAATGCACCGCGCCTACATGTTTTGGGATTATTTGGTTTTCGTAAGATGACTTACACACCTAGCTATAAGAGTACCACTACCTCCCTTCTAGTTTAAAGGGCTCGATTCAAAATTTTCACCTACTATTAGCAAGATAGTAGAGGCGGTGGAATAGTTTTTGAAGTCTGCAAAAGTACTCAACTAATGCAGTCGTTCTTCACAAAAAAATGTGTTTACCAATGCATGCATGAACACTAGTTACTTTAACCCCCCTCTCTTCTTTAATTCTTTGCCACATCAGCATGTTTGCTATTCATGTGTGCATGATACCAGCTAAGATACCACCATTATGGCTAGCCTTAATCATCACATGCAATAATTTAGTGCACCTTGAAATATGAACATGTGTGGGGCGTGTATGTTTTTAATGACTTGAGACTATACCTAGCTCGGCATGCAAGATGACTTATTATGCACTGTTCCCCATACCTGTAGGAAGCCCGTTCGTCTCCAAATCTTTCCATCTCCATGTGTGGAAACAATATGCCTGCCAAACTCTCCTTCTCCCTCTGGCGGTCCCACCACTCCACCCCGTGTGAAAAAATCTGCATGCATGACTCTCCTCCCCCCACGCTCGTCCAATCCGTTGTGACAAGCAATATTTCCACCCCTTCGCTCCCCCGTAATTTACTCCAACAAATATGCCTACGTAGGTTTTACTTAACTTCAGGTGCATTGGGTCACTGACATATGGGCCCAACAGGGGACTGGCCCACATGTCAGTGACGCAACTGGACCCGCAGTTAAGTCAGTGCAGCCCAGTCCATATCTTACATAGGAGTGCCATTGCTCGCTATAAATGCGCCTCCCACGACATCACTATCTCCTCCCCCTCACGTTCATCGCTATATCCTCCCCCTCCCTCTCACTCAACCACCATGGCATCGCCCCTCCCAAGCCCTAGGAGCCCCTCGCTGCACCACGCGGACGGTCACGCGTCGTCGTTCCGTTCCTCGCCGCCACTAGTCGAGGAGGAGGCGAAGGTGTTCCACTCCTCGCCGCTATGCGACGCGTCGCCGTTCCGTTCCTCACCGCCACTAGTCGAGGAGGACGCATCGGCGTTCCACTCCTCGCCATGACGTGACGCGTCGCCGTTCCGTTCCTCGCCGCCACTAGTCGAGGAGGATGCGTCGGTGTTCTGCTCCTCGCCGCGACGCGTCGAGGTGGACGCGTCGGTGTTCCCAATCTCGCCAGCACGCGAGTCGGAGGACGCGTCGGCTCCCCGCTACGAGGAGAATGCCGCGCCGCCCGCCGAGCCCCCCGGCCTTCAAGAGCTTTGGAAAGAAACGGATGTTGCCTTGTGGCAGGCTTTGCCTCCAGCAGAGCGTGCCAAAATAGAGGCGGAGAAGAAGGCTGAGGAAGAGAAGCGCACCGCGGAACAAGCTGCCTGGGAGGCCTATGTCGCGTCCGAGAGAGTCAGGCAATTGGCTCTTTGGAAGAAGGCTCGTGCGAGGGCCGTGAGGGTGGCGGAGGACGCCCGTGCCGACGCCCCTGAGTGCAGTCAGGCCCAAGCGCCTCATCTACGCTTGGTGGTACATGGACCGGGTGCACGCTTCCAGCAAGGAGGAGTACCTGTTGGCGCCGGATCACCACACCGGTGAGATCCCGCTCGCCTACCGGCAAGCCGCCAATTAGTACCTCGTGAGTTGCGAGGCTGAGGAAGAGGCGTTGTGTCGGTGTGCTGGGCAATGGCCGCGCACCAGGGCACTCGTGGCGCGCCGCAAGCGCTCCTGCGAGCGCCGTGGCTTTTAGGAGGAGTATAATTTTTGTTTCGTAAGGCGATCTCATTAGTTTTGGGACTCAAATGATAAATCCCGAACGTTCAGGAATTTTTAGCGTCCTTAATTAAGTATGTAAAAGGGAAAGTTTGGAAACGTTGTGTATTATTACGCATTTTTCAAGTACGTGCATATAGCACAAACTTTACTATATACTATCGGACTGCACGTCTCTCTCGATATATGCTTGCAGATTGTGCTACTCCCTCCGTCCAGGTCAATAAGTCATCTTTGGTTGTGCACGGTGACCAATAAGGAGGGAAGACTTGTACACCTAGACGGAGGGAGTACTACTATTACTTATGTACGTGCAAATGCACGTTTTAACATTACGATGCAGTTTTTGTAAAAGTAGAAAAATAGCACTAGTCAAGCTTGTGAAACGATTCAATGCAAAACAAATGCAAAAATGCTCGTTTGATTGTTTACTTTTAGCTTCCTTCTCTGTGGTTATTTCTCTGTCGTACTTTGTACAGAGTATCACACTAGTTGGAAAGGCATGCAAATTCCCAAACCGCTTCCTACACCCTGTATCGAATTTTTTTCCTAACAAGTTGTGCCGTGCAATTGGAATTCCAACTTGAGTACTACTACTAGTAGGAGTACCAGGGGCCAGTTCTTTTAGGCTTCTAGATTAGTAATCCCATAACTACTACCTCCGTCCTAGTTTATTGGTCCCCATTGTAATCTGTGTCAAATTTGATCATAAATTTAACTAATGAAATGTTAGTGCATGTCACATGCACTACTCCATCCGTCTAGGTGAGTAAGTCATCTTAGGCTGTGCACCGTGACCAAGGAGGAGGAGAAAACAAGAAACGTTAATGTTTATTTGCTAATTAACAGTATCACATGCAATGAACTAACCACTGCATGTCGTGTCTGATATCTCAAGTCATTAAAAGCAGGCACACTCTTTATCTCTTATTGGTTGATGTGTCAAGAAACAAGAAACGAGGTAGAAGTTAATGCACCGCGCCTAAGTGTTTTGGGATTATTTGGTTTTCGTAAGATGACTTACAAACCTAGACGGAGGGAGTAACATTTTATCAGTTAAATCTTTGGTCAAAATTTAGCACAAATTACAATGGCGAGGAATAAACCAGGACGGAGTAGTAGTTTAGAAGCCCAAATAAATGAGTGAGGCGCCTTATTGTTACTCTCCACTGTGACTAGTCTTGTGGGAAAAGCTGGGGAAGCCGCCAAAAGAACTAGCCCTAGGAGTAGTAGCTAGGGATTGATTGCGAGATGAACCGGAGAAAGTAAATGGAGAGAGATGAAATGCAAAAAAGACGGAGGGATGTGATGGTTGCTTATCCGTTTATTTTACCAGGCCACTTATTCTTTGGGAGTGGTTGGGTTTTGTGATATGATGGCTTTTTGCGCGCCACGAGCGGGGTGAGAGGTGAGACTCCGTGCAGCACCGCCCTCTACACTTGTACTACATCGGTCGTGGTTTATTAGTCCCCATTGAATTTGATGAAGATTTAAGCGACAAAATGTTAGTGCATGTCAACAAAAACTATATCGTTGGATTCGTATTTGAACATAGTTTTGAATGATATAATTTTAGGTGACATGCATCAGCATTTGTCGTACTATATATAATGTTAGTTCAATTTTTGGTTGTACTAATCTATAGTAGTAAGGTGCCCGTGCGTTGCACCAAAGAGTGAAATGCATTGATCGGGGAGTTGTTTATTTTGACAAAGGATGTGGGGGTCATCTCATGTGTAACGGGTATCGATAGGTTTCTTCAGATATTATTTCATCTCTAGAGCTCACAAACATCTGGGTGAAATAGATAAAAAGGTATCTTTTGCAAACAAAAGCGTTCAACTGTTCAACCTGCATCCAAAACTTCTGAAGAAATAACACTTATTGTTCTTTGCTAGAAATGATCTTTAAGAATTAGTTTTTGAGTATCGATTGTTATACATGTTGGCTACAGATGACATGGCACTTTCTTATAGTCAACAGTTGGCTATATTGTTAAGTAATATTAACCATGCCCTTATACACCTAGGCGGAGGATTAAATCAGGATGACTTGCAAGGGGCGGAGGAGATGTAAGAAATGGTTCATCGTAAGTCTTTCACCGATCTTGTAGTAAAATTCATACATGGAAGATTCTAGACTAAACCATAAACGGATACACTTTTATTCATGCGCGATACTCCAATAGAGCAAGATCCTGCATGGAAGTCTCCACATGCTTAGACAGCGGATTACATTGAGCGAAGACTAATGATCAACATTTAACTTGATAATGCGTATGTCCAGGTGAACCTCCTTGGAGTCCCCGTGCACCGCGTCGGCGGGTAAAGGATGCCATGGTTTTCCAAGTCCACATTGGCGGGATAGTCCCAGCTCCCCAGAGTCCAAGTCCGTCCGATGAGGCCGGTGTCGCCGCCCACGCGACCCGGAGGGGTAGTAACACTGACCATGCACCCGTACATCGGCCTCGTGTCAGTGTCAGCGTCAGTAGCGTCGCCCCTAACGCACATTACAGAGACGGGGCGGAGGCCTGCGCGGGCCTCGCCGGTGCCCACGATCAAGAGGAAGACGCTGCCGTCCTCCTCCGAGACTAGCAGACGGCGGTGATCCTCCAGCGACTCCGGCATGGTGAACGGGTAGCACGTCTCATACTTGATGTTCTCCGCCAAGGGCCAGCAGTGACCGATGCACGCATCCGTGAGGTGATGCACCATGTCCGCCGCCGAGCCACAAAACGGCATCCGTCACTCATAGCAGTGGACGAAGGGCTCGTTGGAGGCATCGACCAGGCCGTCCATGAAACGGGAGTGGCTGTAGGGGACGTTGCGCCAGTTGAATATATGAGCAAGTTACTACGAGATTTAAGACGAATAAGCACAAAATAAATCATGACGGCTATAACAGATATGAAACTAATCATGTCGACTAGCATAGTAGTAGGATACAGAGTAGAAACATGAATTCTACCACGATTTCGAACAGGAAGGACAGAAACACATACGGTGCAACGGGAGCAGCACCGTTGGCACTGAGGTTGTCGCCCATGTCGTTGAGGAAGAGGTTGCCGAGGTTGGGGAAGAAGTCGTTGTCGGTGAAGTAGTGGCTGCCAGCAGTCGCGAGAGTGCGCTCCCCAAATTTCAACAGCGCCCGCCGAATGTAGCACATGAGGGAGTGGTTGTAGGGGACGTTGCGGCTGCCGAATGGAGCGCCGGAGTAGTACACGAAGCAGTAGATTGTGTCCTTACTAGCACTCCCTAGTCTCTATCTATATATATCTACTCTTATAGAAAACCGAGTTGGTGATGATGGTATGTCTGCCATCTTGTAATATAGACCGTCCGATCTATATCTGACGGATAGAAAGCCAACTATGACAATTTACAAAAGATACCCGCACCTGTCTCCACATTTACAGATAGGTCCTTGCCTCGTTCATCCTTATCTCCCACAACCTCGTGCTCCTCCCTATGTCTCTATCTCTACTACTCTTCTTTGTTTTTATAACAAATCGAATAGTGTTGCGCCGTCTGCTGCGCGCCCGACTGAACATGCCTCCTCGCCTCCATCATCACCAATTGAGTCTTTTATAGGAGTAGGAGTAGAGAAAAAACCAAGTTGGTGATGATGGTGTGCCGTGCAATGCATGGGCATCTTGCTATTTTTCTGCATATAAGTCCAAACACCACGCAGACACGGTCTTTGAGCACGGTTCGTAGTCGTTCCATGCTCGAGCATTGAAGTTTGTAACTATTTTAGATTAGAATATACTACTCCTCTGGTACTAGTAGTAGAGCAGAGTCCTACTCTACTACTCTACTCAAGCAAGTTAGGGCATAGCACTGTAGGGAGTACCAAGATCTTGTGATCACTCAAGCAAGTTATGCAGCATCGACATGACCCTACGCTGCTGGTATGTGTCTCGTAAGTCAAGCGGCGTGCTGTAGTCATCATCACTGTCCACTTCCCGCAGCACATATTCGCTTCTCCATCTTTGTCCGCACATAATCTCATCCAATCTTCCATCCCCGCTAAGGCGCCTCCCCCCCTTGTCCGAAACCTAAGCACTAACAATGGCAGAACCGAGCAGCGTCCGCCAAAAGAGTGGCTAGAATTCGCTCCCCACAGAGGTAATCAAGCTCATTGTTTCGCGTGTGGACAATCTCAGTACCATGCCGCTCGCCGCGTGCACGTCGGGGCTGTACCGTTTACTCAAAGCCCTCAGGCCGGAGCTTTTTAAGCCAGCTCCTTGCTTGCTAATGCTACCTGATCTTCAGAAACGACGTGTCACGCAGCCTAATGATCGTAGGTTGGCGAGCATCAACCCCCTTTACTGCGATCCGATCCCCGTCAGCCTCAACTACATTAAGGGTATGTACTGGGTCGGCATGAACACGTCTTGGATGGTGCTCGTCAACGGTCGCGGCAGCTGGATGCTCGTGGAGGTCTACACCGGCGATTGATCCCCTTCCTTCGATTAACACTGCCTTTGCTTTGGCACCGCGCCCGAATACTCGGAATCTTACGGAGCCAAAATGATACCAAGTTTGATTTGCTCAAGGTTGTAATCTGCCAAGTGCCCACAAGATCTGCGAATTATAAAGACTTCAGGCTAATTGCGTTCTTCAACCGCGGTCTCGCCTATCTGACAGGTCACTGCGGTAAGTGGATAAATCTACACGTCCATCGCAGGATCATACATCCTCCATGGTTGTTTGATGCCATTGAACACAAGGGCTTCATTTACGCTGTCGACTCCTTCTATGGCTGGACGTATTGCTGGCCTACTCTAGTCATTGCTACAAACGACTGTTACAGCAGTATGTTACTTTCCTATGATATCATGATGGCTTGCTTATATTACTGTCAACATTTACTGAAAAAATATTCATGCTCATAACATGTTGTTCTTAAGATTGACTAAATCAAGAGCCCTTTTTTATTCGACTCCAACTTGATATGATGTTGTAGGCGCTGGTGTCCCTACCCTTCCTAATCCCGAAACCTTTCAAAGAAAAGCGGCATGGCAGTTGCAGGTGGTTCTGGCTCGATCGAACGACGGCGAAAGATTGATGATCGTTCGCACGCACTGAACGCGTTGTTTGCGGAATACAATCACGATCCTTTGCAAGGTCTTTGAGCAGGATCCCAGCTTCTCTGGGCCTTCGGGAATTTTTGACTGGAGGTTGGTAAGTAGCCTTGGTACACACTCTCTATTTGTCGAACTGAATTATCTGATTAACCAGGAGATAACCGACGGCAAGGATCATGATGGCAGCGCGGTTTCGTTCATCAGGCAAAACTATGTGTACACAGCGTACCATGCGTCTCTGCATGCACCATACCCTGATATGTGCCGCCACGCTCTGCAGCCCAAAGTAGGAGAGAGGGTCGCAAGTATCAGACTTTGACCTGCTGGCTGGAGTTTCCCCCGTCAGGCACCCATCTGGTTCAAGCCGTCAGCCAATCTCCACAGCTTAATAAATAGTAACATCTAACTGAGCCAGTTAGTTAGATGCGTACACTTGGTGTAGTAGGATCTTTATTTAGTTTGATGCATACACTTGTTATTTTTTGGTAGCCCTTTTGTAATGATGGCTGATGTTTGGTTTGGAAGAGAGAGTTGCGTCTTCACTCTTCTGGCATGCTTACTACTTCTGTTGCACCCCAGCCCTGGTTGTTGCTGCTGCTGTTTTCAATGTACAATCAGTAGTATATTTTGTCTGTTGGTTGAATAAATGTGTTGTTAGAATGACAAACACAATGTTTTAGAAGTCATTGCATGATAACCCACAAGTGTAGGGGATCGCAACAGCTTTCGAGGGTAAAGTATTCAACCCAAATTTATTGATTCGACACAAGGGGAGCCAAAGAATATTCTTGAGTATTAGCAGTTGAGTTGTCAATTCAACCACACCTGGATAACTTAGCATCTGCAGCAAAGTATTTAGTAGCAAAGTAGTATGATAATAAAGGTAACGGTAGCAAAAGTAAAGATAATAGTTTTTGGGTTTTTGTAGTAGTTGTAACAGTATCAACGAAAAAGTAAATAAGCGAAGAACAATATGTGAAAAGCTCGTAGGCAATGGATCAGTGATGGATAATTATGCCGGATGCGATTCCTCATGTAATAGCTATAACATAGGGTGACATAGAACTAGCTCCAGTTCATCAATGTAATGTAGGCATGTACTCCGTAAATAGTCATACGTGCTTATGGAAAAGAACTTGCATGACATCTTTTGTCCTACCCTCCGTGGCAGCGGGTCCTAGCGAAACTAAGGGTATTAAGGCCTCCTTTTAATAGAGAACCGGAACAAAGCATTAGCACATAGTGAATACATGAACTCCTCAAACTACGGTCATCACCGAGAAGTATCCCGATTATTGTCACTTCGGGGTTGTCGGATCATAACACATAATAGGTGACTATAGACTTGCAAGATAGGAGCAAGAACACACATATATTCATGAAAACATAATAGGTTCAGCTCTGAAATCATGGCACTCGGGCCCTAGTGACAAGCATTAAGCATAGCAAAGTCATAGCAACATCAATCTCAGAACATAGTGGATACTAGGGATCAAACCCTAACAAAACTAACTTATTTACATGGTAAATCTCATCCAACCCATCACCGTCCAGCAAGCCTACAATGGAATTACTCACGCACGGCGGTGAGCATCATGAAATTGGTGATGGAGGATGGTTGATGATGACGACGGTGAGGAATCCCCCTCTCCGGAGCCCCGAACAGACTCTCGATCAGCCCTCCTGAGAGAGATTAGGGCTTGGCGGCGGCTCCGTGTCGTAAAACGCAATGAAACTTTCTCTCTGATTTTTTTCTCCCCGAACATGAATATATGGAGTTGGAGTTGAGGTCGGTGGAGGTCCAGGGGGCCCACGAGATAGGGGGGCGTACCCAGGAGGGGGGCGCGCCCCCTTGTCTCGTGGACAGGGTGTGGGACCCCTGGTGTATTTATTTCGCCCAATAATTCTTATTAATTCCAAAAAGTGCCTCCGTGGATATTCAAGACATTCCGAGAACTTTTATTTTCTACACATAAAACAACATCATGGCAGTTCTGCTGAAAACAGCGTTAGTCCGGGTTAGTTTCATTCAAATCATGCAAGTTAGAGTCCAAAACAAGGGCAAAAGTGTTTGGAAAAGTAGATACGTTGGAGACGTATCAACTTCCCCAAGCTTAAACCTTTGCTTGTCCTCAAGCAATTCAGTTGATAAACTGAAAGTGATAAATAAAAACTTTTACAAACTCTGTTTGCTCTTGTTGTTGTAAACATGAAAAGCCAGCATTCAAGTATCAGAAAATATTATGAAATAACCATACTCACAATAACACTTAGGTCTCACAATTACTCATATCAATAGCATAATCAGCTAGCGAGCCATTATAATAAAACTCGGATGACAACACTTTCTCAAAACAATCATAACATGATATAACAAAATGGTATCTCCCTAGCCCTTTCTGAGACCGCAAAAAATAAATGCGGAGCACCTTTAAAGATCAAGGACTAACTAAACATTGTAATTCATGGTAGTCATACCCAATATAAACCAATAGTAATGAATGCAAATGACAGTGTGCTCTCCAGCAGGTGCTTTTTAATAAGAAGGGTGATGACTCAACATAAAAGTAAATAGATAGGCCCTTCGCAGAGGGAAGCAGGGATTTGTAGAGGTGCCAGAGGTCGACTTTAAAATAGAGATTGAATAACATTTTGAGCGGCATACTTTTGCTGTCAACGCAACAACTATGAGATGGCTGTATCTTCCATACTACATGCATTATAGGCAGTTCCCAAACAGAATGGTAAAAGTTTATACTCCCCCAACCACCAACAAGCATCAATCCATGGCTTGCTCGAAACAACGAGTGCCTCCAACTAACAACAGCCCTGGGAGATTTTTGTTTAATTAGTTTGATTTGCTTTGATCTTTTTGGATCATGGGACTGAGCATCCCGGTTACCGGCCCTTTCTCGTGAATGAGGAGCAGAGTCCACTCCTCTTGAGAATAACCCACCTAGCATGGAAGATAAAGGCAGCCCTAGTTGAAACATGAGCTGCTCGAGCATACAAAATAGAATTTCATTTGAAGGTTTAGAGTTTGGCACATACAAATTTACTTGGAACGGCAGGTAAATACCGCATATAGGAAGGTATAGTGGACTCTATGGAACCACTTTGGGGTTTAAGGAGTTTGGATGCACAAGCAGTATTCCCGCTTAGTACAGGTGAAGGCTAGTAAAACACTGGGAAGCGAGCAACTGAGAGAGCGACAACAGTCATAGACATGCATTAGAATTAATTCACACCAAGTACAAGCATGAGTAGGATATAATCCACCATGAACATAAATATCATGAAGGCTATGTTGATTTGTTTCAACTACATGCGTGAACATGTGCCAAGTCGAGTCACTCAATTCATTCAAAGGAGGATACCATCCCATCATATCACATCATAATCATTCTAATAGCATGTTGGCACGCAAGGTAAACCATTATAACTCATAGATAATCAAGCATGGCACAAGCAACAATAATCTCTAAATGTCATTGCAAACATGTTTACTACATAATAAGCTGACTCAGAAACGATGAACTCATCATATTTACAAAAACAAAGAGAGGTCAAGTTCATACCAGCTTTTCTCATCTCAATAAGTCCATCATATATCGTCATTATTGCCTTTCACTCGCACGACCGAACGATGTGTATAATAATAATAGTGCACGTGCATTGGACTAAGCTGGAATCTGCAACCATTCAACTCAAGATAGAAGACAAGTAATACGGGCTCTAAGTTAAATAAACAATCATGCATATGAGAGCCACTAAACATTTTCAATATGGTCTTCTCGATCCCCAAAGGAAATAAAAGAAAATAAAACTATTTACACGGGAAAGCTCCCAACAAGTAAGAAGAAGAACTAGAAATCTTTTTGGGTTTTCATTTTTAATTCTACTACAAGCATGGAAATTAAACTAACTAAATTTTTTTGGTTTCTCTTAAGGTTTATCAAACACACAAGAAGAAAACTAGAAAAAGAAATTTAAACTAACATGGATAATACAATGAAAGAGTATGAGCACCGACGACTAGTGTTTAAACATGAATGTAAAGTCGGTGAGAAATACGTACTCCCCCAAGCTTAGGATTTTGGCCTAAGTTGGTCTAGTACCAAGGACCGCCGCTACTCTCCCCGGTGTACTGGGAGGTGTAATCAGGATACCACTGGCTGGTCATCTCCGGGTCCCACTTGACAGATGATGCACGATAAGGGTCCAGTTCAGGTTCCGGCTCAGGTTCAGGTTCTGGAGTAAAGGCTTGGGCTCGGTGATTGTACACCACTTCCAGCGTGACAAGAAAATTTTCTGCAAGCAAATCAAACAACAGAGGCGCGGGCAAAATAATAATCTCAAAGTGTTTCTTACTAAATCTAAGTTTATACAAGAGCATCTTCTCTTCGTTGTCAACAATAAACATGTGTGCTACCATGCTCTTGTAATCTAAAATGTGAGGAGGCAATTTTGTCTCCTCTTTCTCATGGTGCCTAATGGGTATCTGAAAATTTCTAGCAATACGTGCAGCATAGATACCTCCAAATATGGGGCCTTTTGTACGATTCAGGGCTAGCCGTTTAGCAACGATGGCACCCATACTAAAAGTATTGTCTCCAAGCAAGGCATGTTGAAGAATGATAATATCAGGAACACTAAAGCTCCCACTATTTCCACGACCAATCAAGCATCTACTAGCAAATATGGCAAAGTAGCGTAAAACAGGAAAGTGTATGCTAGAGATTTTTGCCTCGGACCCCTTCTTTGGTTCTCCTATAGCTATAGTGTTCACAAAGCCATCCACATCTTTACGATGGGGTTCCTCTAATTCTCCCTCATAAGGTATCCTACACACCATGCAAAAATTACATAAAGACATTTCTCTGAATTCATCATATAAATGAAATGATACTACAGGCGGTGACTTCTTAGGATAATAATAAAAGGTTTGCACGAAAGTATTAGTGAGTAAGAGATACTGATCGATCCGGTCGTTCATGAAACCGGTGAGGCCTGCAGTCTCGATCAAAGAATAAAAATCTTCATGAATTCCAGATTCTTTCAAGAAATCATTGCATGGCCATTCACATGACCGCACTTCCGCTAAGCGAGGAAGATTATACTTGGCTTTTTCCTTCTCTTTGGCTTGTTTTTCCTGAGAGCCTTGGCTAGAAGAGCCCCTCAAAAATTTCCTTAACATTTTGTGAAAATTTCTGAAATTTTAGTAACTTCAAAATAAAAGTGAATAAAACTAAACAAGATTGGTAGCAACTACTCCTACAAGTGCCTAGAGCTTATATCATGCATTGGAATTGCTTGGGACCTCATAAATTTAACATGCAAGCTCAAGAACATGGTCACCTATGCAGCAAAAATTTGCAATGAATAAAGCACTAGAACAAAAACTAATTGGACCAATGGAGGAGTCACATACCAAGCAACAATCTCCCAAAGCAGTTTCGTGAATGGAGCTTTGAGCAAGGAGATCGAAAATCGCAGCAAAATGAGCTAGAACTCGTGCTTGAGCTGGATGGGGATTTTTTGGGTAGAAGATGAAGTGTGTGGGTGCTGGCATAAGTGGAGGGGGGCCACCAGGGGGCCACGAGACAGGGGGCGCGCCCAGGTGGGGTGGGCGTGCCCTCCACTCTCGTGGCCCGGTGCTTGCCCCTCCTACAGTGTTTTTAGTGCCTAAAATCCTCAAATATTGCATAAAAAATCATAATAAATTTGCAGGGCATTTGGAGCACTTTTATTTTCGGGATTTTTTTTAATGCACGGATAAGTCAGAAAACAGACGGATAATACTATTTTTCTTTATTTATTCTAAATAATCAGAAAGTAAAAAGAGGGTACAGAAGGTTGTGTCTTCTAGTTTCATCCATCTCGTGATCATCAAAATGAATCCACTTACAAGGTTGATCAACTCTTGTTAACAAACTCATTCCGAATAACACGGAACCGGAGAAATTTCGAATAACACTAAGTTACCTCAACGGGCATATGAAAATCCCCAACAATAAGAATATCATACTTTTTCTTGATAGTAGGGAGATGAAATTCAAAACCTCCAAAAATAATAGTTGGAACTTTTCCAATAGAATTGATGCTATTAACTTGAGATTGTTTCCTCGGAAAGTGTACCGTATGCTCATTACCATTAACATGAAAAGTGACATTGCCTTTGTTGCAATCAATAACAGCCCCTGCAGTATTAAGAAAAGGTCTACCAAGGATAATAGACATACTATCCTCCTCGGGAATATCAAGAATAACAAAGTCCGTTAAGATAGTGACATTTGCAACCACAACAGGCACATCCTCACAAATACTAACAGGTATAGCAGTTGATTTATCAGCCATTTGCAAATATATTTAAGTAGGTGTCAACTTATTCAATTCAAGTCTACGATATAAAGAGAGAGGCATAACACTAACACCGGCTCCAAGATCACATAAAGCAGTTCTAACATAATTTCTTTTAATGGAGCATGGTATAGTTGGTACACCCGGATCTCCAAGTTTCTTTGGTATTCCACCCTTAAAAGTGTAATTAGCAAGCATGGTGGAAATTTCAGCTTCCCGTATCTTTCTTTTATTTGTAATGATATCCTTCATATATTTAGCATAAGGATTCACTTTGAGCATATCAGTTAAGCGCATACGTAAGAAAATAGGTCTAATCATTTCAGCAAAGCGCTCAAAATCCTCATCATCCTTTGTCTTGGATGGTTTAGGAGGAAAGGGCATGGGTTTCTGAACCCATGGTTCTCTTTCTCTACTGTGCTTCCTAGCAACAAAATCTCTCTTATCATAACGTTGATTCTTTGATTCTGGGTTATCAAGATCAACAGCAGGTTGAATCTCTACTTCATTGTTTTTGCTAGGTTGAGCATCAACATGAACATTATCATTAACAATGTCACTAGGTTCATGTTCATCACCTGATTGTGTTTTAGCATCAGAAATAGAAATATTATTGGGATTCTCAGGTGTGTCTACAGTAGGTTCACTAGAAGCATGCAAAGTTCTATCATTTTTCTTTTTCTTCATTTTAGAAGAACTAGGTGCCTCTAAATTATTTCTCTGAGAATCTAGCTTGATTCTCTTAGGGTGGCCTTCAGGATACAAAGGTTCAAGAGTCATTCTACCAGTTCTAGTAGCCACTCTAACAGCAAAGTCATTTTTGTAATATAATTCATCAAGCAAATCATTTTGAGCTTTAAGTACTTGCTCAGCTTGAGTAGCAACCATAGAAGTATATTTCCTAATGAGTTTGAGTTCACCTTTAACTCTAGCCATATTATCGCTCACGTGTCCTATCTCAAAAGCATTATTCCTTAACTCTCTACCAACATAAGCATTAAAACTTTCTTGTCTAGCCATGAAGTCATCAAATTCATCTAAGCATGGGCTATGAAATTTAGTACAGGGTATTTCAACTTTATCATATCTATAGAGAGAATTTACCTTTACTACCTGTGTCGGGTTATCAAGACAATGTGGTTCTTCAACAGGTGGTATATTAAGACCATGTATTTCTTCAATAGGAGGTAAATTCTTAACATCTTCAGCTTTAATACCTTTTTCTTTCATTGATTTCTTTGCCTCTTGCATATCTTCAGGACTGAGAAATAAAACACCTCTCTTCTTCAGAGTGGGTTTAGGAATTGGCTCAGGAGTTGGCTCAATTGGTTCAGGAATTGGCTCAGGAAGAGTCCAATTATTTTCATTAGTCAACATATTATTCAATAGTAATTCAGCTTCGTCGACTGTTCTTTCCCTGAAAACACAACCAGCACAACTATCCAAGTAGTCCCTGGAAGCATCGGTTAGTCCATTATAAAAGATATCAAGTATTTCATTTTTCTTGAGAGGATGATCGGCAAAGAATTAAGTAACGGAGAAGCCTCCCCAATCTTGTGGGAGACTCTCTTCTTTGATTTGCACAAAATTATATATTTCCATAAGGCAGCTTGTTTCTTATGAGCAGGAAATATTTAGCGAGAAGTAATAAATCATATCCGGGGACTACGCACACAACCAGGAGCAAGAGAATTATACCAAGTCTTAGCATCACCCTTTAATAAGAACGGAAATATCTTAAGGATATAATAATAGCAAGACTTCTGATCAGTAGTAAAAAGGGTGGCTATATCATTTAACTTGGTAAGATGTGCCACAACAGTTTCAAATTCAAGGCCATAAAAAAGATCAGATTCAACTAAAGTAATAATCTCAGGATCAACAGAGAATTCATAATCCTTATTAGTAACACAGATAGGTGAAGTAGAAAAAGCAGGGTCAGGTTTCATTCTAGCATTAAGAGACTACTGCTTCCATTTAGCTAATAATTTCTTAAGATCATATATATGATTGCAAGCAAAGATAGATCTAGCAGCTTCTTCATTCATAACATAACCCTCAGGAACAACAGGAAATTCATAATCATTGGGAAAATTTTCATCATCACTATCATCAATAATAGCATCTTCAATAATTTCATTCCCTCTAACTCTAGCAAGTTGTTCATCAAGAAATTCACCTAATGGCAAAGTAGTATAATGCACAGAAGTAGTTTCATCATGCATAGCAGAAGTGGCATCATCAATAACATGCGACATATCAGAATTCATAGCAGTAGCAGGTTTAGGTGTCGCAAGCTTACTAATAATGGAAGGAGAATCTAGTGCAGAGCTAGATGGTAGTTCCTTACCTCCCCTCGTAGTTGAGGGCAAAATCGTAGTTCGGTCGTCTTTCAAGTTCTTCATAATGATCAACGGATATAAATCCCATGTGACTCAGAGAATAGAGCTATGCTCCCCGGCAATGGCGCCATAAATTAGTCTTGATAACCCACAAGTGTAGGGGATCGCAACAGCTTTCGAGGGTAAATTATTCAACCCAAATTTATTGATTCGACACAAGGGGAGCCAAAGAATATTCTTGAGTATTAGAAGTTGAGTTGTCAATTCAACCACACCTGGATAACTTAGTATCTGGAGCAAAGTATTTAGTAGCAAAGTAGTATGATAATAAAGGTAAGGTGGTAAAATTAAAGATAATAGTTTTTTGGTTTTTGTAGTAGTTGTAACAGTAGCAAACGAAAAGTAAATAAGCGAAGAACAATATGTGAAAAGCTCGTAGGCAATGGATCAGTGATCGATAATTATGCCGGATGCGATTCCTCATGTAATAGCTATAACATAGGGTGACATAGAACTAGCTCCAGTTCATCAATATAATGTAGGCATGTATTCCGTAAATAGTCATACGTGCTTATGGAAAAGAACTTTCATGACATCTTTTGTCCTACCCTCCCGTGGCAGCAGGGTCCTAGCGGAAACTAAGGGATATTAAGGCCTCCTTTTAATAGAGAACCGGAACAAAGCATTCGCACATAGTGAATACATGAACTCCTCAAACCACGGTCATCACCGAGAAGTATCCCGATTGTTGTCACCTCGGGGTTGTCGGATCATAACACATAATTGGTGACTATAGACTTGCAAGATAGGATCAAGAACACACATATATTCATGAAAACATAATAGGTTCAGCTCTGAAATCATGGCACTCGGGCCCTAGTGACAAGCATTAAGCATAGCAAAGTCATAGCAACATCAATCTCAGAACATAGTGGATACTAGGGATCAAACCCTAACAAAACTAACTTGATTACATGGTAAATCTCATCCAACCCATCACCGTCCAGCAAGCCTACAATGGAATTACTCACGCACGGCGGTGAGCATCATGAAATTGGTGATGGAGGATGGTTGATGATGACGACGGTGAGGAATCCCCCTCTCCGGAGCCCCGAATAGACTCCCGATCAGCCCTCCCGAGAGAGATTAGGGCTTGGCGGCGGCTCCGTATCGTAAAACGCAATGAAACTTTCTCTCTGGTTTTTTTCTCCCCGAACATGAATATATGGAGTTGGAGTTGAGGTCGGTGGAGGTCCAGGGGGCCCACGAGATAGGGGGGCGCGCCCAAGAGGGGGGGGGGCGCCCCCTTGTCTCGTGGATAGGGTGTGGGACCCCTGGTGTATTTCTTTCACCCAATAATTCTTATTAATTCCAAAAAGTGCCTCCGTGGATTTTCAAGACATTCCGAGAACTTTTCTTTTCTACACATAAAACAACATCATGGCAGTTCTGCTGAAAACAGCGTCAGTCCGGGTTAGTTTCATTCAAATCATGCAAGTTAGAGTCCAAAACAAGGGCAAAAGTGTTTGGAAAAGTAGAAACGTTGGAGACGTATCATTGCAAGGTTCGATCCTTTAGTGCCCCGTACCGTGCGTAGCTCATACTATTTTTCGTACGGAACACATTTTCCACTTGTTGATAACATGCAGCCCACTGATGAAGGCCCAATAGAGAAGCCCATAATTTACTGGAAGGGAGGCTCTCACATGAATCCGGCCCAGGTACATGCTCATGGTACCCTATACATAAATAAGTAAATAAATAAATAAAGCTAAATGCTCATGCACTAGTTCTTTGGGAAAATAGGTAGCCCAGTATTTCTTTTTGAAGAATACCCAAGCTAGGCCTATTTGTTTTCTCCGAATTACTGGGCTACAAATCTTTCAAGACGAGGAGGGATGCATTCCGTCCTAGCCAAAGGGTATGGTCAATCACTACTAGGGAAAACCCTATACACAGAAATTTAGCAACAGCGCGGGTCAAAAAAGGGCGCTAGTGCTAGATAGCAGTAGCGGTTGAGAAAAAACCGTGCTACAGATACAACCTTAGCAGTAGCGCGTGTATTGGCAAAAGGTCTACTACTAATATTCCCATTGCTAGAATGATAGGCTACGCATAGCAGTAGCGGGCTTGGAAGAAGCGCGCTACCGCTAGGGCGTAAGTAGTAGCGCGTTTCGTACCAAGAGCGCTACTACTTATGGAAATAAAATAAGATGAAAAACAAATAGAAAAGTAAATGAAAATGAAAGAAATAGAAAAAGCAGAGAGGAAAAAATAAAATGTAAAGCAAAATAAATGAAAAAGTGAAAAAACGGAGGAAGGCATAGCAGTAGCGTGTGTTCGTAAGAGGCGCTATAGCTAACGTAGCTGCAGCGCGTGTCCTAGACCCCCGCTATAGAAACAGAAAAGGAAATTAAAAAATGGAAGAAAATTACATAGCTATAGCAGTAGCGCGTTTTGTAAAAACCGCTATAGCTATTGTAGCTATAGCGCATTTTACTAAACGCGCTACCGCTAAGTTTGACTTAACCAAAAAACCGTTTCCCCCCGGCCACCACTTCTCCCCCAAATCCCTCGACCCACCCCGCCGCCGTCTCCTTGATTCGCCGTCGCCCCACTTCGCCGCCGTCTCCTGCCGACGTCAATGCCACCAGAGCCGTGCACCGTCGACGCCACCGGAGCCGCCCCCAACGCCACGGAGCCGCGTGGCCTCATCAACGCCACCGGAGCCGCCATCGACGCCACCGGATCCTCCCTCGTCGTCACCGGAGACGCCCCTGCCTCCCTTGCCACCACTGCCTCCCTCGCCATCACCGGAGCCATCCTCTGTAAGCCCCCACCCCTCCTCTTTCTCTCATGCATAGGTTAGCTAGTTTAATTAGGTTAATTATCTAGGTTAGGGCAAAAATTTAGTTAGCGCTTTGACAGAGAAGTAGTTAGGTTAACTAGTTTAATTTGGTTAATTATCTAGGTTAGTGCAAAATTTTAGTTAGGGCTTTGACAGAGAACTAGTGAGGTTAACTAGTTTAATTAGGTTAATTATCTAGGTTAATTAGTGCAAAAATTTATTTAGGGCTTTGACAGAGAACTAGCTGCGTTTGCTGGTTTAATTAGGTTAATTATCTAGGTAAACTAGATTAACTAACTAGGTTAAGTGGGTAGGTTAATTAGGTTCGTTGGATTAACAAGCTAGGTTAAGTAGGTTGGCTAGGTTAGAGGAAAATTTTATTTTAGAGCATTAGGTCAGAAGGGTTAGAGAAATGGAGTTCCTTTGCAATTTAATTAGGTTCTGTCCTAGGCAGAGAAGGGTTAGAGATAATAATGTGTGTTTGTGTGAGAGAGAGGAATAGCTAGATCAACATAATTTGGGTTCTGTCCTAGGCAGAGAAGTGTTTAGTGAGGTCATTTTGCAAAGGTTTTTGATTTTTGAAAAGACCACTATTTTTCAAGGAAAAGAATTTAGGCAAATTTTATTTTAAAGATGATCCCTTCCTAGACTTCTATTGTTGATTATATCTTTTCATTGAAGTGGTCATGTTATATCTTTTCATTGAAGTTGTTCGATTGTGGCCAAGTGGATTTGTTGTTTACAGGGAATGATGCTGAGTGGCCTATGTTTTGCCGGAATGTTGATTCATTCTGTTCCGGCAAATTTCAAGTTCTCGATTTGTCCACTTTTTAGCAAAGGTAATGCCGAAATTTTCCATGAATTTCGGCATGACTTGTGCCACAAACTAGGACATATCGAGTGCCCGGGATTTGCCGCACCAGGAAGGAGTCAACGTTCCTGCAAAAAATAGGCCTTTTTATGTCATTATTCATTTTATTAGGTCTAGAATTAATTGACTAGATTTAATCATAGGAAACATGGCTATAACGATGAAGGACGAAGTCTTTGGTGATTGCGACGACGTCTACCGGGCGGCGGATTTAATTTTTAGCCTTGCCGACGATGAACCAATGTTGTTCTTTGGGCCCACCGGTGGCATCGGGATCGAGACCGACCACGAGACCGGTCTTTGAGATCGAGACCGGCGCTGAGACTCAGACCGCATCGAGACCGGTCTTGAGGCGAGACCGGCGCTGCCTCGGGAGCGGAGCCGGTGTAGAACCGAAAGCAAAGAGGCAACGGCTTCCTAACAAACTCAGGACTACTAGACTGGTGGTCACGGAGGTGGACGACGGCAATTTTGAGCCAAAGGCGCCCGACGAAGCGCGCTCGTGCTACGGCAATCAAATAGGCCGCATCGTACGGACAACCGCCACCATCAACGATGAGAAACTACAGAAGATAGAAAATATGAGGAAAAACCTCCTAAAGAAGTTTCACCAGATATTCTTGTTCCCGGGCCGGAATGAGAAGGGTTATGAAGATCCAGATGAGGACCCGGCAATGAAGAAGATAAACAAACATGCCATGAACAAGTTTAGCGACGCGTTAGCCGCCCGGAAAAATTGAGTGAAAGCAAAGATCATCGACAAGGAACCCTACTCAGAGATTGTAAAGGATAATTCGACAATCACGGAAGAGCAGTTTCAAATATTCAAGGAGGCTTGCGAGGGCGAAGTTGCCAAAAAAAGTCTAAGTACATGAAGGGGCTTCAAGAGAGGAACATTGGGAGCTACCACCTCGGAAGCCGTGGTTTCTGGCGGAAAGAGGTCCAAATGGGCCAAGGAGGGCGCTGAAGCATGAGTCTGGGCATCCTGACCCTTGGCGGATTTCACCGTCCCGCGGGAGAGTGACGTCCTCAGGGCCCGGCACCGTTGGGACCCAGTGAAGAAGGTTTATGAGACATATTATGGAGTTCAGGAGACTGCTGGTAATTTTAGTTTCTGATCAATTCGACTGCACACGTTAGTCATATTTGTAAACGATCCTTGTGCCTTTTGCAAAGAGAGCAGCACCGGATTGTGGACGAAAGCGACTCGCCGTCTGAGGCATTGGCGAGGCCCAAGTGGGACACTCCATTCAACCGAGCGTTGAACATATTGAAACGACGATCGGTGGATACTCGACCGTCGTATGGACGCGTGCACGGTGTCGGAGACGGCGCCACATGGAAGAAGTACTACCGTGAGACCACGAAGGAGAGAAAGGAAAGATGGAGGTTAACTGAAGAAAACATCGACAAGAAGGTTGAGATTGCGGTTGAGAAGAAATCATCTCAGACAGTCGCAACAGCGGCAGCTGCCGCAAAACAGGTGGTTGTAGATTTGTCTACTTCCTTGGTTCCGGCCGTTTTGACTTGGACAAGGCAAAATCCAGAAAAAATGCAGAGGACTTTCCCCTTGCTGACTTCTTAGGGAGCAGCTCGACTAGCGTAGCACCAGCACCTGCTCCCGCACCGGCTCCCGCACCTGCTCCCCCACCGGCTCCCGCATCGGCTCCCACAACTGCTCCCGCACCGGCTCCTGCACCGGACGTGCTTGGCGGTGCTTCATCTTTGGCTGAGCTCGACGCCCTCACGGTATCTGTCACACCGCCCCCCTTCAATATAAATGTATATTCACCCGTTTTCGTTGCCTTTCGGATGTCTCACGTCGCAGACTTTTCTTTGCAGGCCGATGAAACCCCGTGCACCATATTGTACACCATCGGTGACCAGAAGGTGGACGTGGGGAAGGCGACGATAATGGAGCCGAAGGAACCATTGTTCCATAGCCGGCTGATCCCCCCGAACGTCTTCAAGGTTTCCGTGGCCAGTGTCAAACCGGGCCACGAGAATTTGCCTCCTCTAATACTAGTGGGGGATGACGGCGAGACCCATGATGGCTTGGTGATTGTTGCAATGGGTGGGTCTGTTGTGGCCAAAGAGTCTGCTTGCAGGCGGCCGGAGCACACCCACGAGCACGCAGCCTCAGCAAGGTATGAACATCAACACCCCACCTACCCAATTAGCGTCGGGTGTCGGGTTGGGTGATAGCGGATGGGGTAAGGAGGAGGCTCCATTAGTCGCTGATGACGTCGCCATGGATGAGGATGAGGATGACGATGGCGCTGAACAATATGTCTGTACTGGCGCCTCCTCAGGGTTTGAGCGTCATGAGTCGGTGCCTGAATTGTCGTCTCAACGTATTATGGACGACCTTCGGTAGTAAAGAAGTCTAGGAATAGACCGAGGAAAGGCAAAAAAGCTGAATCTATGATCCAGCCGCCTCAGCAGCCTCGGCTTCAAGACCGTATAGATATCCCCGATGCGGATAAATGGCATATCCCCGGTCAACTAATCCTACCTGCAACAGCGCTACGGGCCAGATTTGGCGATCTAACGAGACTTCATGACGATTTGCTGCGGGTAGAGAAAGGCCTCATCGCCTCGAAAGATCCAGGTTACCCACTCTACGTGGTTAACGTTCCGCCGCAAATGTCGTATGTCGACAGCTTCCCCGCGGATAAGTTAATCCTTCGATTCGATTACATATTCGACATGTTTCACATGAAGAAGCTGGATTTTACGTTTGTCCGCCTTTATGCCTTGCACATGAACTACATCATCGGGGTTGAGCAGATACCTCATAGCTGTGTCGCTGACCCATACTACATGCACGAGGGCTTCTTGGGAGTCTGCGCAAAGCACGGTGAATACGCGAGGGATTACATCGTCTATTTCATGATCGCCAATAAGGACAAGAAGGCGATTCTCGTGCCTTATCATCCCGTGTAAGTCATCCACGCTGCTATCCTTCCTTCGATTGCAATCATTCATTTGCACGGTGGAGGCTAATTAATTTGAGGTGTACTTATTTTGCGTAGCGGCGGGCGCGCCGTCCTCATCATCCTCTACCCCCGATCCCACGCTCTTTACTTGGACTCGTCGAAGAACATTCACAAAAAGGATTACACCCACATCAAGGATGTTCTCGATAGTGCTATGTTTTACTACCAAGCAAGGGGTGGAGAGGTCAGGGACAAGAAGAGAAGGGGCGGCAGGGTCGCCTTCAACAATAAGACCGACTTCTGCTGCATCCAGCAACCGAACAATTCTCTTAATGATGGATTCTATGTCCTACACCACATGCTGGAGTACAGACGGATCACTAGAACCTTCGCATGTCACCTAGATCCGGCGATGCCCATATTCTGCAATGGGCAAAGGACATAGGAGATATCGAGGATCATCGACTTCGAGCTGAGTTCTATAACATCCAGCGCGAACTTGCCCAAATCATCACGAAGGAGGTCGTCAGAAAAACAGGGATGTTCTACAGAGAAGGACAAATGTCGCGGGAAGACGTCCGAACATGGATAGCCTCTCAGCGTCTCGACATGAGGACTATCTCCCTGACATGGATGGATGGCACGCCATGGTGGAGTGATTGTCGATATATGACAATGTGTCCGTTTAGTCCATACTTTCTATATGATAAAACGTTGAGTTATGCACGGTGAAAATTTATTTGTGATGTAATTAAACCGTCCTCCTCCTCGACTAGCGAAAATCACTCTAGTTAGGGCATTTTGTGTACGATGAACTTTGTTATTTATGCTTATGATATGTTGTTTCTATTTTTGCCAAGTCTGTCTCTTTCTGTTGCTCAACTATATACGTTGCATATCATCGACTCATGTGACGATGGAGGTGCAAAGATCATAGATGGCGAAGAAGTGCTACGCCAGGAGTATATATACGACGAGTGGCCGGAGTGTCAGGCCCAGGTGTACCAGTTTCCGGTTTCCAAGCGACAGGCAGTAGTTAGTTTAGGTTCACGCTAATGCGAGAGAAGGATACGAACTCATGTACTCAAAGTGATAGCTCTTCTCACGTATATCATTGTTTAGATGGATGACAATGTATTTGCAAGTAATCGAGACTTATATCGCTATTTTCGGGATGATGACGAGAGACCACTTTGTGTTGGATGATGATTATGATGATGACATGATTTGATGAGACTAATTGTATGTATATGCTATGATTACATTTGTATCTGTATGATATGCTAAAGATTATTGTATAAAGCCTATTCAAATACAAAACAAATATGTAGGGAAAAAACTAATAAAACTAGTAGTAGTGAGGGGGGGAAATTTAGCAGTAGCGCTGCCTTACCAGTAGCGCTTCCTTGTAAACAGCGCTGCAGATAATATCATCAGCGCCCTTTTCTAAAGAGCGCTACAGCTATTCATGTATAGCAGTAGCGTGGGACAACAGGAGCTACTGCTATACGTTAGCTGTAGTGCCTTATTAGTAGCGCCTGTCCCCGCGCTACTGAGAAGCCCAAAACCCGCGCTGTTGCTAGGCTTTTCCTTAGTAGTGAATGCCTGTTAAAAGTAATATCAAAAGGGGTTGAAAATTCCAAAAAAAATTATAGCAAATGGGATATTAGTTTCTTTTTTTGTTTTTGTTCTGCACTGATCTTATACGTATTTCATTGGATTTAACATGACATAGTACTAATTTATTTTTAAATTTGTTTTAGTATGGCTATTAATTTTTGGATTAAGAATATTTTGTTCCCCAGCAAAAATTTGTGAATTTTCAAAATTTTCCACATATTTAGTTAATTTTTTACCACAATGCTTGACGACTTAAAATGGCCAGCAATTCTAAAAATGGAAAACGGGCTGCAATAAATTCCATATGAATTAGAAAATGAGTAAAAATTATAAAAATAATAGCAAATGGGCTGTAGACGCCATAGATTTCGAGGCTGACTTGTTTACGCAAGGCTTTGTTAGTGAAGACATATTTCTAGCAGCAATGACTGTTGGATCCATCCAACGGCCGACGTGCTTCTTCAATCTGTGATCTTCCTGCTCCAGCCGCCTAAACTAGCGCCAGCGGGACTGCCTGCTCCCTCCTCTTGTGTACAGAAGAAGACCGAAGATGGCGTTCCAGTGAGCAACTCCTGGAATATAGAGCATCTTCGTAAGTTTTACCCATAGGGCGCGGTTGCCGGAACCCGTTCCGGCAACCACCCTTTGTACAAGTCTTGCCGATGTTACATCTAATCCTTTGTACAAAGCCGGGCGCAGACCCCGTGCATCAGTAAAGCTCATGTGTTGCGCACAACTTGTCAAATGCATGCTTTCATAATCCTTTATGCATGTGTTATCTAACATTTTGTGCAGCATCCACACCCGGTAAGCAATAACGAGCCACCAGGCTCCATAACTTTATTTTCTCTTCTTTTCTTCTCAAAAGAAAGGAAGGTTCCCTTGCGCACAAGTTAACCAGGGGGAGGAGGAGAAGATAATGGTGTGGGCCGCTAAGCGTCGCTCGAGGAAATATCGCCTTGCCGGGGAACGAACGACAGTTGCCGGGGAACGAACGACAGAAAAGCTAAGTTGCCAAAGTTTGAGCAATCAGTTTTTAAATTTTTAAGTTATGTTCCTCGAACGATAGTACTTTGTATGGAAAACCTGTGCGCGAAGGAACCAACTCGCGGCTGGTTTGCGCCCTTACTTTGTTTCGAGTCCGCTCAACAACTTAAGTGAGCTGCGACCGATTGCGACAAGGTTGCTTGTCGGAGGCGGCATCGCCAAAGAAGCTCTTGATGTTCCACTCAGCGCTTTCATGACAAAGGTGCCCGCGCCGACAAGTTCCCTAAAAGCGTAGGGCACAAACATACAAAGGAAGGAATCAAGTAAAGGAAATAACATTTGCAATCGTTGCCTAAGATAGAGTATATTACAAAAATAACTTGTCGCAGATCTAATGAATTGTTCTCCTAAACATGATCAACAGCGACAAGGGAAAGATAAATTTGGCGGCCTAGTCCACGCGGTCGCCATCAACTCTCTTGACTCCGCTCACCCTGTCCACAAGGGTGCGACAAGGGCCTTGAGCACTTCAACGTCAGCAGTTGGCGGCAGGGACTTGAGGACGTTGGTGAAGCTGACGCCTGGATTGCGGAAGGCCACCTTCATCAGCACCTTCTGGAGAGCCCCTGCACAGATTTGGCGCGACTCATCGGCCAGCTGCTTTGGGATCTCTTCCCGGAGCCGCTGGAGAGCCGTCACCACGCCCTTGAGGAACAGGCTGAGCTTGGCGCAGGGTTGGAGATGCTCGTCGGTGGAGTACCCGAGGTCCACCATCCCCATCTCCATCAGCTCCTTGTCAATGGCGGCGACAGTATCCACAAGACCCTCCGTCCAGTGCATCACGTTCTCCTTGAAGGTAGTATGGGCGTTCGTGGCATTCGCCAGCAGCTCCTCATTGGCCTTGATCTTCTCCAACAAACCCACTTCCCGCTCCTTGGCGCCGTCCAGCGTCTCCGTCAGGGTGGACAGCTTCAGCTCAAGGTCTGCCTTGGAGTCCTTGGCGGCGTTGAGCTCTTTGATCTTCTCAGCGAGACGGCCCTACAACTCGCCAAGAGTGTAGGTGTCCTTCTCACGCTCATGCTTCAGCGCGGTGACCTCCTCGCCGCTCTTCTGGAGGGTGGCCTCCAGCTGCGTCACCCTCGTCTCTAACTCCTTCTTGGCGGCCTCGGCAGCTGCGGCAGCGTCCTTTGCCTCCTTGAGTGCTCCGCCAATTGATTGCTCGCGCGCGGTAAGATCTTCCTCATAGCTGTCGAGGTTGATCTTCCGCTGCGCCAGTTCACCTTCTTACGCAGATAGCTTTTCGCCGGCAAGCCTTTGCTGCTCCTCGACCTCGGCCTTCTCCAGGATGAAGGCCGTGCGCTCTTCGGAGAGTTGCTCCCGTGCTTCTGCTATGTCCCGGAGAGTTTCTTTGTTGGCACGCCGGAGCTCTTCTGCGCGCTTCTCCATGTCAGCTCCTACCCTCGCGACAAGTGCTTCCCTGGACTCCAGCTTAGCTTGTCGGGCACGGTAGAGCGACAGCAGCTTCTTCAGCAGCTGCTCCTCCTCAGACTCGCCACTGCTGCTGCTTGGCGCGTCAACTAGCGGCAGCCCAGCAGAGGCGAGCAGCTCCTCGTCGAAGGTCTCTCCCTCGACCGGCGCCACAGGCTCGGCGCCCATGGAAGCTTGATGAAGACACCGTCGCCGGCCTTGAATAGGCGCCGGGCTGGGGCTCTTGAACTGGTGCCGCATCGGTGGCGGAGGATCGGCGGTTGGCGTGGCGCTGGCGCTCCTGCGACCTCGGGGTCATCGATCGATCACTGACCCTCCCAGCCTTTGCTTCAGCAGCCTTGGCAGCCTCCTCGCCGGCGGACACATCGGCACCGGCCTCCTCCTCCATGTTGGCGGCGTCGTCATTGTTGCCGCGCGCGTCCTCCTCGCCGGCAACCTCAGTCTACATCGGCTCTCCGGCAGATGGATCTGATGATCAGAAAAAGAAAGAACAGTCAAGCAAATGTTCGAAAAGAAGAACAGAAGAAAAGGAACCCAAGGGAAATTTTCAAGCAAGGAGCTTACCTGCGATGGGATCTGTGGCCGCGGTTTCCACCACCGGAGGATCGCCGGCGCTGTCCCTTGTCGGAGAAGTTTCCCTTGCCGGAGAGCGCTCCCTTGCCGGAGAATTCTCCCTTGGCGGCATAGTTGAAGCAGACAGAACTTCGGGAGTGACTTCCGGGGCCTCCTGATGAGGCTCCTCTGCTCCTACACAAATCAACAAGTCAGATATCAGTAAAGAAGGAGCACCCATGCACACCTAACCGTAAGGAATAAACCAAATACTTACGCTGGGGGCTGCTCTGCGGAAGGGTTGCCGGATCCGGCAAGGGGGTCTCAGACGCGCCACCTGTCGCCACGGGGGGATCGTCTTCGATGACCACCACCGGAGTCTTGGCCCTCTTCGACGCTCTCTGAGCCAGCGTCCTGAAAAAGGAAAGGATTCAGAATGAAGCAAATCAGATACAAGACAAAGCAGCAAATCGAAGAATTACAAGTACAGCGACAAGATATTACTCTTCTTCCTCTTCCTCGGAGCTGAGAGCGGAGAAGTCGAACTCCGCTCCACCTCCGGTGCGACGAGCAGGAAGAGTGGGCTCCCTCCGACGCTTGGCGAGTGCGGGAGCCGTAGTCCCAGAGGCCCCGCTCCAGTTGCTGTGGCGGCATGAGGCGCTCCTGCGGCAACGGAGCTTGCCGCGGTGGAGCGCGTCGCGCGGTGCGACGGCTGTTGGCCCGTCTGCCGCCCCGCCACTTCCCCAGTCCTGCGGAGGCGCCTTCTTGGTGGAGCTGCGGGCTCCTCCCGCGACAAGTTATCTGAAGGTGGAGGGGAGGCGTCCCCGGCAGGCTTGTTCGGGTCAACATCGGGCTCGGCCTGCTCCTCCTCGCCGGCAAACTCCTCTCGATTGGCAAGGCTTGCCGCCTCGGCTGCCTCTGCCTCCTCCACGGTGAACCCAAATACGCCAGCGGCAGCAGCTGCTGCCGCCTCCTCCAACCTTGTGGCAATGCGCACCATCTCTTGCTCGGTGGTGTCATGGGTGAGCCACCTCTGCTCGTCGGCGCGGATCGGCACCTCTTCCAAGCTGTCGAAGAACTGCCGCACGATGTCGTCGGAAGGCTCTTGCCAGGTTGGAACGATCCCATGGGAATCGCACAAGGGCATCATGGCGCGGATGCGGTCAAGAGAAGAATTGTTGCACAAAGGAACGACCCCCCTCGGCAACATAAACCACTCGGGGTGATCGGGGTCATGCTTGAACAACTCCAGCAGCATTGCGTCCAACTCCAAGACAGTGAAGTTCCAATTGAGGCCCGGGCGCAACCTCATGATATCTGCCGGGTTTTGGAACTCCCAAGCAAGCCTCCTCCTCTCTTGCAAGGGAGCGTCGCGGCGGCGAAGGAAATCTCGCCAACTGTGCCTCTGGTGAGTCCGCAAGCTTTGAGGCGCAAGATCCGGGTCACAGCTATCTTCAACCTAGCATCCTCCGGTGCCAAGTTGCTCCAATCGTTGCCGCGCACTATGGGAGTTTGGCGCTGGGCAGTAAAAGGCTGTGGGTCCTCCTCTACAATCCAACACCAATCGGCTCTCCACTCTTCCCACTTGCTACGGAGCTCTCCTTCAAGATAGGATTCTTTCTTGCCGATCCTGGAGATCCAAGCAATTCCTCCGGTAAGTGGCTCTCCTCTCTCGACGCGGGGCATGAAGAAGTGGCGGAAAAGGGCTACATTTGGGTGGACTCCGACAAAGTTCTCGCAGAGGTGTGCGAAAACCGCCATGGTTAGAACGGCGTTGGGGGTGAAATCAAGGAGGCGAAACCCGTAGTTATTCATAACATCGCAGAAGAATTCGGAAACGGGCGGGCAGAGCCCGCAATAGAAGAAGAGCGCGAAGAAGGGATACCCGACAGAAACCTTCTCGGATGCGGCGGCGGAGATCACCCTCGTGCGCGGGTGCGCCCGCGTCTCCGTCGACCAGAAGAGGTAGTACCCCTCCCGCAGCTCCTTCGCTTCGAGCTGGGGATCGAAGAGGGCCCGCTCCTTGCGCAGCACCGCGAGCCGCTGCGCCTCGGCCGACTTCACGCCCTTCCCCTTGTCGCCTTTCGGAGCCATGGCGGAGGCGGTGGAGGAGGCCGACGGCGTTGATGGCGCTGGTGGCGATGGGGAGCGGGGCGTTGCTCTCTTCTGACCAGAGAAGAAGGGGGGAAGGTGGTTTTCGAGATGTGACAGCAATGGCGAGGTGGGGCGTCCTGCCCCCGATTCCTCTGTTTATAAGGAGGGAGAGGGGGCGGACGTTCCGCTTTTCCAATTAAAGAAAGCCCCCACGATCTCTCCCACGACGCCACGTTCGGCGCGTGCTGTTCGTGGGGGACGTGGTGGGTCCGGAGCGAGTAACGGCGTGATCTAGGCCGCGCGTGCCCGTGCACTATTTTGGGCCTGGCCCAACAGAGCTCGGCGCCGTGTGTGGCCCAGGCCCGGGGGCTCCTGTCGGTGTACTAGAGTAGGGGTACCCTAGTATCAAGAACTCGTGCACGGGCAGTTGCAGCCCCCCACGGCAAGGCTTGCCTAGTGACTGCCAAGGTCCTCCGCGGCTCCTTTGGAGCCATTCAAGAACAAAGTATTCAAGGCCCCGTCAAGAGGAGCTCGCCGGGAAGGCCACTCAAGGCACGAAGAAAACAAGACCCCGGCAAGAGGAGCTTGCCGGGAAGGCTTGGTGAGCGACAAGCTACCGAGCGCGACAAGGATTCAGCCGCGGCAAGGTGCTTGCCGCGGCAGGCAACCTCTCTTCATCTCCGCTCCAGCTCATCCACCAACGTGTCGCCATGGGGCCATTCCAGGCGTGCGTGTCAAGAGGCTGTGCAGCCAGCGGGGAGCAGCGATAAGCGGCGCTGACAAGCTTACCATCGTGGCAAACGGTGGTGCACTTGACGGTCCTGTTGCCTTCGTTTAGGCGGCGAGGCGGGCATTATTGATCTTATCCCTTGCCGTCGAGTTAGGTATAATGCACTGTACCTTTGTACAAGTCGATTGTACCAACTCTGTGTTTTTCCATTTGTACCCCCATCTACGTTGCCACCTGTGGTGTCCCCTTGAGCCTATAAAAGGAGGCCCATGTGCAACGTAGAAAGGGTTCGGTTCATTCGACTCATTCGAGACTAGAGACTCCCAAGCTAGGTTTTGTAGCTCTCATTGCTCCCTAGCAAGAACACAAGATAATTAGACAAGCAGCAGTAGGAGTATTATCTCTCCGGAGAGCTCCGAAGCTGGGTAAACTGCTCGTGTGCATCGCCTCGATCTGCTCTTCGTGCAATCTCCGCCCCCCTCCGAACCAAAAGGGACTCGGTCCGCCAGGTCCCATAGGTGTTCGTGGGTCACGATCAGCTTCCCCGACACAGTGAACCCTCGTACTCCTCTCCGCGTGGGCATCCACTGCCGCGTCTTCCCCGGCTCCGCGTCGTCCACTTCCTAGGCCTCGCCGTCATCCACCTCCTTGGTGCTCTCGGTGCGGTGTGGTCAATGTGGTCAACGACATTCCATCGGAAGAGTATTGTACGTGGAGAGGCTGACAGCTGGGTTCACGGCCACAACCCAGTTTTTTGTGATTTGCCGAGTAAGTCGCTTTATCAGGCCTGTTGGGCTGCAAATCTTTCAAGACGAGGAGAGCTTTCATTCGGCTTGCCGAGAAAATGACCCATCAGTAATGAGAAATGGGTTGTACATTTTTAAAACACATCAAACCGGTAATTAGTTTCAAATATCTTTTTTTTTCATTTCAAAATTTTAAATTACATTAATTTTTATGCATGGAGAATTTGTTGGATTTTATATTGACATACATTTATTTTTAAAATCAGTTTGAATGTGAGTCGAAATTTCAGGATTAAAAACAGTTTGGACCGCACCGAAATATGCAAAATTTCGTATAATTTTTTAACCGTGGCCACAATATAGGTTGTAATTCTAACAAAAGGAATATGGGCTCCAAAAAAAACCTTAAGAATTAGCAAATGGGATGTAAATTATTAGGAATAATGGCAGATGGGTTGTATGTTGTTTTCCACAGATTTGAGGATTTCCTAAAAAAAAGGTTGACGCACAAGCAGTGACTGTTAGATGGCCATCCAACGGCCGTCGTGCTTCTTCAATCTCTGCTCTTCCTACTCGAGCCGCTCAAACAAGCGCCAAGGGACTGCTCGCTCCCTCCTCCCATGGCCGGTGTCTTTGTCGCAGAGCCTCACCGCCCACCAGACTCCCATCGCTGGCCTAGCCATCCCTCTACTCACCCACACTGCTGTTATTCTCCGGCGACGACAGACGAACCAAGAAACCCTCGTGCAACAGTACTCCCCTCCGCGTGGGAAACAACTGCCGAGTCTTCCCTGCCTCTGTGTCGTTCCCTTCCTAGGCCACGCCGTCGTCCATGGCCTTGGTGCTCTCGATGCGGCCTGGTCAACGTGGTCAATGACCGACATGCATCTGAAGTGGAATGTACGTGGAGAGGCCGACAGCTGGGTCCACGGCTGCATGCAAGGAAATGCCTCCTTATTACGTGCAAAATAATGATTCCTCCACCTGACATCAGGGACCCACCGAAAGGGCCTCGGTATTTCGTGAAATAAACGTTACCGCCACTGACAGCTCGGACCCACCAGCAATATCTTCACACGCAAGGAAGTGCCTCCTTATTACGCACAAAAAAATGAATACTCCCCCTGTTAGCTGGGACCCATTATAGTGGCAGGCTGACTTGTGGGCCTACTAAGTTGACGGGGATGGAGGGCTTTGTCAACTTAGTCAATATGCACGATTCTAGCTCAAGTGACCGTACGATGTCCATCCAATGGCCGTAGTGCTTCTTCAACCTCTGGTCTTCTTGCTCCAGCCACCCAAACCAGCGCCGGTTGTGCCTCGTGATCCTGCCTCCAGTGGCCGGCTGCGATGCAGCAGAGGCCTCACCGCCCCCTACTACTCCCACCGCTGGCCAGGCCATCCCTCTACTCACCCACACCCCCTGTTATTCTGCGGCGACGGAAGCCTCACACCGCAGTGAACCAGTGAATCCTCGTACTCCTCTACGCGTTGGCATCCACTACCGCGTCTTCCCCGGCTCCGTGTCGTCCACTTCCTAGGCCTCGCCGTCGTCCACCGCCCTGGTGCTCTCGGCGCGGCGTGGTCAACGTGGTCAAGGAACGGCTTCCATTGGACATGGATTGTACGTGGAGAGGCTGACAGCTGGGTCCACGGCCGCAGCAAGGAAGTGCCTCCTTATTACGTGCAAAATAATTATTCTTCCACCTGACAGCTGGGACCCACCGGACGGGCCACCGTATTTCGCAAAAAAAACGTTTCCCCCTGACTGCTGGGACCCACCAGCTACATCTTCACATGCAAGGAAGTGCGTCCAGGGAAAAAAAACCATTCCCCCCTGACCGCTGACCCACCAGCTACATCTTCACACGCAAGGAAGTGTCTAACAGTCAAGACCCACCTGGTCGAAGCGTACGTAGCGTTGTCATTCTAGTCGCGAACGTGTACGTACATATATACTGGTGGATGTAGAGGCGTGCACGTGTCGTAGTAGAGGCGCACACGTAGCATGTACACGTACGTATAGCGGCCAGGGTGCAAGAAAGAAAATACGGCCACGTACGTACATACGGGCAGGGTCTCGAATGCCTACTCATGCATACGTACATGGCTGGGTCGGAACGGAGAAACAGCATCGTCGTCGTGTTCATGGGGAGCCAACCGGCTGGGTCGGAACGGAATGCGTGGTCATGTTCATCGGGAGGGCTTGGATGGAACAGGCGATGGAAACGAGGCATGGCGTCTCAGTAGAAACGGAGAAGCGGACCTTCGTTCGGAATGGGGTCTGTTGATCGGGAGGAGTGTGGCGTCCGCAAAATGGAGAAACGGACCTCCTACGGTCGAAAAGGGGTCCTGTTGATCGGGAGGGTGTGGCGTGCCGCAAAAGCGGAGAAGCGGACCTCCTACGGTCGAAACGGGGGTCCTGTTGATCGGGAGGGGTGTGGCGTACCGCAAAACGGACGAAACAGACTTGTGTTGGAGCGCTACGGTCGAAAGGGCGGTCCTTTTCATCGGGAGAGCTATGGTGTACCGCAAAACGGGACTCCATGGGATACTGTTCATCTCCACCGTCGACCTCCTCCAGCCTCCACGGGCTACCGTCGACCTCCTCCAGCCTCCACGGGCTCCTGTTCATCCAGCCTCCACCACGCGCTACTCCACCGGCTACTGTTCAAACCACCCCCCACCGTCTACTGTTCATCCAGCCCTCCACACCACGGGGTCCTGTTCAACCACCCCTCCACCATCTACTGTTCATCCAGCCCTCCACCACACCACGAGGTCATGTTCATCTAGAGGCAACGCCACCGCCTCACTGTTCATCCAACCCCCTCCCCCCACGCAACGCCATCGTTCATCCAGAGGCAGCATCGATCGGCTTGATTAGCAGCGGTAGTGAAGAATCGCTCGATCGGGTTCGATTAACAGCCATCGATCGATCGCTTCGGGTTCAATGAACGCGTAGCCTGCAATGCAATCGCTCGAGTTCGATTAGAGCCCAACGCCTCGCTTCGGGTTGATTAGAGCCAACGCCTACGCACACAGCGCGTGACGTGTATGAGAAAGCGCGATCGCTTCGGCCCCGACCTCCCACCGTAACGGGAACTCCCGAAATTTTCCTCCCCTCGCTTCTACCACGGTTTTTCCGTCATGGGCGGCCCAAAGAATGTCATGCAGCTGCGTCTCCGGCCCGCCGGGACGAAAAGCCCATTTTCTGTCATGATTTTTTTCATAGAAGTAGGAGCACACCACATCTATGATGATACCGGGATTTGTCAGAATTATCGTCATAGAAGTGTCATATGTATGACAGAAAAAAATTCGTTCAGCCCAAAATGTCACGGACGTGTCTTTTTTTTGTAGTGTTTTGACATCCGTGCATTTGATTTCGTTATGGATTTCATCTCCTGCAGGCCCACAACCCTCTTAGATCAGACTTTTGTATAAGGTTGTTGACGTTGTTTTCTTCCCCAAGCGCGCAAGCTAGAATCATTGTCCAAATTTCTGCTCGAGGCAGGTGTACACATCGTCCTCATCCTCCACAGCAGCAACATTTTTCGAAGTTCAACCTGCACGTCCCCATTTTTCCTTTTCCAGACTCTGTCATATTTTGCTTTTTCTTAGCCTTTTCCTGTGTTAGTTCGATTCAGCTAATATATATAATTAGCGAAATGCTTGTTAGTGGTAAAGATTTCATCATTTTTCTTATTATCTTGGAAAAACATGTGATTCTTTTTTGAAGTGGTCTTCAAGTGTTGAAGTAGGCATAGAGTATATACTAATAGGTTTGAGTAAGTTTAAAATGCAAATATATGTCTGAGAAGACATACCAATGCAAATTAGTAGCAGATCATCATGTATAATTGATGTTATTGTTCTTGTTTCTGTAAAGAACGTACTCACATTATATTTTTATAAACCATTTAGAATACTGAAATGTGTATGTGCATACCTCTTCAACTGTTTCTTTTAAATATTCCATCTCAAGTTTGTCATCAACTTGAAAATTGAAACTCTTTTTATAATTTTCCATGCTCTCTTGTAGATTCCTTGAATTTAACTTTAGGTAGAATATGAGTGTTCTACCATAAAGGTCTTGAATAGCATCAGGTATTGTGTCGCTCAATCTAGACTGTTCTAGTATGGTCGATGCACATATGTTGCCTAAAAGACTGTTTGCTACCTAGTAAACATCACGAAAGTTGTTGTTGTCGTGTCATCGCGTACCTTGAGTTTAAGTAGGTACCTAATATGATAGTTTCAGTTATTAATGGTATATTATTAAAACAAATGAGGCCATAGAAAATCTAGTGCACAACATGCTCACTGCATGTTGGGATTTTCAGCTACTTCATGAAGGAAGTGCAAATGTAGTTATGGTGTTCCTTTCTTGTAGCACAAAAGCAACATTTGCATGCCATGTACCACCAACCTTTATCTGTTATAATATCATCAATTGTTGCTTTTGTGGTGCATACAAATTCCTATTGAAGATTAAACATATGAGATTAGATAATGTACAATAGAGAATGTAGAGTATGATGATCAAGGTTAGAGGTAAACCTTTCTTTTAACATAAGAATATCTCAGTTCTATAATTTCTCTCAATGTTTTTCTGTTATAGAATTTTTGCTCTTCAATTGTACCTTGGGTGCTTTCGTCGATTCCCATCATTGTTCGAATAACATCTATTTCATAGTGCCTATAATAGTACAACATGACAATACAATTTTTTGACTTTAAAAACATACATAATTGCATTGTTATATACCATACCTCTCAATAATTTGCACTGTCTCTAGAATTTTGGCGTCCAGGAAGACTTTAGATGCATTTGTTGTGCGTAGTGATAGCCCTGGTATTAACTGGTCCGTGAAGTTGGATTTGGATTTAAACATAGAGATTAATGTGACTATTGTTCTCACCATTGAATTTTCTGACCAAATTTGAAGCGACGGTCACTATTGTTTGTTTGTGCAAAAGACCTTCATTCACCATGTTTGCTAAAAATATCTCCCCATAGCGTGATCCGGATCTTCTCAACACTGGAGGAATTCATGAAAAAGTGTTATAAAGATCATCTACATGATTTAAAAATGACTATAATAATCACTTGCTCTAGTAAAAGGACTTAAATCTCACAAATGTTTGGAGTTTGCGCCATGCTCGTTCCTTTTTTATATATATTTGCTCTATTGGCTTCACTGTAGTAAGCAATCTAATTCACCGATGCCTATTATTTGATATGGATTATGTTCATACCTGAGCACTGTTTATCAATATTAAACCTACTCTCCAAGGTATCACTATCAGTAAATTCGAAGTGGTAGTCCGAAAACTTGTATTTTCCTTCATCCACTTCCTTGACATGTGTATCAAAAACAAAAGTGATTTTGATATTATTCTAGAATGGTCGGTAGTTTTCATACTGCCAAACTTTGAAGTTCTTAATTATGTAGATGTAATGCTCTTTAATTTTTTTTCTTTAAATTTATTGACCAGTTTGCTCCCAATAGAAGCATGGATCGCATTGCCCTACATAGAGAAAAACATTAGTAAACTTCAGAAAAGGAAAAACTGAAGAGACATTATATATGTATTTGAACCTTTCTATCTAATAAAATCATATCAGTGCTAATGGGTTCATTGGTCGATAAGTTAATTTCGTCCCAAAGTCTTAAAATTTTAATCTTGATTGGCCATGTCTCGTTTTGTTTAGTCAATGCATTCAGCGGTGTAGGTGTCATATTCTTTCAGGCCCTAAAAATGCAAGAAGAATGTTGATCAGTAAAGAAAGTAATATAATGACATGCTAGCTTTATAAGTACAAAATAATCCTGTTGCAGCTGCCTCTATTGATTATGTGACACCAAAGTAAATCGAAGATTTTTCAACTGGAATAGATATATGAAACATAGTAGATGTATCATATATATTTCTCTATATGGCAGATAGCAATCCCATTTATTTCTGTTATAACTATAGTACGGTTTTAGGTGCCATATTCTTTCAGGCCCTAAACCTACAAGAAGGATGTTGATCAGTAAAGTAAGTAATATAATGACATGCTAGCTTTATAAGTACAAAATATTTTTGCTGCAACTGCCTCTATTCATTATGTGACACCAAAGTAAATCGAAGATGCAACTGCCTCTATTCATTATGTGACACCAAAGTAAATCGAAGATTTTTCAACTGGAATAGATATATGAAATCTAGTAGATGCATCATATATGTTCCTCTATATGGCAGCAAGCAATCCTATTTATTTCCGTTATAATTTTAGTTTGGTTTTAGTTCAGTAGAGTATATATTACCTTAATGTGTATACAATGGAACCAACATTCATGGCCTCAACCTTCTGAAGATGAGTAAAACTATATGAACCTGCCACCATTAAGATAAGAATCCACATATATATAATTGCATTGCTTAATCTAGAGTACACATGATAGTTTTTTTCCATAACTCAAGTATTAAAGATCCATTAATAGGTATGATCTATAATTTTGTGCTGATGGTACTTACTGGAGTTGGTCTGGTTGGTCGACGAAGCTGGCTGGTGCCGGTGGAGGAAGACAATGCCGAAGTGCCACTGACTGGAGGAAGTTAACCTCCAATCGTTGTTCGCCGGAGGAAGATATATAATTTTTACTCTAAATCTAGAGGACAATGAACCTTCGATCTGGCCAGACATGGATGAGTTTATGATGGCCGAAGATGGATTTTACTAGAGATTTTGGTTTTGTGTGGACACTGGAGAGATATGCTGTTTGGAGAGATATTCTATCTTGGATTTGTTGGAGAGTTTGCATCTGTGTCTGCAGGATCGAGAGATTGTACCCTGTACGGGCTGTTTTTTATACATGCTGTTAAATTTTTCGATGTCGTTCGTGTTTTTGTTATTATAGTCGTTCGTGTTTTTTTTTGCGTGGGTCGTTCATGGGATTGCCCAGCCTGTTTTGATCATGAGATTGAGTGTCAAGGCCCACGTACCGTCATCCCACGATATGAGGAGAGATTGTTCCATGTACGTGATGTGTATTTTTTTAGGGAACTTTTGTACGATATTCTGGTTGCTCATGGATCATACCTTTGTTTTTTTTACGATGCTCTGGTTGCTCGTGAATCGTATCTCTGATTAGATCGTGAGATTGAGCGTAAAGGCCGTACCTACTATGATCTCATGGCATGGGTCCACTACATGTGATTTATGAATATCTAACGGTTGTACTTTGTTGACTAAAAATAAACACACCGAATTAAAGGTTGGATGTTACTGATTATTGTGGGATTTTCTAAGTTAATTATCTTAATTATGCTGAGCCCATCAAATACTTTTTATATATAATAGATAAGCATGATGCTGCTATGTCCGTATTTTGCTTTTATTGACACCTCTCTCTCTCTCTCTCTCTCTCTCTCTCTCTCTCTCTCTCTAAGCATGTGGACATGTTTTTCGATATCGGTTTTTCGCTTGAGGACAAGTGAGGTCTAAGCTTGGGGGAGTTGATATGTCCATTTTGCATCATGTTTTCCTACTGTTATTTGTAATATTTTTACATATAATAATGCTTTATGGGGTAATTCTAATGCCTTTTCTCTCATAATATGCAAGGTTTACACAAAGAGGGAGAATGCCGGCAGCTGGAATTCTGGACCTAAAAAAGCTATGTCAGAGATACCTATTCTGCACATCTCCAAATGAGGTGAAATTTTACGGAGAATTATTTTGGAACATATGCAAAATACTAGAGAAAATAACTACCAGAGGGGGGCCACCTGGTGACCACAAGACACTAGGGCGCGTCAGGCTCCCCAGGTGCACCCTCGTGGGTTGTGGTCAGCCCGGCCCACCTACGGTGCCCATCTTATGGTATATAATTCATTTTGACCTAGAAAAAATAAGGGAGGACTTTTGAGACAGAGCACTGCCATCTCGAGGCGGAACTTGGGCAGGATCACTTTTGCCCTCCGGCGAAGCAATTTTGGCGAGGGAACTTCCCTCCCAAAGGGAGAAATTGAAGCCATCGTCATCACCAACAACCCTCTCATCTTTGGGAGGGCAATCTTCATCAACATCTTCAAGAGCACCATCTCCTCTCAAACCCTAGTTCATCTCTTGTGTTCAATCTTTGTAACAGAACCACTTATTTTAATGATATGTATGTTGTGATTCCCTTAGTGGTGTCATGTGAGCTTTGACTACATGGCACTTCACCATCTTTGGGCCTAACAGAATGCATTGTGGAGTAGTTATTAGATGATGGGTTGCTAGAGTGACAGAAGCTTAAACCCTAGTTTTTATGCGCTACTTCGCAAGGGACCGATTTGGATCCAAACTTTTACTGCTATGGTTAGATTTTATCTTAATACTTTTATCGTAGTTGTGGATGCTTGCGAGGGGGTTAATCATAAGTGGGAGGCTTGTTCAAGTAAGAACAACACCCAAGCACCGGTCCATCCACATATCAAATTATCAAAGTAGCGAACCGAATCAAACCAACATGATGAAAGTGACTAGATGAAATTCCCGTGTGCCCTCAAGAACACTTTGCTTATTAAATGCTCCAACAATTCTGAAAATAGTTAAGGGCCTCTGTAATAATAAAGTTAAATGCCCACAATTATTTTCAGGATTTATTTAAATGATTTGGTTTATAAACTAAATCAAAACAGAGGCAAACAAAATAGAAAACAGAATATAATTAGGAAAACAGAAATAAAGAGAGAAGCCCAGCCACGTACTTGGCCACTTACCTGCAGCCCACCTAGCGCCCCATCGCCCAAAGATCGTGGCCGAGGCCCACCAACTCCCCACTGTCTTCAACCTCTGCCAAGAGGCGAGGCGTGTCGATGCTGGCCACCAAGCCTCCACCTCCTCCCTCCCAGCCTGCTGGCTCCTCCTCGACGCCCGAGACGCCCACGCCCTCCCGACCCCCCCCGTCCTCTCCCTCTCTCCTGGACCCCATTCCTCCTCTGCTTCCCTCTCACAGACCACCGAGCGGCCCGTCGCCACCATCGCCGTTCACCGCGGCCACCGCCTCCCCCTTGCTTCCCCGACCAGCTCAAGAGCTCCGCCGTGCCACCCTCGCCCTCCCCGCCGTCACACGCGACCGGGGGAGCCCTGCATCGCCGCAACGCCGTCTTCCCCATTCTCGGCCACCGAGGATCGCCGCCGAGATTCCGCCGCCGTCCGGACATCCCCGAGCTTGCAGAGCCGCCCTACCGACTCCACGTGAGCTCCGGTCACCTTCCCCTCACCCGTGGCCTATTTCTCACCGTGAGCCGCTGATTCAAGAAGCCGAAAGTTCCCGCCGCCCGGCCATGGCGCCCGCCGGGCTGAGGCCACCAGCTGCGCCCGAGCACGTCACCAAGTTCGCCGCCCTCCTAGGAGCCCGCAGCCCTTCCGTTTCTCCTCTAGTGCACCGCAGCGTCTAGCCCGAGCTCGCCCGAGCTCCGGCGCCGCCTAGGTCGTCGCCCGGCGCCGATTCCGCCGCCCGAGCTCAACCCACTCCACCAAGAGCTTGGCTCGTCCCGGCTCCTCCTAGATGCCCTCCATGCCCATTTGGTCGCCGGGTGCTAAAACCACTCTCCGCCGCGTCGGCTCACCGGCGGCTAAACGCCGGCAGCCGACTTTGACTTTGACCACGGGTGGGCCCTGGTTGACCCTGTTGAGCCTATGACAGGTGGGGCCCAGCCCCGCTAGTTAATTAGGATTAGTACTAATTGATTTTAGTTAAACTAATTATGCTGACACGCGGGACCCACTGTCAGGTTTGACCCGGATCATGTCCCGTTGACCACTGACGTCACATGCGACGTCGGTCGACGATAAGTCATTTTCTGGATTTATTATAATTCAGGAAATTTCAGAAAATACCCCAAACTTCTAAAATTCATAGAAATTCAACCGTAACTCCAATGGAAATAATTTATATATGAAAAATGATCAGAAAAATATGAAGAATCTGTTTACGGAACTTTCATGCATGATTGAACAAGTTAACCTCACTGAATAGGATGAATCATGATTAGGGTAATTTATGAACTAGCATTTGGAGTTGGAATTTGTTCTTGTTTGAATTCCACTTCATTAACTTGGCTAGATATTGCATTAGGTGAATTCAGTACCTTAACATGACATGTCATTCATATGAATGTGCATTGCATTGTTTGTGTTCTTTCTCAGTTGCCGGTGTCTGTCCCCTCTCGGTAGACGACGTTCCGACGATTATTCGATGACACCGATGAAGAACTATATTATCTTCATAAGTGCCAGGCAAGCAAAACCCCCTTGTTCATTCCGATACGATCCCACTCTCTCGCTCCTGCTCTCTTTTATTGCATTAGGACAACATCGATTCAACTGTTACTTGCTACGGTAGTTGAACCCCTTGATCCTCTGCATGACCTGTCATTCCACAGTAATTAACTGAAACCCACTAGCATGAGTAGGAGTTGTTTGAGCCATGTTGTGCCTACTCATTTATGCTTGTTTGTCATGCCTGCTACTGCTTAGAGTTGAGTCAGGTCTGATTCATCGGGAATGAATCAGAGGTGTGTGAACATGTCCTACTGTGTGTGTGAGCTAAGTGTGTGAACACGATTTGGTAAAGGTAGCGGTGAGAGGCCATGTAGGAGTACATGGTGGGTTGTCTCATTGAAACCATCCTCAGGAACTGAGTTCTGTGTTTGTGATCCATGAAACAGTTACTACCACGCATTGGGATCCTTAATTGACCCTCTCGGCTTCTTAACCACCCTTGTCCTCAGTCCGGGAGTTGCAAGTAGTTTCTGGTGTTTGTAGCATGCTGGGGGCCGCATGCAACGCTGACCTTAGGGGTGGGTTGTGTTGCGGTAGGCACCGTGGCCCGGTGTACCGAGTGCCCGTTTGGTATCTCGGGAACCCTGCACACATCGTTCGGGGTTGTATGGGAAACCTCGGCCGGACTCCCTGCGGATGGAACCCGAATAGGCGATAAACCTGGACTAGGGATTTGAGTGTTTAGGTAGGCCGTGGCCGACACCCACGTTGGGCTTCCGCTTGAAGGTTGCCGAGTACATGTCGTGTAAACGGCGGTAAGTGGTGAAAGCGTGAAGAAGTACACCCTGCAGGGTTAATATGATCTATTCAATAGCCGTGTCCATGAGAAGGACTTCGGGTTGCCTATAACAGTTCATAGACAAGTGAAAGTGGATACTCTAAAATGCGCAAGATAGCGTGAGTGCTATGGATGGCGTTCTCGTGGGGAGACGGAGCGGATCCATAGTGGTGTATTGATATGGTGAATATGTGGACTCGTGCGCCACCTCAAAAGAGTTACTTGCAGTCGTAGTTCAGGATAGCCACCGAGTCAAAGCTGGCTTGCTGCAGTCAAACTCCACCACCCCCTTTTGACAATGATGCATATGTAGATAGTTCTGATGTAAGTCTTGCTGAGTACAATTGTACTCACGTTTGCCTATTTTATGTTTTTGCAGAGAGACGTCAGTCTCGCTAGTAGTTCCGCTTGGACTTCGACGTTTAGCTTGTTACCTCAGCTACGATCTTGTGCCCTCGGCAGGATCTGGTAGATAGTCAGGCTTCTCAGCCTCTTTTCATTTATAGTTGTCTGTACCCAGACATGTTTAGCTTCCGCTTGTGCTTTGACTTGTATGCTCTGAGTGTTGGGTCATGAGACCCATGTTTGTAATATCTCGCTCCTCGGAGCCTAATGAATAAATATTTGAGTCGTAGAGTTATGTTGTGATGCCATGTTGTATTTGCACATATTGAGCATATTGTGTGTATGTTTGAAATGCTTGGTATGTGTGGGATCCGACAATCTAGTTGTTTATCCTTGGCAGCCTCTCATATGGGGAAATGTAGTCTCGTGCTTCTGAGCGATAGTAGTCCGCTACAGCCCGGTTCACCGGAGTCCTGCTAGCCCAAAGACTACCGCTTGGACACTTGATCGGCGGCATGTGTTTCACTTCGCTCCTATGTCTGCTCCTTCGGGAAATGTCACGTGGTGATATTCGAGTCCTACCTAGCTCGCTACAGCCCGGGATACCGGAGTCCTGTTAGCCCAAAGGCTACAGCCCGAATTCATACGTTGATGACCGACATGCTCGATGTGATTCATGTATGCCTGTCCCCATAGGTTAGCGCCGCTTGGTTCACGACTAGCCATGTCGGCCCGGTTCTCTGTCATATGGATGCTAGCGACACTATCATATACGTGAGCCAAAAGATGCAAACGGTCCCGGCCATGGTAAGGCGACACCGTGGGGATACCGTGCGTGAGGCCGCAAAGTGATATGAGGTGTTACCGCTAGATCGATGTGACTTGGAATCGGGTCCCGATAAGCGTTGGTATCGAGCCTGATCGCTCAGAGGATTACCAAGCCAAACTGGTCGAAGTTGTGTCTAGAAATGCTTTAGTTATGTAAGGGAATTGATTGTGGAATGGAACGTAAGGCTCTTTTTACTCCTTATACCTCATGGCCTTCTGATCTGAGTCATCCTCTTCTCTTCTACGGGGTTTAAGAACTAGGCTTCTCATCTATCTATCAGGATGACGTGTTACTAATCCATAGACTTTTAAGATTGTTGGTTTTAAGCCCTAGTTCAGTTCCTACTATTTATGTATGATAACTGTTGATCCCGGAACTTTGCTATTGTGATGTTGAGTGGTTATGCCACCATTTTTGCAGGATGTCTCAAATCATTTTGAGCATTTACAGCCGTTATGCTGTCCGAGTCATCCCAGGTCTCTAAATAGTCTGATGCATTTGCAAATCCTCTCCTTCCGTTCCCGATGTCCTTTTTGGTCAGCATAAGCACACTAACCGGTAAGTTGAGGCACTTTGTTGCCTCGGCATATATGTTGGAGCTATTACTATGACCCTAGGTGTTTTAGGGAGTCACCTAGTAACCTAGCAACGTTTTGTGTTCCTCGTGTGATGATTCTGGCCATCATTCTCGATAGCATCCCGTGATGCCACCTAGTAGTAGGTATTCTACTCCTGGGTTTTGAGCCCAAAATTTACCCTACCTACCTCATGTTGATAGTGTTTGCTAGTTCCTTTAGGATATTAGTAACCTTTGCATTAGTCCTCGAGGTCTGTGGTATTTTTTTCTTTCGAATACCATGAACCAATAAGGCAGAAGTCTTTGAACTAAAAGATCACAACCAGGGTGCTCTTGAGGGTACTCCATTCTATATTGAGACTCGCCATTTCTACCTTTTCTCGCATGGATTATCCGGAAGAAATGTTGAGCTTTGCTCGACATACTAATCTGTGCATCCACAACTCAGAAAATTATATGTTCCTTTGAGTTGCTCTCTTTAGTTGTATCCCGACCATCCTCTATCAGTTGATAATCAAGGGTATGCGTGCATTTGTTTATCGATGCCTATTATCCTTGTGGTCCGACAAGCCATTCTATTCCGGAATGACTAGGAGAAACAAACTCCAGTACCTCATCCATATCCAGGATTGGGTCAAAGCAATTGTATTCCGCAGATCAAAATGCCAATTCAGCTTTTGTTCTGTTCTACCTTGGAGTGTTACCATCTTTATGTCAAGAGTGTCATGAGAATGGCACCAACTCTCATGAATTCTTTACGTGGTGATACTTCTCGCCATCATTATCCATTCCTCGGTCCCGAGTTGTTGTAACCGGAATGCCGACAAGTGAATTGTGATGTGTGACATCAATACTCCGAGCAACTCGTTGCTTGGTAGTAAATGGACAATATTCTCATTCTTAGCGTGTTGGTTATTAAATCATCATCCTAAGATTGATCGTGCTACCTAGTCCTTATTTCTGGTGCACACTTCGATTGATGAGTTAAGATTGTGCCAATCCCTCACTCCCTTGATCTTATCATCTTGCCCTGAAAAGCAAGATTGTTCTCGAGCTTAGTAACATACCGGTGGTTCGTGATTTTCCAAATATCTTCTTGGAAGTGTTACCGGGTTGTTTCCTGACTGTTATGTTGAGCTCGTGATCAAGGTGGTTTCCTGTGAACCACCCTTTCTCCAAGAATCTGTGTTGGATATCCCTGAGCTAGTTGGTTAAGCTAGACAACAACTTGGAGAGTTGGAAGATAAAAGCTTGCCTAACTTAGTTCGTTCCAAAGGGATATTCTTGTGTAGTGTGTGTTGAAGAAAGATGATATCTTCATCGATTGGTCCTCGTGATCGATTGTTGGACCTATTGTCTTATCAATCCTTTGACTTGAGTAGGGGCTATTGTCAAGTCAAATCAGAACCAACGATATTCGTGATGTTGTCTTACTCGTGGTTGATCCCTCGAGCATACACCATTATATCTTTTGGTCTGACCAATGCTATCACCGTGTTCACATGATAGTGGAAGGCCAGTGATATGGAAACTCCGATGAGTTGCTGTTGAGCCCATCAGTAGAATTTTGTCTCCCCCGTGAGTCATGTTGAACATCAACCTAATGTTGGAAACTTGTGTAAGCATTTCTTCGTGCGACGTTCATGAAGCTTATGCTTGGATGGTTGAAGTGACTTCCTCGAATTCATGTGCTTTAGGTGTAAGTTGCCACCATGAATTTGAGAAAGGTTTGTTTTGTTTCCTTTGGAATCATCCCAAGTCAGTCAAGCATGTGCGAAGTATTCTATGGTCTGATAGACTGATCATCTTCATTCCATATGAATTCCATAGCACACCAAGCCACTGATTGATTTGTTCAAGGAAAAGGAGTTGTTGTGTAAATACTAGGTCATGCACAAGACTTCGTTATCCTCGATGATGGTTCCCCCACCTGAACTCGGTAGTGTTTGTTGTAAGACTACCATGTGGTCATGCTTGTCTGGGACAACGTGTTCACATGGGTGTAGCAGAACCAGCTCATGTTTTGGAGCTTGCTATCATAGTTCACTCCCCGAGAATCTCGCGACGTCATCTCGTCGGTTTTGTGTTGCAACCTTTCCTTTTCGGACATGCTGAGTCTGAAGTATCCTATCACCAATCAGATCTGAATCTCAGGCAGATATGATGGTTGGAACATTCGAACAGTTGCATTTCGTTCCCAGCTTGCACCATCCTTGTGCCATTTCACTATGGGCTGCCTTCTTAGTAATTCTTGTCCAGGTTCATCTTCAAAAGTGGACCTACCATGGGTCCCCTCCACCTCCGATGATAAGCAAAAATCATCCATTGCGTTGTCTTCAACAAGGTAGTCCACATCATCCATTCTAGTCCAGGTGTACCATTCCTTTGCACTCCGCCAAACAATCGTTGTGAATTGCCTTAGGCTGGTATGAAGAGTTTCAATGATCTCTGAATCAAAAGTAATTCTTTTTGCCACTTAAGGGAATAGCTCTTTGCGTCACCTTCCAAGGTGTTCCGTTATGGAATCATGGCAATCATCTCCTTGTTACTTTGAAACCATGCACCATCCTACCTAAGCATGGGATGGTTGCCTACCAATTTGGACCTTCGTCATCCATTTCTTTACAATCATTCCTAATGTGTGTTTGTTGTCTCAACTCAAGAGTTGTTCTTGCGTCTCACTCCATGAACTGATCTTGAGTTGCTCGATCTTCAAGAAGATTAAATCATGTAGGGTTTCCCCTTCTTTACTGTTGTCGTGTTTCGTGAAGATCTCAAGACGCCAAGACCAAGATGATGGAATGAATCAACATCTTCGGAAAGGCAAATGGATCATGAAGATTGTGATAGTTTGCGACTCCCTTTTCCTCTTACCTCACGCCTTGAATCTCGGGCGACATTCTTGTTTAGTGGGGTGAGTTGTCACAGCCCTAGAGCTTGCTTGTAACTAATGGCATTGCATCCATGCATCATGTTTAAACCTCATTTAAACCTGAAATGGGGATGACCAAGCCCTAGCACTAAAACAATGCAAATAGGCTCAACTTCAAAATATTTTCAAAGAACCCAAATTGGTTTGCAAAAATGTTCATGATTAATGGAAAAGGGTGAAAACCATATCCAGAGATGATGGATATTTTTCCAAGACATTTTTGGATTTTTGAATAAACCATATTGTATTTGAATTGGGGCATTTAAATACTATTAATATTTTTAAATGCTCCAACAATTCTGAAAATAGTTAAGGGCCTCTGTAATAATTCAGTTAAATGCCCACAATTATTTTCAGGATTTATTTAAATGATTTGGTTTATAAACTAAATCAAAACAGAGGCAAACAAAATAGAAAACAGAATATAATTAGGAAAACAGAAATAAAGAGAGAAGCCCAGCCACGTACCTGGCCACTTACCTGCAGCCCACCTAGCGCCCCATCCTGCCCAAAGATCGTGGCCGAGGCCCAGCCCAACTCCCCACTGTCTTCAACCTCTCGCGAGGGCGAGGCGTGTCGATGCCAGCTCGCCTCAAGCCTCCACCTCCTCCCTCCCAGCCTGCCTGCTCCTCCTCGACGCCCGGAGACACCACGCCTCCCCCCGACCCCCCCCCTCCCTCTCCCCTCTCTCCTGGACCCCATTCCTCCTCTGCTTCCTCTCACAGACCACCGAGCGGCCCTGCCGCCACCATCGCTGCTCACCGCGCCACCGCCTCCCCTTGCTTCCCGACCAGCTCAAGAGCTCCGCCGTGCCACCCTCGCCTCCCCGCCACACACGCGACAGGGAAGCCCTGCATCGCCGCCCGCGCCGTCTTCCCCATTCTCGCCACCGAGGATCGCCGCTGGATTCCGCCGCCGTCCGGACATCCCGAGCTTGCTTGAGCCGCCTCACCGACTCCACGTGAGCTCCGGTCACCTTCCCTCACCCCGTGGCCTATTTCTCACCGTGGCCGCTGATTCAAGAAGCCCGAAGTTCCCGCCGCCCGCCATGGCGCCGCCGTGGCTGGGCCACCCAGCCTGCGCCCGAGCACGCCACCAAGTTCGCCGCCTCCTAGGAGCCCGCAGCGCCCTTCCGTTTCTCCTCTAGTGCACCGCAGCGTCTAGCCCGAGCTCGCCCGAGCTCCGGCGGCCGCCTAGGTCGTCGCCGGCGCCGATTCCGGCCGCCCCGAGCTCAACCCACTCCACCAAGAGCTTCGGCTCGTCCCCGGCTCCTCCTAGATGCCCTCCGCGGCCCATTTGGTCGCCGGAGTGGCCAAAACCACTCTCGCCGCCGCGTCGGGCTCACCGGCGGCTAAACGCCGGCAGCCGACTTTGACTTTGACCACGGGTGGGCCCTGGTTGACCCTGTTGAGCCTATGACAGGTGGGGCCCAGCCCCGCTAGTTAATTAGGATTAGTACTAATTGATTTTAGTTAAACTAATTATGCTGACACGCGGGACCCACTGTCAGGTTTGACCCGGATCATGTCCCGTTGACCACTGACGTCACACTGACGTCAGGCTGACGCAGTAAGTCATTTTCTGGATTTATTATAATTCAGGAAATTTCAGAAAATACCCCAAACTTCTAAAATTCATAGAAATTCAACCGTAACTCCAATGGAAATAATTTATATATGAAAAATGATCAGAAAAATATGAAGAATCTGTTTACGGCACTTTCATGCATGATTGAACAAGTTAACCTCACTGAATAGGATGAATCATGATTAGGGTAATTTATGAACTAGCATTTGGAGTTGGAATTTGTTCTTGTTTGAATTCCACTTCAGTTAACTTGGCTAGATATTGCATTAGGTGAATTCAGTACCTTAACATGACATGTCATTCATATGAATGTGCATTGCATTGTTTGTGTTCTTTCTCAGTTGCCGGTGTCTGTCCCCTCTCGGTAGACGACGTTCCGACGATTATTCGATGACACCGATGAAGAACTATATTATCTTCATAAGTGCCAGGCAAGCAAAACCCCCTTGTTCATTCCGATACAATCCCACTCTCTCGCTCCTGCTCTCTTTTATTGCATTAGGACAACATCGATTCAACTGTTACTTGCTACGGTAGTTGAACCCCTTGATCCTCTGCATGACCTGTCATTCCACAGTAATTAACTGAAACCCACTAGCATGAGTAGGAGTTGTTTGAGCCATGTTGTGCCTACTCATTTATGCTTGTTTGTCATGCCTGCTACTGCTTAGAGTTGAGTCAGGTCCGATTCATCGGGAATGAATCGGAGGTGTGTGAACATGTCCCATGCGTGTGTGAGCTAAGTGTGTGAACACGATTTGGTAAAGGTAGCGGTGAGAGGCCATGTAGGAGTACATGGTGGGTTGTCTCATTGAAACCGTCCTCGAGAACTGAGTTCGTGTTTGTGATCCATGAAACAGTTACTACCACGCATTGGGATCCTTAATTGACCCTCTCGGCTTCTTAACCACCCTTGTCCTCATCCGGGAGTTGCAAGTAGTTTCGTGTTTGTAGCATGTCAAATGCCGCATGCAACGCTGACCTTAGGGGTGGGTTGTGTTGCGGTAGGCACCGTGGGTCTGTGTACCGAGTGCCCGTTTGGTATCTCGGGAACCCTGCACACATCGCTCGGGTTGTATGGGAAACCTCGGCGGACTCCTGCGGATGGAACCCGAATAGGCGATAAACCCGGACTAGGGATTTGAGTGTTTAGGTAGGCCGTGGCCGACACCCACGCTGGGCTTCCGCTTGAAGGTTGCCGAGTACATGTCGTAAACGGCGGTAAGTGGTGAAAGCGTGTGTGAAGAAGTACACCCTGCAGGTTAATATGATCTATTCAATAGCCGTGTCCGCGAGAAGGACTTCGGGTTGCCTATAACAGTTCATAGACAAGTGAAAGTGGATACTCTAAAATGCGCAAGATAGCGTGAGTGCTATGGATGGCGTTCTCGTAGGGAGACGGAGCGGATCCATAGTGGTGTATTGATATGGTGAATATGTGGACTCGTGTGCGCCACCTCAAAAGAGTTACTTGCAATGTAGTTCAGATAGCCACCGAGTCAAAGCTGGCTTGCTGCGGTCAAACTCCACCACCCCTTTTGACAATGATGCATATGTAGATAGTTCGATGTAAGTCTTGCTGAGTACAATTGTACTCACGCTTGCCTATTTTATGTTTTTGCAGAGAGACGCTGGTCTCGCTAGTAGTTCCGCTTGGACTTGACGCTTAGCTTGTTACCTCAGCTACGATCTTGTGCCCTCGGCAGATCTGGTAGATAGTCGCTTTCTCGGCCTCTTTTCATTTATAGTTGTCTGTACCCAGACATGTTTAGCTTCCGCTTGTGCTTTGACTTGTATGCTCTAAGTGTTGGGTCATGAGACCCATGTTTGTAATATCTCGCTCCTCGGAGCCTAATGAATAAATATTTGAGTCGTAGAGTTATGTTGTGATGCCATGTTGTATTTGCACATATTGAGCATATTGCGTGTATGTTTGAAATGCTTGGTATGTGTGGGATCCGACAATCTAGTTGTTTATCCTTGGCAGCCTCTCATATGGGGAAATGTAGTCTCGTGCTTCTGAGCGATAGTAGTCCGCTACAGCCCGGTTCACCGGAGTCCCGCTAGCCCAAAGACTACCGCTTGGACACTTGACTGGCCGGCATGTGTTTCACTTCGTTCCTATGTCTGTTCCTTCGGGGAAATGTCACGTGGTGATATTCGGAGTCCTGCCTAGCCTGCTACAGCCCGGGATACCGGAGTCCTGTTAGCCCAGTGCTACAGCCCGAATTCATACGTTGATGACCGACATGCTCGATGTGATTCATGTATGCCTGTCCCCATAGGTTAGCGCCGCCTTGGGTTCACGACTAGCCATGTCGGCCCGGGTTCTCTGTCATATGGATGCTAGCGACACTATCATATACGTGAGCCAAAAGATGCAAACGGTCCCGGGCCATGGTAAGGCGACACCCGTGGGGATACCGTGCGTGAGGCCGCAAAGTGATATGAGGTGTTACCGGCTAGATCGATGTGACTTGGAATCGGGGTCCTGATAGCGTTGGTATCGAGCCCGACCGCTCAGAGGATTACCAAGCCAAACTGGTCAAGTTGTGTCTAGAAATGCTTTAGTTATGTAAGGAATTGATTGTGGAATGGAACGTAAGGCTCTTTTTACTCCTTATACCTCATGGCCTTCTGGATCTGAGTCATCCTCTTCTCTTCTACGGGGTTTAAGAACTAGGCTTCTCATCTATCTATCAGGATGACGTGTTACTAATCCATAGACTTTTAAGATTGTTGGTTTTAAGCCCTAGTTCAGTTCCTACTATTTATGTATGATAACTGTTGATCCCGGAACTTTGCTATTGTGATGTTGAGTGGTTATGCCACCATTTTTGCAGGATGTCTCAAATCATTTTGAGCATTTACAGCCGTTATGCTGTCCGAGTCATCCTGTGTCTCTAAATAGTCGATGCATTTGCAAATCCTCTCCTTCCGCTCCCGATGTCCTTTTGGTCAGATAAGCACACTAACCGTAAGTTGAGGCACTTTGTTGCCTCGGCATATATGTTGGAGCTATTACTATGACCCTAGGTGTTTTAGGGAGTCACCTAGTAACCTAGCAACGTTTTGTGTTCCTCGTGTGATGATTCTGGCCATCATTCTCGATAGCATCCCGTGATGCCACCTAGTAGTAGGTATTCTACTCCTGGGTTTTGAGCCCAAAATTTACCCTACCTACCTCATGTTGATAGTGTTTGCTAGTTCCTTTAGGATATTAGTAACCTTTGCATTAGTCCTCGAGGTCTGTGGTATTTTTTTCTTTCGAATACCATGAACCAATAAGGCAGAAGTCTTTGAACTAAAAGATCACAACCAGGGTGCTCTTGAGGGGTACTCCATTCTATATTGAGACTCTGCCAGTTCTACCTTTTCTGCATGGATTATCCGGAAGAAATGTTGAGCTTTGCTCGACATACTAATCTGTGCATCCACAACTCAGAAAATTATATGTTCCTTTGAGTTGCTCTCTTTAGTTGTATCCCGACCATCCTCTATCAGTTGATAATCAAGGGTATGCGTGCATTTGTTTATCGATGCCTATTATCCTTGTGGTCCGACAAGCCATTCTATTCCGGAATGACTAGGAGAAACAAACTCCATTACCTCATCCATATCCGGATTGGGTCAAAGCAATTGTATTCCGCAGATCAAAATGCCAATTCAGCTTTTGTTCTGTTTCTACCTTGAGTGTTACCATCTTTATGTCAAGAGTGTCATGAGAATGGCACCAACTCTCATGAATTCTTTACGTGGTGATACTTCTCGCCATCATTATCCATTCCTCGTCCCGAGTTGTTGTAACCGAATGCCGACAAGTGAATTGTGATGTGTGACATCAATACTCCGAGCAACTCGTTGCTTGGTAGTAAATGGACAATATTCTCATTCTTAGCGTGTTGGTTATTAAATCATCATCCTAAGATTGATCGTGCTACCTAGTCCTTATTTCTGGTGCACACTTCGATTGATGAGTTAAGATTGTGCCAATCCCTCACTCCCTTGATCTTATCATCTTGCCTCAAAAGCAAGATTGTTCTCGAGCTTAGTAACATACCGGTGGTTCGTGATTTTCCAAATATCTTCTTGGAAGTGTTACCGGGTTGTTTCCTGACTGTTATGTTGAGCTCGTGATCAAGGTGGTTTCCTGTGAACCACCCTTTCTCCAAGAATCTGTGTTGGATATCCCTGAGCTAGTTGGTTAAGCTAGACAACAACTTGGAGAGTTGGAAGATAAAAGCTTGCCTAACTTAGTTCGTTCCAAAGGGATATTCTTGTGTAGTGTGTGTTGAAGAAAGATGATATCTTCATCGATTGGTCCCTGTGATCAGTTGCTGGACCTATTGTCTTATCAATCCTTTGACTTGAGTAGGGGCTATTGTCAAGTCAAATCAGAACCAACGATATTCGTGATGTTGTCTTACTCGTGGTTGATCCCTCGAGCATACACCATTATATCTTTTGGTCTGACCAATGCTATCACCGTGTTCACATGATAGTGGAAGGCCAGTGATATGGAAACTCCGATGAGTTGCTTTGTTGAGCCCATCAAGAGAATTTTGTCTCCCCGTGAGTCATGTTGAACATCAACCTAATGTTGGAAACTTGTGTAAGCATTTCTTCGATGACGCTTCATGAAGCTTATGCTTGGATGGTTGAAGTGACTTCCTCGAATTCATGTGCTTTAGGTGTAAGTTGCCACCATGAATTTGAGAAAGGTTTGTTTTGTTTCCTTTGGAATCATCCCAAGTCACTCAAGCATGTGCGAAGTATTCTATGGTCTGATAGACTGATCATCTTCATTCCATATGAATTCCATAGCACACCAAGCCACTGATTGATTTGTTCAAGGAAAAGGAGTTGTTGTGTAAATACTAGGTCATGCACAAGACTTCGTTATCCTCGATGATGGTTCCCCCACCTGAACTCGGTAGTGTTTGTTGTAAGACTACCATGTGGTCATGCTTGTCCAGGACAACGTGTTCACATGGGTGTAGCGTAACCAGCTCATGTTTTGGAGCTTGCTATCATAGTTCACTCCCGAGAATCTCGCGACGTCATCTCGCCGGTTTTGTGTTGCAACCTTTCCTTTTCGGACATGCTGAGTCTCAAGTATCCTATCACCAATCGGATCTGAATCTCGTGCAGATATGATGGTTGGAACATTCGAACAGTTGCATTTCGTTCCCAGCTTGCACCATCCTTGTGCCATTTCACTATGGGCTGCCTTCTTAGTAATTCTTGTCCAGGTTCATCTTCAAAAGTGGACCTACCATGGGTCCCCTCCACCTCCGATGATAAGCAAAAATCATCCATTGCGTTGTCTTCAACAAGGTAGTCCACATCATCCATTCTAGTCCAGGTGTACCATTCCTTTGCACTCCGCCAAACAATCGTTGTGAATTGCCTTAGGCTGGTATGAAGAGTTTCAATGATCTCTGAATCAAAAGTAATTCTTTTTGCCACTTAAGGGAATAGCTCTTTGCGTCACCTTCCAAGGTGTTCCGTTATGGAATCATGGCAATCATCTCCTTGTTACTTTGAAACCATGCACCATCCTACCTAAGTATGGGATGTTTGCCTACCAATTTGGACCTTCGTCATCCATTTCTTTACCATCATTCCTAATGTGTGTTTGTTGTCTCAACTCAAGAGTTGTTCTTGCGTCTCACTCCATGAACTGATCTTGAGTTGCTCGATCTTCAAGAAGATTAAATCATGTAGGGTTTCCCCCTTCTTTCTGTTGTCGTGTCGGGTGAAGATCTCGAAGACGTCAAGACCAAGATGATGGAATGAATCAACATCTTCGGGAAAGGCAAATGGATCATGAAGATTGTGATAGTTTGCGACTCCCCTTTTCCTCTTACCTCACGTCTTGAATCTCGGGGCGACATTCTTGTTTAGTGGGGGTGAGTTGTCACAGCCCTAGAGCTTGCTTGTAACTAATGGCATTGCATCCATGCATCATGTTTAAACCTCATTTAAACCTGAAATGGGGATGACCAAGCCCTAGCACTAAAACAATGCAAATAGGCTCAACTTCAAAATATTTTCAAAGAACCCAAATTGGTTTGCAAAAATGTTCATGATTAATGGAAAAGGGTGAAAACCATATCCAGAGATGATGGATATTTTTCCAAGACATTTTTGGATTTTTGAATAAACCATATTGTATTTGAATTGGGGCATTTAAATACTATTAATATTTTAAATGCTCCAACAATTCTGAAAATAGTTAAGGGCCTCTGTAATAATTCAGTTAAATGCCCACAATTATTTTCAGGATTTATTTAAATGATTTGGTTTATAAACTAAATCAAAACAGAGGCAAACAAAATAGAAAACAGAATATAATTAGGAAAACAGAAATAAAGAGAGAAGCCCAGCCACGTACCTGGCCACTTACCTGCAGCCCACCTAGCGCCCCATCTGCCCAAAGATCGTGGCTGAGGCCCAGCCCAACTCCCCACCGTCTTCAACCTCTCGCCAAGAGGCGAGGCGTGTCGATGCTGCCGCCTTGAAGCCTCCACCTCCTCCCTCCCAGCCTGCCTGGCTCCTCCTCGACGCCCCGGAGACGCCACGCGCCTCCCCGACCCCCCCCCCTCGTCCTCTCCCCTCTCTCCCTGGACCCCATTCCCTCCTCTGCTTCCCTCTCGCGCGCACCACCGAGCGGCCCCGTCGCCACCATCGCCGTTCACCGCGGCCACCGCCTCCCCCTTGCTTCCCCGACCAGCTCGAGAGCTCCGCCATGCCACCCTCGCCCTCCCCGCCATCACACGCGACCGGGGGAGCCCTGCATCGCCGCCCACGCCGTCTTCCCCATTCTCGGCCACCGAGGATCGCCGCCGTGATTCCGCCGCCGTCCGGACATCCCCGAGCTTGCTGAGCCGCCCTACCGACTCCACGTGAGCTCCCGGTCACCTTCCCCTCACCCGTGGCCTATTTCTCACCGTAGCCGCTGATTCAAGAAGCCGAAAGTTCCCTTGCCGCGGCCATGGCGCCGCCGTGGCTGTGGCCACCAGCTGCGCCCGAGCACGCCACCAAGTTCGCCGCCTCCTAGGAGCCCGCAGCGCCTTCCGCTTTCTCCTCTAGTGCACCAGCAGCCGAGCCCGAGCTCGCCCGAGCTCCGGCGGCCACCTAGGTCATCGCCGGCGCCGATTCCGGCCGCCCCGAGCTCAACCCACTCCACCAAGAGCTTCGGCTCCTCCCCGGCTCCTCATAGATGCCCTCCGCGGCCCATTTGGTCGCCGGAGTGGCCAAAACCACTCTCGCCGCCGCGTCGGGCTCGCCGGCGGCTAAACGCCGGCAGCCGACTTTGACTTTGACCATGGGTGGGCCCTGGTTGACCCTGTTGAGCCTATGACAGGTGGGGCCCAGCCCTGCTAGTTAATTAGGATTAGTACTAATTGATTTTAGTTAATCTAATTATGCTGACACGCGGGACCCATGTCAGTTTGACCGGACCATGTCCCGTTGACCATCGACGCCACATCGACGTCGGTCGACGCATAAGTCATTTTCTGGATTTATTATAATTCAGGAAATTTCAGAAAATACTCCAAACTTCTAAAATTCATAGAAATTCAACCGTAACTCCAATGGAAATAATTTATATATGAAAAATGATCAGAAAAATATGAAGAATCTGTTTACGGCACTTTCATGCATGATTGAACAAGTTAACCTCACTGAATAGGATCAATCATGATTAGGGTAATATATGAACTAGCATTTGGAGTTGGAATTTGTTCTTGTTTGAATTCCACTTCAATTAACTTGGCTAGATATTGCATTAGGTGAATTCAGTACCTTAACATGACATGTCATTCATATGAATGTGCATTGCATTGTTTGTGTTCTTTCTCGATTGCGGTGTCTCCGTCCCTCTCGGTGAGACGACGTTAAACGATTATTCGATGACACCGATGAAGAACTATATTATCTTCAGAAGTGCCAGGCAAGCAAAACCCCCTTGTTCATTCCGATACAATCCCACTCTCTCGCTCCTGCTCTCTTTTATTGCATTAGGACAACATCGATTCAACTGTTACTTGCCATGTAGTTGAGCCCTTGATCCTCTCGCATGACCTGTCATTCCACAGTAATTAAATGAAACCCACTAGCATGAGTAAGAGTTGTTTGAGCCATGTTGTGCCTACTCATTTATGCTTGTTTGTCATGCCTGCTACTGCTTAGAGTTGAGTCAGGTCTGATTCATCGGGAATGAATCAGAGGTGTATGAACATGTCCTACTGTGTGTGTGAGCTAAGTGTGTGAACACGATTTGGTAAAGGTAGCGGTGAGAGGCCATGTAGGAGTACATGGTGGGTTGTCTCATTGAAACCGCCCTCGAGAACTGAGTTCGTGTTTGTGATCCATGAAACAGTTACTACCACGCATTGGGATCCTTAATTGACCCTCTCGGCTTCTTAACCACCCTTGTCCTCATCCGAGTTGCAAGTAGTTTCGGTGTTTGTAGCATGCTGGGGGCCGCATGCAACGCTGACCTTAGGGGTGGGTTGTGTTGCGGTAGGCACCGTGGCCCGGTGTACCGAGTGCCCGCTTGGTATCTCGGGAACCCTGCACACATCGTTCGGGGCTGTATGGGAAACCTCGGCGGACTCCTGCGGATGGAACCCGAATAGGCGATAAACCCGGACTAGGGATTTGAGTGTTTAGGTAGGCCGTGGCCGACACCCACGTTGGGCTTCCGCTTGAAGGTTGCCGAGTACATGTCGTGTAAACGGCGTAAGTGGTGAAAGCGTGTGTGAAGAAGTACACCCTGCAGGGTTAATATGATCTATTCAATAGCCGTGTCCGCGAGAAGGACTTCTGGGTTGCCTATAACAGTTCATAGACAAGTGAAAGTGGATACTCTAAAATGCGCAAGATAAGCGTGAGTGCTATGGATGGCGTTCTCGTAGGGAGACGGGAGTGGATCCATAGTGGTGTATTGATATGGTGAATATGTGGACTCGTGCGCCACCTCAAAAGAGTTACTTGCAATGTAGTTCAGGATAGCCACCGAGTCAAAGCTGGCTTGCTGCAGTCAAACTCCACCACCCCCTTTTGACAATGATGCATATGTAGATAGTTCTGATGTAAGTCTTGCTGAGTACAATTGTACTCACGTTTGCCTATTTTATGTTTTCGCAGAGAGGCGTCGCCTCGCTAGTAGTTCGCTTGGACTTGACGTTTAGCTTGTTACCTCAGCTACGATCTTGTGCCCTCGGCAGATCTCGGTAGATAGTCGCTTCTCGGCCTCTTCTCATTTATAGTTGTCTGTACTCTGACATGTTTAGCTTCCGCTTGTGCTTTGACTTGTATGCTCTGAGTGTTGGGTCATGAGACCCATGTTTGTAATATCTCGCTCCTCGGAGCCTAATGAATAAATATTTGAGTCGTAGAGTTATGTTGTGATGCCATGTTGTATTTGCACATATTGAGCATATTGCGTGTATGTTTGAAATGCTTGGTATGTGTGGGATCCGACAATCTAGTTGTTTATCCTTGGCAGCCTCTCATATGGGGAAATGTAGTCTCGTGCTTCTGAGCGATAGTAGTCCGCTACAGCCCGGTTCACCGGAGTCCTGCTAGCCCAGCACTACTGCTTGGACACTTGACTGGCCGGCATGTGTTTCACTTTGTTCCTATGTCTGTTCCTTCGGGGAAATGTCACGCGGTGATATTCGCAGTCCTGCCTAGCCTGCTACAGCCCGGGATACCGGAGTCCTGTTAGCCCAGTGCTACAGCCCGAATTCATACGTTGATGACCGACATGCTCGATGTGATTCATGTATGCCTGTCCCCATAGGTTAGCGCCGCCTTGGGTTCACGACTAGCCATGTCGGCCCGGTTCTCTCGTCATATGGATGCTAGCGACACTATCATATACGTGAGCCAAAAGACGCAAACGGTCCCGGGCCATGGTAAGGCGACACCCGTGGGGATACCGTGCGTGAGGCCGCAAAGTGATATGAGGTGTTACCGGCTAGATCGATGTGACTTGGAATCGGGGTCCTGACAAAAACAATCGCAATAAACTTGATATGATCATATGCTACGTTTATAGTTTGGGTCTTATTCCATCACATCATTCTCCTAATGATGTGATCCCGTTATAAAATGACAACTCATGTCCATGGCTAGGAAACCATAGCCATCTTTGATCAACGAGCTAGTCTGGTAGAGGCTTACTAGGAGCATTTTGTTGTCTATGTATCCACAGATGTATTTGAGTTTTCGGTCAATACAATTATAGCATGGATAATAAACGATTATCATGAACAAGGAAATATAATAATAACAACTATTATTTCCTCTAGGGCATATTTCCAACACCTGCGACATATATGTAACCAAGATAGTTGTGCACCGTCGTCATCAGCGCGGATCTCATATAGAAATAGTCGCCTTTGCCAGCGTCCCAGGTCTTGGCCGGTGTTTTCCATAACATGTCTAACTCCTCTTTAAGTAGCCCTAGATACAGGTTAATATTATTTGCTGGTTGTTTCGGCCCTTGAATCAACATGCTCATGTGTATGTACTTTGACTTCATGCACAATTAGGGGGGAGGTTGTACATCCATACAAACACAGGCCATGTGTTATGGTTGGTGTCTTGATTGCCAAATGGATTCATGCCATCGGTACACGCCCCAAGCATGATGTTCCTTACATCATCTGCGAAATATACATATTCAGCGTTGAAATATCTCCACTGGCTAGTATCTGTGAGGTGTCTCAGCTTTGGATCATCTCCGTTGTTGGGCTTCACCCTCTCTGTGTGCCAACGCATGAGCTTTGCTTCCTTAGGATCTACGAAAGAACGCTGCAGACGGGGAGTGATCGGTAAGTACCATACAACTTTCTGAGGAGGTTTCTTTCCAGCCTTCCTGTATCGAGAAGCATTGCACACCGTATAGCTGGTTTTTTCCGCGTGCTCCTTCCGATAAATGATGTAATCATTGATGCATTAATGGTATCTAATGTGCGGCGGATCAAGAGGGCACACGATCTTCTTGGCCTCATTGACATTAGTAGGACACAGGTTCCCTGCGGGAAGAACATTATTATGTAGATACTTCAAATGCTCATCAAGGCTTGAGTCTGTCCATTTGTTTTTGGCCTTCATCTTTAGAAGTTCGAGCGTGAAACTCAAGCGGTCACATCGGGATCACAACTATCATACAAGGGTCCTGCATGACTGAACTTACTAGCTACAAAGACTGCGGCATCTCCGCCTCTTCTTCTCCGTGTCCGGCCTCTGCTCCGCCGTGTACGACCTCTTCTCTGCCGCCATGTCCAGCCCCCTCATCTTCGGATACATCATTGGTCATCTCTTCGTCCAGCCCCATGCCGTTATTGCCTCCCGTGTGGACGTACGTCCTCATCAACATCTTCACTTATCCACAGAGTATAGACATCCATGAAACCATGCATGAGTAGGTGCGCTTTCGAACTGCCATGCTCAAAGGGGTCCAAGATGACTATTTCTTTGCATTTTCTACACGGACATAAAATTTGAGTCCGGTTATTTTCATACATGTCGTGCACCGCGGATCGCAACCATCTTTCCACAACCCTTGCACCAACCTTCATCATTGCCTATGCGGTATAATAAGCAAAAGGATTATTACCATGCATACATCAAAGTCATATAAAATTTCAGCATGACCTTACCTAAAAATAGGACATATAGAATTTTCCTGAAATTCACTGAAACAGAAAAAACTCAACATTTCGGCAAAACATAAGCAACTCATGTCATGCAGGATTCGACAAATACACATAGGTGGCAACTCATTCCACCCACACATTCCCATCATAACGCAAACACACATATTTCCATTCTTGCAAAGCACAACTTTTTACTCACCTATCCCGAGAGAGGGATCAAGCACACGGTAGATGGACGGTGTTGCTACACGGACAAAAGATGCATGGCTTACTTCTAAAATGGGTAGATCTTGTTGGAAGGAAATGGTCTACCTAACTAGTGGAAAGGGAGAGAGAGCTAGCTAGCGAGAAAAAGCTAGGAGTGGGGAAAGGGAAGGAGGGAGAGACAAATAAAGTGAGGAAGAGAGACAAAGGTCATTAATGGAGGATATGGTGGAGGGGGGCATTAATGGGGAGAGAAGAGAGGTAGGAGAAGAAAGAGAAATAATGGGGAAGAACCAAGTGAGGAAGGTAGAGGAGGGAGAGGGTGTAGGATCGAAAGTAGGTCTAGAGGGGGTGATTAGACTACTTGACCAAATAAAAATCTAGCCTTTTCCCAATTTTAAGCCTTGGCAGATTTTAGCAACTTAGCACAAGTCAAGCAATCAACCTGCACATGCAATTATAAGAGTGTAGCAGCGGAAAGTAAAACATTGCATATGAAGGTAAAGGGAAGGGTTTGGAGAAAGAAAACACAACGTAGACACGGATATTTTTGGTGTGGTTTCAATAGGTGGTGCTATAGTACATCCACGTTGATGAAGACTTCAACCCACGAAGGGTAACGTTTGCGCGAGTCCATGGAGGGCTCCACCGATGAAGGGTCCACGAAGCAGCAACCTTGTCTATGCCACCATGGTCATCGCCCATGTAGGACTCGCCTCACTCAGGTAGATCTTCACGAAGTAGGCGATCTCCTTGCCCTTACAAACTCCTTGGTTCAACTCAACAATCTTGTCGGAGGCTCCCAAGTGACACCTAACCAATCTAGGAGACACCAATCTCCAAAAGGTAATAGATGGTGTGATGATGATGAACTCCTTGCTCTTCTGCTTTGAATGATAGTCTCCCCAACACTCAACTCTCTCTCTCACGGATTTGGCTATGGTGGAAAGATGATTTGAGTGGAAAGCAACTTGGGGAAGGCTAGATATGAAGATTCTTGTGGTTGGATTGGAATGTCTTGGTCTTAACACATGAGTAGGTGGTTCTCTCTCAGAAAATGAGTAGTGGAAGTGTTTGCACGTTCTGATGGCTCTCTCATGAATGGAGAAGGGGTGGAGGGGTATATATAGCCTCCACACAAAATCCAACTGTTACACACATTTGACCCAACTCGGTCAGACCGAATAGAAGAACTCGGTGAGACCGATTCAGTTCAAAATGTGAACGTTAGGAATCTCGGTGGAACCAACATGATCAACTCGGTGGGACCGATGTGCTTGGGTTAGGGCAAAACCTCATCTCGGTGACACCGATTGGATGAACTTGGTGAGACCGATTTCAGCAATGAGCAAACAAAGAGTTTGTCAAGCAAACTCGATGGGACCGATTGGACATATCAGTGAGACCGAAATAATTACAACAGGTAACAGAGAGTTCGCAAGGCCATCTTGGTGAGACCAAGATGTCAATCAGTGAGACCGAATTTTCTAGGGCTTCTTGCAGTGGCTAGGTCCAATGAACTTGGTGGCACTGGATAGATCAAATAGGTGGGGCCGAGTTTGACTTTAGGTATTGGACAAATGTGGAAATGAGAAAGTGGCTGAGAGTTAAGCACTTTGAGAAAGTAGACCATTAAGCAACACCTCATCCCCTTTTAATAGTATTGGCTTTCCTATGTACTCAATGTGATCTTGGATCACTAATATGAAAATGAAGAGTCTTAATCTTTTGCCAATCTTTGTCCTTAGCATTTTGAGGGGTTCACATCTCTAGTCCATACCATGCCAATCATTGAACTTTCTGAAATACTCATTCGATGAGCTATATGTTGTTATGCATTAGCAAAACCACCCGGGGATTAGTTGCACTTTCAGTCTCCCCCTTTTTGGTAATTGATGACAACATATAGATCAAAGTTTCGACAAATGATAATATGAATGAAATACATCATCACTTTGAGAAGTATGTGGTAAGCAAGAGCTCCCCCTAAATTTGTTCATTGTTTAAAATTTGCTTTTGAATGCAAATGCACAATCGATTAGGATCATGGGTCACTCTTGCATGTCACATACATCTTGGTGGAGCGCTCAAAATAATAAGATATAGAGAATATGCACTCATCACCAAGGATTAACATGATTGATCATACACAAGTATCATAGATAGCATCATGCAAGCACACATTAAAGTATAGTATGATCAAACACATGATCACAAGAGTATCTCACAAACAAGCACAAATGTTGTAGCATAGGAATCAAACAAGCAAATGATCAAAGTAGCAAGAGAGGCAACAAAAGGCAAAACTCTCTCTCTCTCTCTAAGCCTAATGATCTATACACTTTCTCCCCCTTTGGAAACAATTTACCATAAAGCTTGAAAATGCATAGTGCTATGCGTCACTCTAGGCATGATCTCCGGGAGATCCTGAAGTGGACTTCTGGCTGGTTGCTCCGGTGTGCGTAGATGGCGTGGAGAGGAGTCCGTCTGCAAAAGATCCAGCTGACGTCTGTGAAGCTGGAGGAGTTGAAACTGGAGGTATATATAACTGAGGCAGTTGCTGCACGTGCCAAAATGGTAGTCCTGGAGTCTCTAACAACTGACACAGTTGTAGACCTGTGTGCCCTAGGCACTCTCTGAAAAGCATCTATGGTTGGTTTATCACTCCTGTCCTCAACATCTTCCTAGAGCTTCTCTGCAGTAGTTTGGATCTCTGTGACCTTCACATCTAGATCATGGAATTTGGTCTCAATGATCCTCTCAATACTTTCTTGATTCTGAGTCAGGGTGGCCAAGCCCTTCTCTGATAGGTGGGAACCTGATGAACGAGTTCACGCCCGAGGGTGGCCCGATCTTCATGTCGTAGGATCGAATCGGGAGGGATAACTAGCTGCAAGCAGCCGAGATAACTAGCTTTATACCTGCCAAGGTTGGATGCAACCCATACGTTGGGGATGGCTGACCGAAGCTACAAGAACTCCAATCCGCTGACCGAACAATCGCAGAACCACAAACCAGGACTAATCCACACAAAATGGCCGAAACCGTAGAGCACGAACTAGGGAGAACCAGAGGCTCCTTCTCGCGAATCCGAATGAACTCACAAGAGCAAAGGTAGCAAGATCTCTCGGATCTCTCTAGCAGTCTTGCTGCATAAGCTTGTAGCTGAATGGTTTGACAAAAAGGTGTTCTAGAGGATGGGGGAGATGGGGTTTTATAGCAGGGACAACCCCCCTTAGCTAGGTGTGAAAATGGTTTCAAAAGTAAACAGGTTTGCATGGCTTCCTTGGGTGGATAAGTAGTCAACTTTGGGAGTTGTTGAAGAGCTCCTCGGAAATTCGCGAAGTCTTGACAGCCTGGACACCATCCACGAGAAAGACTAGTACTTTTGACTCAGAACTCCAAATGATCTGAGTTTTTTGCATTGGAAAGATAATTTGATGTAGCTTCTGTTGATGTACCCCTATGGCCCCGTCTCTCCATCACATGGGTGTGACACACCAAAACATCAAAGGTAAAAACTGACAACATCAACTTCACTTGAAACTTGTTTCCTCCAACTTGTTCCTTCAAAGCGGTTGCTTCAAGAGCTCATAGGTTGTTGGATTGCTTCCATGTTATACCTAAGTTCAACCAACAACAATGGGGATGAAAGCATAGTTGTGTCATCAAGGTTATAAGGTAAACTTACGTTAGCATTCACCTGGCCATGTGTTTGCTTGATTCGGCTTAGTAATTATTTCCAACTAAATTGTGCACTTCTGTGAAATGTCATGTATGATGTACCCATGTGCTCATCATTCTCAATACTCACTATAGCCTCAAGCAGATAACTGAGTTGATCTTGCTTGGTCCTGAGCATAACTTGTGAAGCATCTGGTGCACTAGCTGCCTTGGCTGCTTTTGCAGCTTTCTCTCTCTCTCTCTCTCTCTCTCTCTCTTCATTACAAGAAATATGTCAACTTGTGACCTTGACTATTGGTCACTGAAAGGTCATTGTTTTTCATTTGCGACCTTTTTGTGACCAAAAATGCAAAGGTCAAAAGTCGGTCGTCGAACTGAATTAACGACCTTCTCTGTGAGAAGGTCGTAGATGTTTATGACCAAAATATGTCTACTGTGGCGTTTTGGTCACTAGCAACCTCCCCAGGCCACGTAGGCATCCAGCGTGGCAAGCTGATGTGGCACAAGATTCAGCCCGGTCCAATTCGGTTTTCTACATGGGCCTAGCCCAACAATTCGGCCTTTTTAATGTATTTTTTCTATCAATTTTTGATCGGCTTCATGGGCCAAGCCCAACATTGCAGCCTTTTTATTTTCTAAGCCTTCGGCCTTTTTGCTTCCATTTCTTATTTGGGCCTTTTTACAATCCATTTTGGACCAGGTGTATTTTCTTTTGTTTTCTTTTGCTCATCCAATTAGGTCCCACTTGTCAATTTTCTTTTGTTTCTTTCCACTAGTGAAATGGGACCATGTGTGTTGTTTAGGTGCCACAAGTCAGTTCTCTATTTGTGCAACAACCAATAACTTGATTCAAACAGAGCCAATAACACATAAATTTTCAAACAACACGCAAATCATGGCAGGTAGTTTACAATCATGGCAGTACAAATCAGGTATTGAAATATAGAATACAGCTAAATATTGACATGTCCAGCTCCAGAGAGCTAAAACACATTGTTGGGTGTGAGTTTTCTTTAGGATTCTACTCCTGTAGTTCCTTGTACAGCAACTTTTGACGAATTAAGGCCAAAATCAGAAAAGTTAGGAATATAATCAAGTGAAGCCATGCATATAACATTCTGCTAACAATGAAAAATAGCTGCAGAATTTGAGATCTAATAAGAAACCATGCATATAGCATTCCCGCAACAGCAAGACTGAGATATATTTGGGAAGGGAAAATGACAAGTATCAACCCAGTGCAACATAACACAGCAACTATGTCAAAGTTATTCAGATTTCCTGATGTGTGTGTCACATTATACATGCATCAAGCATCAGGTGAACAAGCAAACTATTCTGGGATAGATACAAAACAAGCATGTATTGACCATCCTACTGGTAGCAAGTTCATAAAGGTAATCACTTAACAAGCAGCTCAAACATGAACGAGTCACATAACTAAGTACAATCCAATATCCCAGCTGAGAGCCAACATGTATTTGACATTTCAGGATTTCAATACATGCACGATAGAGAGTAGCGCTCTGTTCTTACCATGGCACAAGCGAGAGATGTCCCCGATGATGCCCTGCTTCTCTAGTTCGCACTAAGGCTCAAACAGTTCCACGGTGTGGATGATGTCCCCTCCTTGCTCCATCCAGAAGGCAGGCCACGGACTAGGAAGCCCTGCATATTACAATTTGCACAAGTTGGGAGAAATACAAGGAACTGGTATCAAGCAGAGCACAAGTTGAGCGAAAGTTACGGTCCAGGAGCCGACCTTCCAAGGGAGTAGCATGATGCGACGTCACGGTGCCTTCATCTGGAGTTGCAGGCCGGAGTTGTGAGGTGCTGCTTTGCTTCCCCACATAGCACGCTTAGGTTCTCCTAACATACCAACCCGAAAGACAAAAACATGATTAGGGAGCTGGTACATCAGAAAAGGAATCGATGCACGAATGACATATACAACTAAAAAAATAAAATCAGTATTTCACATATTATTAGAATTGCATATTAGATGTCTGCAAGATAAGTGTTGCTTCATATAAGATGTTTAGTGATTTAACAATCAGTATGCTGCAGGAAATTTTGTTTGCCATGTCACCCAATGTTTACTATCAAAAATAGAAATTATTCACTGTTAATGCATTTGAGCTATAAGATAACCAACTAATGTCCTGTCCCATTGAGATGATTTTAGCCCTTCACATGATGGTTCATTGTTATCCATGTTAGTACATCAGGCTTGGAGCTTACGTATATAACAAGAAAAGTAGATTAAGCAATGCATCCAGATAACACAAGGAGGCAAGCACTAGTAAATCTTGACTCTCGTGCCACTACATGTACATAACAAGTATTTGACACATTCCTGGAAGCATGCAAATACAGGCAATATTATTTGTCTAATGAAATACATGACATATTCTCCTCGTGTATTCTCCAATTAAAAACTTGACGGTGGCCAGAGCGAAACAAACAAAGGGAGAGACAATTCTTCACCTTGCAACAAGGGGACTCATACCCAGCCAAATCGGAACAAATTGAACCCGCGTCAGCAACTTCTATATAAAACATTTGCTCAAAACGATGCTCAAGAGGAAGACACACTTTCTCAACATTGCATTCCAATCATATAGACCAAATTGCAAAAATAAGAACAGTGGATAAAATCGTAGTCTAGATCACGCCGCAAAAAAACATCAAAATCATAGATATAGGTTCCATCATGATTTTAAGAAACATTGCGCTAGAGAAGTAGGCTTGCAATGCAAACTTTCTGCAAATTGTTGCAAAACAAACCACCAACAATCAGAAGAATGAGCATGTTAGTTAGACTGTATGTGCCTACACACACAAAATTCAAAACTATAACTAAGGCTAGAGGGGAAAGATATGGGGGCAGTAAGTGTCGATGAAGGACTCGACCATCTCCCTCCGCTCCTCCTTAGTCTTCCTCACCCGTGGCTTATTCTCCTGCGCGTGCACGCAACACTACCCCATTCCTTCAGACAACCAGACAAGATGTGCACAATTGCCGTATTGCTGTTCAACGTACGAAAGATGCCTGCCAGGAAGACGAAATCAAATGAATAAGAACCCCACATAAACAAATAGGCTGAATAATGATTCTACAAAGTATTACCTCCGGTCATAATTAAGTGAACTAAAACCACATCACTTATTTATTAACAGAGGGAGTGATATTCAGCTTCTACGGTCAAAGGAGACCCGTAAACTCATTGCACACAGTTGCAAAAGCACATTATACAATAGCAATACAACATCAGTGTGGGTGTGTGTGTGTGCCGCGGTTACCTACAGATCCTACTAAGAGAAGCCGGCAGTCAGGTTGTTGGTTTGGTACTTGTCGAACTAAAAATCTAGAGCATAGCTAGATGATCAATGAGGTTATATTCTCAACAGCAACAGCAACAGCAACCCTTATGTCCAAAACAGACAGACAGAATGATGGACATATTTAGCTCACCTGGAGCGGTCACCCGATGGGCCAGAGTCGAAGGGGCGGGACCGGGGCTTGGCGGACTTCTTGAGGGTGTTGGGCACGATCTCAAACGGCAGGTAGAGGAAGGTGCGGAGGAACTCAATGCCGTCGTTGGTCAGGTACCAGTAGTAGTGCTGCCACGAGAAGGTCTCCCTGATGTACTCCTTGGACTTGAATCTCTGCATGAGCTTGATGACCTCGAGGTTCAAGGCATCGACCTGGGGGTGCTTGGCCAGGTTGTAGTCCTTCTTGGCATACAAGACTCCCTCTGCACACGCATCACAATAGATTCATCAGTAAAAGCATTCAGTCTGTCCAAAGGAGTGGCATTCTTGCACACATCAAAAGTTGAAATTAGCACCAAGGAATTCAGTTAAGATGCTCAGACTACTGTAATAGTCAGTAGAATTCTTCCAGATTGCAGCTTGACAGGAATAAGATTCTACAGTTAGGATGTTAGTTGTGTCCAAACTGTCTATGCTCGAACCTTGCAGCAACCGCGCATAAGAGAAAACTCGCTACGGTCAATGGGTGCCAAGAACACTGACGGGGCAACATGTTTAAAACCCTACGCAACACATGGATCGAACCCTACAGAAGAAGACTAACGAGATGGCATCAGAATCCTGGCCACGGCCGGCGCGGTGCGTAAAATGGGCGGGGGAGGGGGGAGGAGCTCACCTTGGAAGAGGTACTTGCAGATCTCGCGGCGGTTCTTCTTGGAGATGATCTGCGAAGGGAGACAAGGGAGGTCAGATTAGGCGGTTCTACGACCGGGGCAACCAACGGGGAGAGCGGACTCGGCTGGGGATGCTTACCATGGTGACGGGCGACGGGAGGAGGCGGGGGCGGAGACGGCGGCGCCGCGGCATGCAGGGGAACGCCCTGGCCTGCTCCGGCCCCCTTGCGCCTCCATCGCTCGCCCGCCACTTGGCCAAGCCCCGCGGGTCGAGGCCCACGCGCCCGCCCACGTCGTCGGGGAGCAGCCCGAGGGGCGCAGCCCCGTAGGTGGAGAGGGAGCAGGGGCATGAGCGGGCGGAGGGATCCGGAAGCAGGTGGCGCACGGCCGTGACGTCGTGGCTGCGGCGGGGGACGGAACTCCGGCAACGGAGGACGGGGCGCCGGCGAAGGACGGGACGCTTGGGTTAGATCTGGATCGGGGAGAAGTGCGGAGCGGATTTTAAGAGCGCCGATGGGTGGGTGAGAGCGCCGGCGGAGCCCGGGAGCGAGGTTTGCCGGTGGGTGGGTAGGGGCGAGGTTTGCCGGTGGGTGAGAGAGACGTCGTCGTTGATCTGGATCGGGGAGAAGGGGAGAGAGACGCGGCGGCGGGTGTGTTCTCAGGGAGAGGGGGAGAGAGAGGCGGCCGCGGGCTGCTAGGGTTTGGATTGGGCTGTTGAGAGGTGGACGGTTTAGATCGGCTACAACGGACAGTTCAGATCAGCTACAGTAGGGTGATCCTTGGGAAGAGTCCTGATTGGCTGAGCAAATATATGATTTAAAATAGTTTCCTAGTAATAAAAATAGAGGGGTTTTGTAAAGCAGCTATAAAAAATATTTTGCAAAAGGGAACTCGCAAATTTTCACTCAAGTTTCTGATCTTTATAGCTATTTTTAATCATTTTTCCAGTGCCGGAAATGAGGTTTTTTGTGAAGAACCTACGAAATAATTGTTGCAAAATTGGACCAAATAATTTTTCTAAGATACTAGGCCATATTTAATGCACAATTGATCAAATGGTTGGGTGTCAAAAGTTTTGAGCCACCTCTGGTGAAAAAGACAATTTTTCGCTGATTTAGTAGAAAACGGGTCACATTTTACTGCAGCTACCTCATAGTTTGCTCTTTATTTTTTCCAAAAATCATTTATAGGTAACAAAGTATCTATTTAATCAGAGAAACACCAAAAAAACTCCAATATTCAACCACTAGCTAGGAACGATCATGCCCGCCGTTTTGACCGCATTTTGAAACGAGCATAAAAAATTCAAAAAAATCAAAAAATTGGGAACCTTCGCATTGTGTCACTATATATGACCAAGTTTCCAGGAAAAATAATAAACTTGTAATACGGCAATTATTTTAAAAAAGTGTTCTCAGAAATGAGCTATCACGCATGAAGATTCAGGGCTTTCAAGCCAAATGATCAATCTTATGGCCACATTCATGACATAGTTTGTTCAAATGATCTCATATTGTGCACAAGGGTGCATATTGGAATGTCAAACAATGTTGCCTAAGAAAGTTTTCATTTTCTTTGGACGAAAAACCATTCTCCATTTTTCGAGTGCCCAAAAGGAGGTTTTTTTGTGAAGGACCTCCCAAATAATTGTTGCAAAATTGGACCAAATCATTTTTATAACATACTAGGAAATATTTAATGCACAATTGACCAAATGGTTGGGTGTAAAAAGTTTTGATCCACCTCTCGTGAAAAAGACAAATTTCTGCCAATTCAGTTGGAAGCGGGTCAAATTTGAACTGTAGCTGCCTCATAGTTTGCTATTTATTTATTCCAAAAATCATTTCTAGGTACATAAGTATCTATTTAATCAGAGAAACATCAAAAGTTTTCCAAGATTCAACTACTAGCTAGGAACGGTCAAGCCCGCCGTTTTGACCGCATTTTGAAACGGGCGTAAAAAATTCAAAAAAATTCAAAAAATTGGAAAACCTTCGCATTGTGTCATTATATGTGACCAAGTTTCCAGGAAAAATAATAAACTTGTAATACGGAAATTATTTTAAAAAAGTGTTCTCAGAAATGAGCTATCATGCGTGAAGATTCATGGCTTTCAAGCCAAATGATCAATCTTATGGCCACATTCATGGCATAGTTTGTTCAAATGATCTCATATTGTGCACAAGGGTGCATCTTGGAATGGCAAACAATGTTGCCTAAGGAAGTTTTCATTTTCTTTGCACACAAAATTCATTTTCCATTTTCCGTGTGCCTGAAATGAGTTTTTTTATGAAGGACCTACCATATATTTGTTGCACAATTGGACCAAATCAATTTTATAAAATACTAGGCCATATTTAATGCACAATTGAAAAAATGGTTGGGTGTAAAAAGTTTTGATCCACCTCTGGTGAAAAAGACAAATTCCCGCCGATTCAGTTGGAAGCGGGTCAAATTTGAACTGCGGTTGCCTCATAGTTTGTTGTTTATTTTTTCCAAAAATCATTTCTAGGTACATAAGTATCTATTTAATCATAAATACATGGTTTGGTGGCGATACGTCGAGGTTTGGACGGTGGCCGAGGGCCCCAACTCTAGAGCGTAGAACTTCGCATGCCCATCAGCGTGGACTGTATGCGTTGCCATGTGTTCTGGGCTTCCTAGGAATGTCTAGTGGGTTGGGCACTCCCCAAGTAGGTGCTAGGAAGAAAATCACAACATAACATTCTCACGAGGAGACCGATCGATGCTCAAACATGAATAAGCAGCCAAGTGTTTGATTAGCGGTACGGGAAATGCACATGGCTAATGGGTGTGAGTTTTGGATGAGGATGATCAATTACTAAGAAGACCGTCTTCACAAATTTTCAGCTCAAAAGGAGGAGCCTAGGTGGTACTTGCTTTGCAAAGTACCACACTGGACATAAATACGAATGTTGAAGCCGAGCTCAAAATAATGAATGGATTGAGCTGGCATTTGGTGGAGAATGGTTATTTGGGTAGAGGAAAGCACTGTAGAAAATGGATACCATTTGGACATGCCAAAGTGGTACTTCCTTCACAAACAGTTTTTCTGAACAGAATAGGAAAATGAATATTTTTGAACTACGCAAGGAAGGTATTTACATATTTGACGAAGATATGACCCAAAAAATTATGAGATTTTTTTGGGAATTTTGGGAATGATAGAAATATAGGTTGCTTCACAACCTAGGGCAAAAACTGCCACATGGACATGACACATAGGCAAAACTGATGAGGTGGCGCCTAGTCATGGCAACCCACCACAATTTACAAGGTTATGACCATCTATATTGGTCATGATCAGCTAGAAATAAGGCAGCGGACCTGTGCTATTTGCTTTATGACCATTTCGTGTAAGGAAATTGCGACCTTTCTGACCAAAATGGTCGTTATTGTTTAGGGTTTGGAGCCCCCCCGAACAGCTTTTGACCAATTGGTCTGAAATGGTCATAGATCTATGACCAATTCTTCCAGGGTCACTGACAGAAGGTCACTAGTTGACATATTTCTTGTAGTGCTTCTCCTGAGCTTCAGCACATGTTGGATGTGAAGCATCCATGACAATCTCATTGTCCTCAAATTCTGGCCACAGGGGAAGATGCTCCTTATCAAGAAGATATGTCCATGTCCCCATCTTGGAGTTGATCAACATTTGTATGTGAGGGGCATGTCCACATGATCTCTTCTGATCACCTGCAGTTCTCTTCACTGTCTCAACAATCAAAGCATCACTTTGAACTCCTGTGGCACATCAAACATATGGAGCAAGTTGATGGAGTGAGCATGGATCATCCTATGATCTCCTGACTTGGGCAACAGAGTGTGCCTCAGAATGGTGTTGATGGTGGTCAATCCTGACAACAGATAATATATGGACCCAAGCTTGTGAGTCTCCAAGGCATCATCTGGAATGGTCCTGTACATATTTGCCATGGAGTTGTGATCCTTCCTTGGCTTGGCATACACATCTGTGTCATTTTCATCTTCCATACATGCATTGATCAACTTGGCCCACTTAGAGATAGTTGATTGATATCTGGTTCCTTCTGTCATCCAGATAATCATGCCATCTGGATAAAAATGAGCAATGGAGTAGAATTGCATATAATCATTTCATCATTCCACTTTGTCAACTTTTGACCAACAAACTTATCAACTTCATTCATCCTAAAGCTCTCATGCACACCTGGGAAGTAGTCCTCATTGTCATCGATGTATGTCCAGTCACCCATCTCATATCACTGACAATAGGCTTCTTGTCTAGCAAGACAGTCTCATAGAAGTCATGTTGTTCCTTGGTGTGGAAAAGATAATCTACAGTTGTCCTTCTCCTTATGGCATAGGGATCAGTCTGTCTCGACAATCTCAGACCTGCATCCTTCCTTTCCTTCTTGTTCTCACCAACAGGATGATCATCACTATGATCTGGAATCTTTGGCTTCAACTTTCTGAGCACTTGTGGCTCTTCATCCTCTTGAACTTCAGGCACTGGGGCCTTGTTCTTCTCAGCAGCAGAAATGTTCCTAGTGGATCTCTTGGGTGCATAAGGTTTTGGAGCTTGAGCATGAGTTGGAGGCTTGGGGGCTGTCTTGGGCTTAGATGGAGCAGCCTCAGACTTTATGGCATCCCCCATGAGCTTCTGAGTCTTTGGAGGTGGTGCAGCTGGCTCTTCGTCCTCCTCCTCTTCTTCATTAGAGTCCCTCATCATAGATGATCTGCCAATGACTGGAAATAGTCTTCCTCACTCTCTCCTTCCTCTTATTTCCTTCAGCAGCCTCTTCCTCTCTTGGTTCAAGAGTGAACTCCATAGTTTCCTAAGTGGAGGCTCTGGCTTTAGACATGGGCTTCCTCTTGGCAGGAGCCTTCTTATGCATACCAGGCTTGAAGGCAGCAGCAGCAGCTTGCTCTTTCTTGAGCGCCATCTTCTTTGAGGTCACTTCGTCATCAACAACAAAATCCTCGTCTTCATATTCTAAGGTTCTCTTCTTCCTTTGCCTAGTGTAGCATCCTTAGGAAAATTGCTTGGTGTGCTTCTGCTTCCATCATCATAGCTGCTTGAGGGACTAGTGCCCTCACTGAGATTCAATTGCTCTTCAGACCTGTTCTGACTGTCACTGCCCTCAGAAATCTATGAAACTTGCCGTGTGAACAGATGGATATAGATAGGGTGGATGAGCATCACAAAGCACAGCTATTTTGCAAAAAATATTGAGACAAAAAACTTAACTTTAGTTTTCTGAAGAAAGCATTTCGGAGCTACCGATATGACAAACTCGGTGACACCAAAGCATTAACAGAATTCTAAAGATGCAATTTCGGTGAGACCGAAATGCAGTTAGGTGACTCCGAGATGCTAGGGTTTTGTTGGGGATATAACTATTTGTGTAAGCCGCCCAGGTGGGGCGGGGTTACGTAAAGAGATTACCAAACAGAAGCCCAAGTCCAAGCATGAAGATGGCGTCTCAAAGAAGGGCCTAAGGCCCACAGGCGATTTAAGGCTCGTTGTAGTAAACCGCCATAATGGCAAGACTTGTATCATAAGGTAGACTTGACTAGTCACCGAGCCGGACATTGTTTATAAGACGGCCGGGACTCTGTAGGCTACATGGCGTTAACCCGTGTATATAAGGGGACGACCTGTTGGCGGCTTAGGGCAAGAAACAACCAATCGAGAACCGGGCATAGCGTATCTCGCTCCCTGGTCATCGAAACCTCAAGCAATACCAACCCAACTAGACGTAGGCCTTACCTTCACCGTAAGGGGCCGAACTAGTATAAAACCTCTCGTGTCCTTTGTCCCGATTAACCCCTTTAAGCTTCCTAGTTGCGATGGTTCCACGACTAAGTCCTTGCAAGAGGACATCTGTCATGACAATTCCATGATAGTGGGCACCCACCGTGGGGCCAGCGCACGGTGGATTTGAGGTCTTGAAGGGCAGCTTCGAAGGGCTCAAGGGATACGCAGTGGGCCGGATGACCAAGAGTTGTCGCGGCAAGATCTACATCGACAACGAAGGCTGGGGCCCCGAGGCCGACTCAATTGATTACGGGTACCGGGTCCCCTTTGGCGGGATCCACGTCTTCATCGGCCGGATTGGTGAGCCGGGCCCAGAGCCGGACAGCTGCACCGACCTCATTGAGACGGCTCAGCGTGCGAGACCAGCCCAGATTCAACCTACCATGAAGCGTGCCTTTGTGGGCTGTATTCACGGAGAGGCACTTTCTGAAGGATCTAAAGATGGCGAAAAGACGGACGTCCCATCAGATGATGATTTGTCCTCCGGTTCAACAGATTCTCTGTATCAGGTCCAAGAAGGCATGCTTGGGGACTGTTCTGACGACTCTAGCATTCCAGATTGCTATGAGCCGCCAAGCTAGGCAGGAGTCTTCATGGCTGGTACCCAACCCGGCCAAAACTCGACGGTCACGACAAAGAACAACGTCCGGGTCGAGGCGTCGGGCAGGAGGCCCCGTCGCCCGCCGCTCAGTCTGTTTAGATCTTATGGACAAGTTGACGGCCCTGTTAACCACCACGGTTATTCCTGCAAATCCAGATCAGCATAACGCGGAGGTGGCAAAGGTGCGTGTGGAGATAGCCACAGCCAAGGAGGCCTTGGCGGCCGAGGACACCAGAGCTAGTTGCGGAGCGGCGGCTTTGGATGCACGGCGCAGCGACTCCAAATCGAGGCTTTCCACAAACATGAGTCTGAACGCGTCCAATGAGGTGATGAGAAGGAGACATCGGAAGACCCAGTCCCGTCTGCCTCCGGTTTACGATCCTCGGAATCTCTTCACGACACCCGGAGCTGGTCCAAGAAATCCGCCCGAAGCCAATCAATTTGTGACACCCGGAGCTGGAGGGCCGGTTCAGCCTCGAGAGATGGCACCTCTTCACGGGAGCATGGCCCCGCCTCGATACATACCGACACCTCCGGGCCACTTCTCCAACCCCGTGGAGAACTTGATAGCAGCATCGGCGCGTCTGGCGGCTCTTCTAGTGGACGGGGACGACCCGACGACGGTGGAAACCCGGAGGGTTAGGGATCTTCTTCAGACGGCCTTGGCACAGCAAGAGACCTATTCTTACAGCAGGGACAGGATTCATTCCCCTCCTCAGCCTTGGATAGCACCTCGTCCAAACCGGAGTCCGAGTTACAGTAGGCACATGGAGTCAGAAGCTTTATCAAGCAATGCCCAGCGTCGTAACCAACCCGGTGGCTATAACCCGGTCCAGGATCAATTGCGTCAGGAAGATGAACGGGCGGCTCAATTAGCGGCACAGCAGACGGCATAAGATGGTCTCCGAGAGTATCCAATGACTTCTGTTGGAGCAGGGGTGGCCACTAGAACCGGTGGTGTCCCTTGTCTGGTGCCGGCTCTGCGGGACGTGCGTCTGCCCAAGGATTTCAAGGGACCTCGAAAGGTGCCGAATTACACGGCCGACTTACAGCCAGGGGCATGGATTGAAAGTTACGAGATGGCCATGGAATTATTGGAAGTCAGCGACTAGGCAATGGCCAAGTATTTCACCATGATGTTAGATGGAACGACCCGATCTTGGTTGAAAAGTTTGCCTCCCAATTCCATCAGTTCATGGGCCGAGCTAAAGGCCCAGTTTATCCAGAACTTTAAGGATACTTGCAAGCAATCTATGTCCATTGTGGACTTGACCAATTGTAAGCAGGAGGAGGGTGAGTCCACAACTCATTGGGTGCGCCGAGTCAAGGAAATAATACACTCATCTAATAAGATGGACGCCGGCTCTGCGGTACTTCTGCTCCATCAGAATTGTCGTTTTGTGCCGCTAAAACAGAAGCTGGGGCGCCTTAAGCGTGATTGCAATGACATGGGTACGCTGATGGCGGCTTTGGTTAAATATGCCGATTCGATACTACCGATGATCCCGCCCGAGGAGGAAAAGACAGGAAAGGAAAGAAGAACGGAATGGAAAGGGTCAAGAGAAGACCGGTAAGTCAAGGTAGCAACAAGCGTAAGTCGAGGGTAACCCGCGTTTGTGGCCAATGCTAATGCCCAAGGTAATAACAAGAAGCGTAAGGGGAGAGCACCCCCTCGATCTGGTGGCTCGGGTCCATCTCTTGAGCAGCTTCTGAATGAGCCTTGTCCAAGACACGGTACTCGGGAAAATCCTGCCACCCACTTATGGAAGGACTGCGCGATCATGAAGGCTTTCAAGAATTCAAACATGTTTTGATGGCAATCATGGATCAGGCGGCGGTTCAGGAGCAGGTGGTTTCCATGGCCCGGGTGGCGGCTCAAGTTCCGGTTTTCAAGGTGGTCAAGGGTGGCTATAATCACTAGCAGTCTGGTCAAGAAGGACAGCAGCAGCAGCAGCAGTCAGGTTATCAGAGCCATCCAAAATAGTTGAACGGTGGGCAATACCATGTTTTTATCACTAACTTGTGTAAACGAGACCAGAAGGTTCATGAAAGGGCTGTGAGTTCGGTTGAACCGGCGGTTCCCCGTTATCTGAGGTGGTCAGAGCAGCCAATCATTTGGAGCAGAGAAGATCACCCCCTCCGGGTTGATAACCCGGGTCAGTTGGCCTTGGTGGTGGCCCCTCAGGTTGGTGGATATAAATTCACTAAGGTGCTCATGGACGGCGGAAGCAGCATCAATATTCTCTATTATGAGACCTTTCGCCGTATGGGTCTGACTGATAAGGACTTGAGGACGTCTAACACTGCTTTTCATGGGCTGGTACCTGGTAAGTCGGCATATCCCGTTGGAAAGATCAAGCTGGAAGTGGCTTTTGGAGACGAATATGATTCCAGGGCTGAGAAGCTGACGTTTGAGGTAGTCAAAATCAGGAGCCCATATCACGCTCTGTTTGGACGGCCGGCTTATGCCAAGTTTATCGCACGGCTGTGTTATGTTTATCTGCAGCTCAAGATGCCGGGTTACAAGGGCACCATCACTGTGCATGGGAGTCGAAAGGTGGCCTTGGTGTGTGAGGAAGGCGATGCGGCTTATGCTGAATCCTTTTGTGCTGAACAGGAGCTGAAGTTTTATCAAACTAATGTTGACCCGGCAGATATGACCTCTTTGAAGAAGCCAACCACGGAGCAAGACTCGGCGTTGAAATTTAAGTCGGCCGCCGAGACAAAACTGGTTGATTTCACTCCAGGCGACTCTTACAAGCAGTTCAAGATCGCATTCAATTTGATCCCAAATAGGAAAGCGCGCCATCGAAGTTCATCCGTGAGAACCGGACATTTTGCATGGAAACCTTCCGACATGCCGGTGTCTCGAGAGAACTTGCTGAGCACACTCTTAATATTGATCCAAAGTATAAGCCGGTCGAGCAGTTTCTCGGCGATTCAATGAGAAAAGGCGAAGGCTATAGGGGAGGAGGTCGCCGGCTCTTAGCGGCCGGGTTCATCGTGGAAGTTTTTCACCCGGAGTGGTTGGCTAACCTGGTGCTTGTGCTCAAGAAGAACGGCACTGGCGGATGTGTGGACTACATGACCTAAATAAAGCTTGTCCGGATGATCCTTTGCTCGCCCGCATTGATCAAATCATCGATGCTACAGCGGGTTGCGAGCGGTTGAGTTTTTGGAGGCTTACTCTGGTTATCATCGATCAAGATGGCAGTTAAGGACCAGGAGAAGACGGCTTTCATTACTCCAATTGGAGCCTTCGCTATGTGTCTATGCCGCTTGGGCTCAAGAGTGCCCAGCGACTTATCGTGTGTGCGTAATTGTCTCCACAATCAGATTGGGCGCAATGTTCATGCTTATGTGCATGACATTGTGGTGAAGTCCAGAGAAGGAAACCTTGATCTCGACTTAAAGGAAACCTTTGATAATCTCCGGTTTATAAGATGATGCTTAACCCGGACAAGTGTGTATTCGTGTACCGCAGCAAACTTTTGGGATTCCCGGTCTCAAACAGGGCATTGAAGCTAACCCGAGAAGATCAAGGCGATTACCTCTCCGCTAAACCGGTGTGCATCAATGATGTTCAGCGATCATGGGTCGCGTTGTTGCTTTAAGCCGATTCATAAGCCGGCTAGGGAGAAGGCTCTACCGCTGTATCGATGATGAAGAAAATGACACCTTTTTTCGGGTGAGGCTGCTGATGCTGCCTTTGAAGATTTAAAGAGACAATTGTCTGAGCCGCCGGTTCTCGCAGCTCCAATTGATAAAGAGCCATTGTATTGTATGTTGCTGCTAACTCATGTGCTGTTAGTGTGGCCATTGTGGTGGAGCGTAAGGAGACTGGCAAGGAGCATCCAGTTCAGCGGCCGGTTTATTACATCAGTGAGGTGCTCATAGAGTCCAAGCAAAGGTATCCGCATTGGCGTAAACTTGTTTATGGGTTGTTCATGGCAAGCGGAAGCTAAAGCAGACTTCCCAGGTCATCCTATAAGCGTGGTAAGTTCAGCCCCTTGGGAGACATCATCCGAACAGGAAGCCACAGGACGAGTTGCCAAGTGGGCCATCGAGCTTGGGCCTCACGGTTTGAAGTATATGTCGCGCACAGCCATCAAGTCTCAAGCCCTAGTGGACTTTATCAATGATTGGACGGAGTTGCAGGCACCGGAGGAGAAGCCGGATAACACGTATTGGACTATTCACTTGATGGGTCCAGTAGTTGAAGGCTCGGGGTGGAGTCGCTTTAACTCCCCGAGGTGACAAATTTTGTTATGTGCTCCGCTTATGTTTCCTGTACTAACAATGCAGCTGAATACGAGGCTTTACTTCATGGCCTCCGGATGGCCAAAGAGATGAATTTGAGCCGGGTAAGATGCTTGGGTGATTCAGACCTCGTCGCTCAACAGGTGTCAAGCACGTGGGATTCTAAGGATCCCCTTATGGCGGCTTATCGTCGTGAAGTTGATGCGGTGGCTGGGCACTTCAAAGGTTATCAAGCAGAGCACATTGATTGAAGGAAGAATGAGGCGACTGATGCTTTAAGCCGGCTTGGGTCTCAGCGTAAGCCGGTGCCGCCTAAACTTTTCTTGACATTTTGCATAACCCTTCTGACAGAGTGCCTACAGAGGAAGAGCTTGCAGTGCCAGACCCGGAGGCGCAGCTGGTGGCGGCTCTCCATGCCATCCCAGACTGGACGGTCCCATGTTTGGCCTATATGACCCGGGGAGAGTTGGCTGAGGACGAGACCTTGGCAAGAAAAATCATCAGGCGGTCCAAATCCATGACGATTGTTCATGGCGAGTTGCATCACCGCAGCGTCACTGGGGCATTTCAACGTTGTGTATCACCTACGGAGGGTCAGGAGATACTTCGTGAGATTCATGAAGGTGATTGCGGTCATCATGCCGGTTCAAAGTCTCTGGTAGCCAAGGCTTTTCGTCATGGTTTTTATTGGCTGGCGGCTCATGTCGATGCAGAGGATCTGTCACCAATGTGACGGATGTCAAAATTCTCACGACGAGCTCATGTGCCGACTCAAGAATTGAGGATGATTCCGATTACTTGGCCGTTTGCAATCTGGGGCTTGATATGGTTGGACCTTTCAAAAGGTCTAAAGATAAGAAGACACACCTGTTGGTGGTAGTGGATAAATTCACCAAGTGGGTTGAAGCAGAGCCGGTCAGTAAGTGTGATGCAGCCACGGCGGTTCAGTTCATCAAAAAGGTGATCTTTCGTTTTGGTTTTCCGAACAGTATTATAACTGATAATGGTACTAATCTCTCCAAGGGTGCCATGGAAGAGTTCTGTCAACAAGAGCACGTCCGGCTTGATGTTTCGGTTTTTTCTCACCCCCAGTCTAATGGTCAAGCAGAAAGTGCTAATCAAGAGATCTTGAAAGGTATCAAACCCGGGCTCTTAGTTCCCTTACAGTGAACTCCGGGTTGTTGGGTGGAGGAGTTACCCTCTGTGCTATGGAGCATCAACACAACGCCTAATAGGTCTACTGGTTATACACCTTTCTTCATGGTGTACGGAGCAGAGGCGGTTCTACCAAGTGACATCCGGCATGATTCACCCCGGGTGGCGGCTTACGTTGAGACTGATAATGAAAAAGCTCGCCAGGATGCACTTGACTTGTTGGATGAAGAGCGAGACTTGGCAATAGCCCGCTCGGAGATTTACCAGCAAGACCTGCGCCGTTATCACAGCCGCCGGGTTAGAAGTAGAACTTTCCAGGAAGGCGATTTAGTGCTCCGGCTCATCCAGGATCAATCTGATATGCACAAGCTGTCCCCTCCTTGGGAAGGACCTTTCGTGGTCGGCAAGAATCTCAACAACGGGTCATATTACCTCATTGATGTTCAAGAGCGTAAAGACTCGCGTAAGTCGGAGGAAGAGACCCGCCGGCCGTGGAACATAGTGCATCTCCGCCCTACTATACTTAAGCCACCGGCTTTCAGAGTATATTTGTTTTTCTTTTTTAGCAATGTATATATTATATAAAGCAATAAAGCAGGACCTCTTTCCTTTCCATCCTACAAGGTTTATGTGTCTTCTTTACCAGGTGGTGGAAACGACTAACAGGGAGCGGATCATATCTGAATCCGGTTTTCCCTTTGGCCCGGCTTATGATCATATCTGAATCGAACCATGGTCACTTGGGGGCTTCCTGTTCAAACATAGGTCGTATTCGAACCAAAGAGAACATAGCTGTCGATACCCAATTGATCGGCATACTGCCAAACCCACTTGGGGGCTTCTTGATCATATTTGAATCATAGCTTAACCCCTTTGGGTCTGACGTGGATCGTATTTGAATCAGCGTCATTAAACAACTCTCATGGTCACTTGGGGGCTTCCTGTTCAAACATAGGTCGTATTCGAACCAAAGAGAACATAGTTGTCGATACCCACTTGATCGGCATCGCCAAAGCCATTGGGGGCTATATGATTGTATCCGAATCTTAGCTTAACCCCTTTGGAACGGTTCTACTGATCGTATTCGAATCAGAGGCCTTTGAAAATTAAGTTTACTTTACTCTATAAGAGTGAATAATATCAGGTAAACATTATATGTGCCAATTTTCAGAAGTTAAGTGTAACTGTCTGTTTTTTGGGATCAGGTAAGCCGGTAATGTACGCCTTAAACCGGTTGATACTTATGATGTTTTGGTTCATACTCCGGGTTAACATTATTTTACACGACCCCGGATGTGGTGAGACGCCAAAGGAATTTTTTGTTTTTATACACAGGGTAAAGCAAAAAACTTTTGGATGTTAAGAAGCAATTCAAGCAAGCCGGCAGTACACAATGATAGCAGCTTGAGACATTGTTAAGCACCACAAACATGCGCGAAAGCATGACAGAGTTAAGAAGTTTTTCTACCCTATTACAAGACTCCCCGAGTCTGAATAATGAGGCATTATTTTTTCAAACACTTAGTGCCAGGCGGGTTACTCCTTTGGTGGACTTGATGACTCCGGGTTATCCTTCTCCGCCTCTTCGTTTGTTGCTTTGTCCTGGAAGGTTGACGAGGTCCAGTCAATGCCGCTTAAGGCTTCAAATTCAGCTTCATCATCTATTAAACTGGTCGGGTCAACTTCGTGAGCAAAGGTATGCTTACGAGTTGAGGGATCAGTGACATCATCATAATGCGGAGTTGGAATCCTCCGGTTCTCGTTGTCATAACCCGGCTGGTACTTTGTAAGATCAATATCGCTGCCGGCGATGGTGGCCATAGGACGCATTTAATCTCACACAGGTGGTGAAGTCTGATTCATTGAATGCAGAGCCGCCCTCCTTAAGCTAGGATATCCAAGAGCAACATCGCCTAAGTCTAGCTCTGGGACCAACGCTTTGGCCCGGCTTAAGGCGGCTATGGCCCCGGCTCTACCAGATGCTCGCCTTAGCTCCTGAATCCGTTGAGATAACACGGCAAGCCATTTGAGCACATCCTGCAGGAGATAAGGAGTATCATTTGATAAAGCCACAACGGCCAAAGCATCGCCAGACCGTGTACAACTGTTCTACTAGAGTGTACACCGCCTTAAGCTTGATCAGCATATTCTGCTTCAGGTTGGTACTCCTGGGACCTGCGTTTATGCATATAAGATTAAGCCGGAGATAATACCTAAAACAGTTATCAAATGAATCATGGTGAGGTTCAAAAGTTACACATAGTAACTTACCGAAAATTGCTGAGACCATTTTGGATATCTGGTGCTTTAAGCCGGACAATTCAGCAGTTGCTTCGGCAAGAGCTGCTTCTGCTGTCTCGGCCCGGGTCACAAGTGAAGATTTTTCATCCGCCAGCCTTCTTCTCCGCGTCAAAATCCTTCTTCAACTTTTCTTGCTCGTAGATGCTGAATGCGAATTTGGAGTCGGCTTTTGAATCTCAAGGTCTTGGGCCGCCACCGGTCTTCGTGTCAGAATCTGCAATTCGAATTGACTGGTGGAGACCTGCAATAACACCGAGTTACAAGTAAGGTTATGGTAAGGTATTATTAAAGTCTCAAGCACTTTACAAGTAAAGACCCTTGACACTTGGGGCTAATGAATGCTGAAGAAAATTTTACTTTATAATGTCAGATTATGCATATTAAAATCTCAAGCACTTTACAAGTAAAAATACTTGACACTTGGGGGCTAATGTGTATCGCTTATTTAAAAGTTGCTATATTACAGCCAGGTTAAATATACTTTCTTGAAAACCGGGTGAGCTAACAGTAAGCCGGTATCTAAGTCTACGGCATATTTACCTATAAGCAGTAGACTTGGGGGCTGGTACAGTAAGTAAGATTCAGGAGAAATAATATAAGTTATACCTCAGATTTATATTGTATCTGTTTCACCATATGAATTTCCAGGTCGCGGCTGTTATGCACTTGATTCAGATAGCCTGAGACTATATCGCCAATGCTTAAGTGGGCATAATCAGCGATGTCCTGTTTGGTCTTCCGGCTTTTGACAAGTTCTTCCTTAGCGGTACATCCGCAAGAACAATAGGTCAGCCTGCTCAACATAATTGGCTTTTCAAGAATTCAACTTCCGGTTCAGCCGTCCGGACCGGGCTAGGAATTTCCGGTTTATCGGAGCTATCAATAGTGCCTTCTTGAGGCGGATCGGAAGATGGTGTCGGAATTTTGTGAGCCAGCTCAGGAGGAGATTAATGAGTAGAAGCATCAGGGGCAGTGGTTCTGGGTTCCGGGTCCGTTGCTACCAGGTCTTCAATCGGCTTATTCTTCTTGCCTCACATCGGCTTCGCTTTGCACAATCGTGGATAAAACAAAGGGATGAGTACAAAATATGAGTAAGGTAAAGCATGAGGATAACAAAGGTATATTACCCAAGGGCAGTCTTGAAAGCCGGCATGTTGGATTGCATAGAGTCGCCAGAGGAAGGAGAGGTATCCTGATAATTGGAGTCAGATGAATTAAGAGGCTGAAATATTAAACCCACCAAAGGATAAACAGAACGCAAAGCGGAGATGACCTCAGTTCGACGTTTCTCCTCTCGATCCACCCCGAAAAGAGACCATCACGGTTACGCACACGGTTGGTGTATTTTAGAAGAGTTTACTTCAAGTTTACTACAACCGGACATTAACAAATTCCCATCTGCCACATAACCGCGGGCACGGCTCTCGAAAGTTTATACCCTGCAGGGGTGTCCCAACTTAGCCCATGATAAGCTCTCGCGATCAACGAAGGATATTCCTTCTCCCGGAAGACCCGATCAGTCTCGGAATCCGGCCACAAGACATTTCGACAAGAATAAAACAAGACCAACAAGACCTCCCGCGCGGCCGACACCCACGATAGTAGCCACACAGATCTCATCTCGTGCCACGACCGGATGAGCAGTCTGCATAACTAAAACCAGTCCTCAACTTTCCCCGAGGTGGCGCTGCAAAGGGTTTCTAGTTTGGACCAACACTTAGACAAGCATTGGCCCGGGGGGGCTGAATAAAGATGACCCGTGGGTTAATTACTCCCAAGGGAAATGTAGGTGGTGGTGAAGCAAATTGTAAAACCAATGTTGGGCCTTGCTGGAGGAGTCTTATTCAAAGCGAACTGTCAAGGGGGTCCCATAAATCACCCGACCGCGTTAGGGACGCAAAATCCGGGAACATAATACCGATATGACGGAAACTAGGGCGGCAAGAGTGGAACAAAACACCAGGCATAAGGCCGAGCCTTCCACCCTTTACCAAGTATATAGATGCATTAATTAAATAAGATATATTGTGATATCCCAACAAGTAAACATGTTCCAACAAGGAACAACATCTCCAGGTTCCAACAAGGAACAAACTTCATCTTCACCTGCAACTAACAACGCTATAAGAGGGGCTGAGCAAAGCGGTAACATAGCCAAACAATGGTTTGCTAGGAAGGGTGTCAAAGGTTAGAGGCTGACATGGCAATTTAGGATGGCTTGATAAACAGGATGATAGGTAACGCAGCAAAGCGATAGAACGAAAGAACTAGCATAACAATGATAGTAGTGAGATCCAGGGCAGCGGTCATCTTGCCTGAAATCCCGCAAAGAAGAAGAACGAGTCCATGAATAAGATGAAGCCACGAAGATGAACCAAGCGTAGACGAACGAGTCCTCACGATCGCAACGAAATGGGAACTATCGAGAAGAAGCACACAACATAGTAAACACACCACACATGAACAAGGCATGATGCACAAACAAGCATGATGCATGACAAGACTACATGAAGCTACTCATGGCAAGAGATGATGCAAACAAGAGCAGCACATCAAAGCAAGTTTAAATGAGGCCGGAAACAACATATAGCAATACCGGTAAGTCCTCATATGCAAATTTCGAAATTGGTCCAGATCTGAATAAACCTTATGTTCAAGTTGTTGAACAGCAAGTTAAGATGCGCCACGATGATCTACACGAAATTCTAGTCAAGTTACATATAAAGTTCATTTAATTTGGAGCTACGGCCTAGAAGATATGAGCAAAACAAGTTAAGCATGGCATTGGTGCAAAATGCACCCAAACATCAAGCAAACACCTCAAAACATGAATGCAACATGATAATATGAAACTACATGCAAAACTAAGCAAGTTTCATATATAGCACACTCAAAAGGGAGCAATGGTTCAACACATACACATGAAACAAGTTATAGCAACAATCTGTCCAAAACAGCAACTAGGCATATTACAAGCATCGAAACAATATGCTACAGCACCCTAACATAAAAACAAAAGGCATGGGCATGATGTACAGGTAAAGCATTACAAAACATGAACACTGAGCTATCTCCAGAAACAACTTGAACATGCTCAAAATGACATGGCAAAATTGCAAATAATAACAGTTTCACAGACTTAGCAGAATTTACAGGACATGGCAGAAGTAACATCAGGTTGCAATGTTTAGAGCTATAAAACAACATGTTACAGGAACTTATCAATGCAAACAAAGGCATGGCATGATACTACTAAATGCATAGAACAAAAGTACTTTGGTGACCATGAGCAAAAAGGGATCAGAAAATACAATTGCAAGCATGTGAACATAGCAAAAACATAAACAGATTCAGACTTCGTGCAAAACTGGAGCATGGCATAAACAGATAACAAGTAGGCATGTTAACGAGCTCGATGCACTCACTACGAGGCATTGCATGACAAACTAAGCATACAACTAGAAACTAGACATGGCATAGAAGCTATACATGGCAAGAACAACAACATAGCATGCAAGGATCAACTACAACAACCTTGGCAAAATTGAATAACATGTAAACAATCTGCCAGGAACATTTTATAGCAAAAGTAGAGCTCGATTGACTCAAGCTATAGCACTCCATAATTGCAAAGAAGGGCATGGATGGATATATAATAACCATATGTTCAAAACATCCTTACTGAAGTATCTCAAAATAAGCATGGATCTCTCGGTAGCATCAAGTTTACATGGCATAAAAATATCAGCATAACAGGGGCTGAAATCAGCAACATCATGAAGCCTAGTTTGCATGCTTGTGCTAGTCACCACAGAGATCACAAAAATACATGGCATACACCCCTGTAAATATGGAATGGCATATTGCAAAACACATGTAGGACTCAAGTCCATAGGGTCCACACATCAATCATGGCAAAAATGACAAAAGAGCAAGTTATAACAGTTTCAGCAGGTTAACATCATATAGCACTCTTGCAACGAAGATTCGGGCATCAGGATGATCTCAAATGAACATGATGCAATGAAATGCAATGATGTACTCATCGAGGCAAACAATTTGACATATTACACACCCAAAATGGAGCTACGGACGCAGAGATACGATGGCATGAACATGGCATGAAAATGTGCAAAATCTGGGATTTAGGCAAAATCGGGGAAGGGGAAAAGTCAACCTCCGAGATCTGAATCTGGATCGGAACGGTGCGGATGCCGAGGCGGGCCGGGCTCTCGCCTGAGATGGCCGCGGGAGGTGGCCGGGCGCCGCGTGAGGCGCACGGGCGACGGGCCGGAGGGCGCGACGGGCGGGCTGGCGCCGGAGGCCGGGTGGCGTGAGGGCGGCGCGGCGGCGGCGACGGAGGGCGCGGGCACCGCTGGCGGTGGGCGGCGGAGGGCGGCGGGCCGGGCGGCGGCGCGGCTGGGCCGGGCACGGAGGCGGCGGGCGCTGGCGCGGCGCCCATGGGCGGCGGCGGCGGGAGACGGGTCAAGCGGGCTCGCCTTTGCGGCGGGCGGCCGGCGGGGGCGGCGGCGCCACGGGCGGGAGGCGAATGGTCGGGGGCGGCGGCTGGACATGTCCGGCGCCGGGCGGACGCGTCCGGCGAGCGGAGGAAGAAGGAGCTAGGGTTAGGGGCGTTTTGATTCGCGAATTTCGGGGGAGGTCTAGTTTTATAGGTAGAGGGAGCTAGGAGAGTCCAAATGGAGTGCGGTTTTCGGCCACGCGATCGTGATCGAACGACCAAGAGCATGGAGGGGAGTTTGCTGGGTTTTGGGCCACTTTGAAAGGGGTGTTTGGCTGCAAAGAGAAAAGGGCTTTTGCGGTTACCCGGTTAACCGATGGAGTAACAAACGACCTCCAAATGGCACGAAACTTGACAAGCGGTCTACCGGTGGTATACCAATGCCGCTTGGCAAACCTCTGGCCATTCCGAGAGCGTTTAATACCCGCACACGAAAAGAGGCAAAAGGGGGCGCCGGGGGACATAGGAGTGCCGGATTGCAAAACGGACAACGGGGAAAATGCTCGGATGCAAGAGACGAACACGTATGCAAAATGAAATGCACATGATGACATGATATGAAATGCATATGATGACATGGCAAAGTGCAACACGCAAGCAAATGACGTGGCAACGACGGCGAATAACTGGCGGACACCTGGCGCATCGAATCCGGGGCGTTACAGATCCGTTGGGCAATACGGCGGAATAAAAGGAAAGATGACGTCATGACGGGTTAACACGGATCCAAAGAATCACTACAGGAATCAGATACTTTGCCATCTGCCACGGCGGACGGCAAAAGCATGGATGGCGGATGGCAAAGACCTTTGCCGTCAGCCATGGACGGCAAAAGGGGACGGCAAAGTAGGGGACGGCTAAGAGCTGCGTTGCCGTCCGCTTCGGGCAGCTGACGGCAAAGGCGCCTTTGCCATCAGTAGCGGACGGCAAAGAAGGCGGACGGCAAAGAAGGCGGACGGCAATAAATGCGCTGTTACTCCGTTTGGTGGTTAACGGTAGGCCTTTGCCATCCGCTGCTAACGGCAAAGCTCGTGTTGTCGACCATCGTGGGCAAACCGACCAAATTGGCGATCTCCCAGAAGCACGCTTGTTTCGCCACGTGGCCTCTTTGCCGTCCGCTGCCGATGGCAAAGAGCCCTTTGCCGTCGGTGGCGATTTGCAAAGAGGCTGCATATTGTCTCTTTTTTTGTTTTTTTAATTCAACAATTTTCACAGCAAATATATATGACATATATAGATATATTTCATGTATTATTTAACAAAGAATCATATCACATATCCAGACATAAGTTTCATCCATTCGTACATAAGCAAGTTCCATCCATACACATTGTTCCATCAATATACATATTACAATGCAAAGTTTCATCAACATATCAAGTTCCATCATAGCAAGCTAGATACAATGCAAAGTTTCATCAAAGGAAAAGCAAGCACTCCATCATAGCAAGCTAGCTTCGATGAAGTGAATGAAATCTGCAAAATGGTAAATAAGAAAGTTAGAAATAGGTGACTAGAACAAGAATAAGACTAGAACAAGAAGTATATGTCATTTATGAGCTAACTTAGGTGAAATGGATCATATATGAGCTAACAAAGTTGAAATGGGTTGTTTATGAGCTAACTTAGTTGAAATGGATCATTTATGAGCTAACTTAGTTGAAATGGGTCGTTTATGAGCTAACTAAGGTGAAGGGCATCATTTTTCATCTAAGTAAGGTGAAATGGATCGTTTTTGAGCTAACTTAGGTGAAATGGATCATTTATGAGCTTTTATGAGCTAACTTAGTTGAAATGGGTCGTTTATGACCTAACTAAGGTGAAATGCCACTATTTTGAGCTAACTAAGGTGAAATGGATCGTTTTTTAGCTAACTTAGGTGAAATGGATCATTTATGAGCTAATTTAGGTGAAATGGATCGTTTTTAGCTAACTTAGGTGAAATGGATAGTTTAGGAGCAAATCTAGGTGAAATGGGTCATTTTGGAGCTAACCTAGGTGAAACGGGTCATTTTGGAGCTAACCTAGGTGAAATGGGTCATTTTAAAGCTAACGAGGTAAAATGGATCATTTAGAGCTAATCTCACGAAATGGGTCATTTTAGAGCTAACTTGGATAAATTGGATCACTTGTAAGCTAACTAAGGTAAAATGAGTCATTTTAGAGCTAACTTTAGGTAAAATGGATCGCTTATGAGCTAACTAAGCTAATTATGCAATTTTTGACATAAGTAACCTAAGTACATATCGCTTTAGAGCTAACTTAGGTAGAATGGATGGTTTATGAGGTCAGAAGCATATTAAGTCATTTTGGAGGAAAAAGCTAACTCTAGGTCATTATGGTAAGCATATTGGAGGAAATAAAGCTAAGTCTAGGTCTTTATGCATTTGTTAAGCAAAACACTAGAGAAACTTACCGTGATCGTGGAGGTGTACGAGGCGGGCTGGCTCATACCAGTAGTGGAGAATGATCGTGCGATGCATTTCTGGAGTTAAGCTGCACCAAAGATCATTTCCAGTGTCTCGTTAGCATTATGAAACTCAAATATTAAGACTAGCAAGTAATGTCCATTCTAATTAAACTCACCGTGCTCCTGTGAGCAATCACGGCATCGGCGGAGCGGTCTGACCGGACTTCTCACACACGATCGCACATTTGGTTTTCACAACAGAGTCATACTAGTTAGTAATGAGACTCAAATGTTAAGACTAGCAAGTAATCTGCAGAAGAAACTTACCACAAGGAGCTCATACATGGCCCTTGCCTGCATGTCATTCTCGCCCTCTCCTCCTCCAACATCTTTGTCGCCCTCTCCTCCAACTCCCGCTGCCTCTCCGCCGCCTCCGCCAGAAGTTTCTCCGCTTCTATCTCTCTCACTCAGATAGCAGCCTGCAACACCACTCACATGACCATTTGTAATCATTGATGGAAGCGCACACAATGTAATGGAGAAAGATAGCTGAGTACTTATAACTAACCTTGAAGGCGAGTTGGACCGGCCGCTCACGAGGCCTTATCTCAGAGCGGAGCTCGATCATGCGCCTTTGATCTCCGGAGAGTGCTAGGACAACGGATAAGTCCATCTCCCATGGCTATGGAGCCATGGGACCTCCCGCCACCAGATATCAGCAGCAGCTCAGATCAATGGGACCACAGCTCGGGTTAAAGTCCTCCCTTCCTCACCTTCCCCGATCTCTATATTGCACGAGCTTGTCGTGGGCGGATATGTTGGTGAAGTTCTTGGATCATCGAGGTCGACGCAGAGAATGCCTTGACTTTCTTGTAAGAGCAGATGTGGACCATGGCATACAGGTCGACACCTCGGCACCTTATCCGCCTTTATTGTAGCGCATTCGAAAGAGAGAAACAAAGTAAATTAGTAATTAAAGGGATAAAGCTAGCATGATGAATGAATTGCATGAATCATGAAGCAAACCACATACCCAGTTCCCGCCTGATCGAAATAAGTTGGAGCTGCCTTGGTGGTGTGGCACACCTTCCATTTGGGCACGCTTGTCCTTGGCCTCGTTGTGGGAGGCCTGCCATTGTTTTGAGCACCAAGCATTAACCAACACCTCCCAACAATCCATCCGATCCGCACACCATCTCGGAGGGGCCTAAGTTAGCAAATAGAAACTTTAGCGCTACAGCTATGAATTACTAAATGAAGGAAGTAAGTACAAGGCCTTAAGAATTACCTTCATGTACTGCTCCTTACTCAAGAACTTATCGCGGCACTCCTGCTTGGGCTTCTTGATACCACTCCCGGCGTAGTAGTCTCGAACAGCCTGCACCTTTTAGAACCTCATGCCGTAAGTTCAAGTAGGCGCTTGCACTCCTTGTCGATAACATCTGCCGCCTCCTCCTCGATCCCTCCTCACACCTGTAGAATGTCTGCAATCAAATGATACAATATTGATTAGTACAATTAATAACTAGCTAGTTCAAGATTTTAATTGTGTAAAGGAGAAAATACCTGAACTTTCGATCACCACGCCCGCCTCGCCTTGCACAAGACACCGCCGATAATCTCACCCGGCGGGCCGGGCAGCCAAGTAGTGCTCCCAACTCAATCCAACCTCTCGAAGCCGACCCTCACCAGCAACTTGACAAACCTCGGGAAGTTTTGTCGAATCGAACTCCAAGGACGGAGTTGGGCGGCGGACACTTTCATGGTGGTCCCAACCCCGCAAAGATGACAAGGCCAACGATTAGTTATTTGAAGAAACATGAATGCGTAGGTACAAAAGATTAAATGCACTTACCTCTCCCCATCAGGGAAAATCAACCACCTCTCGCCACGGGTCGCCGACACGGACGGAGCCGTAGCACCACGCTGGTAGACGCTGCCCCCTCCTCCTCAATATCACGGCTCCCGTCATCATCAAGATGGCCACTGGCTCCTCAGCTGACCCGACCAGGTACCCCATCCAGACGTGTGCTCCTCCGGGGTCTCGTGGGCCCAACTCTCATGGGCTGAAGGCCCGTCGACCCGAGGCTCGTGGGCCGAAGAACCGTGGACCGGAGGCTCGTGGACCGGAGTCCGTGTAGCCTCCTCCTCGGACGAGTCCACCCTAGCAGCCACGTGCTCGGGTGAAACAGCTGGGGTGGCGGCGAGGAAGGAGCCAGAAGAGTCACCCTACCTCCTCTCCCGCGACCACGTGCTCCACCTCCTCTCTTCTTGTTACCTCGTCCCGCTGGGCACCGCAATGATGAAGAAGGGCCCGTGGTGTCGACATACTGTCCCGCAACGCCGGCGGAGAGGTGCGTGGAATGGAAGACCTCGCAATACGCTACCGACGAAGAAGGGGCCTTGGCGCGCTCCCACCAGCGCCCACCATCTTTCAACACCGCCATGACAAAGAATAAACGAAATTAGTACAACATAAAAAAAAAGTACCGACATGAATAATAATATGTATATCACTTAAGTGTATCATCATCAAGTACAACATAAAAAATTTGAATACCTGACACTACTAATAATCTCAATCAGTATCATCAATAAATGCATAATCATCATCATCACTATCATCACTATAATCATCATCATCATCATCACTGGACACACAACAATTATATATATAATTCACCACAAAATTTATGCGTCGGATCCGGAGCAAAGCATATGCGTTGGATCGGGTGTTGTTTCGGGGTCGGGGGTTCGGTTGTCTGGGTCGGTTGTCGGGGTCGGAGTGTCGGGTCAGGTCAGGCTCGGGGTTGGGGTGTCGGGTCGGGCTCGGGTCGGGTCGGTCTCGGGTCGGGTGTCAGTCGGGTGCCGGGTCGGGTCGGGGTGCCATGTCGGTGTCGCGGTCGGGTGTCGATCGGGTCAGGCTCGGGTCGGGGTGTCGGGTCGGGTCGGGTCGGGTGTCGGGTCGGGTCGGGGATCGGGTCGGGTGTCGGGTCGGGTTGTCGGGTCGGGTGTCGGGGTCGGGGTCGGGTTGTCGGGTCGGGTGTCGGGTCAGGTCAGGCTCGGGGTCGGGGTGTCGGGTCAGGCTCGGGGTCGGGGTCGGTCTCGGGGTCGGGGTGTCAGGTCGGGTGTCGGGTCGGGGTCGGGGTGCCGTGTCGGTGTCGCGGTCGGGGTGTCGATCGGGTCAGGCTCGGGGTCGGGGTGTCGGGGTCGGGGTTGGGGTCTCGGGGTCGGGGTGTCGTGTCGGGGTCGGGGTGCCCTGTCGGGTCGGGGTTTTTTCCCCTCTTTTTTTCCTTTTCTTCTTCTTCCTTTTCTTCCTTTTTTCCTTCTTCTTCTTCTTCTTCTTCTTCTTTTTCTTCCTCCTTTTCTTTTTCCTCTTCTTCTTCTCCTCCTCTCCTCTTTTTTCTTCTTCTTCTTCCTCTTCTTCTTTTTTCTTCTCCTCCTCCTCTTCTTCTTCTTCCTTTCCTTTTTCCTCTTCTTCTTCTCCTCCTCTCCTCTTTTTTTCTTCTTCTTCTTTCCTAAACCTAAACCTAAACCTAAAACTAAACCTAAATCTACAACTAAAACTAAAACTAAAACTAAAACTAAATCTAAACTAAACATAAACCTAAAACTAAAAAAACAGAAAAAAGGAAAAAACTAAATCTAAACCTAAAACTAAACTAAAACTAAACCAAACCTAAAACAAAACCTAAAACTAAAACTAAAACTAAAACTAAAACTAAATCTAAACTAAACATAAACCTAAAACTAAAAAAATAGAAAAAAACAGAAAAAAAGAGGAGGTAGAGCTCACCTGGGCAGGGTCGGTGGAGGAGGTGGCGGTGGAGGAGGGGGCGGGCGGTTCGGGAGGCGGGCGCTGGGCCGGGCGGGCGCTGGGGCCGAGGGCGCCAGGCACAGGTTCGAGACGGCAGGGCGGGGCGACGAAAGGGGGCAGGGGGGCGGCAAGCGGGAGGCAGTGGCGATGAGGCGGGGGGCGGTGGAGGAGGGGGGCGGGCGGCCTGGGGAGGCGGGCCGGTCTGGGAGGTGGGGCGGGGCGGGGCGCCGAGACGGCAGGCGGCGGGGGCGACGGGCGGGGCGGGGGGCGACGGGGGGTGGCCACAAGGGCGGTGGGGCGACCGTGCGGAGGCGAGTGGTGGGGGCGGCGGCGCGCGTGTGGGAGCAGGAAGGGAAATAGAGAGAGGGCGGGGTGGGGCCTGCCGTTAGATATGTTAAATGTTTGCCATCTGCCCTCTTTGCCGTCCGCTTTTTTGCCCTTTGCCGTCCGCTAGCAGACGGCAAAGAGGGGGGCCGTTAAGTATTTTTTAAACAGCTCCTCAGTGGGGCCCCCTCCCTCTTTGCCGTCTACTAGCCGACGGGAAAGAATCTTTGCCGTCAGCTAGCGGACGGCAAAGAAAGTCTTTGCCATCAGCCAGTTCTTTGCCGTCTGCTTTTGGGTAGCTTATTTGCCGTCCGCTAGCAGACGGCAAAGAGCTGGCAGATGGCAAAGTAGCTGATTCCAGTAGTGAATGACGTCACGGCGGGTTAAAGAAAGTCTTTTTGCGCAGTCAGAAGACTGAAGCTTTATGTTTTAAGTTATTTTAAGATTGACATGAACAGGTTCAAATCAATCTGGGGCCTAATGTTGGGGATATAACTATTTGTGTAAGCCGCCCAGGTGGGGCCGGGTTACGTAAAGAGATTACCAGACAGAAGCCCAAGTCCAAGCATGAAGATGGCGTCTCAAAGAAGGGCTTAAGGCCCACAGGCGATTTAAGGCCCGTTGTAGTAAACCGCCATAATGGCAAGACTTGCATCATAAGGTAGACTTGACTAGTCACCGAGCGGACATTGTTTATAAGCGGCCGACTCACGAGGCTGCTGTAGGCGCCAACCCGTATATAAGGGGCGACATTGTTGGCGGCTTAGGGCAAGAAACAACCAATCGAGAACCGGGCATAGCGTATCTCGCTCCCTGGTCATCGAAACCTCAAGCAATACCAACCCAACTAGACGTAGGCCTTACCTTCACCGTAAGGGGCCGAACTAGTATAAAACCTCTCGTGTCCTTTATCCCGATTAACCCCTTTAAGCTTCCTAGTTGCGATGGCTCCACGACTAAGTCCTTGCAAGACGACATCTGCCGTGACAATTCCACGACAGTTGGCGCCCACCGTGGGGCCAGCGCACGGTGGATTTGAGTTCTTGAAGGGCAGCTTCGAAGGGCTCAAGGGATACGCAGTGGGCCAGATGACCAAGAGTCGTCGCAGCAAGATCTACATCGACAACGAAGGCTGGGGCCCCGAGGCCGACTCAATTGAGTACGGGTACCGGGTCCCCTTTGGCGGGATCCACGTCTTCATCGGCCGGATTGGTGAGCCGGGCCCAAAGCCGGATAGCTGCACCGACCTCATTGAGACGGCTCAGCGTGCGAGACCCGCCCAGATTCAACCTACCATGAAGCGTGCCTTTGTGGGCTGTATTCACGGAGAGGCACTTTCCGATGGATCTAAAGATAGCGAAGAGACGGCCGTCCCATCAGATGATGATTCGTCCTCCGGTTCAACAGATTCTCTGTATCAGGTCCAAGAAGGCATGCTTGGGGGCTGTTCTGATGACTCTAGCATTCCAGATTGCTATGAGCCGCCAAGCTGGGCAGGAGTCTTCATGGCTGGTATCCAACCCGGCCAAAACTCGACGGCCAGGACAAAGAACGACGTCCGGGTCGAGGCGGCGGGGCAGGAGGCCCCGCGCCGCCCGCTCAAAAAAGTTAGATCTTATGGACAAGTTGACGGCCCTGTTAACCACCACGATAACGCGGAGGTGGCAAAGGTGTGTGAGGATATAGCCCTGGCCAAGGAGGCCTTGGCGGCTGAGGACACCAAAGCTAGCATGAGCGGGCGGCTTTGGATGCACGGCGCAGCGACTCCAAATGAGGCTTTCCACTTAACATGAGTCTGAACGCGTCCAATGAGGTGATGAGAAGGAGACATCAGAAGACCCAGTCCCGTCTGCCTTCGGTTTACGATCCTCGGAATCTCTTCACGACACCCAGAGCTGGTCCAAGCAATCCGCCCGAAGCCAATCAATTTGTGACACCCGGAGCTGGAGGGCCGGTTCAGCCTCGAGAGATGGCACCTCTTCATGGGAGCATGGCCCCGTCACGATACATACCGACACCTGCGGGCCACTTCTCCAACCCCATGGAGAACTTGATAGCAGCATCGGCGCGTCTGGCGCCTCTTCCAGTGGACGGGGACGACCCGACGGCGGTGGAAACCCGGAGGGTTAGGGATCTTCTTCAGACGGCCTTGGCACAGCAAGAGACCTATTCTTACAGCAGGGACAGGATTCATTCCACTCCTCAGCCATGGATAGCACCTCGTCCAAACTGGAGTCCGAGTTACAGCAGTCACATGGAGTCAGAAGCTTTATCAAGCAATGCCCAGCGTCGTAACCAACCCGGTGGCTATAACCCGGTCCAGGATCGATTGTGTCAGGAAGATGAACAGGCGGCTCAATTAGCGGCTCAAATCGGGGCATATGATGGTCTCCCAGTATCAAATGACTTCGTTGGAGCAGGGTGGCCACTAGAACCGTGGTGTCCCTTGTCCGGTGCTGGCTCATGGGACGTCGTCTGCCCAAGGATTTCAAGGGACCTCGAAGGTGCGAATTACACGGCTGACTTACAGCCGGGGGCATGGATTGAAAGTTACGAGATGGCCATGGAATTATTGGAAGTCAGCGACGTGGCAATGGCCAAGTATTTCACCATGATGTTAGATGGAACGGTCCAATCTTGGTTGAAAAGTTTGCCTCCCAATTCCATCAGTTCATGGGCCGAGCTAAAGGCCCGGTTTATCCAGAACTTTAAGGATACTTGCAAGCAATCTATGTCCATTGTGGACTTGACCAATTGTAAGAAGGAGGAGGGTGAGTCCACAACTCATTGGGTGCGCCGAGTCAAGGAAACAATACACTCATCTGACAAGATGGACGCCGGCTCTGCAGTACTTATGCTCCATCAGAATTGTCGTTTTGTGCCTCTGAAACAGCAGCTGGGGCGCCTTAAGCGTGATTGCAATGACATGGGTATGCTGATGGCGGCTTTGGTTAAATATGTCGATTCTGATACTACCGATGATCCCGCTTCTGAGGAGGAAAAGACAGGGAAAGGAAAGAAGAACGGCAATGGAAAGGGTCAAGCAGAAGACCCGTAAGTCAAGGTAGCAACAAGCGTAAGCCGGAGGGTAACCCGGCGTCTGTGGCCAATGCTAATGCCCAACGTAATAACAAGAAGCGTAAGGAGAGCACCCCTCGATCGGTGGCTCAGTCCATCTCTTGAGCAGCTTCAATGAGCCTTGTCCAAGACACGGTACTGGAAAATCCTGCCACCCACTTATGGAAGGACTGCGCGATCATGAAGGCTTTCAAGAATTCAAACATGTTTGATGGCAATCATGGATCAGGCGGCGGTTCAGGAGCAGGTGGTTTCCATGGCCCGGGTGGCGGCTCAAGTTCCGGTTTTCAAGGTGGTCAAGGTGGCTATAATCAGCAACAGTCTGGTCAAGAAGGACAGCAGCAGCAGCAGCAGTCGGGTTATCAGAGCCATCCAAAACAGTTGTGGGCAATACCATGTGTTTACCACTAACTTGTGTAAACGAGACCAGAAGGTTCATAAAAGGGCTGTGAGTTCGGTTGAACCGGTGGTTCCCCGTTATCTGAGGTGGTCAGAGCAGCCAATCATTTGGAGCAGAGAAGATCACCCCCTCCGGGTTGATAACCCGGGTCAGTTGGCCTTGGTGGTGGCCCCTCAGGTTGGTGGATATAAATTCACTAAGGTGCTCATGGACGGCGGAAGCAGCATCAATATTCTCTATTATGAGACCTCTCGCCGTATGGGTCTGACTGATAAGGACTTGAGGACGTCTAACACTGTTTTTCATGGGGTGGTACCTGGTAAGTCGGCATATCCCGCTGGAAAGTTCGAGCTGGAAGTGGCTTTTGGAGACGAATATGATTCCGTGGCTGAGAAGTCGACGCTTGAGGTAGTCAAAATCAGGAGCCCATATCATGCTCGTTTGGACAATGGCTTATGCCAAGTTTATGGCACGGCCGTGTTATGTTTATTTGCAGCTCAAGATGCCGGGTTACAAGGGCACCATCACTATGCATGGGAGTCGAAAGGTGGCCCTGGAGTGCGAGTAAGGCGATGCGGCTTATGCTGAATCCGTTTGTGCTGAAGAGGAGCTGAAGTTTTATCAAACTAATGTTGACCCGGCAGATATGACCTCTTTGAAGAAGCCAACCACGGAGCAAGACTCGGCGTTGAAATTTAAGTCGGCCGCCGAGACAAAACTGGTTGATTTCACTCTAGGCGACTCTTCCAAGCAGTTCAAGATCGCATACAATTTGGATCCCAAATAGGAAAACGCGCCATCGAAGTTCATCCGTGAGAACCGGACATTTTGCATGGAAACCTTCCGACATGCCGGTGTCCCGAGAGAACTCACCGAGCACACTCTTAATATTGATCCAAAGTATAAGCCGTCGAGCAGTTTCTCCGGCGATTCAATGAGGAAAGGCGAAAGGCTATAGGGGAGGAGGTCGCTCGGCTCTTAGCGGCCGGGTTCATCGTGGAAGTTTTTCACCCGGAGTGGTTGGCTAACCTGGTGCTTGTGCTCAAGAAGAACGGCACCTGGCGGATGTGTGTGGACTACACGACCTAAATAAAGCTTGTCCGGATGATCCCTTTGCTCTGCCCCGCATTGATCAAATCATCGATGCTACAGCGGGTTGCGAGCGGTTGAGTTTTTTGGAGGCTTACTCTGGTTATCATCAGATCAAGATGGCAGTTAAGGACCAGGAGAAGACGGCTTTCATTACTCCAATTGGAGCCTTCTGCTATGTGTCTATGCCGTTTGGGCTCAAGAGTGCCCAGGCAACTTATCAGCGGTGTGTGCAGAGTTGTCTCCACAATCAGATTGGGCGCAATTTTCATGCTTATGTGGATGACATTGTGGTGAAGTCCAGAGAGAAGGAAACCTTGATCTCCAACTTAAAGGAAACCTTTGATAATCTCCGGGTTTATAAGATGATGCTTAACCCGGACAAGTGTGTATTCGGTGTACCTGCAGGCAAACTTTTGGGATTCCTGGTCTCAAACAGGGGCATTGAAGCTAACCCGGAGAAGATCAAGGCGATTACCTCTCTGGCTAAACCGGTGTGCATCAATGATGTTCAGCGACTGGCAGGTCGCAGTGCTGCTTTAAGCCGATTCATAAGCCGGCTAGGGGAGAAGGCTCTACCGCTGTATCAGATGATGAAGAAAACAGACACCTTTGTCTGGAGTGAGGCGGCTGATGCTGCCTTTGAAGATTTAAAGATACAATTGTCTGAGCCACCTGTTCTCGCAGGTCCAATTGATAAAGCGCCATTTCTATTGTATGTTGCTGCTAACTCACGTGATGTTAGTGTGGCCACTGTGGTGGAGCCTAAGGAGACTGGCAAGGAGCATCCAGTTCAGCGGCCGATTTATTACATCAGTGAGGTGCTCATAGAGTCCAAGCAAAGGTATCCGCATTGGGAGAAACTTGTTTATGTGGTGTTCATGGCAAGCCGGAAGCTAAAGCAGTACTTCCTGGGTCATCCTATAACTGTGGTAAGTTCAGCCCCCTTGGGAGACATCATCCAGAACAGGGAAGCCACAGGACGAGTTGCCAAGTGGGCCATCGAGCTTGGGCCTCACGGTTTGAAGGATATGCCGCGCACAGCCATCAAGTCTCAAGCCCTAGTGGACTTTATCGATGATTGGACAGAGTTGCAGGCACCAGAGGAGAAGTCGGATAACACGTATTGGACTATTCACTTCGATGGGTCCAGGCAGTTGGAAGGCTCGGGGGCTGGAGTCGTTTTAACTTCCCCCCGAGGTGACAAATTTTGTTATGTGCTCCGGCTTATGTTTCCCTATACTAACAATGCAGCTGAATACGAGGCTTTACTTCATGGCCTCCGGATGGCCAAAGAGATGAATTTGAGCCGGGTAAGATGCTTGGGTGATTCAGACCTCGTCGCTCAACAGTGTCGTGCACGTGGATTCTAAGGATCCCCTTATGGCGGCTTATCGTCGTGAAGTTGATGCGGTGGCTGGGCACTTCAAAGGTTATCAAGTAGAGCACATTGATCGAAGGAAGAATGAGGCGGCTGATGCTTTAAGCCGGCTTGGGTCTCAGCGTAAGCCGGTGCCGCCTAAACTTTTCTTGACATTTTGCATAACCCTTCTGACAGAGTGCCTACAGAGGAAGAGCTTGCAGTGCCAGACCCGGAGGCGCAGCTGGTGGCGGCTCTCCATGCCATCCCAGACTGGACGGTCCCATGTTTGGCCTATATGACCCGGGGAGAGTTGGCTGAGGACGAGACATTGGCAAGAAAAATCATCAGGCGGTCCAAATCCATGACGATTGTTCATGGCGAGTTGCATCACCGCAGCGTCACTGGGGCATTTCAACGTTGTGTATCACCTACGGAGGGTCAGGAGATACTTCGTGAGATTCATGAAGGTGATTGCGGTCATCATGCCGGTTCAAAGTCTCTGGTAGCCAAGGCTTTTCGTCATGGTTTTTATTGGCTGGCGGCTCATGTCGATGCACAGGATCTGGTCAGCCAATGTGACGGATGTCAAAAATTCTCACGACGAGCTCATGTGCCGGCTCAAGAATTGAGGATGATTCTGATTACTTGGCCGTTTGCAGTCTGGGGGCTTGATATGGTTGGACCTTTCAAAAGGTCTAAACATAAGAAGACACACCTGTTGGTGGCAGTGGATAAATTCACCAAGTGGGTTGAAGCGAGCCGGTCGAGAAGTGTGATGCAGCCACGGCGGTTCAGTTCATCAAAAGGTGATCTTCGCTTTTGGTTTTCCGCACAAGATTATAACGATAATGGTACTAATCTCTCCAAGGGTGCCATGGAAGAGTTCTCAACAAGAGCACATCCGCTTGATGTTTCGCCGTTGCTCACCCCCGCCTAATGGTCAAGCGTAAAGAGCTAATCAAGAGATCTTTATAGGTATCAAACCACGGCTCTTAGTTCCCTTACAGCAAACTCCGGGTTGTTGGGTGGAGGAGTTACCCTACGTGCTATGGAGCATCAACACAATGCCTAACAGTCTCTGGTTATACACCTTTCTTCATGGTGTACGGAGCAGAGGCGGTTCTGCCAAGTGACATCTGCCATGATTCACCCCGGGTTGCGGCTTACGTTGAGACTGATAATGAAAAAGCTCGTCAGGATGCACTTGACTTGTTGGATGAAGAGCGAGACTAGGCAATAGCCCGCTCGGCGATTTACCAGAAGACTGCGCCGCTCTCGTGAGCCGCCGGGTTAGAAGCGTAACTTTCCAGAAGGCGATTTAGTGCTCCGGCTCATCCAGGATCAATCTGATATGCACAAGCTGTCCCCTCCTTGGGAAGGACCTTTCGTGGTCAGCAAGAATCTCAACAACGGGTCATATTACCTCATTGATGTTCGAGAGCATAAAGACTCGCGTAAGTCGAAGGAAGAGACCCGCCGGCCATGGAACATAGCGCATCTCCGGACCTACTATACTTAAGCCACCGGCTTTCAGAGTATATTTGTTTTTCTTTTTTAGCAATGTATATATTATATAAAGCAATAAAGCAGGACCTCTTTCATTTCCATCCTACAAGGTTTATGTGTCTTCTTTACCAGGTGGTGGAAACGACTAACAGGGAGCGGATTAGATATGAATCCGGTTTTCCCTTTGGTCCGGCTTATGATCATATCTCAATCGAGCCATGGTCACTTGGGGGCTTCCTGTTCAAACATAGGTCGTATTCGAACCAAAGAGAACATAGTCGTCGATACCCAATTGATCGGCATACTGCCAAACCCACTTGGCGGCTTCTTGATCATATTTGAATCATAGCTTAACCCCTTTGGGTCTGACGTGGATCGTATTTGAATCAGCGTCATTAAACAACTCTCATGGCCACTTGGGGGCTTCCTGTTCAAACATAGGTCGTATTCGAACCAAAGAGAACATAGCTGTCGATACCCACTTGATCGGCATCGCCAAAGCCATTGGGGCTATATGATCATATCTGAATCTTAGCTTAACCCCTTTGGAACGGTTCTACTGATCGTATTCGAATGAGAGGCCTTTGAAAATTAAGTTTACTTTACTCTATAAGAGTGAATAATATTAAGGGCCAGGTAAACATTATATGTGCCAATTTTCAGAAGTTAAGTGTAACTGTCTGTTTTTTGGGATCAGGTAAGCTGGTAATGTACGCCTTAAACCGGTTGATACTTATGATGTTTTGGTTCATACTCCGGGTTAACATTATTTTACACGACCCCGGATGTGGTGAGACGCCAAAGGAATTTTTTGTTTTTATACACAGGGTAAAGCAAAAAGCTTTTGGATGTTAAGAAGCAATTCAAGCAAGCCGGCAGTACACAATGATAGCGGCTTGAGGCATTGTTGAGCACCACAAACATGCGCGAAGGCATGACAGAGTTAAGAAGTTTTTCTACCCTATTACAAGACTCCCCGAGTCTGAATAATGAGGCATTATTTTTTCAAAGACTTAGTGCCAGGCGGGTTACTCCTTTGGTGGACTTGACGACTCTGGGTTATCCTTCTCCGCCTCTTAAATCGCTGCTTTGTCCGGAAGGTTGACGAGGTCCATCAATGCCGCTTAAGGCTTCAAATTCAGCTTCATCATCTATTGTTGGCGGGTCAACTTCGAGGAGCAAAGGTATGCTTACGAGTTGGAGGGATCAGTGACATCATCATAATGCGGAGTTGGAATCCTCCGGTTCTCGTTATCATAACCCGCCGGTACTTTGTAAGATCAATATCGTTGCCGATGATGGTGCCCACAGGACGTATGACTCTCACACAGGTGGTGAAGTCTGATTCATTGAATGCAGAGCCGTCCTCCTTTAAGCTAGGATATCCAAGAGCAACATCGCCTAAGTCTAGCTCTGGGACCAACGCTTTGGCCCGGCTTAAGGCGGCTATGGCCCCGGCTCTACCAGATGCTCGCCTTAGCTCCTGAATCCGTTGAGGTAACACGGCAAGCCGTTTGAGCACATCCTGCAGGAGATAAGGAGTATCATTTGATAAAGCCACAACGGCCAAAGCACGTTGTGACCCGGTGTACAGCTGTTCCACTAGAGTGTACACCGCCTTAAGCTTGATCAGCATATTCAGCTTCAGGTTAGTACTCCTGGGACCTGCGTTTATGCATATAAGATTAAGCCAGAGATCATATCTAAAACAGTTATCAAATGAATCATGGTGAGGTTCAAAAGTTACACATAGTAACTTACCGAAAATTGCTGAGACCATTTGGGATATCTGGTGCTTTAAGTCGGATAATTCGGCAGTTGCTTCGGCAAGAGCTGCTTCTGCTGTCTCGGCCCGGGTCACAAGTGAAGATTTTTCATCCGCCCAGGCCTTCTTCTCCGCGTCAAAATCCTTCTTCAACTTTTCTTGCTCAGAGATGCTGAATGCGAATTTGGAGTCGGCTTTTTGAATCTCAGAAACTTGCCCTGTGAACAGATGGATATAGATAGGGTGGATGAGCATCACAAAGCACAGCTATTTTGCAAAAAATATTGAGAAAAAAAACTTAACTTTAGTTTTCTGAAGAAAGCATTTCGGAGCTACCGATATGACAAACTCGGTGACACCAAAGCATTAACAGAATCTAAACATGCAATTTCGGTGAGACCGAAATGCAGTTAGGTGATTCCGAGATGCTAGGGTTTCGTAGAGTAACTGATTTCGGTCACACCGATTAGTAGGCCTTGGCCAGACCGAGTTGTACTTGTGCAATGGCCTGAGCCAAATCGGTGAGACCGAGATCTTCAGATCGGTCGGTCCGAGATGAGTTCGGCGGAAACCTAACCCTAAGTTTTTGCGTCAAATATATTCTAATGGAACTTTCGATGGATAGATTGATCTCATTCGTGGTAAGAATAATGGCAATGATCTTTCTGCAAGAATCGGAATAAGAGAACGCACAAAGAGGTCGAGTTCATACTCTAACTTGGCGACGAACTCGCTACGGCGACAACGACAGTGAGATTTCCGTTGACGGTGACGGAGACTAGCGGCAGGAGGACACTGCCGACGACTTTGACGATCCGGACACCAAGGGGGCGGTAGAGCTGGGAGGCGCGGTCAATTAGTTTGGAGGAATTTCCAAAATGTCAACCCACGGTATATATACCTAGTCACTATCGATGTGACCGAGTGGAACGACTCGGTGGCACCGAGATGCAAAACTGCTAGCAGTCACTACAACTCGGTGTGACCGAATTGTTCAAATAGGTTGCACCGAGATGAACACCTAGATCAACTTAATGAATTCGGTGAGACCAAGTGGGATGAATTGGTCTGACCGGGATGCATTAAGAGGTTTTGGAAGTTTAAGCCCTTGACGGATCGGTAGCTGATGTTTACTACGCAACCTTCTCCTTGTAGACGTTGTTGGGCCTCCAAGTGCAGAGGTTTGTAGGATAGTAGAAAATTTCCCTCAAGTGGATGACCTAAGGTTTATCAATCTGTGGGAGGCGTAGGATGAAGATGCTCTCTCTCAAACAACCCTGTAACCAAATAACAAAGAGCATCTTGTGTCCCCAACACACCCAATACAATGGTGAATTGTATAGGTGCACTAGTTCGGCGAAGAGATGGTGATACAAGTGCAATATGGATGGTAGATATAGGTTTTTGTAATTTGAAAATATAAAAACAGCAAGGTAACTAATGATAAAAGTGAGCGTAAACGGTATTGCAATGCATTGAAACAAGGCCTAAGGTTCATACTTTCACTAGTGCAAGTTCTCTCAACAATAATAACATAACTGGATCATATAACTATCCCTCAACATGCAACAAAGAGTCACTCCAAAGTCACTAATAGCGGAGAACAAACGAAGATATTATTGTAGGGTACGAAACCACCTCAAAGTTATCCTTTCTGATCGATCTATTCAAGAGTCTGTAGTAAAATAACACGAAGCTATTCTTTCCGTTCGATCCATCATAGGGTTTGTACTAGAATAACACCTTAAGACACAAATCAACCAAAACCCAAATGTCACCTAGATACTCCAATGTTACATCAAGTATCCATGGGTATGATTATACGATATGCATCACACAATCTCAGATTCATCTATTCAACCAACAGAAAGAACTTCAAAGAGTGCCCCAAAGTTTCTACCGGAGAGTTAAGACAAAAATGTGTGCCAACCCCTATGCATAAGTTCACAAGGTCACTGAACCCGCAAGTTGATCACCAAAACATACATCAAGTAGATCATGTGAATGTCCCATTGTCACCACAGATAAGCACATGCGATACATACATCAAGTGTTCTCAAATCCTTAATGACACAATCCGATAAGATAACTTCAAAGGGAAAACTCAATCCATTACAAGAGAATAGAGGGGGAGAAACATCATAAGATCCAACTATAATAGCAAAGCTCACGATACATCAAGATCGTGCCAAAACAAGAACACGAGAGAGAGAGAGAGAGAGAGAGAGAGAGATCAAACACATAGCTACTGGTACATACCCTCAGCCCCGAGGGTGAACTACTCCCTCCTCGTCATGGAGAGCGTCGGGATGATGAAGACCACCGGTGATGGATCCCCCCTCCGGCAGGGTACCGGAACAGGGTCCCGATTGGTTCTTGGTGGCTATAGAGGCTTGCGGCGGCAGAACTCCCGATCTATGGTGTTCCTCGATGTTTTGGGGTATATGGATATATAGGCGAAAGAAGTCGGTCAGTGGAGCCACGAGGGGCCAACGAGGGTGGGGGCGCGCCCAGGGGGTAGGGCGTGCCCTGGACCCTCGTGGCTTCCTCGTTGGTTCCCTGACGTCTACTCCAAGTCTCCTAGATTGCGTTTGTTCCAAAAATAACTCTCCCAAAGGTTTCATTCTGTTTGGACTCCATTTGATATTCCTTTTCTGCGAAACACTGAAATTGGCAAAAAACAGTAATTTGGACTGGGCCTCCGGTTAATAGGTTAGTCCCAAAAATAATATAAAAGTGTATAATAAAGCCCATTAAACATCCAAAACAGATAATATAATAGCATGGAACAATCAAATATAGATATGTTGGAGACGTATCAAGCATCCCCAAGCTTAATTCATGCTCGTCCTCGAGTAGGTAAATGATAAAAACAGAATTTTTGATGTGGAATGCTACCTATCATATTTCTCAATGTAATTTTCTTTATTGTGGCATGAATGTTCAGATCCAAATGATTCAAGATAAAAGTTCATATTGACATAAACATAGTAATACTTCAAGCATACTAACAAAGTAATCATGTCTTATCAAAATAACATAGCCAAAGAAGGCTTATCCCTACAGAATCATATAGTTAGGCCATGCTTCATTTTCGTCACAAAAATGCTTCCATCATGCACAACCCCGATTTCATCCAAGCAATTGGTTCGTACTTTTTAACGCGCTTCAGCTTTTTCAACCCTCACGCAATACATGAGCGTAGCCATGGATATAGCACTGTGGGTGGAGTAGAGTATGATGATAGGGATTATGTGGAGAAGACAAAAAGGACAAAATATCACATTGACGCGGCTAATCAACGGGCTATGGAGATGCCCATCAATTGATGTCAATGCGAGGAGTAGGGATTGCCATGGAATGGATGCACTAGAGCTACAAATGTATGAAAGCTCAACAAAAGAAACTAAGTGGGTGTGCATCCAACTCGCTTGATCACGAAGACCTAGGGCATTTTGAGGAAGCCCATCATTGGAATATACAAGCCAAGTTCTATAATGAAAAATTCCCACTTAGTATATGAAAGTGACAACATAAGAGACTCTCTATCATGAAGATCATGGTGCTACTTCGAAGCACAAGTGTGGAAAAAGGATAGTAACATTGTCCCTTCTCTCTTTTTCTCTGATTTTGTTTTCTTTTTTTATTTTGGTGGGCTTCTTTGGCCTCTTTTTTTATTTGGGCTTCTTTGGCCTCTTTTATTTTTCATAAAGTCCGGAGTCTCATCCCGACTTGTGGGGGAATCATAGTCTCCATCATCCTTTCCTCACTTGGGACAATGCTCTAATAATGAGGATCACCACACTTTTATTTATTTACAACTCAAGAATTACAACTCAATACTTAGAACAAAATAAGGCTCTATGTGAATGCCTCCGGCGGTGTACCGGGATATGCAATGAATCAAGAGTGACATGTACGAAAGAATTATAAAGGTGGCTTTTCCACAAATACGATGTCAACTACATGATCATGCAAAAGCAATATGACATTGATGGAACGTGTCATAATAAACGGAACTGTGGAAAGTTGCATGGCAATATATCTCCGAATGGCTATGGAAATGCCATAATAGGTAGGTATGGTGGCTGTTTTGAGGAAGATATAGGGAGGTTTATGTGTGATAGAGCGTATCGTATCACGGGGTTTGGATGCACCGGCGAAGTTTTCACCAACTCTCAAGGTGAGAAAGGGCAATGCACGGTACCGTAGAGGCTAGCATTGATGGAAGGGTAAGAGTGTGTATAATCCATGGACTCACATTAGTCATAAAGAACTGATATACTTATTGCAAAAGTTTATTAGCCCTTGAAGCAAAGTACTACTACACATGCTCCTAGGGAAAGGGTTGGTAGGAGTTAACCATCGCGCGATCCCGACCTCCACACATAAGGAAGGCAATCAAAGAACACCCCATGCTTCAAATTTGTCACACAAAGTTCACCATACGTACATGCTACGGGACTTGCCAACTTTAACACAAGTATTTCTCAATTTCATAATTACCCAACTAGCATGACTCTAATATTACCAACTTTATATCTCAAAACAATTATCAAGTATCAAATTTATCCTAGTATTTAATGCACTCTATATGAAAGTTTTTATTATACCCAACTTGGATGCCCATCATATTAGGACTAATTTTATAACCAAAGCAAATTACCATGTTGTTCTAAAGACTCTCAAAATAATATAAGTGAAGCATGAGAGATCATCTATTTCTTCAAAATAAAACCACCGCCGTGCTCTAAAAGGATATAAGTGAAGCACTAGAGCAAATGACAAACTACTCCAGAAGATATAAGTGAAGATCAATGAGTAGTCAAATAATTGTGCAACTATGTGAAGACTCTCTAACATTTAAGAATTTCAGATCTTGGGATATTATTCAAACAGCAAGCAAAACAAAATGACATTCCAAGCAAAACACATATCATGTGGTGAATAAAAATATAGCTCCAAGTAAAGTTGCCGATGAATGAAGACGAAAGAGGGGATGCCATCCGGGGCATCCCCAAGCTTAGGCTCTTGGTTGTCCTTGAATATTACCTTGGGGTGCCTTGGGCATCCCCAAGTTTAGGCTCTTGCCACTCCTTATTCCATAGTCCATCGAATCTTTACCCAAAACTTGGAAACTTCACAACACAAAACTTAACAGAAAACTCGTAAGCTCCGTTAGTATAAGAAAATAAATCACCACTTAGGTACTGTTGTGAACTCATTCTCAATTCATATTGGTGTAATATCTACTGTATTCCAACTTTTCTATGGTTCATACCTAGAATGTTGGTTGTAATCAGTTACATGAGTGAGCATCTTGCATCATGTCTACTTTCTGAAAGTTGAATTGAGGTTAGTTGAAACCCTTAGAAACAAGTTCAGAAATAATCAACATTAAAATCTCATCAAAGGATCCCAAGAAAATGTTCCTGTTAAACCTTGAAAAATATTGGCAAGAATAAAATTCAAACCAATATTTTTGGAGGCTTAAAAATATTTATTTTGGCCTTTGAGTTAAATCATAATGTATTTGAATTGGCTTTATTTCTGTTATAAAAGAAATAAAAGTCCAATAATTTTGGAAATTATTGTGGGGCTCTCAAATAATACCACTAGTCCATATACAATAATTTACAGAAGTAAATAAATTGGTTTAGTATTCCTACTAAGTCAAAAAAACAGACAGCATATAAAACAAAAATAGAAAGAAGGAAAAGGTTTACCTGGTTAATCCTGCAGCCCACCTAGCGCCCCACCAGGCCCAGCACTGCGGCTGAGGCCCAGTCCACCACCCCACCGCGGCGTCTTCCTCCTGCCAGTAGGAGCAGCTCGCTGTCGTGCGCGCGCTCTCCCCTGGCCATCTCCTGCTTCCTCCCCGGGCCTTCTAGCGACGCCACGGAGACGCCCCGTGGCCCCTCGCTCCTCTCCCTCACTCTCTGCTCTCTCCCTGGCCCCTTAGTCCCTTCTCCGAGCTCATCCGAGCGCGTCTGTCGCCGCCGCACACTGCCACCGCGCTCACCGACCGTCCCTCGAGCAACCGTCGTGCTCATCGGCTCCGCCTCGTCGTCTGCATCATCCCAGACGAGCCACGCATCCTCGGGCGCCCTACAACGTCGCCGCCATCGTCGTCTTCTACCTCCGGCCACCCAGATCTCCAGCGACCCAGCGCTGCCTCCGACGCGCCCCCGGCCTCGTCTCCGCCTCGGTTGTACCCGCTGTGAGCTCCTGCTGCTTCTCCCTTGCTTGCCCCCTCTTTTCCAGTCCCCTAGCTCCGCCCTCCGACCGCGGCCGAGCTTGCCGCCGTCGTGCCATGTCGTTGTCGTGGCCACAGCCGCCCCCGCCCGTTTTTGAGCGTGCTGTCGTGCTTAGTGCACCCCCAGGAGGCCGTAGCACCCCTCTGCGCCCCTTGTCGTGCTCTCTAACGTCGTTTCCATGCACGCCCGAACTCCGGCCGTCGCCTGGCTCGATGCCGGCGTCATCTCGAGCCACCCCCGTGCACACTGCCTGCACCACTCGACACGTGAGTCCACCAGCAGCACGTAGCACGCCTCCGTCATCGTTTTGGTCGCCGGAGCACGAAACCCGCGCTGCTCCGTCGCGTCTGGCCTCGCGGACGTCATGTCGCCGGTGGGTCTGACCCCACTGGCCCGAGGTTTGACCCTGTTTGACTTCCCCAGGGTCGCTCAAAGGTGGGCCCATGCCCCTGCTAATTTAGGTTAAGTGCTAATTAAACATAATTAGCCCTTTTAATACTGACATGTGGGACCAGGGCCTTAACTAGTCTAGTTTAGTATTAGTTTAGAGCTAATTAACTCAGGTTAATTAGTTCGATACTAACATGTGGGTCCCAGCCGTCAGGTTTGACCTGGGCTGGCGCCTTTGACCTGCTGACATCACCCGGACGTCATGCTGACGCAAATAACCTTTTCTGGATTTATTTATTTTAATTCAGGAAATTTCAGAAAATATCCAAAACTTCTAAAAATCATATAAAATCAACCGTAACTCCAAATGAAACAAATTATATATGAAAAATCTGATTATGGTATTTTCATGCATGTTTGAGCAACCTAAAGCTACTGTATATGACAATTTGAATTAATGGCATTCAAAATGTCATATATGGAGTTGAATTTGAATCTTAGATTCAAACCAACTCAATTTAACCTGCTGCTAGTTGCATTAGCTCAAACCACAGCATATTGCTAGGTCATGATCATGCATCATATTGTGCATTGCATTGATTGTGTTTCTTCTTTGTTTGTCGGTACTTGTCCCCTCTCAGTAGACGCGTACCGACGATGTGATCGATGACATCGATGAAGAACTATACTATCTTCAGAAGTGCCAGGCAAGCAAAACCCCCTTGTTCATTCTGATACAATCCCACTCTCTTGCTCCTGCTCTCTTTTACTGCATTAGGACAACAATGATTCATCTGTTACTTGTTGTGGTAGTTGAACCCCTTATCCTCTGCATGACCTGTCATTGCCACAGTAAATAGATGAAACCCACTACACTACAAAAAAAATACACTTCCATGATGATACGTGTTTGTCACAGTAGGTCGCGTTTTTTGTCATGCATGTACATCCATGACAAATTTATGACAGAATCGAGATAGTCATACCTGTGTTGTCGTAGAAGTGTTCGATGACATTACCAAAATTATCATCATGGAAGTGTCCACTTCCATGATGATAAATCGCGTGTCACAGAAGTGCTTTCGTCAAGGGTGACCGACACGTGGCATTCACCGTAACGGAATGCCGTTAAGCTATCGGGTCGGGTTTTGGATCCGATAACCACAGCCCCGACCAATGGGGATTTTCCACGTGTAAAATCATCATTGGCTGGAGGAAACATGTGTCGGCTCATTGTTGGGACAGATGTCATCCACTCATTGGACAGAAGGCGCCTATGATACATCGACACGTGGCACGGCCCAACAGAGGCACATTCCTGTGAAAAGGCCGGCCCATTTGACTTGGTCAAAAGGTGACGGGCCGGCCCATGGAAAGCCTGTTAACGGCACGTTTGCATATAGCTCATTTACAGCCCACTAAACCAAGGCCCGTTACGCCCTATCCGAATTAGGCCTACGAGCGTCATCTGGGCCATCCAATATGATTCCAGCCCGTTTTCACTTCTGGCCCATGTATGGCCCATGACGTCTTTCAGCCCATATGAGGCCATATGTAACTCTTGGCCTATTAACAGCCCGTGGTGAAACTGGCCCGCGATGAACAGTGTATTATTTAGACCCATTAACGGCCCGTAGTGAAACTGGCCCGTAATGAACAATGTATCGCTTTATACCCATTAAGGGCCCGTTATTCAGTTGGGCCGTTTACAGCCCATGTTATCTTTCGGCCTTCTTAGAGCCCATTTATTCTTGGGCTTATTTGCAGCATTCGGTTACTTACGGCCCATTAATGTCATTTTCTGCTTGTGGGCCAAATTCAGCCCGTCGTTACAGTCGGCCCGTTTGTGGTCCGTTAGTCTGTCGGGCCATTTTCATAGCATCACCAAATACAGCCTATTAACGGCCCGTTATGGTCAGCCAATAAAACGTACAATTTCCATTATAGGCCCGTCTACGGCCCATTAAAGGCCAGTACAAGACCCATAAATGAGTCGGCAGCCCATGGATCCTACGTGACGTAGAAGGCCCATGGACATTGCGAGACGTAGAAGGCCCATGGACACTGCGAGAAGTAGAAGGCCCATGGGTCCTGCGAGACGTAGAAGGCCCATGGATCCTACGAGACGTAGAAGGCCCATGGATCCTACGAGACGTAGAAGGCCCATGGTCGGGCGAGTTGGCCCCCATTTGAACGATATAGCATATTCAGAGAATTATCCTACTCAATATTATCACCTCTAAAAAGCATACACTATACAACAAAGAGATCAAGGCATAGAAAGGTAGAATAATCCTACACTATACAATAAAGAAATTACAGCCGATTATACCCACTGGGCATTATGGTAAGGCACAGGTGATAATAAAGCATACACAAACAGCAAATTCCATACACTGGGAAAATACGGCTCATACATCATGGACGCGCATCAACTTAACTCCATTTGAACTATAATCTCTTCGGAAAATAGGATTGGCTGGATTCAGATAGCACAAATTTCAGTCTGCAAAATCTCCAATTCCTTCATGGTTACCTCGGTGCCTTGTTTCATTTTTTGAATCCTGCATCTAATACCTGCATGTCCAGTCTCAACTTGTTGATTATACGTTCACAATCATGTACACGTTGTCTTGCCACCTCTAGTTGATGCTCGAGAACATCAGCACATTCCAATTCCAATCCATAATCATTCGGTAACAGCCATGTCGCACTGCTCGCAGATTTTTGTGTTGATGTCACTTCATCCTGAAATGTTTCTGTAAGTACACATGACTAGGGCAAAAATATTGTTACAACAGTGAAGCGAACAAGACACTATTTTGTACTACATGGCAAAACAGGACTAACAATAATGTTACATGTCACTTTCACACAAAAATGTTACACGACGTGAAGCATAAGCAGGTGATATTTTAAAAATTATAAAAAAGATAGTCTGTGCAGCCTGCATACTGAAATCCCTCTTAGCTCACCAGAGGAACATGATGTTGGGGCCCAATCGAAAACACAGACAAGTTACAAATTTAGACAACACGTTGCGTATAAGTAAGCAAGAAGTTGGCCATTCTGTACCTCAATTAAAGTCTTAGGGAGCATAATGAACAACAAAGGGTTTCATACAAACATACTACAGCAGGCAAAACTATGCAATCATTAGCATAGTATAAAACTAGATTGTGAGCCTCATGCAATAATAGTTGGTTAATAGACTTCAAAGCTTCAGGCACACTTCGGCAGAGTAATTAAATGGTAAGGCCTTTAATTATGTCAACTAATAGAGATACAAGTACCGAACATCAGGCATAATTATTTGGGCATCTCATTAAGTGAGGACAAATAAAGCAATTGAAAAGAGAAAATTAACTATGCCTCAAACAAACAAGGAATTGAACTGTTGAGTTGCATACAAGGACTTACCTTAGCAGGTTGAAGAGGCTCAGTAGCTCCTACTTATCTTGCAAGGCTCCTTCCTAACATCTTGTACTTGGAAATCCTCAATCTTATCTTCATTGCACCCCCTCTGCAAGGTGACACAAACTAGTTACTCGTCTCCTTGGAAGATAAATATGCATACTTTCCAGTCTGTGAACACAAAAGGATGAGATTATAACAAAATAACACCACATAATGAAACATGCCGCATCTCTTGCACTTGCACACAATGAAATGAGCATTTACTTTGTCTGCACTATGTAAAAACTAGGCATACCTTTGAACTGGATCTCCAGGTACTCTTGGAGAGCCTGCTGTAGTGTACAGCCAAACCTTTATTCACCTATGAGTTAGACAAGGCCCCACTACAGCAGCCCTTAGTGTTTAAATCATTGACAAGCTCTGTTAGAGTGTTAGGTCAAGAAGAGCAAGTAATCAAAGCAAACAGTCCTAGTATGGCTGGCTGATGCAAACAAGCAATTGAACAGATGTGTGAGCAAATCTTACATATCAAGAAAAGAAGCAAAGAAGGAGGCTTAAAGACCATCACTTGAGTGACCAGATTTAAGGGGCATTTAAACATCATGTGCAATGTATGAACTAACATAAACATTGCATATTCCAGATTCTACAATGGAATGCACATGTATTAGGTTATGCCATGTATGATGATGCCTAAATGTACAGATAGTAGGCAGGAGTGATTCGTCATTGCACGCACAATTGAATTGCATGTTAAGGGCCAGTTCGATTCCGCCTTTTCAGGGTATATTGTCAAAATAAGCCATAAAAGATGTAAAGAAGTCATTTTTGAGTTATGGGCTTGGGCTTAACTAATTTCGCTTTGGAGGGGGGTGTTTTGGGTAGAACCTCACTAAAAATTGAAGGGAAGGGGAATAGTGAAATGACTCTATTTTCTGCCTATATTACACTCAAAATGCAACTGCTGACGCCTGTGTCACACCTGACCCTCAAGTAAAAACAAACACGCAAGCATTCATTGCCCTGCCCGCTTGCATCTCCTCTCCCCTTTCCCTCTACCTCGATCCCCTGCCTGCAGCACTAGGGTTCCTCCAGCGAGCCGTCACCACTGGTCCCATCTGGCCTGGTCCTCGACGATGCTATGTCCAGCTAGGCTACATGGCCGGTGGGTAGGGGCAAACCTCCCTGGCTGCTCCTCCCTCTGGCGCCGCCCCTCATTCTCATGGTCTCCAGCAGCTGCTCCACTATGGTTCGTCCAACGCACTACTCCAGCGGGCGATGCACAACTACGGCTGATGCCACATCTGCGTAGAAGGCACCTTGTTTCCCTCCTCCTCCCGTGCCATGGCCTTAAGGTGTTGTTGAAGGATGAATTGCTATGAGCTGCTGCTGGTATATGATGAATTGCATCTGCTTTGCTCTTTGTATGATGAGTTGCTATGAGTTGCTGCTGCTATATGATGCTTTCAGGTGGTGCTGCTATATGATAATAACCAGCCACTTGGACCATCGAATTTCAACAAATAATTGTTCTTCATTTAAATGTGGGTCATGCATTCTTCGTTTAAATTAGGCAATGGGATCTCTATAGAAAACATTGACCAAAGTAGATTGTGCCAAGTAGATGGTATCTTTGTATTTGCATTTTGAGCAAATAGTGATGGTCTGTTTTCCTATCATATTAATTACTGCACTGGGTTCAATTTGCAAGTCAAATTAATTTCCATATGTGCAGCAAAATGAAAAATATATATGATGCAATCTAGACTTTCCACTAATCATACCAAAGATAAGCTGAAACGCAATGAAAAGAACTGGTTGGCGTATTACATGGAGCTTATATTCACAGGTGCTTATTTTCTTAGGATAACTCGTAATAATTGTCCCTAAGAAACTTGGCTAATAGAACTAGCATACAAATAACATGTCACGATGATTGCAATGGAGGTGTGACGTACCATAGCACATTGTATAGGCTCACCGCTGCCTCTCCTTTTTTTGCGATGTTCCATGAAATTGCCACATACATCTTGTACTTTTTCATTGTGTAACCCTATCTGCAAGTTGACACGGCTAATTTCAGACATCTCTACATGATACTACATTGCATATCCCTTGCATATTTAAACCACCAATTAATGATTGTGTGCGTACCATAAACTAGCTATGACTCAGTGTCTTTGGTGGCGGGCACTCTAAGGGAGCCTAATGTAGTTCATTTGGAATTCCTACATGCCACCTATGATTTTGTGTAATGTACGCCCTGTTCCTAAATATATGTCTTTGTAGAGATTCCAAGATGGACCACATACATATGTATATAGATGCATTTTCGAGTGTAGATTCACTCATTTTGCTCCGTATGTAGCCTATAGTGGAATCTCTAGAAAGACTTATATTTAGGAACGGAGGTACGAGGTAGTATCATGTATGACATCTACATATCTAATTTAGCAGCCAGAGTAGAAATCATTATGCGCACAAAGGGATTCTTGGCTGAAAATCCTAGCAAAGCACACCGGCAGCACGAACAATACAAGAGAGAGAGACGCGCTTACAAGATCATAGCAATGCCTCGACCAGGATCTTGGTTGGCCAAGCTGTTAGATCCGTAAGAAACATCATCCTCAGTAGTTTTTGCCACCTGCATAACAGTAACAATGACCGGTTAGTATATTTGAAGTACATCGGGCAGTGATGCTTTGGGCGGGTTTAAAGGTGACAAGTACCTAGGCCATGGCGGGTGCTTGGCATCTCTCCAGACGGTGGGAATCAGGTTAGAAACGTCAAGGGTGATGACGCTGCGCTGGTTGTCGGGGTCCGGTAAGGAGATCTAGAACCGTCGAGTAGGGTGTTTGTGGAGCGGCTCCGGTAGGGTGGACTACGGTGTGGGCGAAGTGGATCTGTGGCCGTGGACGAGGGCGTAGGTGAAGCTGCTCCGGTGGTTGGGTTAAGGATGGTGTCGACAACGCGGATCTGCGTCCGTGGACGGGGCGTCAGAAGCTGCTCCAATGGTTGGGTTAAGGATGGTGTCGACGATGCGGATCTGCGGCCGTGGACGGGGCGTCAGAAGCTGCTCCGGTGGTTGGGTTAAGGGTGGTGTCGACGATGCAGATCTGCGGTCGTGGACGGGGCGTCAGAAGCTGCTCCGGTAGGTTGGATGAGGGGGCGAGGAAGCGGATCTGAGGCCGTAGACTTGTGAGTTGGCAAAGCATCCCCGGTAGGGCTGAGAATGGTATAGGCGAAGCTACTCCGGTAGGGTTGATGCTGGTGTCGGCGAAGGGGCTCCGGTAGGGTTGAGGAAGGTGTCGGCGAAGCGCCTCCGGTAGGGTTGAGGAAGGTGTCGGCGAAGAGGATCAGAGGCCGTCGACGGGGGCGTCGGTGGGGCGGCTCCAGGGGGTGTGGACGAAGCGTCTCCGGTGGGGAGTACGAATGAGCCACTGCAGATCTGCTGGCGGTTGACGAGTACCGCGAAGCAGATCCGGAGCCGTGGACAAGGCCGGCCTTGAATGGGCTGTGGTGCAGTGGTGGATGAGCAGTCTACTTGTTTCTAGGAGAGGCGGAGAGGTAGATGCGGCCGCAGGCAGATCCGTGAGGTGGGCGCCACTGGCGATGAATGGGCTATGGTGCGCGGTGGATGAGCAGTCTAGGGTTTGAGAGGGAGGGAGAAAGGGCGATGAAATGCGGAAGGCGTGATGTAAGATGCTCAGTTACGTGGAGTTAGTCGTTTTTATGGAGGAGGAGAGGAAATGGGGTGGCGTGTAGTGGGGGAACCGGAAGTTACCAAAGCAGCCCGACCTATCATGTAGATGAGGCGGTATTGTAACTGTTGGTCTCCGTGCACCAAGGACAAAGGGGATTTCGCATGCTAAAGACTAAGGTGGCGGAAATTTTAGAAGGAGGCGGGAGATTTTGCCGCCCATGGATCGTTCAGATCTAGTTTCAACTAATTTTGGACCGTGCTAGCGGAAGGTCATGCTAGGCTGTGTACACGGGCACGCGTCGAAGAGTTAATAACTGGTGTGAAGTCCACCCCAGAAAAAAAGACAATAACTCGGGATGATGCACCGATAACTTGGCCGTTCACACGGGCGCGGCCAATCGTATGGGTGTAGTGGTGTGTTCACAGAAAAAGGGATCAAACGCTCAGCCTATGTACTTCTCGTGTAAATAGATAATTTAGTGCCATTGGTTATTTACTTTAAACATAATGCATTGACATGTTAGTGTAGAGGCGCACAAAAAGAAATGGATATTGTAGTTAGCTACTTAAAAGTGTTACCTCATATGATTACACAGCCTCCATTTCATAAATTGCATAACTATTGAATTCATATATGAATATTACATATATATTACTTCAAATTAGAAACTTAAATCATCCAAGACTAATGAATTTGAATGCAAGAGTAACAATGGTGCATGTGCATGATAGCTACATTGGTTGTTTGAAGAAACATCACTGTAACTTTGGCATGCACAACTGAAAAAGGTTTATTTAAATAGAAAAAAATGTGATATGTGAGTGTCCAATCTTTATAGCGTTGAATCGATATTGTACCTTTGGCCACGATATAAAGTAGATATTGACTTATGTTCAAGCGATGCACGTCCACGGTCGCTAGATAGTGATACGTGAATGAATTGTGCAATCTCTCTCACACGCATACATATCTCATTTCCCTGTGGGCATCGGAATCACACACGCGCACTTCGTGTATTTCTCTCCCTTTGTCAGGGTTAATTTCGTCTTTCTACCCCGTCCTACAAGTCTCTCACACAGAAACACACACGCTCTCCATGTCTAACACACCCACCCCTTTAATTCCGCCCACCCACAACCACTAATGTCTCAAAGTATAATAATGTCTCTCACTCATATGCTATCTACCTATCCCTTAATATAGCTAGATATGTGTCACACAAACTCCTTCTCCCTACTAGCAAGATGCCCATGTGCGTTGCACGAAACATCAAGATGCATTTGTATGAGAAGTTTATCTTGTGGGGGAAAAGGATGAACGAGGGAATGCCTTATTTGCAAATGCGGAGAGGGGTGTGGGTATCTTTTTGCAAAATTGCCATATTTTCCTTCATGTCCGTCGGATATAAATCGGATGGCCTATATTGCAGGATGGCAGGAACACCATCATCACCAACTCTGTTTTTTTATAAGAGTAGAGATATGTGAGTGTCACTGTGTCGGTGTACTAGAGTAGGGGTACCCTAGTATCCCGAACTCGTACACGGGCAGTTGCGGCACCCCGCGGCGTGGCTTGCCTAGTGACCACCAAGGTCCTCCACGGCTCCAGTAGAGCCATTCAAAAACAAAGTATTTAAGCCAAAGAGACAAGGCCCCGGCAAGAGGAGTTTGCTGGGAAGGCCAACCAAGGCATTTAGAAGACAAGGCCCCGGCAAGAGGGGCTTGCCGGGAAGGCCCGGTGAGCGACAAGCTTCCGGCGCGACAAAACAACAACATGGCAAGGCGCTTGCATGCGCACCTCACTCCGTTCCTCCGCTCCACTCATCCACCAACGTGTCGCCATCGGACCTTTCGGTAGCGCGTGGCAAGAGGTCTGTCTTGACCATGAGCGCGGTGGTAAGCGGCGCCGACAAGATCGCCATCGTGGCGGCGGTGGCGCCCGACGGTCCTTTTCTGCCTTTGTTTAGTCGACTTAGACGGGCATTTAATGCCTTTGTCCCCTGCCGTCGTGGTTAGGTAGGGTGCACTTGTACAAGTAGTTGTACCAACCACGACTCCTTTTACGTTTACGCCCTTGTCTACGTTGCCACCGCCGGAGACCCTTGAGCATATAAAAGGAGGCCCATGCGCAACGTAGAAGGGGTTCGGTTCATTCGAAACCAGAGAACTCCCACGCTAGGTCTTGTAGCTCTCAGTGCTCCCTAGCAAGAACACAATACAATCAGACAAGCAGCAGTAGGAGTATTATCTCTCCGGAGAGCTCCGAAGCTGGGTAAACTGCTCGTGTGTTTCGCCTCGATCTGCTCTTCGTGCGATCTCCGTCCCCCGCCGAACCGAAAGGGGCTCGGTCCGCCGGTCCCATAGGTGTTCGTGGGCACGATCACACTGCCCCCTCCCCCCCCCCCCCACACACACACACACTTCCCAACACCGAAGGAGTAGGGTGACACCTCGATCTTGATACTAATCTATCGACTGGCTTCTCTCTCAAACATATACACACACACACACTACCCGGCACTGAAGGAGTAGGGTGACACCTCGATCTTGATACTAATCTATCGACTGGATTCTCTCTCAAACATACACACACACTACCCGGCACTGAAGGAGTAGGGTGGCACATCGATCTTGATAATAATCTATCGACTCCTCTTTCAAACACACACACACTCGCTAGTTGTGCCTCTGTGCCTACCGCGCACACTCTCGATACGTCTTTCTCTCCCTCCCCCCCCCCCCCAACAATGACATCAGAAGGATGACAACTCGATCTAATCATAATCTGCCAATTGGTTTCTCTCTCAAACATTGTGTCTCGGTGCCTCGCTCGGTAGCCCCCTCGATATGTAGACTTCTCGCGCGCGCACAACTGTAGTGACGATGACGCTGAACCCAGTGTGCCTTGTTTTTACCGGCCTCATGTGATAGTTTTCACCCTGTTTTCTGTTAATTAACAAGGCAACCTTTTCTTTGTTACTACTCCCTCCGTTCCAAAATAGACGACTCAACTTTGTACTAACTTTAGTATAAAGTTGGGTCATCTATTTTGGAACGGAGGGAGTACTAGTGAATCTGAAATCATTCGGGGCAGACATAAAACATATCACTTCAACCCAATTATCGCAGCAACTACTTTAAAAGAAATTAGCTAGCTGCTCGTGCGTTGCACGAAACATCAAGATGCATTTGTATGAGTAGTTTATCTTGTGAGAGAAAAGGCTGAACGAGGGAAGGCCTTATTTGCGAACATGGAGAGACGTGTGGGTATATTTTTACAAGATTTCCATAGTTTCTTTACTATCCGTTAGATATAAATCCGACGGCCTATATTGCAGGATGGCACGCACACGATCATCACCAACTCTGTTTTCTACTCCCTCCGTCCGAAAATACTTGTCATCAAAATGGATAAAAATAGATGTATCTAAAACTAAAATACGTCTAGATACATTTCCTTTTATCCATTTTGATGACAAGTATTTCCGGACGGAGGGAGTATTTGTCTTTTTAGAGATTTCAACAAGTGACTATGACCGGACCTTACCAACATACTCAAAAAAGTAGTCCATAATTTTGATGTTACCCTCTTTTCTTGGCGGTGCAAAGGCCATCCGGATACCTCATAAATAAATCAAGGACAAATCTGACCCTTCACGAAAAGACATACGTAGCAGAATGAGTGAATCTACACTATAAAATATGTCTACATACACATCCGTATGCGGTAGTCCATTTGAAATCTGAAAAAGACAAATATTTAGGAACGAATGGAGTATATATAAGAGTAGACATGGAGATATATCTCCAAATGGTCTACAACAAAAATGTCTTGGGCTGGATAGCGCGGATGCTCGCAACGCGATGACATGAGTTCAATTCTGTCTTTTAACTTTAGATTTGTATATTATATATTACTATACTTATTTAATATATACTTCTTTCGCTCTTCAGTCTTGATAAAGTGGAACCCACGGAGTACTTAGAATATTAAGGATGGACTTGTTTCTTTTTAACTTTCATGCGAAGTTGTAGCCACCATGCAAGTCACGTGTACCTTTGTACATGCAATTAACTTTTATAGAGGACAATCATACAGGCAATTAACTCAAATGGATTGGATGTCACTCTATTATTTCCAACATAAAGAGCATCTCCAAGGGCAGCCGGCAAATTTCCTCCGCTTCCTTCCATGGAGGACGACATCAAACGCCAGTGGCATACATTTTTACAACTCTAACTAACCAGATGAAATTCGTGCAAACACGGACTGATTTCATATAAGCATGAAGGATTTCGTATAAAAAAGTCGGATCTTCATATAAACATGATGGATTTCATTACATTTACATGAACTAAGAGGTGCCAATCCGGCTCTCTTGTATAATTAATACTCCCTCCGTCCGGAAATACTTGTCCTAGAAATGGATATATCTAGACTTATTTTAGTTCTAAATGGCCGCCTGCGGATCCCTTTGTCTTCCTCATATCCGTCAGACACTTGCGGGGTCGACGAAGGTCCTCGGAAGAGACGAAGAAGCAAAGAAACTACCTGAATCCGCGATCGTCGCCTCGGCGGTGGCCTTCATGGGTCCCAAGTGGCGGCGGCCTCCCGTTTTCTACTTCTCCTCGATGATGGCGGCGGACAGGGAGAAGTTGGCCACCGACTGGTCGCCCTCCACGCACCCTGCTTCGGTCTCTGCCTGCATGGCATTGCCACAGGCACGGAGGCGCGCCACAGAGACGGGAGGCGCGCCACCACGAACATCGGTGGCGCGATGCGACGTGGCGAGACGGCGCCCGTGCGGGCGTGCTTCGCCGCCCGTGCGGCGTGGAGCAACTCGCCACTCCTCATCAAGCTGAACTGGAGCGGCGAAGTTGCTGAACCACGCTACCGCTTGGGGTGGCAACCGCTTCCGTCGGGCCAGCGAGGTTGGTGAAGCACCGGCGTCCTCACCCGTATCCGGAGGGCTCGGCGGGCCACCCAGCGGGTAATATGCGGAGAACGGCTCGCCGGAAGCCATCGGAAGGGTGGAGAAATGGTGAAGGAGGAGATGGGGAGCGGCGGAGGGTGCGATTCTTGCCCGCTGTCATGCGGCCTCGTGTAAATAGAGGGCGACGGTAGGAGCTTGGCCGGCGTCTAGCCTCGTTTAAACTGAGGGCGGACGGGAGGAGCTCGGCCGGTGTTGCGTTTAATTCCGGCCCGCTCATGAACGGACGTGTGGCCGGAGTAGGATTCTCGGTTTGCATGCGGGTTTAATGGAGGGGTTTAATGGAGGCGCCGGGCGTGCAGCGGGTGGCGTAGTACTATTCGATTTGACAGCATTAATGAGCCGTCAAATCACAAAGGCCCTCGCCTCTCGTGAAACCGACCGAGCTAGACTGCCCCGCCCTCTAGCCTTTTAAAAAATGTATATACTCCACTTTTGTACAGTAGTAGTATCGATGGATTGCGCCATGGAGCAAAACCTGAAATTAAAAAAAAGGTGGTACATATAGAAAGAGCTCGTGAACTATGTGTCATACATGGTAATAAATAAAGTACTACATGATACTTATATGATACATGGCGCAGGAGTACTAAGTATTATTAATACAGTTTTGCTAGAACTCATCTAGATGAGATATAATTTGGTCTCATTCATCTTTTATAGTCATTGGATGTGATGCTATAAGATGCGTGTGTGCTGACGTGGGTTGTATTTGTTCTTGTGCAACGAACTGACCACTACATGTCATGTTTGATAGTCTCAAGTCATTAGAAGCATACAAGCCCCACATCTCTTCTTCGTTGATTCCTCTATTTATGTCAAAAAATAAGAAACAACGTGAGAGTTAATGCACCACGCCTATGTGTTAGACTAGCCACAATGGTGAGTAACATACACATATCCCTAGACTATGTTACTACCTTCATAGTGGGTACTACCTCCGTCCTGGTTTATAGGTCCCTTTTATAGTTTGTGCCAAATTTTGACTAAAGATTTAACTAACAAAATGTTAATGCATGTTAAGAAAAATTATCTCATTGGATTCGTCTTTGAACATAGTTTTGAAAAATATAATGTTTGGTGACATGCGTGAACATTTTATTAGTTTAATCTATGGTCAAAATTTGGCACGAAATACAATGGGGACCAAAATTTGGCATCACTATAACTAGTACTCCATCCGTCAATTTATAAAATTTGTGCTTACCTTTTCCATCAACTTCGTGCAACGCGCGGGCATCTTGCTAGAAACACTAGAATATGCCTATATAATCTGTATGTGATAGTCCATTTCAAATGTCACAAAAGACAAATATTTAGGTACGGAGGGAGTAATATATTAGGAGTATATCAAAACAATAGTGATTTCTTTCAAGTTTGTGAACAAATACTACTATTCTACTACTTTGGATCCGTCGCAACGCACGGGCACATTGCTAGTAAAAGGAAAAGGCATGCCACGTTCGCGTCGCAGCCCCACACACCCGGGAATCGGGAGTACAACACGGCCCGTCCGGCACGACACATAGCTTAGGGAAGGCGTGTTGCCTACAGCCTAGCATTTTCACTTTCATGTGGGACCGCCCATTGAGCAAACCGACACCCCGCCCGCCGCCGGGTTGGAAAACAGAAACAAGGGGAAGATCTAGCTGTAGCACGGAAGCCAAGAAATTTTGTGTCAGACGGGGCTCGTTGATAGAGTAGGAGCATTCCGTATTAGTACCACTCCTACCAAGTTTGTACTCCTAATACTATTATATTACTAGTACTACCACTATACAACTAGTAGATACGTGCACGGCACAACATCGTAGGAACAAAAAACGGGAAGATCTTGTTTTGGGTGATTTATCTTTTTTTCAATCAACGTAGTATGAATAATATGATGTGGGGGGCACCCATGAAGCTTATGTGGCTTGGTTGCATGGCTACGGAAGGTTAGAGAAAAAGAAATAGATGATGTGTTTAGAGTGCACTCCACTAAATAGATATACTTTGGATCCATTGCAACGGACCGGCACATCTATATCTATACCCCCTATATAGTGTGTGAAAAACTTTGAAAGTTGGTCGTTGGATGAAGCCATTCCGACGGTACAAAGATGGCAAATCCGAGCACTACTGGCCATTGGATATCATCCACCAGATTCTGCCACATGTATAATCTAGAAGACTCCATGGTTGAACTTAATTCATGACTAAATTTCCCACAACTAAGCTTAGGCAAAGTTATTAATAAGTTCTTCAAAATGAGAGCCACAAGTTGGCAAGCCTAAGAGAATCTTGCCACATTTTTTGTGTGTATGTCATGTGGGGCCAGTGTGGCTTGCCTAAGGTGTGGCTTGAACCAAACAATCACCTAAGTTAATCAAACTTCCCTAACCTTACATTCCACCAAATTTTGCCACAAGTTGGCAAGCCTAAGGGAATCTTGCCACATTTTTGTGTGTATGTCATGTGGGGCCAGTGTGGCTTGAACCAAACACTCACCTAAGTTAATCAAACTTGCCTAACCTTACATTCCACCAAATTTTGCCAAAAGTTGGCAAGCCTAAGGGAATCTTGCCACATTTTTGTGTGTATGTCATGTGGGGCCAGTGTGGCTTGCCTAAGGTGTGGCTTGAACCAAACACTCACCTAAGTTAATCAAACTTGCCTAACCTTACATTCCACCAAAATTTTCCACATGTTAGAATCCAGAAAACTCCACATGTAGAAGCATAATGCACAAACCACCAGAATCTCATGCGTGCAATGCACGTGTACCTTCCTACTAGTACTAGTAGTAGTAAGAAACAAATTCCAGTTTTGGCACGAGCTCGTACTGCGGGAGCACCACAAGGCCTGCCGCAGGAGTTACATTTTCCTCTCGGGGCCCATGGGACCAAACTTCAGTGGCTTAGTGCCCGGCCTATGAGTCAATGACATGTGGGCCTTAAATGCGGCTGGCCACATGTCATTCTCATGGTGGTGGCGTGGTTTGCGACTCACTCGTTCGAGATGAACCGGCCGGTGGTGGCGTCGCCATGGCGAGGATACCACAGCTGGGCGTCGGGGCATTACGAGGCGTAGATGGCCACACCGGCGGGTACTACCTGTAGTACATAAGTACTCCAGCTGAGGATTGATGCCCGGGACGAAATGTGTCACAGCCGCTGGATGAAAATTCGATGGTGCGGGAGTGCGGATCGAACACAGCAGCGGAGTAGGCAAACCGCGTCAATCGGGTGTGTCTGTGGTAGAAAGTTGATGGTCGCCGCAGTTCAGGTGGCCCGCATGTCATGCACACAAAGGCGAGGAGGCGGTGGGGCGAGAGGGATGAGGGCACGAACAATCCTACCATTCTATCACTGACATGTGGGACCCATAAGCGTGGGTCCCACCTGTCAGCGAAGGAAAGGCAATGCAAGGAAGTGATAGCCACGTCAGAGGATCCATGTCCACGTCGGGGGACGTCGTGCCGTGGGTTGGAGCGGCGTTGTGGGAATCGCGTGTGGGTGTGGCAGTGGTAGAAACAAGAAACGTGATGGTCGCCGTGGTTCAACTGCCATGGACAAGTTGTCGTGTCTGGCGACACATGTATATCAAAACTAGAGTGTTTATATTTCAAGCACGTGAACAAGTATTATTCTACTAGTTTGGATCCATTGCAGCGCACGGGCCATACATTGGTAGTAGTAGTGTCCATCTCTATCTCTAGAGGCCTTCCCTCGTTCATCCTTTTCTCTCACAAGATAAACTACTCATACAAATGCATCTTGATGTTCCGTGGAGCATACGAGGATGTTTCCTTGGGGTCTCTCCAGTAGCGTGGCCGTAGTTGCAAGTTGACGCCCCTTGAGATGCCGACGTCGAGGGGCACTCGAATTTCCTCCGATGAGCAGGTAAGATGAGTTTTATCACATAGTAAATGCATTCTAAAGACTACTTCCGTGTCCATTTCCTAATTCTCCCCCACCCACTGTTTCACGTGCTAGGCTCGGTCGTAGTGGAGATTGGCTTGCATATGTACGGAGGGTACCAACATCAATTTGCACAACATTTACAACGGTGACGCCGTTCCCGTAGAACCTTTGTCCAACATTGGGATCAGCCATGCAACGGGCCACCGCATGAATTGGTACGATGGAACCACGGTGAGATTGAATAAAAGATAGCACAAACCTTGCACATGGCGGTCATAGGCGGACCATGTTGTTTGCGGCCGATTTGTTGCCGTACGAGTAGGAAGACGCTGTGCTCCTTTCTAACCGCATCTTCGCGGTGACAAACCAGGGGACTTATTTTGTATGGGACACATCCTACGATATACTCCCTCTCTCCCAGTTTATTTGTTTTGAATCTTTTCGTTTTATAAGTTTCAAATTCAAATTTAGAGCTCCCCATCACATGATGAGATTACAATGTCCATTAAATCGTTGCGTGCATGTATAGTAAAGAAACAAATCTCGAGTTTGGCATGAGTTAGGTGGTGCGGGGAGCACCACAAGCCTGGCGCAGAGTTACATTTCCCTCTCGGGGTCGTCGGGACTGAGCTTCAGCGCTTACTACACCTACCTTTGAGTCAATAACATGTGGACCCGATGGGTGACTGGTCCACATGTAATGCTCTCAAGCGCGAGGGCGATGGGGCCAAGAGGGTGAGCCGCAGGTCGGGGATGTGTGGTTTCATGGATTCGAGCAGCGTCGTGGGAATCATGGTGGCTGTGGTAGAAACTTGATGCTCGCCGCATTTTAGGTGGCCCACATGTCATGCACACAAAGGCGGAGGGGCGGTGCGGCCGAGAGGGTGAGGCGCACGTCGGGGCGTGGTGCCGTGGGTTGGAGAGGTGTCGTGGGAATCGCGAGATGAAGCGTGATGGTCGCTGTAGTTGAACTTCCATGGACAAGCTGTCATGTCTACGGACACATGCAATCAGATACCCATCCTTTGGAAGGAGTAGCAGAGAAAGCTATATATGCCGATAAGTAGTTCCTTATAGTCAAGCGGACCCACGCTACTACTCTGTTCCAAAGACATGCACACCATCGAAATACTCCATCTATATCACTATACACCGAGAGGGAATAATTTTTTTTACAAGAGAGGAAATAGTTCATCCATCCATAATGCCCTCCTGCTGGTGCAGCGTTTTCTTCTTCTTCTTCTTCATCTTCTTGTTCTCATTCTCTATGGGAGACGGCTCCGCAACAAGCTCTTTGGACCTTGCAGCTATCTCGAAACTCACACGGGCATCGAGGGTAGCATATTTTATCTGCTCGTACGTCAAGGGATAATTCTCCCATCCAGAAGACCTTAATGCCACCGTCTCGTCACCCTTCTGAAGATTTGTACCGAGCACAAAATTTGCTACGTCGAATAGGGATGGTGTCTGCTTAGCACAATCTTCTCAGGAATCTTGATTCTGGTTTGTAGGTCGATGATGCTTTTCAAATCAAGGTTATGCGGCTCCACTTCTGTTTGTCCCCTTCGATGGCTGCCCCACAGAAGTATACGTCCTCCCGAGACAAGAAATCCTGAAGCTCACCTGGTATGGAGGGCGAGTGTATGATGTGGTACACCAAAACATCATCTTCGAGGCACGGCTGAAGGATGGCGGTGCGCTGGATCTTCCCAGGGGCACGCTCCGTGTACTCTGCGTCGAGACCGATGACCCTCGTCTCTACCTTTTTGAGGGAGTTGGATACATTGTTGCTCCACTGCCGAACAACCCTTGGGTGGACGCTGACGGTGGCAACTATGCGCATCGAGCCTTCGACGAGGACATGTTGGACGCTAAAAACCTGCATCTCGATCTGTTTCGCCATTTGGAACCGCTGGAACGGAGGGCTATGGTTTGGAGAATTAGGATTAGATGGCTAGTCTAACTGAAGTAGTAGATGATTATTTAAAGAGGTTAAAACAATGTGAACGCAGTGGGGTTTGGATGCAAATGAAGATGAAGGGGAGGTGAAGAAGCCGAGGCGAATCGGTTCCCGATGGAGAAGAAAATGGGAGAAGTGGCACGCAGGCAGTTGATTAGACGGCTAGGTAGACTAAACGAAAAGGCTATGCGGGTAGACTGAGGAGTCGTACCTGTTCGTGTACGTGTCCATCCTTCCTGATAGGTGGGACCTATGCAAACAGATAAAAAAATGTGTCGTAGCTTTTTTTTGAGCCCGTGAGTGGGAGACACAACATTCTATGGTTAAGGAATACTCCCTCCGTTTAGATGAGTATAAGTCACCTTATGAAAATCAGGTTTTCCCAAAACCTTTAGGCGTGGAGCATTAACTTCCTGCTCGATCCCCTCCCAGCCTCGTTAGCCAGCGTTCTCTTCCTCTGCTGCCGCGTTCTACCTTTCCATTTTTCCTCTTCTCAAGTGTTGAACGATCTACATGCCGTCCTTGATGCACCAGAACGACCCTTTGCATGCATCGCGCGGGGCGTTGATTGGGCATGCACGAGAATTTGGTTCTGCTTCATAATATGGATGATACCGAGCGATGAAGTGAACAGGCATGCTAGCACGGAGACCTATTTCCCTTATACAATACTGGAGTACTCATGTTCCTACTACTAGTAGTAGTAGTAGTACAACTGTGGTACACTTGATGGTCAAAATACTATTCATCCGGTCCTCACAGTGAAGTGACAACACCCTGCACCTGACACTAGTCCAGGAAGCGGCGTGTTCGGGTTACCAAAGTCAGCCTCACCACAATGCCTTTGTGTAGTCTGTCACCGCCACAGACAAAGACATTGGCACCTCGCCTCGTCTCCCTCTCCGCTCCCATAGCACCACTCCATCTCCATCTCCTTCTCCGTCTCCGTCTCCGTCTCCATCTCACTGTGCCCCCATGTACCGTCGCCTCACTCGCCTCCCCCAGTACCACTATTCCCTCGCTAGCAGCTCCAGCACCGACATCCTTCTCCCCCGTAAATCAAGCCCCCTTCCAAACTCCACCATGGCCGAACGCGAACCGCGCAGCATCCATATGAGCCGCGATTGGAGCAATCTCCCCAGTGACATCCTCGACCTCTGTTGTTCGTGTATGGATATGTTGACCGCCCTGCGGCTGGCTGCATGCTCGAGGGACATGCACACGGCCATCATCAAAGCGAGGCCTAAGCTTTTCAAGAAACCCTGCTTGTTGCTATCTGGTCTTGCGAGATTGGCTCACCATGATACGGAGGCGTGCATGATGACCCTCGACTTCAATCCGATCTCCATTAGCCGAAACTTCTTTGCAGGTATGTAGTGTGTCGCCGTACATCATTTCCCTCGACATCGATCCGATCACCATCGCCCGAAACTTCTTTGCAGGTATGTACTGGGTCGGCATGAACTCCCAATGGATGGCTGCCTTCAGAGAAGATGGTAAAAAGTTGGTGCTCATGAACTTCCAGACCTCCCATGAGATTATCCTTCCTCCGTTGGATTATATAGAGTATTACCATCGCGGTCCAAGTCATCTATATTACTACGTTAGTTGGACAGACCTTGTTTTGCAGAAGATTGTAATCTACCAAGTACCCACACGACATGCGAATTACGCAGACTTCAAGCTAATTGCCTTGTTCGACCGCGGACTCGCCTATCTTTACGCCGGTGCCTTTTTTAGCTGGAGACAACTCGGCTCGCAGTGGATCATCGTCAAAGCTGATACACACTTCTGTGATGCTATTGAACACAATGGCATCATCTACGTGATCGACAAAGCAGATGGCACCACGTATTGCTGGGACGACGCGTGTAAGTTGTTTCTATCTCATGTTAATGATGACGCCATGACACTGTTTGAACTTCTTTTTATGATTGGCATATCCCTCTTTGAGCAGAATTTGAGTAGAACTATGGCAATATATTAGAGACGCCATAAATCAGCTATATTTGCAATGAGTTAATTCATGCGATTGTGACCATGTCATTACAGCCAATTTGTACCCTGAATAATCAAACGGTTAGGAATATATGGATATTATCCTTATTTTACAGTAATCTATATACTACTACTAAATATGAGTGTGTATCAATGGCCATGTTAGTTTCCTCATTTTCATGATGTAGAAACATGCACCACACTGTTGGTTTCATCTAACCATACATTAGGGAAGTAAATGTGCATATGGAGAACTCTATATTTGGAAGTAGTGAAATCCTAGAATGCTTACCATGTGTACATACCTATATTAAGCCCTTTAGCAATCAATGACTAGAATAATATTCTCACAAAAATTTGCCCACGAACACGAGTATATAACAATGCATGGTCATTAGTTACCTTGAAGAATTTGTTTGTGAGGACAGAACATGATTACATAACATGCATGACATGGTAGTTTCTGTGAAGAATCGATTGTGAGATAACATGAGTATAACCATGCATGGAACTTCTATATTTTGAACCCAGTATACATTTCCTGTATTTTCCTCCCGGTTCCAACGAGGACATATCAATGTTGTTTCTTGCATTATCCTACTCATACTCGAACAATGTTGATCTTACATTAACAATGCATGTCCTTTTTGATATGATGCGGTGTCCCTACGATTCTTGCCCTTTGTAATTACACCACCTTTGCCAAAAGCAGGAAGCACAACTGGTTCCTCGCTCGATCGAGGCAACGGCAAAAGACTGATGATCATTGGGACACATGAGCCGGAAAAGTTATATTGCAAAAACCCCATCAGATACAAGCACCGTGTAATACGTGAGTATCCGGACAGTGGTTGTTACGTCTATGAGCAGGATACCAGCTTGTTCGGGCCTTTAGGATTTTTTAGTTGGAGGCGGGTAAACAGCCTTGGTTCACAGTCTCTGTTTCTCGGACTCAAATATCCGATTAACCAGGAGATCACTGTTGGCAAGGACCTTGATGGCAAAGAGGCTCTGTTTGCTATGGAAAACTGTGTCTACACGGTGAGCCCTAGGAGTTCGGGAGCATACTCCCCTGATTTTCAATGATGCAGCCTGCAGCCAAAAGAAGGAGAGAATGACAAAGGCATCTGGATTAACTTTGATCCTTGGATGTCTCAATTACGACAGGCAGTGATGTGGTTCAAGCCTTTAGGTTGATAGGTAATTGGGCTGTTGCATCGAAAGGATGGAGTACTGGTGTCTCCGGATCACTGGTCGTTGAAGCGAGGCTGCAAATTATGATGGTGTTGGATCATCTCTTTGAATGACTTTGTTGTCTTTGCTGCTGGTTCTGGATGGGTAGTTCTTTCTTTTGTTATGCATATTCCTTGTCATTTGGTCATCCTCGTCTATGTCACTCTTTCTATGTAATAGTTGCTTCATTTTAGAATGTCATTCTCGCCGGATCACGAGAGTCCGAAATACCGCAGATGGGTGCGTTTTGGTGGTGTAGCAAGACTTCTTATGAACTATCATGTCTTGTTGTTTATGTTAGTAGTAGTCACTAGTCGGTGTTTGAATGTTGTATATATCGTTGTTTGAACTATTTATTGTCTCGAACTCTTGGTGGGCTAAATGAGGGCATCACCATTCTCCGGTGTTCGAGTATATCTCCTTTTTTCAAGTTATATAATTTGAGCTCACTGTCTTTTCGATCATGTACACTTGTTTGGGCCAGAGAGGTGTCGTTGAATATGGGCCGAGTAGTAACGCAATGCCAAACAGGTCAATTATGACTCTCGGGCTGGGCTCTCAAAAGATCCTGAAAAAAAAGGCCAGGCTCTCCAAAAAAGAAAGAATAAGGACTCTTAGGCCGACATGTGGGTGCCACCGGTGTTTTCGTGCGCTTGCGCGCCGAGAGCATATTGGCGCGTGCTCGAAATTCATGCTTCCTTTTCATCCCAGTCTCCGCCCTCCCCACCTCTGGAATCTCGATTCCTACTCCAGTTCCCCAAATCCCCTCCCAGACTCCACATACTCAAGCGCACTATCATGTCGCGGTCAACGCGGATCTCCGAGCCGAGATCCCGAGGTCTGTCCTGCCTTGATCGCTGCGTCTTTGTCGCTCAAAGGTGGCATGGCGGCGCTTGACAACCAGTTTGCCGGCAAAGTGCTGATGGTAACCATCAACGGCGACCAGCCTCCCGTCTCGCCGGACGACCTTGTCAAAGCTCTTAGCATTGCGCACGGCATCCAAATAAGTGACTTGCTCATCGAAGTCATGCGCCACCGGCTGATTTCTTCGTCGAGTTCGAACAACTTTCGACCGCGATCGTGTGTTCGAATCTTCCCGGCGTTTGTTCTGCGATGGCGTACCGGTGAGCTTTGATCGGTGGCACCGGTGATAGGGCTCGGTGCCCTCGAGCTTGAGTTTTTAACAAATCTTACCTTCCACGGCATGCCTCGACGTGCTTGGAACAGCGAGTCCATGAACAAGCTTATCAACGACCTTGGAGGTGAGCTCGTAAGTATGTTTGTTCCTCCAGACAGCTGGGCTCTGACGGTTATGGCATGGATGAAGAAGCCATCCACCATACCGAAGGTGATTGGTGTTGAGATACCGGTGCAGGAACCGGGGTTGTACTATTCGTCGCCACCAAGGCCGCCGTGGACCACGTTAGGGATGTACCTGTATCGAGTGTTCGTGCATGTCAAAGAAGTGGTCAATCCATCAATCGAAGTCCTGCTGCCCCCACTGGTGCCAGGGTCCGTCGACGACGTCCATTACAGGAGTCAACGTCAGACTTTCCCCATGTTGCTCGAAACGATGGATGGCACAGGGCCTACTCCATCGCGCGGAGGAGGCCACTGCTTCTTTGGGAGAAGAGCAGGGCTGGCTGCCTGGATGTGCTCTAATTTGAGGTAACAACTGAATCTTGTCAGATAGTACTAGTTAAATCCGAGCTATGGGTTTGAAGCACTGATATGCCAGTACATTTGATTGTGACCTGTTCTAATTTTGTACCTGAACTTTTTTTAGAAAGGGTTGTACGTCAACTTAATGTGCTAGCAGAACTTATTGTGTTGTCTGTCTGTTTTCTTTGCACAACATTCAAGATATTTTCCCATCATTTATAAAGATGATGAACCGTTATGTACGACTTCGTTGGTTTCAACATAGCCCTTCCCATAGTGATCCACTGCTTCCATCCTGATTGTGCCGCCTGCATGAAATTTTTGTATGCAAGTTCAGTGTGCTATGATGTTCTATATGATTGTGTCAACTATATAAGTTTTCTTGAGCATCAGCAATGCATATGGCTGAAAGATGTATTCTGAGCATCGACCGATGGGTCTCTCTCTCTATCTCTCTCACTCACACACACACACACACACACACACACACACACACGCACACGCACAAGTGGGACCCGTTGAATTATTTATTTGCTCGTGACAGCCTTTAATTAGGTTCCACTTCAATCGAACTTTTTTCTTAAGTTATTAATTGAGCTCGATGACTTCAAAAGTTGTCTGAAGCCTTGTTTGGGCCTTTCCGGCGTCCCAGAATGTGGGCTGAGTAACCATGTTAGGTTGTCTTGTACTACACAGGACTTTTTTTTCAACATCGAAATGCAATCGGGCCGACAGTTGTACACAATATCCGGTCAACTTGTTATCCGCTCATTGGCTGCAAAGTTTCCTAGGAGGTATGCATTAGGCTTAACAATAAAATGGACTTTAAGAAATAATAAATGGGATGTAATTATAATAACTGGGCAATTACTATGCACCAAACACGTAATTAGTTTGAAAAATATATTATTTTTGGAATTTAGAAATTTTAATTCCATTACTTGTTGCGCGCGCCTTTCATTGGATTTTAACGTGATACAACTTTATTTTGAAATTATATTTAACCTGACTAGAAATTTCGGATAAAAATATTTCGGATCCCATCAAAATGTGGGAATTTATTTTAATTCTGTTTTGAGCGGTTGTTTGAAATTATTAATCGTTGTCCTACCTAGAAGTTGGGTTGTACTTTTAACAAACCCGTAAATGGGCTGTAGTAAATTCCATTAGAATTGAAAAATGGGTTGTACATTCTTACAAATCGCAAATGGGCTATATGTTCTCTGCCAAATCCGAGCTGTGGGCCTACTAAGTTGACGCGTACCAAGGGCTTTGTCAACTTAGTCAATATAAACGATTCTAGCTGCAGTGATCGTACGATGTCCATCCAATGGCCGTAGTGCTTCTTTAACCTCTGATCTTCTTGCTCCACCCGCCCAAAGCAGCGCCGGTCGTGTCGCGTGCTCCTGCCTCCCGTAGCCGGATGTGATGCCGCGGAGGCCTCACCGCCCCGTACTACTCCCACCGCTGGCGAGGCCATCCCTCTACTCACCCACAACCCCCTGTTATTCTGCGGCTACGGCAGCCAAACCAGTGAACCCTCGTACTCCTCTCTGCGCGGGCTACCACTGCTGCGTCTTCCCCGGCTCCGCGTCGTCCCCTTCCTAGGCCTCGCCATCGTCCAGACCACCGCCCTGGTGCTCTCGGCGCGACATGGTCAACGTGGTCAACGACCGACTTCCATTGGAAGAGTCTCAGACGTGGAGAGGCTGACACCGGGTCGAGCAGCCGCAAGGAAGTGCCTCCTTATTACGCAAAAAATAATTATTCCTCCACGATAGCGAGGGACCCACCGGACGGGTCACCAGATTTCACGAAAAAACGTTTCCCCACATCGCTGGGACCCACAGGACGGGCCACCGATTTTGAAAAAATGTCCCCCATGTTAGCTCGGACCCACCGGAAGTGCCTCCTTATTACGCACAAAAAAATGAATACCCCCCTGCTAGCTGGGACCAACCTTTGTGGGAGGCTGACTTGTGGGCCTACTAAGTTGACAGGGACGGAGGCCTTTGTCAACTTTAGTCAATATATGAACGATTCTAGCTCCATGACCGTACGATGTCCATCCAACGGCCGTAGTGCTTCTTCAACCTCTGGTGTTCTTGCTCCAGCCGCCCAAAGCAGCGCCGGTCGTGTCGCATGCTCCTGCCTCCCATGGCGGTCGTCTTTGCTGAGGCCTCACCGCCTCTACTATTCCCACCGCTGGCCAGGCCCTGCGGCGACGGCAGCCTCACACCGCAGCCGAACCAGTGAACCCTCGTACTCCTCTCCGCGCGGGCTTCCACTGCCGCGTCTTCCCCGGCTCCCCGTCGTCCCATTTCTAGGCCTCGCCGTCGTCCGCCGCCGTGGTGCTCTCGGCGCGACATGGTCAATGTGGTCAATGACCGACTTCCATTGGAAGAGTATGTACGTGGAGAGGCTGACATCTGGGTCCACGGCAGCCGCAAGGAAGTCCCTCCTTATTACGCAGAAAATAATTATTCCTCCACCTGACAGCAGGGACCCACCGGACGGGTCACCAGTATTTCGCGAAAAAAATGTTTCCCCCTGACTGTTGGGACCCACAGGACGGGCAACCATATTTCGCGAAAAAACGTTCCCCCTCCCCCCCGCTGTCAGCTCGGACCCACCGGAAGTGCCTCCTTATTACGCACAAAAAATGAATACCTCCCTGCTAGCTAGGACCAACCTTTGTGGGAGGCTGACTTGTGGGCCTACTAAGTTGACTGGGACGGAGGCCTTTGTCAACTTTAGTCAATATATGAACGATTCTAGCTCCAGTGACCGTACGATGTCCAACCAACGGCCGTAGTGCTTCTTCAATCTCTGGTCTTCTTGCTCCAGCCTCCCAAAGCAGCGCCGGTCGTGCCGCCTGCTCCTGCCGCCCGTGGCCGGCTATGATGCCGTGGAGGCCTCACCGCCCCCTACTACTCCCACAGTTGGCCAGGCCATCCCTCTATGCACCCACACCCCTTGTTATTCTGCGGCGACGGCAGCCTCACACCGCAGCCGAGCGAGTGAACCCTCATACTCCTCTGTGCGTGGGCATCCACTGCGCGTCTTCCCGGCTCCGCGTCGTCCCTTCCTAGGCCTCGTCGTGCCCACCGCCTCGGTGCTCTCGGCGGCGTGGTCAACATGGTCAAGGAATGGCTTCCATCGGACGTGGATCTGCGTGGAGAGGGTGACAGCTGGGTCCACGACCGCAGCAAGGAAGTGCCTCCTTATTACGCCGCAAAATAATTATTACTCCACGGACGGGGACCCACCGGACGGGCCACCGTATTTAAGCGAAAAAACGTTTCCCCATGCGCTAGGACCCACCAATTACATCTTCGCACGCAAGGAAGTGCGTCCGAAAAAAACGATTCGCCCCGACCGTGGGGACCCACCAGCTACATCGTCGCACGCAAGGAAGTGCGGCGATCGGGACCCACCTGGTCGAAGCGTCGTGGCGTTGTCATTCTGGTCGCGAACGGTATGCGTACATATATCTTGGTGGATGTAGAGGCGCGCGCGTGTCATAGTAGAGGCGCGCACATAGCATGTACACGCACGTCATAGCGCGAGGGTGCAAGAAAGAAAAATCTGACACGCACGTACATATGGGCAGGGTCTCTAACGCCTATCGCGCATACGTACATGGCTGGGTCGAACGGAGAAACAGCGTCGCTTGCCGTGTTCATGGGGAGCCAACCGGCTGGGTCGGAACGGAATGTGTGGTCGTGTTCGCCGGAAGGGCTTGGGCGGAACAGCGATGGAAACTAGGCTGGCGTACCGCTGGCGGAGGAAACGGCCTTGTGTTCGACCGCCACGTTCAAACGGGTCCTGTTGATCGGGAGGGTCTGGCGCATCGCCAAAACGGAGGAAACGGACCTCCTACGGTCAAACGGGGTCTGTTGATCGGGAGGGTGTGGCGATCGCAAAACGGACAAAACGGACTTGTGTTGGGCGCTACGGTCGGCGGGGTCCCGTTCGCCGGGAGGGTGTGGCGTATCGCAAAACGGATGAAACGGACTTGTGTTGGAGTGCTACGGTCGAAGCGGGGGAGGGTGTGGCGTGCCGCAAAACGGACTCCACGGGATACTATACATCTCCACCGTCGACCTCCTCCAGCCTCCACGGGCTACCGTCGACCTCCTCCAGCCTCCACGGGCTCCTGCTCATCCAGCCTCCACCGCCGCTACTCCACCGCTCTTGCTCAACCACCCTCCACGGGCACCCCTCCACCGCTCTTGTTCAACCAGCCCTCCACACCACGGGTCTGTTCAACCACCCTCCACGGCCACCCTCCACCGCCTACTATTCATCCAGCCCTCCACACCACGGGTTCCTGTTCATCCGAGGCAAGGCCACCGCCACTGCTCATCCAACCCCCCGCCCCGCAACACTAACTGCTCATCCCAGGCAGCATCGATCGGCTTCAGTTAGCAGCAGTAGCGAAGGAATCGCTCCATCGGGTTCAGTTAACAGCCATCGACCGATCGCTCGGGTTCAGTAACGCGTAGCCTGCAATGCAATCGCATGGGTTCAGTTAGAGCCCAACGCCTCGCTCCGCTTCAGTTAGAGCCAACGCCTCGTACACACGCGCGTACGTACGAGAGAAACGCGCACCGCTCCGCCCCCGACCTCCCACCGTAACCGGCAACTCCCTGAAATTTTCCTCCCCCTCGATTCTACCACGGTTTTTTCCGTCATGGACGGCCCAAAGAATGTCATGCAGCTGCGTCTGCAGCCCGCCAGACGAAAAGCCCATTTTCTGTCATGATTTTTTGTCATAGAAGTAGGAGCCCACCACATCTATGATGATACCGGGTTTTGTCACAATTATCATCATAGAAGTGTCATATGTATGACAGAAAAAAAAATCGTTCAGCCCAAAATGTCACGAATGTGTCTTTTTTTGTAGTGCTAGCATGAGTAGGAGTTGTTTGAGCCCTGATGTGCCTACTCATTCATGCTTGTTTGCCATGCCTGCTACTGCTTAGAGTTGAGTCAGGTCTGATTCATCGAGGATGAATTGGTGGTGTTGAACATGTCCTACTATGTGTGAGCTAAGTGTGTGAATACGATTTGGTAAAGGTAGCAGTGAGAGGCCATGTAGGAGTACATGGTGGGTTGTCTCATTGAAGCCGTCCTCATGAACTGAGTTCTGTGTTTGTGATCCATGAAACAGTTACTACCACGCATTGGGCCCGAAACCAATGGACCCTCTCGGCTTCTTAATCACCCTTGTCCTCTGTCTAGGAGTTGCAAGTAGTTTCTGGTGTTTGTAGCATGCTGGAGGCCGTGGGCAGCGCTGACCCGAGGGGTGGGCTGTGATGCGGTAGGCACGTGTACACGGTGTACAGGCGCCTGTTTGGTGTCTCGGGAACCCTGCACACATCGTTCGGGGCCGTATGTGGAAACTTCGGCCGGACTCCCTACGGATGGAACCTGAATAGGCGATAAACCTGGACTAGAGACTTGAGTGTTTAGGTAGGCCGTGGCTGACGCCCTCGTTGGGCTTCCGCTTGAAGGTTGCCGAGTACATGTCGTGTAAACGGCGGTAAGTGGTGAGAGCGTGTGTGAAGAAGTACACCCCTGCAGGGTTAACATAATCTATCGAATAGCTGCGTCCGCGGTAAAGGACCTCTAGGTTGCCTATACGTTCATAGACAAGTGAAAGTAGATACTCTAAAATACGCAAGATAAGCGTGAGTGCTATGGATGGCGTTCTCGTAGGGAGACGGGAGCGGATCCGTAGTGGTGTATTGGTTGGTGAATATGTGGACTTGTGTACGCCACCTCAATAGAGTTACATTGCAGTCATAGTTCAGGATAGCCACCGAGTCGAAGCTGGCTTGCTGCAGTTAAACCCCACCATCCCCTTTGTTGATAATGATGCATCTGTAGTTAGTTCTGATGTAAGTCTTTCTGGGTACATTTGTACTCACGTTTGCCCATCTTATGTTTTTGTAGAGAGACTTCAGACTCACTAGTAGTTCCGTGTGGACTTCGACGTTTAGCTTGTTACCTAAGCTACGATCTTGTGCCCTCGGCAAGATCTGGTAGAGAGTCAGGCTTTTCAGCCTTTTTCATTTATAGATGTCTGTACCCAGACATGTTAAGCTTCCGCTGGTGCTTTGATTTGTATGCTCTGAATGCTGGGTCGAGAGACCCATGTTTGTAATATCTCGCTCCTCGGAGCCTATTGAATAAAATACTTGAGTTGTAGAGTCATGTTGTGATGCCATGTTGTATTTGCACATATCGAGCATATTGTGTGTTTGTTATTGAAATGCTTGGTATGTATGGGATCTGACTATCTAGTTGTTTATCCTTGGTAGCCTCTCTTACGGGGAAATGTCTCCTAGTGCTTCCACTGAGCCTTGGTAGCTTGCTACTGCTCCGGAACACTTAGGCTGGCCGGCATGTGTCCTTTTTTGTTCCTGTGTCTGTCCCTTCGGGGAAATGTCACGCGGTGTCTACCGGAGTCCTGTTAGCCTGCTACACCCCGGTTTTACCGGAGTCCTGCTAGCCCAGCTGCTACAGCCCGGAATCACTCGCTGATCACCGACATGCTCATTGCTGGGTCATGTATGCCTGTCCCTGTAAGTTAGAGCCACTTTGGGTTCACGACTAGCCATGTCAGCCCGGGCTCCTTGTCATATGGATGCTAGCGACACTGTCATATACGTGTGCCAAAAGGCGCAAACGGTCCTGGGCCTGGTAAGGCGACACCCGTGGGAATACCGTGCGTAAGGCCACAAAGTGATATGAAGTGTTACATGCAAGATCGGTGTGGCATTGAGTCGGGGTCCTGACACATACCCTCCGATACTACTCATAGATTCATCAAAATAAGCAAACAACACAATGAAAATAGAATCTGTCAAAAACAAAATAGTCTGTAGTAATCTATATAATTCGAATACTTCTGTAACTCAAAAAATTCTGAACTAAATTGGTGGACCTGAGGAATTTGTCTATTAATCATCTGCAAAAATAATCAACCTAAAATCACTCTCCAGTAAAAAATAGCAGCTAATCTTGTGAGCGCAAAAGTTTCTGTTTTTTTACAGCAAGATCGCATAGACTTCCCCCAAGTCTTCCCAAAGGTTCTACTTGGCACAAACACTAATTAAAACATAAAACCACATCTAAACAGAGGCTATATGAATTATTTATTACTAAACAGGAGCAAAAAGCACAGAACAAAAATAAATTTGGGTTGCCTCCCAACAAGCGCTTTTCCTTAATGACTTTTTAGCTAGGCATGATGATTTCAATGATGCTCGTATAAAAGATAAGAATTGAAACATAGCGGGAGCATCATGAAGAATATTACTAACACATTTAAGTCTAACCCACTTCCTATGCATAGGGATTTTGTGAGCAAACAACTTATGGGAACAATAATCAACTAGCATAGGAAGGCAAAACAAGCATAACTTTAAGACTTTAAGCACATAGAGAGGAAACTTGATATCATTGCAACTCCTACAAGCATATATTCCTCCCTCATAATAATTTTCAGTAGCATCATGAATTAATTCAACAATATAACCAGCACATAAAGCATTATATTCATGATCTACTTGCATAGAAATTTTATGACTCTCCACATAAGCGAAATTCTTCTCATTCGGAATAGTGGGAGTACCATAAGAAACTCGAATACTATAAGTTGTTTCCACATTAAAAGAGTAATGTTCAGAAAAAGGGTAATCATAATAATGATAAGTTTTATAAATATAATCATCACTACTTTTTATAGCATAAGTGTCATCACAATAATCATCATAAATAGGAGGCATGCTATCATCATAATAAATTTGCTCATCAAAACTTGGGAGGCTAAAAATATCGTCTTCATTAAACATAGCATCACCAAGCTTGGCACAAACATTAATTACAGAAAATATATTCTCAAACATGTCATTCTCATCAAACATAGCATCCCCAAGCTTGGGCCTTTTCCTATCATAAGCATAATCACTCTCATCATTAATAGTATGGATAGCACCAATAGTATGGCAATTATCATCATCACAATGAGTAATAGGAGCAACATCATTTGGGAGGGATACCTTTCTACCTTTGCTTCTCCGTCTTTTCTTTTTCTTCTTCACATCATGTGTGGGTTTAACCCTCTTTTTTGAGCTCCTTATTAATGAGATTGGTTGAATAGAAAGCTTCTCCTTGTTACATGATTCATCATAAGAAATAATAGGAGGATATTGGGAAGTCTCTTCCCTTTCATTAGTATTCTCTTCATCTTCTATTTGTTTTCTTGTATTTATGTAATTGGCAATATAAGGATTTTTAGTGCAATTCACCGCACAATACATATAAATTTCCTCTAGATCAAAATCAAGAACTTTATCAAGGACAAATTCTGGCATATCCTTAGTTATACGTTTCATTTCTTCATAACCCAAAAGCAAACTAAGTTCATTATGATGTGCAAGGGAAATCAAGTCATCACAATTTTTGGACATGATACGATCATGACACAATTTGCATTGAGGATTTAAATGATCACGTTCATTGCAAAGTTCACAAGGATGACAAAGAAATTTTAAATTTTCAGCACAAGCATCTAGCCTCTCTTGCAACCATTTAGTTTCTAAATACTTATGCCTCTTGCAAAATCTATCTTCTCTATTTGGTCTGTACTTGCAAACTCTATGCACTCCACAAAAATTGACATGCTTATAGGAGACATTTTCATCATGACTAGTGCAATCATCATTAGTACTATGGATAGTCAAAGAGTTCATACTAACAATATTGCAATCATGCTCATCATTCAAGGATTTAGTGCCAAACATTCTAATGCATTCTTCCTCTAGCAATTGAGAACAATTATCGGAATCCTTATTTTCATGAAAGATATTAAAAAGATGAAGCATATGAGGCACCCTCAATTCCATTTTATTTTTTTGTAGTTTTCTTTTATAAACTAAACTAGTGATAAAACAAGAAACTAAAAGATTCAATTGCAAGATCTAAAGATATACCTTCAAGCACACCTCCCTGGCAACGGCGCCAGAAAAGAGCTTGATGTCTACTACGCAACCTTCTCCTTGTAGACGTTGTTGGGCCTCCAAGTGTAGAGGTTTCTAGGACAGTAGCAAATTTCCCTCAAGTGGATGACCTAAGGTTTAAGAATCCGTGGGAGGCGTAGGATGAAGATGGTATCTCTCAAACAACCCTGCAACCAAATAACAAAGAGTCTCTTGTGTCCCCAACACACCCAATACAATGGTGAATTGTATAGGTGCACTAGTTCGGTGAAGAGATGGTGATACAAGTGCAATATGAATGGTAGATGTAGGTTTTTGTAATCTGAAAATATAGAAACAGCAAGGTAACTAATGATAAAAGTGAGCGTAAATGGTATTGCAATGCGTTGAAACAAGGCCTAAGGTTCATACTTTCACTAGTGCAAGTTCTCTCAACAATAATAACATAAATGGATCATATAACTATCCCTCAACATGCAACAAAGAGTCACTCCAAAGTCACTAATAGCGGAGAACAAACGAAGAGATTATTGTAGGGTACGAAACCACCTCAAAGTTATCCTTTTTGATCGATCTATTCAAGAGTCTGTAGTAAAATAACACGAAGCTATTCTTTCCACTCGATCTATCATAGAGTTCGTACTAGAATAACACCTTAAGACACAAATCAACCAAAACCCTAATGTCACCTAGATACTCCAATGTCACCTCAAGTATCCATAGGTATGATTATACGATATGCATCACACAATCTCAGATTCATCTATTCAACCAACACAAACAACTTCAAAGAGTGCCCCCAAAGTTTCTACCGGAGAGTCAAGATGAAAACGTGTGCCAACCCCTATGCATAAGTTCAAAAGGTCACTGAACCCACAAGTTGATCACCAAAACATACATCAAGTAGATCACGTGAATATCCCATTGTCACCACAGATAAGCACATGCAAGACATAAATCAAGTGTTCTCAAATCCTTAAAGACTCAATCTGATAAGATAACTTCAAAGGGAAAACTCAATCCATTACAAGAGAATAGAGGGGGAGAAACATCATAAGATCCAACTATAATAGCAAAGCTCGCGATACATCAAGATCGTGCCAAATCAAGAACACGAGAGAGAGAGAGAGAGAGAGAGAGAGAGAGAGAGAGAGATCAAACACATAGCTACTGGTACATACCCTCAGCCCCGAGGGTGAACTACTCCCTCCTCATCATGGAGAGCGCCGGGATGATGAAGATGGCCACCGGTGATGGATCCCCCCCTCCAGCAGGGTGCCGGAACAAGGTCCTGATTGGTTTTTGGTGGCTACAGAGGCTTGCGGCGGCGGAACTCCCAATCTATGGTGTTCCTCAATGTTTTCGGGGTATATGGATATATATAGGCGAAAGAAGTCGGTCAGGGGAGCCACGAGGGGCCCACGAGGGTGGGGGCGCGCCCAGGGGGTAGGGCGCGCCCTGGACCCTCATGGCTTCCTCATTGCTTCCCTGAGGTCTACTCCAAGTCTCCTTGATTGCGTTTGTTCCAAAAATAACTCTCCCGAAGGTTTCATCCCGTTTGGACTCCGTTTGATATTACTTTTCTGTGAAACACTGAAATAGACAAAAAATAGCAATTTGGACTGGGCCTCCGGTTAATAGGTTAGTCCCAAAAATAATATAAATGTGTATAATAAAGCCCATTAAACATCCAAAACAGATAATATAATAGCATGGAACAATCAAAAATTATAGATACGTTGGAGGCGTATCAATGGCTCCGAGTGCTCCTCACCCGGAGGGTCCGAATTCGACTTGTTCAAACTTTGTGATGTAGCATGAATAGACATTGAGATGAGAAAAGCATAGATAGCTAGAGGGAGTACTTAGGAATTCTTGTCCATCCATTTGGCAAAAACAAAAACCAAACAATCAAAGCAACAAATGGATGTCCTCGAATGAAGAAAATTATGCAACCAACATGCTCACACAATAAGATAGCAAAAAAAGTATGCAGCAAAGCATGCAAAATCACTCTAGCATCTATCAAGCAATTGGTGATGACTAGGTCATCTATATATGAGTATATTGACTGAGGAGTCAAATGAGAACATTTGATCGTAGATCATACTCATCGTTTAAGCACAAGTGGGGTTACCACTTTTACATAAAGCATTGTTGTGTTCACACCATTAGAGTTGCTTTAGCTCAATTCTTAGAGCAAAGCTCCCCATAGATGTGATATCCCCCCTAAGAGGGATGAACTAACCTTGGGTTGTGTCGATGATGACTTCATGTAGCTATAGAAGATGTGGATACTCAAGGTTGATGTAGATCATTTGGAGCAATCCATTGGAGTGAGTTGCACTTTCAAAACCTACATGGGTTAGTCCCATAAGGAACACACAAGGATATCCATAGACATAGAGTGAAACACACATATGATGATGTCCATGAAAGCATCAGGTTACCTTGTCCATTGTCTTTACCAATCAAGAGGGTTTGTGACTCCTTGAACTAGTGCAAGATATGTAAGTTGATTGCACTTGTCATTGCCAAAATGAATATGAGTGAAGTATGTTGGCGGAGTCACCCCCAAGAACTTTCTAGTTCTTCTTCTTTGGGACCCACATCAACTTGATGGGAATCCTTGGAATTGTAGTCGTACTTGATGAAGTAGAACTTGATGTAGTCTTGGGAACCCACTTGACCAAGGCCTTTGGAGCTTCTTCAAATGAATCAATCTCTTCTTGAAGCTTGTCCTTGCCTTTTAGCTTGTGGTCTTGTGGTGGAAGATCATCTTGAGCTTGTGTTCCCTTGAAAGAAGTAGGGTCATACTTCTCTTGTTGAGGAACAAACTTCATCTTGGGGTGGTATTGATCTTCTTCCCACTTAACTCCATTGGCATTGAACTTGCGTTCAAAACCAACACCTTGATTCTTCCGGTGCCTTCCTTGCTTGCATGCAGTTTCCTCAAATTGCTTACTTCCAGCAAGGCTCTTGTAAACAGCTTTCTCTATAATTCCCTTCAATAAGCTATTTTCTTGCTCAAGTGTAACTTGGCTAAGAGAATCTTTAGTGGAATCAAGAGAACTAATAGAAGCAACAATATTGGATTTAGCATGATTATTGTTACTACTAGAAGAACAATCTTTCTTGCTCTTGTTGCTAGATTTTACTTGTGGCATGTAAGTAGACAAGATTAAATTCTTGGCAATGTAATAAGAATTGTTGTTTCGAAGATCATCATTCATTGCTTTTAAGAACCCATGCTCTTGCTATAATTTGAGCTTCTCAAAGCGTAGCTTCTCCTGAGTCTTTAAAAGCTCTCGATGATCCTCTAAGGTAGTTTCATGAGCTAACTTAAGAGTGTTTAGTTCTTTAGTTAGACGCTCAATCTCCTTCTTATCATTGTCATTCGTTTCATCTTGATTAGCATTATTAATAGCAATTTCATCATAGTTTTCATCACTAGTGTTGTCAATAAGTAAATCATCATCACCTAGCAAATCATCTTCATCACTATTGAAATCAACATACTCGGGGTGTGATACCTTAGAGCCTTTAGCCATGAAGCATCTTCCAATTACTTCATTTTGTGAGTCGAATATGTCGTAGGAGTTGGATGACACAAGTGCAAGACCGGTAACACCTTCATCTTGAGTATACTCGGAGTTGGAGTGATAACTTCTCTCAGAGTAGTTGTCGGAGTCGGAACTAATACCCATTCAGCAATATGAGCTTGATGTCTTCATCTTCTGTAGCTCTTTGATGACTTGTCTTTCCTTTCCGAATCCTTGCTTCTACGAGAGGGTCTTCATTTATAACGATCATCTCTACTCCTTCTCTCCCTTGGAGGTGATTCCTCTCTTTTACTTCTCCTTTTAGGTGAGTCTTCTCTTCTTTTGTAGGGAGTCGTACACTCACTAGAGTAGTGTCCGGGTCTTCCACAATTGTAGCAATTGCGATCACGACTAGAAGATCTTTTGTTATTGTAGGACCTTGAGTTGGAACTTCTCTCTTTGCTTCTACTCTTGTAGAACTTGTTGAAGTTCTTCACCATTAAGCTCAATTTTTCATTGAAGACTTGTTTCTCACTTGATGTTGTAGGAGCATCACATGAAGCTTTGTAAGCACCACTAGACTTGTTGTGAAGCTCTTCCTTATCCTTGAGTGACACCTCATGAGCAACAATTCTACCAATGACTTCCGTTGGCTTGAGATCTTTGTAGTTGGGCATGATTTGGATCAAGGTGCACATGGTATCATATTTTCCAAGGCTCCTAGGATCTTCTTGATGATGAATCTGTCGCTCATCTCTTTGCTTCCTAAGCCGGCAATCTCATTTGTGATGAGAGCAAGCCTAGAGTACGTTTCAGCGACTCCTTCACCATCCTTCATTTTGAACTTGTCAAGTTCACTTTGAAGCACGTCTAATTTGGATTCCTTGATGGACTCGGTACCTTCGTGCATATCAACTAATGTATCCCAAATTTCCTTTGCATTCTCAAGACGGCTGATTTTGTTGAATTCTTCGGGGCACAATCCATTGAAAAGAATATTGCAAAGCTTGAGCATTGTATTGCAACATCTTCAATTCTTCTGCAGACACTTCATGATCTAGTTCTCTCCCATCCTCGAAGTATTCACCTTGCAAGCCAATACGCACAATAGCCCAAACGGAGCGGTTATGACCAAGAATATGCATTTTTATCTTATGCTTCCAACTAGCAAAATTAGTACCATTAAAGTAAGGACCTCTATGGTGGTACTTTCCCTCTCTAGATGCCATACTCTCCTAGGTTGTGAAACCAAGGCTATGATCACCAAAGCTATGGAAATCAAGGCAAATGGAGACCAAAGTTCCAATACCACTTGTAGGATCGAAAGTAGGTCTAGAGGGGGGTGATTAGACTACTTGACCAAATAAAAATCTAGCCTTTTCCCAATTTTAAGTCTTGGCAGATTTTAGCAACTTAGCACAAGTTCAAGCAATCAACCTACACATGCAATTCTAAGAGTGTAGCAGCGAAGGTAAAACATTGCATATGAAGGTAAAGGGAAGGGTTTGGAGAAAGCAAACGCAATGTAGACACAGAGATTTTTGGCGTGGTTCCGATAGGTGGTGCTATCGTACATCCACGTTGATGGAGACTTCAACCCACAAAGGGTAATGGTTGTGCCAGTCCACGGATGGCTCCACCCATGAAGGGTCCATGAAGAAAGCAACCTTGTCTATCCAACCATGGCCATCGCCCACGAAGAACTTGCCTCACTCGGGTAGATCTTCACAAAGTAGGCGATCTCCTTGCCCTTACAAACTCCTTGGTTCAACTCCACAATCATGTCGTGAAGGAAATATGCCCTAGAGGCAATAATAAAGTTGTTATTTATATTTCCTTATATCATGATAAATGTTTATTATTCATGCTAGAATTGTATTAATAACCGGAAACTTAGTACATGTGTGAATACATAGACAAACAGAGTGTCCCTAGTATCACTACTAGGAAAATGCTTATAGATAGAGGTTTACCAGTAGCACCTGTTTATGACCAAACGCTACTGGTATTTACCTGTAGCGCTATGTAGAAAACACGCTACTACTACTAAATAATAGCAGCGTGTGTTAGCTTGGGCCGCGATGCTGTTACATGGGCCGCAGGGCAAAAACGGTAGCCAACTTACCTGTAGCGTTTGTTTCGAACGGGCGCTACAGCTAGTGGGCTTAGCAGTAGCGTCGGCCTCTACCCAGCGCTACTACTAGAGGAAAAGAAAACCGGCCCGAGCGCCCCCACCCCCTCACTCTCACATTATCGATCCCCTCCGCCTGACGACGCCGCCGCGGTTAGGGTTCCTCCCCGGCCGCCTCACCCCCGTCAACGGCGTCATGCACCGCCACCACGTACGGTCGCCTCTCGCCTCCTCCAATGCTCCAGCCCCGTAAGTCCCCCTCGATCTCCTCCTCCCTGCGCGCACCACCACTAGCTAGCTAGGCTTCGATCGATTCGCCGCGGCGGCTCGAGCGAGTCGACGACCTCACGCATGGTGGGGCGGTTCTTCAAACGCCAGCAGCGAGCGGTTACGCCAACGTGGCGGCCTTGGCCAACCCGAAGTCCGACAACTTCGCCCTGAAGTGCGTGCACGGTTTTTTTAGGTGGAAGCAGTGTACCGAATTGTTGTGTATTTGTTGACATTTATACTACGTGGTTTTCTTGTCGGGCGTGTCAAGTAAGGTGGCTGGGTTAGGTGATCATACTAGATGTATACAAGGTGTGGTTGATGGTGCGACTATGTTGGCCGGCTCCTGCAGCTTGTGCGTTCTTGCTGGTGCTAAATACGGCCTAGCCTAGGAGAATTAAGAACACAACAACTGGTCAATTTTGTATCCTCGAGTGCATGTTTCACTTGCACAGAAGAGACAGAAAAGTGCTTGCACAGAAGAGACAGAAAAGTAGAGAGAGTAGAGAGAGGGGTTAGGTGAGAGGGTTTAGGTGAGAGTAGAGAGAGGGGTTAGGTGAGGAACTAATCCAGATGCACAAGTTTGGTCAGCCAAACTTGGTCGAATCCAGGAGACAGAAAAGGAAGCGGGTAGAGGCGGGAGGGGGAGATTGAGGGCAGCAGAAGGGAGCGAGTGAACTGACCTGAGCGAGGGGGGATTAAGGGCAGCAGAAGGGCGGAGGCTTGGTTTCTTCTTCCTTGGCTACTATCCCTGGAGCAGTGGCGGCAGCGGTGCCTAGTGTTCTAGGGTTTAGAGAGGGGTTCTCTCTCTCGTCCTGCCTTGGCTTTTGTTTAGTGGTGGCGGTGGTGGTGCCTAGTGTTATAGGGTTTACAGAGGGGTTCTCTCTCTCGATTGAACTACTTTTGCTTGTCTGCTTGCGCAATAATGGAAATATGCCATTTATCTTATTACTAGGCTATGTTTGGGTTACATGATCTCTATTAAGTTATTGTTTGAACTGAGCTACAATTTAGTTGTTATTTTGCTTGCCATGTGTGAACCTGATGTGTATTCTCTATGATGTGAACGTGACGTGTATATTATTCAAAACCTGATGTGTATTGAAAAGTTTATGTTTACTTTTTGGATCGTTAATCCTTTAATCATATTGCTTTAGGGAAATGGCGCCACCACCACCACCATGTCAACGGTGCAAGTCAAGGTGGGCCAGCAGCCTTGCAACTGGCACGCTGTTCGACATCTACTTCGAGTCTAGTTTTCTTCATGCGGCGGTAATAAATTATATGAAACTAGTAACCACTATTTTGTTTTTAGTGTTATTGGCATTAACGCGTATATATCATTTTGCTTTTTGTACACAGATCGTCCCATGCAATGTGAGGTCAGAGTTCAACAAGCTGACCGGAGACTCTGTGACTTTTGAGGCTCCTGGGGGCCCCTACACTATGGAGGTCCAGAAAGGACGAAATAGGACGCAGGTGGGAGGAGATGGATGGGTCCGTTTCATCGCCCACATGCGCATCACTGGTGGTGAGTTGATCAGCTCCTCCTTCAGAGCAGAAAGACCCAAGCTGACCGTGATTTATGTCAACAAAGCAGAAGATGATGAGGATGATGACGACCCACTTTGTGAAGCCATCGTAGCTCAAAGAATGAGGTTGAGTGAGGAGGAGGTGTGCAACCTATGGGACATCATTCCGCCACGTACTGACTTTGTCGGGGTGCCATTCATGACCCGCCTGACAAGTACCATGGTTGATCGGCATATCATGGTATGTTGCATTTACTGTAGTAATTTGATGATATGCTTTATTGTTATACTTAGTGTAGAGTCCGATGGTATATATGCTTAGTGAATCTTATATGCTTAGTGAATCCGATGATATATATGCTTTATTGTTATACTTAGTGTAGAGTCCGATGATATATATGCTTAGTGAATCTTATATGCTTAGTGAATCAGATGATCTATATGCTTAGTGAATCCGATGATATATATGCTTCGTGTAGAATCCAAAGAACTGTTAATAGTGTAGAATCCATATATACTTATTAGTAGAATTCATGCTTAGCGTAAATGTAGTACTTGTCTTTTGATAGTGTAGAATGTGTGAGGCTACTTATTAATTGATATGTTTTTCTTATTCAGAGATTGCCAAAGAGCCTATCTCGAGAGTTGTGGTATCAAGCCCGATGAAGAAGGCTCTGCTGAATACGCCTTACCGCGAGGGGCTCCGTCACCACTTGTGCGTACGGCGTGGACACGAACGGTCGCACACACTTCAACTCGGTTGGGTGGAAGAGCTTCCTCGTCGGCAAGAATCTTCATGTTGGACAGGCAATCCTAATTACTATCAGGAACACCCACCGCCCAGGCTTGAGGATGATGGTCGTCATCGATATCATCTAGAACTACATATGCTTGCGTGTGGCTGCTGAACCATATATATGCTAGTATGACTACCTAGTAGACTTATCAACTATGATTTATCCATGCATTGTTGACTACTATATATGGGTTTGTGAGATTGTGTGGTTATATTAAATATGGTATTGTTGTTAATGTTTGTGAGATGGTTCTGTGAACTTAGTCGTTAATGTTTGTGAGATGGTTCTGTGAACTTAGTTTATTTGCACTCGACTTGTCTTGATTTCCATGAATATTGCATCTGACATTTTTATTATTATTTCTATCTGCCTAGTTGTAGCGTGGGGAGAAAATAGGGCGCTACTACTACGTGATGATAGTAGTAGTGTTGGTAGAGAAACAGGCGCTAATACTAAATATCTTAGCTGCAGCGCTTGTTTAGAGACGCGCTACTGTTAATTAATAGTTGTAGCACCCTAGAAGTAGCGCGGGTGCCCACGCTACTGGTATGTAAAAAACCAGCGCCACTAGTAAGGTTTTCTCTAGTAGTGTATGCCTCTACTTGACTAGCTCGTTAATCAAAGATGGTTAAGTTTCCTAAGCATGGACATGTGTTGTCATTTGATGAACAAGATCACATCATTAGAGAATGATGTGATGAACAAGACCCATCTGTTAGCTTAGCACTATGATCATTCAGTTTATTGCTATTGCTTTCTTCATAACTTATACATGTTCCTATGACTATGAGATTATGCAACTCCTGAATACCGGAGGAACACCTAGTGTGTTATCAAACATCACAACGTAACTGGGTGATTATAAAGATGCTCTACAGGTGTCTCTGATGGTGTTTGTTGGGTTGGCATAGATCGAGATTAGGATTTGTCACTCCGTGTTTCGGAGAGGTATCTCTGGGCCCTCCCGGTAGTGCACATCACTATAAGCCTTGCAAGCAATGTGACTAATGAGTTAGTTATGGGATGATGCATTACGGAACGAGTAAAGAGACTTGCCGGTAACGAGATTGAACTAGGTATTGAGATACCGACGATCGAATCTTGGGCAAGTAACATACCGGTGACAAAGGGAACAACGTATGTTGTTATGTGGTTTGACCGATAAAGATCTTCGTAGAATATGTGGGAGCCAATATGAGCATCCAGGTTCCGCTATTGGTTATTGACTGGAGATGAGTCTCGGTCATGTCTACATAGTTCTCAAACCCGTAGGGTCCGCAAGCTTAACGTTCGATGACGATCTGTATTATGAGTTTATGTGTTTTGATGTACCCAAGGTAGTTCGGAGTCCCGGATGTGATCACGGACATGACGAAGAGTCTCGAAATGGTCGAGACTTGAAGATTGATATATTGGAAGGTTATGTTTGGACACCAGAATGGTTTCGGATGAGTTCGGGCATTTACCGGAGTACCGGGGGGTTACCGGAACCCTCTGGGGGCTTAATGGGCCTACATGGGCTTTAGTGGAAAAGAGAGGAGGCGGCCAAGAGGTGGGGCGCGCCCCCTCCCAAACCCAATCCGAATTGGGAGCTGGGCCGAACCCCCTTTCCTTCTTCTCCCCTTCCCCTTCCTTCCCCTTCCTAGTTGGCCTAGGAAAGGGGGGAAACCTACTCCTAGTAGGAGTAGGAATCCCCCGTTGGGGCGCGCCATAGGAGGTCGGCCGGCCCCCTCCTCCACTCCTTTATATACGGGGGAGGGGGGCACCCCATAGACACACAAGTTGATCTTTAGCCGTGTGTGGTGCCGCCCTCCACCATATTCCACCTCGGTCATATCGTCGTAGTGCTTAGGCGAATGTGACGCCCTCGACTCAATCGTACACTAATCATACACGCAAATGTGTACGATCAAGATCAAGGAGTCACGGGAAGATATCACAACACAACTCTAGACACAAATTAAAATAATACAAGCTTTATATTACAAGCCAGGGGCCTCGAGGGCTCGAATACATAAGCTCAAAAACACAAGAGTCAGTGGAAGCAACAATATCTGAGTACAGACATGAGTTAGACAAGTTTGCCTTAAGAAGGCTAGCACAAAAGCATCTACAATCGAAAAGGCAAGGCCTCCTGCCTGGGAGCCTCCTAACTACTCCTGGTCGTCGGCGGTGTTCACGTAGTAGTAGGCACCCTCGTGGTAGTAGCGATGTCGTCAAGGTGGCGTCTAGATCCAGGCTCCGACATCTGGTTGCATCAACCGGAAAGAAGAAAGGGGAAAAGGGGAAGCAAAGAAACCGTGAGTACTCATCCAAAGTACTGCAAGCAAGGATCTACACTACATATGCAACGTTATCAAAGGAAGGCAGATATGTGGATTGGGCTGAGAAATGCGAATAGAGAGAAGGCCTAGTCCTATCGAAGACTAGCATCTTCCGAAACCCCATCTTGCGACAAGCAGAGGGAGTAGAGTAGCATAAAGTAAAGTAGTAGTAGTGTTATCAACCTCGTCGGAGATCCTTTCTCGACTCCCTGCGAGAAAGATATCCCAGAGCCATACTATCCAGTTATCATCACAATCCATTACTCATCACCATCCAATTCTCATCACAAGTATCCAGTTCTAGTTGTATCGATCGGGATACAACTCCAAGTGTCCGTTACCGTAGGACAGGCTATCGATAGATGTTTTCTTCCCTGCAGGGGTGCACCAACTTACCCACCACGCTCTCTTAACTCCGGCCGGACACACTTTCCAGGGTCATGCCCGGCCTCGGCCAAACAATACGCCGCAACCCGACCTAGGCTTAACAGAGAGGCCAAGACGCGGACTAAACCTATGCCCCGGGGGTCATGGGCCATCTCCCCGAACTCCTCTGACGTTGCGTGTCGCGTCGGTGAGCGAGACCTAGCTACCTCCTTCAACAAGGCGGTGCTTACGCAGTCCAACCCGCGCGCCCGCCGATCGTTGACGTCTATTAAGCTTTGGCTGATGTATCGACGCAGAACGCCCATACTATGCCCACGTGATGGTTAGTGCTATCGGGCGAGGCCCCTCGGATCAAATATCCAAATCGTAGTGGATTAGGAACGCGGTAACAAGCGAGACTCACGAAAGATGTGACCCCGTTGCCCCGTCTCGAGGACTTGCGGCAAGGACTAGGAATGCCCGGCCACGCCTCGTAATTATCTCGCGGGCACCCTCCAGGTCAACCCGACTCCACATCACTCGCAATTAAGCTCGCGCGGGCACCCCTCAGGATCGACCCGTCTTTCCAAGTAACAGAGGTAAAGTCCAAGTATCCGTGTGTCCAAACATCAAGGGGAAAACCCGAGGAATCACCCCCGATGAATCCCACTAGATGTAATCATCAAGGTGAACGTAAGAGGAATCACCCCCGAGGTTCACACTTGAGGGGTTGCACGATAGAGTCGTATCGGAAGTGGTTAAAGAGGAAATCACCCTCGATGACCACGACCAAATAGCTACACTACAGGGTTAACATCAGAAGTACTGATGAGGACTCACCCTCGGTACTCGATAGTAACCTAGTATTGTCGAGCAACTAAGGGAAAGTGATGTGCGGTGTCGGGCCTGGTCTTGATCCCGTTGATCGGTCTTCGATAATCCAACGGCGATCGGGACAACGCGGGGTCAGCGATGGATCACTATCCAACCTATACTAAGCAGTTTAGGATAAGGTAAGGTACAACAAGAGGTACAAAAGCAGGCTATGCATCGTAATAGGTGCAAACAATAACAGTAGCAAAATCTAATGCAAGCATGAGAGAATGGAATGGGCGATATCGGGATGATCAAAGGGGGGGCTTGCCTGGTTGCTCTGGCAAGGAGGGGTCGTCGTCGACGTAGTCGATCACAGGGGCGACATCGGTCTCGGGGTCTACCGAAGAGAAGAGAGGGGGGAGAAACAGTAAATACATAGCAAGCAAGTGCATAACAGGACCATAGGCAGAGCTAGACGTGTTCTACCGCGGGGCTACACGATACCGGCGAAGGGGGAAGTCAACCGGGAATGTATTCCCGGTTCCGGACCTGTGTTAGACAGATGACCGGAGGGGGAATGTTCCATGTTCAGCATGCTAGAGGCATGTGACAGATGAACGGACCGCATATTCGGATTCGTTGGATTTTTCTGAGCAACTTTCATATAGAAAACATTTTCATCCGAGCTACGGATTATTTTATATGAATTTTCAAAGATTAAAGCATTTTTTGGAATTATTAATATTAACAGAAAAGGAATTATGATGTCGTGAGTGTCAAGATGACATCAGCAGTCAACAGACCCGCCGACCGGTCAAACTGACCATGGGTCCCACTGTCATAAGCGGTGGATTAACGAACATTAAACTAACTAAAAGAGGTTAATTAACAATTGGGCCCCACATGTCGCTGACTATTTAACTTAACTAATCATTTTATTTAGAAAACGTTTATTTAACATAATATGCGATGGGGCCGCGTGTCGGTGACACTGTGTGCCCGGTCGGCCTGATTGACCACGGTCAACATGGTCAATCGGGGCGAGGGCCCACGGCGATGACCAGGCGGGCCTCGTTGGTGCCAGTCGTCGCGCGCTGCGAGAACAACCGGCGAGGCCATCCGCGGCGGATCCGCGCCGGAGTTGGCCGGAATTCGCGGCAGGGCGCGAGAGGGGGTGTGGCCTAGTGTGTTCGATCGGGCGTCCGACGCCGCGCCGATCTGGCGTCCCGTGGGCTAACTTCGGCCGGAGTGGGCGCTACATCGACGGCGGCGGCGCGCGTTGAGACGGAGTTCGGGATCGGCGCTTCTGAGCGCGTGCGGCGAAGTAAAGGGCTAGGCGAGGTCTATGGCGCTCCAGGAGCTCGTCAGACACTACACCATGGCAAAAATTAAGGGGTCGCCTTATCTGCCGGAAAACCAGCTAGTGGAGGCAAAAAGTCTGCGGTAATGCCTTTTGCCGCAAATACTAACGCCTTGAAAGTCCTGCTGGAAATACAATTCCGGCAGATACAAGGAACCCCGCAGTTCATCGACCTACATTCTTTGGAACTTTTGCTCATGATTAGAACTATTCGGCAAATAGATTTTTCCCGCAGACTGATTTTACAGGCGGATAGAAGAATTCTGGCGGTGAATGTTCCCTTAATTAAGTACACCGCCAATGCACAAATTACCTTGGAATTCAATCTATCATTTCTCTCCACCCAATTTTATACCATAATCTAGAATTCAATGTGTACACGGAAAATCACACATGTCGAGTAATTAAAGTTTCATCACAATATATATCTCAACAATACATCATGTCTGCATGCATACATACATATGTATACATTTGTAGGTTCACGAGTCTAGTCTTGCATCACAGCATACATACAGTTCACAAGTCCAAGATTACATCACAGCCAAAAGGACAACAATCCATAATGTATACATACATACATTTGTAGGTTCATGTCTCTAGTATAACATCACCAAATATAACATCTAGTTTCAGTTAGAAACAGATTCCATCCTAGAGTGCTACTTCATCAGATAGATATTAAAATCCAAAAACCGAGTTAGATTCTACCAATAGGTCCTTTTAGCTCACAAAACATACATCTATAAACTTGTGGGGTGCAAAAAAAGACCTGAAAAAAGAAGCAAACCAATTGCCACATATCAGAAGTATTTAATAAAAGCACAACCTGCTCACTAGGCTCCATAGCTTCAACCAGATAGTAGATTACAGAACAAATACCAGATTATAAACAAATAATGCTCTTAGCACTTTACAATGTGGCTTTTACATTTAACATGCATTTTATTGTTTGAGTGAATCAGATATTAAGGCCTAGTCATCTCAAATGTAATTGCTTAATATTTATTTACTGAAATGGGAACACACACACCCATTACTAAAATATGGTCCACTTAGATGCACTAATGTAAAGAAATGAGCATTAAGCAATGGAGATGGAGGAAAGTGACACAGATTACCTTCTGTGCATCTGAGAAAATGGAAGATGTGGCGAGGAAGTGGATTCTATGCAGGCAAAGAAATGCAAGATCACTCTGGACCACAGAAGATCTCAAACCATGCCACAGAACTACTCAAGTGACCCAAATGCTTAACTTTTCCCGGTAGTTGATTGCCCTTAAAGTTTTCCGTGGTGTAGTGAGAGCTACTAGCTCGAGCGGAGGAGCTCGATGGCGAGCCCTACGACAGCAATGGCGGACGGCGGAGCTCGGCTTCCGGGCGAGCTAGCTACGGCGCGGGGAAGAGCATGGGGAGAGAGGGAGAGGAAGGCGGAGCTCACTGGGCGCCTGTAGGGGAGGGCAGCGGGCTCGAGGAGGGCGCGAGGTAGCCGGAATTGACGGAGAAGCGGCGGCTGTCGAAGGAAGAAGAAGACGGGGATCCGCCGATCCGGCGATGTGGCTGCTCCGAGCTCGAGGTGGCGGTTGTAGGCGAAGTGGAGGTCCACGACAAAGCTAACGGGCACGTCGGACGGACATTGGGACGACGGTGGCTGTGAGGGCAACGGCGGCCATGGCGGCAGTGGCGTCAGAGATGCACGGGGAAAGGGGATCTGGGGCCAGAGGGGGCGAGAGGGGGCGAGAGGGGGAACTGGGGTGTCTAGGGTTAAGGGAGGGCGCGGGCATCCTTGTAGGTCGTCGGGGAGCCGCCGGATGGCCGGCGCGTGGCCATCCGCGGCCACAGCCGGTGTGTGTGCAGCCAGCGCGCCATGGATGAGCAGTGGGAAGGGAGGGAGGTGAGGTTGGGCTGGGCCGGTGCACTGGGCTGACATGCCTAAGTGCACAGTGCCCCTCAACCTTCTTTCTTTTTGCTTCTGTTTTTTTTATTTAACAAACAGAGATGGGTGAAAAAATATTGGGCATGCTATCTACTTAGGAAAAATATGGGAAGTGCCCTTTTTATTCCCTGGTGATCTTAGACAATTGCCACAACTATTTTGGAGACCGAAGAATTCATTTGGTATTTTTCATAAATAGGATATCATAAAAAAATGTTGAATTGGTGCTATTATAATTGCTAATGCTCATCTTTGCACACAAGTGATGTTGTCTTCCTTAACAAATAATTGTTATGGGATTTTAGAAAATGATGAACATTTTTCCAAAAACTTTGAGCAACCTCAAACTTCACTTGAATTTGAATTGACTAGAATTTCAATTGGGATATTGAACAAAGGTGATTAAGCACTGTTTGGAGAAAATGATTAGCTTAATCACATAGGATTACTGTATCATGACACTGGGGGTGTTACAGCGAAGCCCTGCGCCGGTAACTTCATCATCACCGTCACCATGCCATCGTGCTGACGGAACTCTCCCTCGGCCTCAACTGGATCAAGAGTACGAGGGACGTCATCGAGATGAACGTGTGCTGCACACGAAGGTGTCGTATGTTCGGTGCTGAGATCGGTCAGATCATGAAGACGTACGTCTACATCAACCGCGTTGATATAACGCTTCCGCTTTCGGTCTACGAGGGTACGTAGACACACTCTCCCCGCTCGTTGCTATGCTTCTCCTAGATAGATCTTGCGTGATCGTAGGAAACTTTTTGAAATTACTGCGTTCCCCAACATGTCGGAGGCTCCCAAGTGACACCTAACCAATCTAGGAGACACCACTCTCCAAAAGGTAATAGATGGTGTGATGATGATGAACTCCTTGCTTTTGTGCTTCAAATGATAGTTCCCCAACCACTCAACTCTCTCTCACACAGATTTGGCTATGGTGGAAAGATGATTTGAGTGGAAAGTAACTTGGGGAAGGCTAGAGATCAAGATTCTTGTGGTTGGATTGGAATGTCTTGGTCTCAACACATGAGTAGGTGGTTCTCTCTCAGAAAATGAGTAGTGGAAGTGTAGGCACGTTCTGATGGCTCTCTCTTGAGTGGAGAATGGGTGGAGGGGTATATATAGCCTCCACACAAAATCCAATCGTTACACACATTTGACCCAACTCGGTCAGACCGAATAGAAGAACTCGGTGAGACCGATTCAGTTCAAAATGTGAACGTTAGGAATCTCGGTGGGACCGGCATGATCAACCCGATGGGACCGATGTGCTAGGGTTAGGGCAAAACCTCATCTCGGTGAGACCGATTTCAGCAATGAGCAAACAGAGAGTTGGTCAAGCAAACTCGATGGGACTGATTGCACATTTCGGTGAGACCAAAATAATTCCAACAAGTAACAGAGAGTTTGCAAGGCCATCTCGGTGAGACCGAGACCCCGATCGGTGAGACTGAATTGTCTAGGGTTTCTGGCAGTGGCTAGGTCAAATGAACTCGGTGGACTCGGATAGATCAAATCGGTGGGACCGAGTTTGACTTTAGATTTTGGAAAAATGTGGAAATGAGAAAGTGGCTGAGGGTTTTGGAGCAATATCACTAAGCACTTTGAGCAAGTAGACCATTAAGCAACACCTCATCCCATTTTAATAGTATTGGCTTTCCTATGGACTCAATGTGATCTTGGATCACTAAAATGAAAATGAAGAGTCTTGAGCTTTTGCCAATCTTTGTCCTTAGCATTATGAGGGGTCCACATCTCTAGTGCATGCCATGCCAATCATTGAACTTCCTGAAATATTTAACTTGAATGAATATTAGTTCAATGAGCTATATGTTGTTATGAATTATCAAAACCACCTGGGGATTAGTTGCACTGTCAGAGGGGGGAGGAGGAGGGGAGGGGAGGGTGGGAAAAGGTGACATCTACACATAGCAGCAACGCGGGATGGGTACCAGCGCTACTGCTAAATTCTGTAGTTGTAGCGCTATGCCATGGGTCACTGCTGGCGCTAAGTGGGGCCCGTCTGCTGGCACCATGCACACATAGCGGTAGAGGTGTGCCCCTGACACGCGCTACTGCTATAGGATTAGTAGTATCGCTGCTTTTTGTCAAACGCTACTACTACGGATAGCCCCGTGGGTGAGAAGGGGACCACTTAGCATCAGCGCCGGATGGGAAGCCAGCGCTACTACAACAGACTTACATGTAGCGCTGGTTCGTGCCCCGCGCTACTGCTGTATAGAAGTAGCGTTGTACCTTAACCCCGCGCTACTGTTAAGGTTCTACCTATAAGGTTTCTCTTAATAGTGTAGTTATTTAGATAAGGTTCGTCTACACCTAAGCAAAAGTTTGGCATCATTATTAATGTTGATTATTGGGAAAGGGGCGGCACACTTATGGACATCATAATAAACAACATGTATGGACTAACCATGCAATAAGATGAATTAAGGACATGCTTAATTTTTTATTCTAATTTGTATCACTGTAGGGCAGAAAACAAAATAGAACCTTATTTATTCATACATGGTAGGTGAAAAAATAATCAACGTTGGTCAGAATATTCATTTGGATATTTTCTTATCAAATCTCTAATCAAAACTTCTGGTTCTTTTCATTTTCATTAGAGAGACATAAATCACATGATGACCAGCAAGAACATCAGCTAAATTGAAAGGTAGCATCAAATAATCACATAGTTTAATCACATGTCTCATGAGACACAAGGATGCACAAACAATTATAAAACACGTTGGCACTTAGTTGACACATTAAACATAAGTGCCAAAATTATTATTATTATTTATAAATGACAGATGTCAAATAAATAACAACATAAAAAATCAGAATAATTTTATCAACAAATGTCATATAATTACCATCATATTACATATCACATTAGAATTCTCTAAGCTAAATTGCATTGCTCGGGGAATCGATCGTAATTTTATCAACACCATTCTAGGCACTTATGTAGTGCAGTATGTAGCGCATTAAATGACATAAACTGCACCAATGGAAAACATTAATTTTTCTCATCACGCATACTAGCCAAACATTTTTGTGTCGTACGGTGCAGTATGGTGCCGAAAAATGAACCACGCAGTTATCAATATTTTTCTTAAGCTGGCCTCAACCCATTAGTAATGATCACATTATCTAAAAATGCCATAAACATGTCATCAACATAATATTCACACTCAATTAAATTTTTGAAATAAAATATTCAAAAACTTCAATGAGTGATTCACATTAATTTCATCATTCAAATGATACCAGGAAGGTGATCATCGTCAAAGGTTGCCATCAAAATGAAATTTCATCATTAATGTCACATAAAAATTTCGAATCAAAATTTCTACTTGGTTTCATTTTATTAGAAAATTTAAACTTAATTATAGGAAATTTCAAACTTATTAGTGCATAAACATTATTATAAACTTAACAAATGCACTCAAAATGCATAAAATGCCTAAATAACATGTTTTGGCCCATAAAAACCAATGACCTTCTATTAATATTTTTTCTCACCATTAAAGGATTATCATAAAATGACATAAATACTCATTACATAAAAGTGACATAAGCATAATTTACAATGCATTTATGGCAATGATTCAATTTATAACAGTGCAAAAACATTCTCGGAATAAACATAATGTAGAAAATGCACAGAACAAAATGAAAAATAGCGCAGAACATTCTCAGCTCAGGACTTCCAACGGTAGCCTATTAAATAAGCCAGCCCAGCAGCAAAAATTCTCCATAAAGGGGCAGCAACTAGTTGGCGAGCGCTCCTTCAGGAGCCTTCCAACTATCACTTGGGGGTGGGCTGAGAGCGCGCCACTTGGCGCGCTCTCAGCCGCTGCCATGTGTCGCATTGTGGGTGCTCCCTCTAGATTTGTTTTTTTATTTTTCTACACGCATTTTCAACCTTTTAAACGGTTTTCCCAGGGTTTTTTTTTTGACTTTTTGGTTTTCCACCGATCTTCTTTAGCTTTTGGGAAAAAATTGCGTGAAAAATATGTTTTTTTTCTTCCGCGAGAATCACAGTTGTGCTTTCGCGAGAGGCACGGGCGTGCCTCTCGGAAATGGAAAAATGCATTCCTTTTCCTTCCGCCAGAGGCTCGTTTTTTTGCTTTCGCGAGAGGCAAGGTTGTGCTTTCGCAAGAGGCATGACTGTGCTTCTCAGAAACGGAAAAAAATGCGTTTTTTTCTTCCACCAGAGGCACGATTTTGCTTCCGCGAGAGGCACGGTCGTGCTTTGGCGAGAAGCACGGCCATGCCTCTCGGAAAAAGAAAAAACGTGCTCTCTCTTTTTTTCCTTCCGCAAGAGGCATGGTGTTGCTTCCACAAGAGGCACGATTGTGCTTTCGAGAGAGGCTCAGAAATGAAAAAAAATAAGTTTTTTTTTCTTCCACGGGAGGCATGATTTTGCTTCCGCGGAAGTCAGGATTGTGCTTTCGCGAGATAAAAACGTGTTTTCTTTTTTTTTTCCTCCGTGAGAGGCACGGTTGTGCTTTTGCGAGAGGCACAACCATGCCTCTTTTGGAAAGGGAAAAATGCCCGTTTCGGTTTTTTCGTCCAGTTTTTTATCTTTTTTTCATGAAAAAAATCGTCAAAATTTGAATATGGGAATCTAATTTTGAAGATCTCGACGCGGGTAATCCAATGGTGAAAACTGTTCTAGATTTGGACGCACGGTTTAAGAGATAACACGTTTTGAATAAACGGATGTATGAAAAAAGGAAAACTCCTAGATTGTGACAAGTGGCGTGCATACAATGCCACTTGACGCAACCTGAGAAGGGGGCGGTGATCTTTAAAAGGAGCACTCTTTAATTAATGATTTCGCCATAAAAGAGTTTTATTTTAGCCAGGCCAGTACAGCCTGGGCTGCAGCCCACCACGGCCACATTCGGCCCGTTAATGCCCGAAGGCCCGCTCGGAGCTGCGCTTCGGTCTCAGCCGTTGGATCGAGCCGACGACTCCGATCGATCAAACGCTAAGAACAATTTCCCCTTCTCTACCCGATTTACACTCCTAGAGGTGATCCCGGCGGCGACCCGAGGCACGCCGGCCATGGCGGTGCGGCAGCCCCGTTCGTCGGAGCAGCGTGCCTGGCCTCAAGGCCGCGCGCTCCTCTGCCAAACGGTGCTAGCTGTGTTGAGCACACGCGAGATCCGAAGCCTGTTCGCGCCGGCAACGCGCACGAGGCGCTCGGCGGCGAGGTGGGGAGATGAACGCCGGCGCCTGTCGTTTGGTGGTCTACGACGAAGTGTGCGGCGCAGGGGCCACACAACACTCGCGTCCGATTGGGCGGCGCCGCTAGCCATTTTTTCCCGCGGGTTATCAAGAGAGACGGCGTCGTCGTAGCGTCAGTAGGTAAGGCCCAAATCCCTTTCTCTTAATCTTAATTTCATCATTTTGGGCTTCAAAACTTTGCGATTTGGATTTGCAAATTGGGGAATTGCCATCCAGGGTTAGTGTTTCGGATTGGGGAAATATTTTGTTGATTTCCTTTAACATTCAATTCTAACCGAGTAGATTAAATATCATAATTATCTTATCAGCACTGACCATTGCAATTGTAGCCTTAACCGAAACAATAAACGACTAAAACATGATCAATGGCTTTAATACTGTATGACCATTAAAAATTATTATAACTGAGGGTAAAGAGGAACTTAGCCATGATCATCAACTGAAAGCAAAATTCAAAAAAATCAACTGAAAGCCAGTAACGTCTAAATGCTTTGAAGCGGCAGGGGTAGTGATCTCGAAGCACCGGGTCACCGGCAATGTGGCTACCCTTGTTGTCAGGCTAGAAGCCACCTGGTGGACTTAGCCCTGCAGTATATGTCACTGCTGGTGCCAATGTAGCAGCAACCAGCAAGAAACTGTGGTTCCGCTCCAGTGCCTCCTCTTTACCATGGAGAGGAGCATCTGGATCATCTCTTATGTTGTGCCTTCTGCTGAAAATTTGTGCTATATAGAATCCTCCCAGAGCCTCTGGATATATCCCTGAATATTTCTCGAAGCCATCCAGGCACCAGATGCTGGAAGAACACTACATTAAGTGCGACATATGTGAAGATGCCAACAAGTAATACCCAAATGTAAACGGATGTTCTGACCTCCCTGTATCTCCCAGCAGCATAGGCCCACATAAGTCCCAGTAGGTCAAAGCAACATCGCAAACTGCAGCGAATGGAGCCAAATTGCATGCCAGCACAGCTCCCTGACCAGAAACAGGATCAGAACAGTGAGTGATGTCATGAATGCCGTTGTGTTGCAGTAGAAGAACACCTTGTACCGCTTGGTGTGGCTAAGAAACATGACAATGTCACTGGGAAGGTAGCCTTGCTGGTTATCTGGCCAAGCATTGATTATGAGTCGAGCGACTAGTCGAGACAGCAACTAGTCGAGATTAGTGCTAGACTAGTCTATGAGTCACATTCTGGCTGTCGACTAGAAATCTCATGTAGACTAGTTCGCTGAGTCGAGCAGTCGAAGGACTAGTCGTAGACTCGTCTGGACTAGTCGTACACCTTGAGTTGTTTGACTAAAAAAAATTAGGGATTGGGAGGGGATAAGTGAGCCAGCCACCCAGCCCGCAGCCCGTGGGAGGGAAAATTTCTTCCGCTAGGTTTCCAGCACGCTCCGAGCCGCCTCGCCTGGGAGTCTGGTAAGAGGCGCCACCAGCACCCATTATCCCACCGGCGCCGCCACCCATCACCGTCTCTCCGCCCCTGCGCTCTGGCCCTTTCCTTCCATTGCTTCTGCTCTCCCTGGATCTGCTGGCTACTGGATCCGCTTGTCCGCCAGGTTTAAGCAAGCAAGCAAGCATAGTAATTTCTCCCTTCTTTCCTTCCCTTCTTTGATTTGATCCCCCCTCCCCTGCCCTCTTCCTTATTTTGTTTTACTTGCCTCAATTTCAAGACCCTTAGGTCTGAACTGCAAAGTCTACTCCGCCGGAGATATCTCCTGCAAGAAGCCAACTAGGAGCAAGGAGCCAGCATGGAAATATGCTTATTGGCCTGATCTGCAGGACAAATTGACGCTCCAATGTACTTTGTATAGTATATATTACATGTTAATACTAGGTTTTAGTAATTGATTACTGCAAGTTGTGTGCTACAGTACCATGTCAACTAATCCTAGACTAGACACGATTAGTCTATGAGTCTCAACCTTTGAACGACTCGTCGACTCGTAAACGTTGGGCCAGAGACCACCCGGTTGTGCCAGCCCCGCCCCCGCCTGGTAGGTAATGGTGGCAGTCTGGCAGATAAAGTTGCCAGCAGGATCAAGTACTTCCTCAGCTTCTGTAGAAGCTGGGCTTCATCAGCACCACTCGGTCTTAGGTCATCGTATTGGTGTTGTTGCTGGCTTGTGGTATTGTGAGGTTCATGACTATTACCAGGCTGTGGCTCGGACTCCATGACGCTCATAGAACCAATGCAAATCTCAACTAAGAATTTGAAGCCTGAAAATTGCTGCGTTCATTTGTCAAAAATCTTCTGACTCTGAATATTGCCAGGTTCTGGTCCTTGTTATTATCTCCGGAAATTTAAGAGGGTGGGAAGAAAACAAACGGTGACATCAAACCAGTGACAAATTTACACTAACAAATGATCGTGCTTTTGTCGAAAAAATAAAACAAAGCAAAGAAACTAATAGTGTTTCCATTCGGTTATTCCTAGTCAATTCCCAACTTTGTGTATCTTTTTCTTTTGCAATCAAAGCTTTGTGTAACCGTTTCAATTAGAGTATCTCTTGCAGTAGACCAGCATTTTATTTAGGACAGTAAAACCGAGCTCCTTCCCAGCCCTCTCCCGCCTTGAGCAGTTTAGTCCGTGATTTCGCATTCTCGCAATCCTTGGCCGTCCAATCACAATTCTATTCTCGCCTGGGCCAGTTGTGCAATTTCGTGGGCTAGCTGTCCTAGAGGGCAGCCAGCCCGTCCGTTTCCTTTTTACATTTACTCTGGAGGAAAATTTGAAGCAAGCTGGTTGATCGGGCCTCTCTTCAACGCAGCCAGCCCGTTTCTGTGGCAGCCCATTTAGCGTCATGAAAATCTGTTCGGGCAGTGTATGGCTGACCGAGCAACTCACCCCATCAGGTCCTCCTGCTCTGCTCAGGATAGAAAAAACATCCAACCTTTACGAGCAAGCCGGCTCTGCTGATGTGCCTCATGGCACGGCGGAACTGCCATACATGCTCATATATGCCGCTAATAATTCATTGCCCAGCCATCCAATGGGAGCTGCATGTTTAATCGCAAAACTGGTGGATACGTAAGAAAAATTATTAGCCAATCATAATACTGCCCGCCCGTTAATCTCACGCGCTGTGTCGCTGGTTTGGACGTTTAACTGAAACTCCAGGCGTCTAAATGAAAAGGCACAAGTGTACACTGAACAAGCAAAACAAGGGAAGGTACTCTGAATTTTCTGATCGGTGCGGCAGTAGCAGCCATGAGCTAGGAAGACGGACTTCTCAAAGACAAAAGGGACCAGTCTAGGAGTACATTGGCCCTGGTAATTGGCAGTGGTGCCTCGTAATGCATCTGCTTTTTATTCAGACCAGTCTGGTTCATCTACCTGCAGATTAATGCATTTTGAAAATGGACCAACAATGTATATTGACTCCTGAAAAATGACGGACATGTTTCTGATTAAAAGGATGAGCTGACACTCTTGCACTTCTCTGACACTGGTTCAGGAGTAACTGAAAAGGAATAGCCAGGTACATACTGAACAAAGAAATTCAGACCATGCGTACATAAAGATATCACCACTGCTCTAAATCCCAAAAGGCCCAAACACTGAAGCCACATGAAACGGTGTATATTTTCAGAGAACTATATATAGGTACTATGCGGACTTCACCACTGCATCTAAATCATGAGCACTTCATTTGACAATGAACAAAACAAGTCTTGATCATCCTACGGTAAGATCAAATCAGCTCTCAGAAAGGAATCATACTCTTATACAAGTGACAGACAGACACAGATATACTACCATTGGATTAGCAGTGAGTGGAATATTTATTTTGCAGGAGTGACAGAAGCTCCTTGGACATGGCCAACACTACCAGTGGGTCCAGCAACCAAATCTTGATGGGAACGAGCATGGATCCAATTTGTGCGCTCCTGGGGCAACAACTCCTCCAGGTAACAACATATATACTCCATTTCTGTAGCTAGCTTCCGTATTAGTACTCCTTTTGTATTCTGGTGGATACATGCTATATCACATGACATGAGAGAACAACGCAGCACCTAATACTACACTAATATAATTCCCTAAGTTTTCAGTGCACCGGTCATGAACGGTTTGAATTGATATAACTCTAGCTTTGTTTTACTTTTGTGATACACAAAGCTAGTGTAGCAGAGCTAGCTATAAGTCTACTTATTTTTTGTGAGTGAGACACAAAGCTAGTACTCCCTCCGTTCCTAAATATTTGTCCCTCTAGAGATTTGAATGAGTGACTACATACGGAGCAAAATGAGTGAATCTACACTCTAAAATATGTCTATATACATCCGTATGTGGTAGTCCATTTGAAATATCTAAAAAGGCAAATATTTAGGAACGGAGGGAGTACGTAGTAGCACTCATGCATGTTTGTGCTCTTCTCATTGATCTCACGCATGATGATGTCTACATGCAGGTATTTGTCAAGAATCAAAAACTGTCACACATTACATAATTAAGTGATGGATTGTATATTTGGAATGCCTGATATAAATGATCTAAAGATGTGCTTTTAGCTAGGTTCAAATCAGTCTAGCTAGTGCCTGCTTTAAGCAAAACAAACTCTTATTCCTTTGTCTCATATTTTCTTTGTTCCTACAATATCAACCACCTCCAAGTGCTCACAAAAAGCACCAGGGCTCTACCTTAATTTGTTCCATCTGCTCCCCATGATGCTGCAGTCATACCTTGAATATATTATACGTGCATTAAGCTCTCCCATGCATTAAATATATCCATCTTGCCATGCATAGGCACCAAAAGTGCACACATATATACTTTCCACGACTACAATTAATTAAGGAGGCAATATATATAGTACGTGTGTTCGCTCTGGGTGATTTGATCTAGCGTTCTAAAGCCAACAGGAGTTGCGCGCTTTGTTCCCTATACGCCCCCCTTCCTCGATCTCCTGTGTTGCATGCAATGCAAATGGACTCCCACTAAAGAAAAGATGTGTAGATGAATAGATAGTCCGGCATTTGATTCTTGAGTTGCACGCTTTGTTCCCTACACCTTTTCTTTTCCCCCCTCGATCTCCTGTGTTGCATGCAATGCAAATGGACTCCCACTGAAGAAAAAGGATGTGTAGATGGATAGATAGGCCGGCATTTGATTCTTGAGTTGCACGCTTTGTTCCATACATCTTTTCCCCCTTATACTTCCTTTTTCTTTCTTCCTTTTGCTTGTGCAGCAGAGGGGCCTGGTCGTACCACGTACGGATGCCAACCAGCCAGTCGACATCAAATCATATCCTTCGAGGTTCGTCCGTACTTGCCCTTTTTCTTCCAAGGGGGTCGGGTGATCATCATTACTATCTTGAATACCTCATCGGCAATGCATGGCCATGATATGCTTTGTCATAGTTAGTGCAGTAGCGATCATTCCTCCTTCCATTTCCCGCATGCAAGCATCTTTTTGACGTACGGCTCCCTGTGTATTTAAAGGTGACCGAACCTGGACTTCACCCTAAGACGAATTTAAAGCCGTCCGTCGGTGATTTGTCGACCGGTCCGCACCGGAAGATATGTGACCATTTAGAGATTAATCAGATGCATACTCGTGTGGCTCCTGCCCCATATCATATGCACGTACGATCAAAGCGGAGGAGGAGAGGGAACCAGATCTAGAAGATGAGAAAGCAAAAGCGGCAGGCATGTGGCTGGGGAACTTAAGAATAAAATGAGACCACCTTTGATCTAGTCTAGGAACAAAGTGCAAAAGGGGCCGGGGAGGGAGAGACAAAGCATATCAAAGACAGATAGTAATGGATTGCGGGGAATTTGCTGTGAATGATATGCTTGCACTTTGGTAAAGAATGATGTGCATCAGGAGCATGATACCAAAGGGAGAGACAAGGTGCGTGCGTGGTACAGACAGAGATGGATAGCAAGATAGGTAGATAGGCTTTATCAAAGGCAGGCAGGACAGGAGCATCCAAGCTAGTTAGCTTGCCTGCCAGCCTAAAGGGCTTGCAGCTATATGCATGTGTGGCCATCGATCGCTTGCTTCTAGTGCACAACACACACGATCGAGCTTGAAGAGTGTGTGTATGCGTGCATGGCATGCTGCCTGATGAGACAGAAAGAAAGGTCTCATCTTTTTGTTATGCCTCGAGAATTTAAGGTGTAAAGTTGAGATGCTTATGTTACATACATATACGCGTGCATGTGTACTGTACGTATGGACCATGCAAGCATGTATGATGGATCGACCACTCTTTCTCTCTCTACTAGCTATATGTCTCCTAGCTAGCTAGCTGCTAGGTTGGAATCGATACCTTCCTGGTCTGGATATCCACCATTGGTGTAAATATACCTTCCTGGTTTGGATATCGATCATTGGTGCAAATATAACTTCCTGGTCTGGATATCGTTGGTGCAGATCTGGCTGGCTAAAGCGAATCAGTAAAGGAATATGCTATCAATCAACAAAAGGAGTATTTGTGGTAGTATGTCTGATCATATGTCTGCCAAGTTGACTGCACTATACTTTTAATGCTACATTGATGGATCAGTCAATAATATATAGTCCCTCCATCCCCGATGCATAAGCCATATTTTGATTGGTTAAGACTAACGTTATAACCAAGAATTAGTGTATTGTGATCTAAAAGGAAAAAACGCAGTTACTCGGTTATTATGTAGTTCATGTGTCATCAAAATGATGTCATTGAATTCGTATACATGCACTATTGTATCACCGCCATACCCAAAACATATATAATTGTTTGTCGTAAACAACTGAAAAAGGTTATACTCACACAAAGACAATATGATGCTTTCCCCAGTGTGCTAGCTTTGGTTTAGTTGCTCCAAGGTGCTGATGAACCCTAGTTAGTTGTGGTTTAGTTGCTGTCACCGTAAATTTAATTGGCAAAATATAAGGGATATATATCCCATAAGGATTATATTGTTGGATTCCTATTCAAAACAAGTTTTCGATGGTACTATTTTTACTACATATAAATCACTTGTGAGATCGCCCACTTGGCTCCTCCGTACGTCTAACCATCTGTTGGCTGGAGCATTGTTCTTTAGTATTGATACTTTTGAGATGGCCACTTAGCTCCTCCGCATGTCTAACCAGATGGTATGGCTTGATTCATTGCGCCTGCTAAAGTTGCATCTGCAGCAGACAACTACACACGTATATATTCCAGGAGCACCTATGTGTCAGATACCTGAAATTAAGTTTTGTTTCAGCCACTTTGCTTCCGAGCCATCAGATAATGAATCAACGGTCAAGAAGGAAACTCGGAAGGAAAGTTGACTGAAATCTGTTTAATTTTCAGTCGAATCCCCTCGGGACCACCAAACCAAGCTGGCAAACCGAACCGGGTTGGCAAACCGAATCCTTTAACCCGCTAACCCATACCCCAGCGCCGCCAGCACCCTTCTTCCCCACCTTCTTCCCCAACCCCAGATCATAGTTGTTTCCCACCTTCTTCCTCCCCAAACCCCAGCTGCCGCCATTAACATAGAGGTGGACATGAAGAAAGTTGGAGAAGAACAGAAGATCAGAAAATTGAAATGGAAACAAATATCAGAAGAGGAACCAGAAGTAAAGACGTGGACGGCGCTACTTACACAAGTCAGGATTCTCTAAAATCCCAACTGGTAAAGCCCTAGAAGAGTCAACATCAACAAAATAAAAATTAACCTGAAAGATCCTATGTCATACATGCCGCTTAGTGCATCCATGCAAGATCAACATGCTCAAAGCATAAGATAATCTGAAGAAAATTCTAAATTATACATGATGATCACTACATCCAAACAAAAATAACTAGGGGATAGTCAAGAACTATGATAATTTCACTAAGTTAACATCATCAAGAAAATTATGTACGACTAGAATGAAAGTTGCCGATGTGTTTAAGTTGCAAGTACTATATAAAACCTTGATAATAAGAAATGTCTAATTTATTTTCAATGCAGGAAATTTGGTCATAACAGAAAGGAACTAAAAATCAATATCAGTAAAATATCATGCTGACAAAAGAATGTTTATACATAACAATTGACAAAATTGCAGATCACCAGCTCACAAGAAATGAGAGAGCACATGGTGTCCACCTCCTGCTCAGACCACTACCCTCTCATTATTCTCTCGAACGCCAAGTCTACACGTGCACCGTGTGAGATTCCAGTTCAAGAGCTTCTGAGTGAAGTTTCCGGGTGCCTCAAGACGGTGCAGTTAGTTTGGACTAGCTAACATGCACGTACACAGCAGCCTCAAGGCTCGTCGCTTGATTGATTCGGCTGGAACACAACACACACATAAGATATGTTTGCCTCAACCGGTGGTCTTGCATTTGTGTTGATTGATCAAGGGCTTTTAGTACATTTTGTTAGTGACTCCAGTTAATGCAAGTCACAACCAATGGTAGAAGGAGTAAGCGCCCTTGAGAGAGTAGGGTGCGTGTCACTGTCCGTTTTACATGATCCCTCTCCCGGGCAAAAAGAAAACTAACAAAGAGAAATAATCAACTTTACCAACACCACGTAGCCAGGGCTTGCGAACGTATCCACCGCGGCAGTGTTAGAGATACGACAGGCAAAATGAAACGATGAAGAACGAAAGCAATCACAGAGGGGACATAAGGATTTAACGTGGAAAACCCCTCCGACACAAAGGGGAAAATACCACGGGCGCCAGCCAGCAAATCTTCACTATATCAGGGGAGGTTACAGCAACACCAGGGATTTACAACTGATCAACTTATCCCGTGTGACGGCTTACAAGAGGTATATATGACAGCGGTGACATGTGTCAATACTGATCCGTACTGTGCATTACTACAAGCCCAAGACTCATTTAAGACATGGTCACGTGAATGCTGAACACAACTGTAGCAGGCGCAGCGAAGCGACCCCCACCACCATCTCTGGTTAGACAGACGGAGGAGTCAAGTGATCTCCAGCGGCAACATGATCCACCTGATTACAATAAGAAAATGATCAAATGTTAACTACTCCCTATATAGGGAAAATCCATCCTACCACCCGGTGATAGTTACCCCACATATCTCATATACTACCATGTGATACTATATATACTATTTTATTATTTTAAATACTCCCTCCGTTCCTAAATATAAGTCTTTGTAGAGATTCCACTATGAATCACATACGGATGTATATAGATGCATTTTAAGTGTAGATTCATTCATTTTGCTCCGTATGTAGTCCACCTAGTGGAATCCCCACAAAGACTTATATTTAGGAACGGAGGGAGTATGTTCATATACTATATCTAAGATATTTCAAAGCAAGTTACTTGAAAAAATTACATATGAGCCCATAGTTTTTGTTATATTTGTGAAATACGTACATATTTATACGTAAAAAAGAACATACTCAAAACATGGTACATACTACCCAAAAATTAATATATATACTACCTAATCATTGTTATATACTACATACTACACGTACATACTCTCAGTTTCGATAGATACTACATACAACATACAAAACGCAAGTGATGGTAACTACCATTGCTTGTAGGAAACATATATATATATATATATAAATATATATAGGGAAAATCCATCCTACCACCCGGTGGTAGTTACCCCACATGTCTCATATACTAGGATGTGGTACTATATATACTATTTTATTATTTTAAATATGTTTATATACTATATCTAAGCTATTTCAAAACAAGTTACATGAAAAAATTGCATATGAGCCCATAGTTTTTGTTATATTTATGAAATACGTACATATGTGTACGTAAAAAAGAGCATACTCAAAAAATGGTACATACTACCTAAAATTTTGTATATATACTACCTAATCATTGTTATATACTACATACTACACGTACATACTCTCGGTTTCGACAGATACTACATACAACATACAAAATGCAAGTGGTGGTAACTACCACTGCTTGTAGGAAACATTTGTCCTATATATATATATATATATATATATATATATATATATATATATATATATGGTCGTGGGACAACGATAAACTGTATGCGTAGCATCATATGCTGCTAAGTAAGATGAGGCGACGGGGCTTAGGGAGTGTGATCTTAGTATCTTACCAACAAATGAAAAAAAATGGTGCACGAAGCAGAGGGTGCGATTCCAATGGTGGGTAGAAGTATGATGATACAGAGAAGCCAAGGAAGAGGAATCTCCAATGATGGCTACAGTGCCTTGCGATATCCTCGACGCCAGCATGCTGCCGCCCACCACTGCGAATGACGTGCAGATGGTGTGCCCCAAGGTTGCTCCAATGGCAGCACCTACAACATTCTTGTGGGTAGCCAGCTGCATTTCGAAAGAATGCTACTGGTTAAAATGGATTTTTGTTTGACAACAGACAAGCTGAGAATTTGATTGCTTAAGGGAAATTAGTCATACCCCAATTGTGGCTATCTGACTTCGGTCGCCCCATTCAGCCAGGAAGGTCAACACAAATGACTGATCATAAAAAAGAAGTCATGCATAAAGCCGTTGATAGACACCGAACTCATTGCAGCATCACTGAAGGTATATTTTATCAAGCTTCGTATATGGACAGTTAGCATGAACAGAAATATACTATGCAAGACTAAAAAGGGAATTGTAAGATTTCTCAATCATATATAATTACATCTCAGATGAGATGGTAGAAAACATAGTTATCAAGCTAGACATATTAAATCATAAATGAGAAAGGGCCGGGAAATGTACCTTCAAGAAAATAGGAGTACATAACGTTGAGAAAATACGTCAAAATGTTGGTTTCCCTTGACCTGCTTCCAGCTTTTCCTCTACCTGCATATTTCAAACAATTAAAAATTATAAGGTGTTTAAATTACCACACCAAAAAAATTAAAGAACAGGTTCGAGGCAACAGGGATGCTAAAACAGTCCAGTTGATGCTAAAACTGCTATTGACACAAAAGGAAGGGTGTATGTACATGAATTGATGTTTATGCTTCAGCAGTCTGATTCCGTATTTCAATAAACTGAATCATAACCCAAACAGATGTTTTATGAATAGCAGTTTACGTGGTAAGCAAACAAGATTAAGCTAATTCTCAGCAGTAGAGGAGAAGAGCCATGTAAGAAAACGCACATACTTCTTCTATTTCCTTGTTCTGTGATGCCCTAGAATCTGATCTTCAAGCAATGTAAAGTAGTCGCAGCCCAAAGAACGCGTAAAGGATTCAACACAAACACAAAAGGAGGATGTTAGGTATTAGGCGAACTGGTGAATTGACTGTATGCTAGTGCTATAAAATTGGCAAAACATGCATATTTCACGAAATACCTTACTTGAGATTTAAAGAATATATATGTTTAATCAACAATGTATTATAAGCATGATAAGACCAATGGAAGCTCATGTGAAGTTGGTGTGGTTGGTGTGGTCGAATCTCCTTAGATGAACTCACGTGAAGTTGGTGTGGTCGAGTCTCCTTAGTTTACACTCTAAAGATAAGCTGGTCTCTGAGTCTCACCCTACTGGCGTGCATCTTCTTACAGCAATGGCAACCATTATGGAAGTGGTACGTCAGCACACTAAAGGAAAATGGCTGATGTAGTGCAAGGGGGATCCTTCTCTGTGGTTTTGAGTGAGTGGGCCATGGAGTGGTGCATTTCTGCTTTGCTATGTTTCGTAACTTAAACTGGCAATCCCAGTATAGTTCTCTATGTCTTGCTGTCTGAACTCTTGCATATCATTATATCAATACAATAAAGATAGAAGGAAACTAGAAGATTGTTGCTCATGCAACTTTTCTTTTGTGATTTAGAGGCCTGCTTGGTCTCAGGGTGAAATAAATCAACACGGGACTGGGGAAAGGCATTTATCTATAATTAGAACATTACAGGAATTTGCACAACTTGTATTTGTACAGAGGCACTAATTCTGAAGGATTCTAGCAAATGCAGGTGCAAGTATCAAAACTCTGAACTTCTATCTGATAATATGTCAAAACTGTATCATTTGGTTTTTGTATAATGTTGGCCATCTAATGCATATTTCAGGTACTTGCACAGATCAATATTTAGGAAGTTGATTTTAAAACATTTATCAATGCTTTTGGAACAGTTATGGTCATATTATGCCATTACATTTCATGATTTGACCAATATTCTCCAATATCCCGGATGTCCATGCACAAAATACAAATCTACTACTCCTAAAACCTCAGACGAGCTTGAATAATCAATGGACATCAAGCAAACAATCAGATAAGTCAATACCAGTTGTTGTGCTGTTAGTGTGCTTCCTCGATATCAAGTTCGGAACGATCCTGCCAAGCCCAGTTGATAGTACCTGAAACAGCACAGAACGCATCAGGAGTAATTGAGACTAAACTGCGATCCTATTCTGCCAAACAAACAGATGCTGCAGTTTCACTCACCATCATGACAACCAGCGCACTGGAGAGCACCGTCCACTTGGGATGCCGCATCGCCATGAGGGCCGCAGTGATGAACGTCTCCTCGCCAATCTTTACCCAGCAAGGCATGAACAAGCAGCTACCAGTAATAAGAAGTGTATGCATATATAGGCTGGAAAGCAGATTCAGAAACACTGGAGTAGTAGCATCTGTATCCGAGAAATGGCAGCTCACCTTGCTGACGAGAATCATGGAGAGGCTGGCGAAGAAGGCGTCGAAGAGGCCCAGCTCGGACTCCTGCTCGACTGCTCGACTCCTGACAAATGTGACTGCCTACAACGACAACACTGAGTTCAATACGAGTGATATAAAGGTGACCCTACCTTAACTACTCTAGATTGAGGGGTTCTAGATTGACTACTGGAGTTGCAGCAAACTGATTTACAGAGTGGGGCCAGGCGCAATACCGACTGCTGGAGGTGCCCCTGTCGGACCTGCTCCTCCCCAACATGGTCCTCCGGTCGAGGCGCATGAGTTCGGTAAGGACGAGCATCATGGACGGCCGCAGCTGCGCTTCAGGACTTGTGCAGGATAAACTGAGTTTCAGCAAAGCGAGCCACACCATCTGGTTAGACAGACGGAGGCGCCAAGTGATCTCCAGCGGCAACATGATCCACCTGATTACAATAAGAAAACGATCAAATGTTAGCTGGCTGCTAGCCACTTAAGATGAATATAAATGACGAATGCTACTTGGCAATACAAGTGCGATAAATTAGTCCGGCTAGACAACATATGAGTGATACAAAGGTGACCGTACCTTAATTGCTCTTGTTCTTTTTATGCGCTGCAGAGTTGCGCCGGTCTCTGGGGGTGTCACTCTGGGTCTGGGACCAGCTCCTCCGCAACATGGACCCAGCCCCAGCCTGTGTATCCATGAGCTGCTTACAGATACACTGCATGGACGGCCGCAGATGCGCTTCAGGACTCGTGCAGGCTGCACCCAGTCTCATCACCACAATGATATCCTCCAAGTGGGCTGAGTCACGGATCCGCCCGTCGATTTTGTCTTTGGTTTTTTTTTATTTTTCGTTATGGAGGTGGCATCCTCTATTAATATCCTCCATGCCCATTGAGCCAAGCCTTCAGATTCTACAACGCCCGTGGCTACTATGCCGGTTGTCAGCTCTAGCAGAACGACACCAAAACTGTAGATGTCAGTCTTCTTGCTCGCCGTTCTGGACATCGAATATTCTGCAAAATTCGCATTCAGTTAGTGTTCAATGGAAATGTTTGAGATGCATGGTTGGATTTGAGATTCTCACCGGGGGCCATGTATCCGTATGTCCCCCGAGGTTCTGAAATGTGGTTGGACTGGTCTGGGTTGACAACCGTTCGTGCAAGCCCAAAGTCGGCGATCTTGGCATGGAAGTCTTGGTCAAGCAAAATGTTGTCTGGTTTGATGTCCCGGTGGATAATTACCTCTCCGCACTCTTCGTGGATGTAGCGGAGGCCGTTGGCTGCATCAATAGCGATGGCCAGCCTCCTTGGCCATTTCAATTCTTCAGTGGCGCGCTCGCGGCGGTGCAGCCAGTCCCCGAGGCTGCTGTTCTCCATGTGCTCGTAAACAAGCAGCTTGGCATCTTGACCGGAGATGCTGCAGAGCAGATTGATGACGTTCTTGTGGTTGATACTGCCCAATATCTTCACCTCCGAGTCGAACTGCATGATGTCTACACTTCTGGTGTTCATCTTCTTGACAGCCACTACTCTGTTGCTGCTGGAACCATCAAGGCTAGGGAGCTCCACACGGTACACCTTCCCGGACCCGCCCGTGCCGATAATGCGCCCCTCAGATATTTTGTTGAGCACGTCGGATTCCGTGAAGCCCAGATTACGTCTGAATGCTATCATTTTCCAATCAGACACAACTTCTTCCATCACTTCTGTCTTCTTCCGACGCCGAAAGAACAACCATATGCCAATGATGCAAGCGATGATTGCAATGACACCGAGCGCTAACGAGATTCTCAGGGGGATGCCTCTGTGGCATTTGTGGAGATGTACCCTCGAGCCCCACTTGGCACAAAGCCCAGGATTTCCAAGGAAGCTACAATTGTAATTTGCAGTTTGCAGAGGGCGGGGCACCTCCCCATTGAGCTGGTTAAATGAAAGATTGAGGGAGGTTATTGGATGGTTGCCGAAGTCAGATGGAATGTTGCCTGTTAGCTCATTGTAGGACAAATCAAGGATTTCTAGTGATGAAATCATCCCTATGCTCGATGGCGGTATTGCACCTGATATATGATTGTTGCTGAGGTCAAGTGATTTGAGATTCTGCAACAATGCAATTGATGGTGGTATTGATCCAGAGATGTCGTTCCCGCTTATTGACAAACTAGAAAGCCTATGGAGATTGCCTAGGTTAACTGGTAGCTCTCCCGATAGTTGGTTATTTTGTGCCACCAAAACCAATAGCCCGGTCGCAAATGTCGGGATCGAGCCAGAGAAGTGGTTGTTTTTCATCTCAATTCGAGAGGTATTCGAAGAGATCTCTTTAGGCATAGTGCCAGTGAAGTCATTGTCCGATATGAATATTCTATGCACCAATGGCAATGACCATATATTCAATGGAAACTCCCCTGAGAAGTTGTTGTTCTCGAGCATAATGTTTTCCAGTGATAGGCAGTTGCCAATGCTCGCCGGGAGCTCACCAGAGAAGCTGTTATTAGAAAGTACTATGTTGAATAGTTTCCCATTGCCGCATAACTGCTTCGGTAGTGAGCCAGACAAGTTGTTGTTGTAGACCTCAAAATTCTCAAGCGGTGAGTGCTTCCCAAGTTCTGGTGGCACCTCACCCGAGAGCATATTGTCAAAGAACTGGATATATTGGAGGTTCGGAAGGCGGCCAATGCTTTTGGGGATGGGGCCTGTAAACTCATTGTGGTATAGGATGATGTTGGTTAGTTTCTTTAGAGTTCCAAAGTCTTCTGGTATGCAGCCAGTGAGTTTGTTTGTCGACAAGTCTATCTCAATCAAATTCACCGCAGTGATGTTGCATGGCAATTCCCCGGTGAGTCCATTGCCATACAAGTACAAGAACTCAAGCTTTTGGTGCTGCCAGATCCAGACGGGGATTGAACCACTGAGCTTGTTTCCCCACATGTCCAACATGGTTAGTTCCTTTAGGCTTGAGAATGCCTTTGGAATCTCACCAGTGAATCCATTCTTGTCAAGACACAGGTTCTGGAGTGCCGAAAGCTCGGCCATAGCCATTGGGAGAACACCACTGAAGTTGTTGTTAGTCAGGTTAAGGTGCTTCATAGATGGTGCTAGCCGGCTGATATCTTGAGGAAGCACTCCATGGAAGCCATTGTGGGAGAGGTCAAGGTAACGAAGCCAGGAGCAAGCATAGAGTGTGATGCCGGGGAATCTCCCAGTGAGCTTGTTGTATGAAAAGTCAAGGTGGATCAGGTACTTGAGCTTACACACAGACGGAGGGATATTGCCGGTAAGATTCAAACGCTTGAAGGAAAGCCCCGTAACTAGGCCTCCACCGCGTGCCATGCAGCTGACACCAGGCCAGCTGCAATGGGCGGTTGTATCCCACGACGCAAGCTGCGGGGGATTGCCCCACTCTTTCTTGATAGCCAGGAGTGTCTTATGCTCTTTGGTGGTGGTTCGGGAGCTAGCTTCATCAGTGAGGAGGAGAACGACAACGAGGAAGTGGAGGAAATAAGTCTTAACCCCCAAACTTGATCTGGGAGACCTTGGAGCACATCGGTGGAGATCAGCAATGGCGAGAGAGCGAGTAGCAGTACGGATCAGCAGTGTCAGGAGGGCGAGTGGCAACGTGGCAGTGTGACGGCGAGCGAACAGTAGCGCGGTGGAGGTGAGCAGTGGCACGATGAATGCGAGTAGCAACGGAGATGGATTGCGGAGGTTAGCGGCGTTGCAGAGTGGTTGTGACCAGGGAGCAAGAGGACGTTGGCCGCCGCCGCTGATAAACCAACGATGTGACAAAAGGGAAGGAGCTAGGCTGATCACGGCAGGGAGGGGATGAGGGGCCGATTGAATCGGATCATCCTGGTTGAGAGTAGTGGTGTCCGTCTCTTGGAGGTACACCATGAGCTCATGCAGCTCAATCCCCGACACGCCCGGGATATACGTGATCGTGTCCTGTCGAGGCTCTGCAATACATCCCAAAATTTTGGATCTTCAAAGTTGATGGCATGATGACAAACCATTTTGCAGCAACCACCAATTTACATTACTTAGTGAAAATAGTAGTGACGCTCTAACAATTTATAATAAAGTATTTTCTATGTATTTTAAGGATACTACAGTTTTTTAGATTACCACAATTTTAATTACAGTGAACTAGTTGGCAACCACTAAAAACTGTGGTTTCAATACTGTAGTATTTGAAAAACCATGGCTTTTTATGTATATTAAAAAAAGTACCTCAGAACTCTTTTTTTAAAACCGAGCACGCTGAAAAACCGACTTCACGCGCATATCATGTACCTCTCGACGGTGACATGCTCATCCCAGACGGCACAGCTAGCGCCTACCATTCCAGGCCAGATGCAGGGGAAGCTCAGCCTAGTTCAACCGCCTCTTATTGTAAGCTAGCTTTGTGCATAAGTGTTTATTAGTGCGTAGCCCGTTCAAGTTTGTGCATGCGGCGAGTTGTTATGCATGGTTGTTCAGTTTGCCATACGCGCGCGTGTGTTTGCCACTGTTAACATGCGGCTAACTGCTAATTACATGACATATAAGCTCTAGCCAAACGGGTTTACAGCTGAGCAATGTACGTACACATTCTAAAAAAAGGTTTTATGTAATACTTCCTCCGTCCCATAATGTAAGACGTTTTTTGACACCAGTGTAGTGTTAAAAAACATCTTACATTATGCGACGAAGGGAGTAGTTCACTTTGTGGCAGTGAGCTAAATCAAGGAAGTGGTTAGAGATAGGAACACATGCATAAAGATTTTGTACAACTTCTACGTGAGAATAGCATTTTCGTTCCTATAATACTCCAGAATACTCTAGTATGTTATTACCGTGGTATTGTGCGCCTATAGGACAAAATAATGTAGTTGTAAAATACTTTGGTTATTATAATACTTTGCTCTCAAACATAGCCAGCAATCATATTGGAGTGTATCAAGATTAAAGATGGGACGTCCTTTGATACTGAACCTTGATGAATTAATGCGCAAAGCATGTGTGCTCCTTCAGTTGTTACATCATTGAGTACAATGTAGTTTGTTTTTTGTGTTGGTGTACTGCCCTACTTTCATATGCTTCCTTGCATGCTTATACTGTGCTTGTTGTATATGCAGACTTATTTATCTAAGGCAATGTAGTTATCAGCTCATATTCACTGGAAATTGCTAAAATATTTAGTCCCAGTCACTGTTCTGATCGTGTTATTTCTCATCATTCCCATTCTCTTTAAAATAGCTTATCACATACATGACATAGTTTGTTTCTTCCCATTGTTACTAATTGTGCAACACTCTTTTTTACATCAACTATTGTACTACAACACTTCTTGGCTTACTAGTATGATATTCTCGCTCCAGCACATCGTATATCGGTATTATGCTTGTTGTGTACCTAGGCGTCTCTCGTGCATGTGTATGCTCTCTTTTTTATGGTGCGCTATTTTTCTCATATTGTGAATTATGTCCACGAATGATAATTCATATGTGCAGTAGTTATATACATTTGAACCTCCTATTTTTTTGTGCAGCTTAATTAACTCACATATATGCTAATTGTAATTCACTCTCCTGCATCTTATTAATATTCTTGGGATGAGATCCCAAATGCCCATACCAAAGATGGTGGTCTTGAGCGGGGGCTGCTATGATGGGGGCTGTGATAGGGCAAATATTTTCCGGTAGATGCTTTCATACACCAGACAGACATTATTGGCCCTCATTCTGTAAATACGTGATTCATAGAATATAACCAAACCGACTTTGTTTGGTGTTATTCCAACTTTCAGCATTAGGTCAAAATCGCTATTTTTTTTATTTCATGAATACAATTTCTGCGAACCACATACTGAATTCATCACAAAATTAATTTTATTTTTTCTTCTAATTTAATATTCTAAATTTTTTATTCTAAAATTTGACAACCAATTTCATAAAATTATATTATTATTATTATTGTTTATTTCATTTCTTCTAAAAGCTGAATTATTGATATTCCTTCATTACTTACTTTGAATTCTATATATACTAACACAACCATGATCCTTATCAGCATAATTACAGACCTAACTCTTGAATTTCTAAAATAGACTTATCTTTTTTTGCCTATTAAAGGTGTATCCACAATGATTTGTTTTAAACTGTTTGATTCATCTACACATTGGCGTAGATATTCAAGCTCATACACTGAAAAAATGTGGCATATTTAACATTTATTATCGGTGAAAAGCAATGTAGCGGTCGACAATACAATGAGGCATTAGTTGTGATTTCATTTATTTTCACACTCTTGTGACATGTAGACAATGTATGAGTATGTATTTGTGGTGGTGTGTGTACGTGTCTATGTATTGTCCATACCTGGTATTTAAAAAATAATACATGTGTTTGTACGTTTTTATGTGAAATACATTTTTCTCCTTGAACAGTTGCACTCCCACTTGCTTCGTTTTTCTAGCATGCCCCATGGTAGCACATGGTAGTTGTGTAGGGTTGCCTTTAACCCCCTTTACATCATGCATGATGCGTGCATGCTTAGCTAGGTGCAAATTCTTGTTTTCCTTTCCTTTTTTTTATCTCTCATGCACGTTTGTATGGGATGTGACTATGATTTTTTGTTCGTGAAAAATAGATTATAGATGACATCAGCTTTGATGTCATGGATGCGTATTGGAACCGGATTGCACCATATTGCCAATCAACACTTCCGAATCAGATTGCTCTTGATTATCTACTTGTACGTGGCGTCTAGAAGTTCCTCCCGGTTTACTATTTGTACGTGATTGTATGTACTACATATAATATACAGTATGTTTTTTAGAATCTCAAGAAAATATGTTTTTTTAGATTATGACAGTGTCAAAAACGTCGGGAGGAAGTAGTTCATAAGAACGTAGGCTGAGTTTGGCTAGAATCTTAACCTCTATTATATTATAACCAAACATATCAGTTTAATTTTTTGAACCACTTCCAGTTTAATTAATTTATGATCTGTGTGCCCCAACAAAAAAAATTAGTTACCACATGCGTGCACGTACATGGTCATGACTCTTTTGCTAGATTTTTTTTACTTACGTGATGACTCTCGCTTGCTCTAATTAATCATTTTCTTTTGCTGGGACTATTGTCTAATTAATCGGATGCCCGAATGTCTTAATAATTACTCGAGAACTTTGCTATCAATCAAACATAGCCTAAACATCCATGCACGAACAGCAAAAAAGTAAAAAGTTTATTAGCTGTTTATTAGTGCGTGGCCTGTTCAAGTTTGTCCATGCGGCGTACACATGGTTGTTCAGTTTGCCGTACGCGCGTGTGTTTGCCACTGTTAAGTGTTAACACACGGCTAACGGCTAATTTACATTATATATAAGCTCTAGCCAAACGGGTTTACAGCTGAGCAATGCTATTCTATAAAAATGTTTTACGTACTAGTTCATTTTGTGGCAGTTAGCTAAAATCAGGGAAGCGATTACAGATGGGAACGCACTAGTACGTAAAGATTTTGTACAAGTTTTACCAAAGAATAGCATTTTCGTTCCTACAATACTCCAAAATACTCTAGTGTAAGTTATTACTGCGGTATCGTAGGCCTATAGGATAAAAATACTAGTTTTAAAATACTTTGCTATCAAACATAACCTACGCAATCATATTGGAGTGCGTGGACCAAGATTAAAGATGGGATGTTTGTTTACCGTTGCATCCGAAGTGTCCGTTCTTGCTGAGCAGGTGGACGTGGTAGTAGAGGTTGAAGATGAGCGCGGGCTCCGTCACGTACGCGATGCCCAACTTCTTCCTGGCCAGCGTCACTGGCCACACGAAGAAGGTGTCAGCGACAAGGCATGTCGCGGCCGGGTCGACGACGAAGCAGCCGAGCAGCTCCTCGACGTGCCCGGAGAGCGCGTGGAGCAGCGAGCCCATGAACTCGTCGTGGTGCAGCGACTGGTCGAACCCCACGGCCACGGGCCTCCGTGTCAGGCAGAAGTATGCAGGCAGAACGATGCGGCAGCCGGAGGAGACGAGGTCTACGGCGAAGTCCCCCGAACCAGCGTCGAGCGTGACGTTGGCACGGAGCAGGCCGCGCGGGAAGCCACGGCTGCGGAACTCGTCGTACGCGGTGGAGGTAGGGCTGGCGGCCTCGGAGCGGGCGAGCGGGAAGAGGAGGGCCGCTGCGAGGAGCAGAAGAACGGATTGGGATGGTCTCCCCATTTTTGTGAGTATAAGTGGAGAGACGTTTAATGATAGAAGAGTGCAGTCGAATACCAAGGGCTGATGTAGCTTTTATAGAGGGCTTGGGCACATCTTACTACTACTTGTGGGGTCCAGAAGACGTTTAAGTATGTGCGGTAGGTGTTGGATATTTGGGACTCGTGTGGAATGGTCATGGACGTGGAAGCGTGGAGCCAGGCAGCCAGCTGGACATGCGAATGAGCACCTACCTAGCTACAGCAACACTCGTGCTTTACTACCCCGTTGATCAGATCAGCAACGGCACACAACTCACCGTTTCTACGGCGGGTGCTCAACCTCAGCGCCTGAGGCTGCCACTGACAAAGGGTACCACACTACCACCGCAACGCCGGCATGGATGCTCGGGGGATCATGAGGCATGGGCCTGTGCATGCACTACACTCGGAGAAGAGGCTTTGCAACTCTTCTCATGCGTGCGTGCTTTCTGAAATTAGCCATACGAACTGCTTTTCAACTCTTCTGATTATGCCCCCTTTCTGCCATAAATACTACACGAGCTAATCCACTAGTATGGGTTAGCATCAAGGAAAAGAATAGCACGCCATACAAAATAACGCTGCCCCTGAAAATATGCTATAGCATGCTTTAGCGAGACATTATCAATTTAGCGAGATGATTCTCTACATGGTATAGCACGCTATTTTTTTCAGTGGAACGGCTGTGCAACATTTCTGTCCCCAAGCATGCAAATTCAATTTATTTCCTGATGTTGCTTGTCAACATAAGGCAGTGCATATGTTGGTTGTTTGTTTTCACAAAAAAGTTGGCCCAACATTTCTATCGTTGCCTAATATCTACTACCCTTAACACATTGCCATGATTAGTTATTTGCTTTGGATTGTTACTGCTGCATTGACAACACTTCTGTCATATCATATGTTCTTCCTAGTATCCATTGTACATGATATGTGGTTTACCCGGTTGGTCTTACACAGTGCAGCTAAATCACTACTCCCTCCGTTCCACAATGTAGCGCATATAGATTTTTTTAAAAGTCAAACTTTATAAACTTTGACCAAGTTTATAGAGAAAATCATATACATCTAGAATACCAAATACATGTGCTTAGATACATCACAAGACATACTTTCATATTATATACATCTTGTATTGTAGATATAAATAGTTTTCTCTATAAACTTGGTCAAAGTTTATAAAATTTGACTTTGTAGAAAATCTATATGCGCTACATTATGGAACGGAGGGAGTACATGTTACCGTACATATGACGCTTTAATTTTCTTACATGGTGTCTACTTTGTATACTACAACTCTGATCACTCATGCTTCTAAAATACTATCCTCACTTGTGCGCTCTCTGGAGCAACAACTCGTCCGGGTAACAACACACTAGCTTCCGTAATATTAGTACTCCTCACTTTGTATTCTGGTCGACGCATGCTATATCACATGAGAGAACAACACATCACCTAATCCTACACTACCATAATTCCCTTAGTTTTAAGGGGTTTTCTTTGACACCGTGCCCGTAGAATAATAGTTCTATGGTATATTTTCATTAATTAAAATATTTATATTTGAACAAAAAAGGTGTAAAATAAGGGTAAAAAGCCTCAACCAATGCCAGTGGGTCCCTTAGTTTTAAGTGCACCGGTCATGAACGGTTTGAATTGATATAACTCTAGCTTTGTTTTATTTTTGTGAGACACAAAACTAGAGTGACACAGCTAGCTATAAGTCAGAGAGGGCACAGCTAGCTATAAGTCTAGTTATTTTTGTGAGCCACAAAGCTAGAGTGAGTGAGACACAAAGCTAGAGTGAGACATACTCCCTCCTTCCCGGTTTATAGGGCTTATCTCAAACTCAGATTTCAAGATGCATTAATTCATTGCATGCAAGGATTATGAGAAACTTGATCAATGCATGTACTTCATGCATGCATGCATTGCAATTAATGCATTGGTAAACATAATACTTTGAGGAAAACGAGTGCATTAATTGAGTGCTTTTACAAACCACGAAAATTATTCCACCACTCATCATCTACCTTGGTTAGTGAGATTTTTGAATTGAGCCCTATAAAACGGAAAGGAGGTAGTATGCTGTAGTACCTAGTAGCACACATGCATGTTTGGGCTCTTCATCGATCATGCATGATGATGTCTACATGCAGGTATTCGTCAAGAATCAAAAACTGTTACTCATTACATAATTAATTGATGGGTTATATATTTGGGATAAGTATATTTTTCGTCCTTAAACTTTCGTGATAGTTTAGAAATCGTCCCTCAACTTCAAAACCACTAAAGCTAAGTCCCCTCAACTATTTAAACCGGATAAGTTTCGTCCCTTCAAGTGGTTTCAGTATGATGTGAAACCGGTTTTGATTAAACTGGCCACGTGGCCTGGTTTTTACCCCAACTCGATCCACTTCCAGAGTGGGGGCGCTCGCCTCTGTCAGTCACCACTACCAACCTGCTCAACGCCGCCCCCGAGATCGCCAAGCAGGTCGCAGACGCCCACCCCGTCCTCGCTTTCACCAATCGCGATCTCTTACCAATCTCCTCTACTCCGCCGACGCCCTCCGCTCGTGATCCTCCAATCCTTCCCTGCTGACGCCTCCAATCCGCGGATTGTCGCCACCATCGAGGAGATCTCCGCCACGACACCTGAACCCCCGCTGCTAGGATCGCATCATGTAGGACTTGGCACACGTCTTTAGGACCTCCTCCTCCCACGCACGTTCTGTTGTGCGCTCAACTGCACAGGATCGGCAGCGCTAGCTAGTAGGGCTGGGCGCTGGGCGTTCGTGCCGTGCGTGTGCGTCAACGACGAGTTTGGGTCGCTGCCTGCTAGCTCGGTTGTGCTTCGTGGCCCAGCTAAGTGTGCGTGGCCCATTTGCGGCCTCTCTTGATTTTTCCAGCGAGGCAGCGACAAGACCTAGCCTTGGTTGTGTAGCCACTAGCCAGTCTACAGACTCGGCCGAGGAGAGCCGCCGATGCGGGACGGCCGGGCTCCTGCCGACCAACACTGAGGCCAAGTCGCTAAGATCGACGGCCCTGAGACCTGCCAGGATCAAGGGGATGCTACGTCATAAAACCAGGCCACATGGCCACTTTTAATCAAAACCGGATCCACATCATACTAAAACCACCTAAGGGACGAAACATATCCGGTTTTAATAGTTGAGGGACTGAGTTTTCGTGGTTTTAAAGTTGAGGGATGATTTATAAACTATCACGAAAGTTCAAGGACGAAAAATATACTTTTCTCTATATATTTAGAATGGGTGATATAAACGACGTGGAGAGGTGCTTTTGGGTTCAAATCAGTCAAGTGCACACTTTAAGCAAAACAAACTCTTATCGATGGTGGAGAATAACTAATCGGCTAACTAGGTGAAATTTGATAGCTCAATACAACTTAAATGTGGAGAAGTATACGCCATACATCGGCCTTAGCTGACGTGATTGTATAGAGAAAGGGGGAAAAAAGATCGATCGATGATAAAGGAAAGGAGAAAAACTTAGTCAAAGGTGGCGCCAAGCTCTCGAGCTGGAGGAGTAGGCCCTGGAGGGCAGCGTCCAATGATCCAGCACATGGCTAATCACTGTAAACCTTAAACCCTAAACCATCTTCAAGTGCTGACAAAAAGCACCAGGGCTCTACCTTAATTTGTTCCATCTGCTCCCCATGATGGTGCAATCATCCCTTGAATATATTATATGTACATTAAGCTCTCCCATGCATTAAACATATCCATCTTGCTTTAGGCAGCAAAAGTGCACACGTATACACTTTCCGTGACTACAATTAATTAAGGAGGCAATATAGTAGCACTACGTAGTACGTACAATGGAATCTTGACAAAGTTACATCAGAAAAGGAGCACTTGTAGACTCTCTGCATAGCCAACTGTAGTCGTACGTGTGTTTATTTAGATAATGACTGGAAGCATATGTGTGCGCATGTGCACACGCCTGTGGTGGAAGCAAGCTTTGATCAGTAGTGTGCCGTACCACATGCATGGGTGAGTAACTAACGCAGCAAGCAGCTAGCGCTAATTTTTACACAGCTTTTTACCTACCATTAGTCGATCACTCTGATAAAGCTAGCTAGCTGCTTGCCATTGATCGCATCTTAACAATGAAAAGTTGGAGTTATTAGAACACCGAAAAAGGGTTTCGCCCGCTTTATGTATAAAGCAATTATTATTGAACCAACCTATACAAACACACCCACCACAACACCTCAAGCAACTTGACAGACCATTCACGCACCCAAGGCAAGATACAAGCGCGTTTGCGAAAGCTTCACAACCCCAAAACACTCCAAAACAAACTACATGAAGGATGCCATTTGCAGTCTCCGGAGTCCTCAACCGTGAGCGAGTCACTATGAAGATAAGAAACCATGCACGGCGAACCGCATGCTCCAAGGCGGTGCCTTTAGAAAGGACACGACATCGATGTGCCATCACTGCCCGATCCAGGGATCAAGCTTTCACCCTGAGCAACTAGGGGGACGAAGAGGAACCACAATGACGCCTTCAAGAAGGAGACGGCATCCACAGGTGCCGCCCCATCGGCCTGTCAGAGCCAAAGAGGGTTTTCACCCTGCCAAACCCTCTTCGCCTCCGAGATGAAGTACAACAGGCCACGAGGACGCCCGCCGCACCACACCCCTGATCATCGCACACTGGCCACCATGCCGCCCACACGACCATGGTAACCAGCCAACACCCGAGCCACGAGCTCCACCTATAGACACCGCAGCTCCAACCACCAAAGGCGGCACCCTAGAATCCATGGCCCCAACTCCATCACCGCTCCAGGTTTGTAACAACGACGACCAAACGAACCGGCGAGAAGGCACCTCCTTCCCATTCCCTGATCAGCCCGCAAGTCCATGCCTTACCCCGGGCCGGCCAGATCTAGTCTGCACCACCGCGTCTTGCCACACCCGGGCAGAAGGGCGGCCTCCACGACAACCCACCGCCACCAGACGGGAGGCAGATATGACTCTGAGGCCCTCCCCGTGACGAGTCAAACCCTCAACGGTGGACAGAAACTACGAAAGGTCCAGTCCTTCTAGCATCCCGCACAAATGCGGCTAGGGGATGGAGCAGAGCCAAACTTGGATCGACGCCACCACCGAAGACCGCACGGAGACCCATCCACCATCGCCACACCCGCCACGAGCAGCAGGTGTTGCACCACCCACGGTTAGGACAACCACGATGATAGCACGCAGGCCTGCGGCACACAAATCTGGCCCACCAGCCTCGGCCGACAACGACTCATCCCCACCACGCGCCCAAGCCTCCCATCGTCACCGGCCCCTGACAGTTGCCTGCCGCTCCCAGCCGGAGCACCTCATAGATCGGGCGTGCACCGCAGCGTAGCCGCAACATCCTAGCGAGGATGGTAAGAGAAGGGCGGAGGATGCTCAGGGAGACGCCCCGCCGTCGCCTGGGCTTCATCGGCGGCGGCAAGACGAGAAGGGGAAGGGAGAAGACCTGGCGGCGCTCGAGGGAATCGCCCCCTTGTCGTCAGAGGAGAGCGACGCAGCGGTGTTTTTCCTCATTTATTACAATTAAACAGGACGTATGAGTCCGTGTTGGTTTCAATCACCTAGTAGGATTGGAGGGTTAGATTGCTACTCCCTCCGTTCCTAAATATAAGTCTTTTTAAAGATTTCAATAAGAACTACATATGATTGTATATAGACATATTTTAAAGTGTAGATTCATTAATTTTGCTCCGTATGTAGTTCGCATTGAAACCTCTAAAACGACTTATATTTAAGAATGAAGGGAGTACTATATATACATATAGCCCCTTGTAACCACCAGATTGTTGAGAAGCAATAAAGAAAGCCATGAGCGACAGGCCCCCGTGACTAACCAAAAATCTTCCGATCAATATTTTCTGTTTGCTATCGCCAAGTTTACGAGGAGTTCTCGTCGAGATGTTCCGCCGTGGTCCAATCGATCCAATTGCTAGAGAGGAAGCTTACCAGGTCAGGTGCACGTACGCAAAGTGTGCTAGTGATACGGCGTGTACTGTTGATAGAGAAATCAATTAAGCAGCTTGCTTGCTAGCTTCAATTCCAAGTCAGCTTTGCACCTACGTGTGTTTGCGTGTTTGCTCTGGGTGATTTGATGTAGCGTTTCTAAAGCCGACAGAAGTTGCGCGCTTTCTTCCCACTGAATAAAAGATGTGTACGTAGATGGAGAGCTAGATTCTTGAGTTGTGCGCTGCTTTGTTCCCTATACATTTTCCGTGGCCTCTCTCCTGTGTTTCATACAGAAAAGAAGGTGATACTTCCTTCTTTTTTCTTTCTTCCTTTTGCTTTTGCAGCAGAGGGGCCTGGTCGTACCACGTACGGAAAATCAAGATTAGATGCCAACCGGCCAGGCGACATAAAAACCTATCCTTTGAGCTTAGTACGTACTTGCCTTTTTCCCCAAGGGGGCCGGGTGATCATCATTAGTTTATTACTATCTCCAGTATCTCATCGACAATGCATGGCCATGATCATATGCTTTGTCATAGTTAGTGCTGATCAGTCCTCCTTCCACTTTCCGCATACATGCATCTTTTCGATGTACGGCTCCCTGTGTCTATAAAGGTAAAGGAACCTGGACTTCACCCTAGCGAGGACGAATGTAAAGCCGTACATCGGCGATTTGTTGACAGGTCGACAGGTCATATGCGGAGCAACAGAAGAAAAGTGACCATCTAGGGATTAATCAGATGCATACTCGGGTGGTTCCCGCCCCATATCATATGCATGTACGATCGAAGCGTAGGACAAGAGGGAACATGAGCTAGAAAAGATGAGAAAGCAAAAGAGGCATATGCATGCAGCTGGGGAATTAAAGAATAAGACGAGACCACCGTTGATCTAGGAACAAAGTGCAAAAGGGCCTGGGGAGGAAGAGACATGGGTGCGTGCGTGGTAGAGAGAGATGTATAGCGAGATAGATAGACTTTATCAAAGGCAGGCATACAGGAGCATGCAAGCTAGCTAGCAGCTATATGTGTGCCCATCGCTTGCTTCTGAGTTCTAGTGCACAACACACACGATGGAGCTTGAAGAGTGTGTGTATGTGTGCATGGCATGCTGCCTGATGAGAAAGAAAGGTCTCATCTTTTTGTTATGCCACAAGAATTAAAGGTGTAAAGTTGAGCTTATGTTGCATATATGCGCGCATGTGTACTGTACGTATGGACCATGATGGATCGACCACTCTTTCTCTCTACAGCTAGCTAGCTGGTAGGTCGGAATCGATACCTTCCTGGTCTGGATATCGATCATTGGCGCAAATATACCTTCCTGGTCTGGATATCATTGGTGCAAATCTGGCTGGCCAAAGCGAATCATTAAGGCTGGTCATAGTGGGGAGTAACTTAGACTAGTGTCATGCATATGACACTAGTCTAAGTTACTACCTTTATAGTGCAAAGTAACATAATAGTAGTGTCATAGAGGACTTCATGAATTAGCTTTTAGACTCATCTTGTCTTGAAAAGCGCTATGTACAGTAACATATTATGTTACCACTTCTCATTAACTACATGCCACATAAGCAAAAAATTCTTAGAGTGCACTATGTTACTTGCTAAGTTACTCACACTATGACTAGCCTAAAGGAATGTATCAATCAACAAAAGGAGTATTTGGAGTAGTATGTTTGCTCATATGTCTGCCAAGTTGACTGCACTATACTTTTACTGCTACATTGATGGATCAGTCCATAATTATACACACACCTAGAACGTATATAATTGCTTGTCGTAAACAACCGTAAAAGGTTATACTCAGACAAAGACAATATGATGCTCATCTACAGGAGAACAAAGTGAATCATTTAGATGCTCACCGTGTTGAAGTTTACACATGGATAGCTATCTAATCGATTAGATGCTCATCTACAGGAGAACAAAGTGAATCGCTAAATGCTCATCTATAGCACTATCTGTTGGAAAGTGAATCCTCTGGAGAGGCACCCGGAAATTTCAGTCAAAAGCTCTTGAACCAGAATCTCACACGGCGCACGTGTCGACTTGGCGTCAGAGAGAATGAGAGGGTAGTGGTCTAAGATGTACATTGTTGGGCTACCGAGGTGATTCGGAAAAGTAAGGCTAGACCATGGAGTACACAAGGCGGCGATCGAAGGACCTACTTCATCGACGATCTATTAGGAAAGTTAACCCTCGTCTTGAAATTTTGTATTGGATCGGCTTTCATGTTGGATTTGTGCTTTGTAATAAAATGCAAAGAATGAAACTCTCGAGAAATTCAGAATATAGTAGAAATAGGAGAAACAGCACCTGTCAGGGCCAAGTCTATTTCACCACTAACTAGAGATGGGCTCGATTTCGAGCTACTTCAGACCAACATTTCCCCTAGTGCGAACCAAAGTTCATCAGTGACATCAAGGATATATTTTTTTTAGAAAAGGAGGATGACCCCCGGCCTCTGCATCTGGGAGATATTTTTTTTTGAGGAACCAGCAAGAGCACTGCCTTTTTTTATAAAAGGAAAACAGAAGCGCAATTTACAGGGGGCGCATGTTTTTAGGGAACATTGCAAAAACCAAAAAAATGGCCCATAAGCACGAACCATGTAAAACCCAGCACATACTCAGCCTATGCCGACAGATGGCAAGGCCCCAATGAAAACCATATCCCGTTGCTTTATGTTTTTGAAAGCTAGTAGAGCAACCTCGCGATGAGTCAACCTCGCGATGAGTCATCCGTTGTCTTGTGAAAACGCGTCTGTTTCTCTCTTTCCAGATAACCCAAATTGTGTAGATGATCCTCCCGCTCCTCCGTATCCGCACTTGGGAAGGCTCATCTACTAGCATCTTGTCCCACCAGTCGGAAATAGTGCCTGGCTCGGGCAAGAAACCTGAGATGGCGAGACCCTCGTTTGTCTAGGTGTTTACCTGGTTCCAAACCGCGACCGCGAAGGGACATTCCTTGCAAAGATGGTTTGCCGTTTCTGGCTGCTGAAGACATAGCTGACACCTTGGGTCATGTGGCCAGCCGCGAATAGCCAACATATCTGCGGTGAGGATTCTACCATGCAGGACTAGCCACGCAAAGAATTTGCACTTGGGCTCAGCGTGAGCAGACCAAACCTTTGAAGAGTCAAATCTTGGGTGTGAGCCAAAGAACTGCGCCGCATAGGCCGATGCGGAAGAGTAGGCTCCATTTGTGGTCAGGTTCCAGGAGATTGTATCATCTTGATCTGGCAACAGAACTGTCTGGCTGATCCATCCCCAAAGAGTGACAAATTTCCCCAGTTGTTGCAGGGATCGAAGGCTAGCGACTGCTTTGATCCAGTTTTCATCTGGGAGATATGTGCAGTGTTGTTGCTACATTTGATGAGTTTAAGCGGATGACTGCAATGGCAACGGGACTTGGTGGCATGCTGCAACTGAAGATGGTATCAAAGATAAACCATAAGCTTAGTTCAACCCTGATGTGCCGTGTGGATGCAAACACCAGAATACTGAAGATTCGCGATGCTGTTGCACTGCAGTTAGTCCAGAGGACGTCCGGAATGTTTTTGATGTTCCATGTGGTGTCAAGTCAATAACATCAGCATCAACAGATTTGTAAGACGCGTGCTTAACATTTATTCAGCTTGCTGATGATTTCAGCGGCAAGGGAATTCACAGTTTGAAAGCTGCTGAGATGATCTTGCTGAAGGAGCTCACACCATCATCACCTAAGATGGATGTAGATTGTCTCAAAATTGCATTCATAGTGTTTGCAGTCGGGCACGTGCTATCACCGGCATCGAAGCATGACTATACCAGCATAGATTACTGGCAGGCCCTTAACAACACTGATACTGTAGGCGAAGACAACTGGGCCGGATGAGTTACCTATTGCGAAACCAATGTCAGCTGTGAGGAAGCTGGAGCAAAGCACTCGACCATTCACCTACTTGTTGTCATTTGTTCTTGCAGGTATTAAGCACTTGAAAATTTCACCCTGCATATATAAACTGTTGAAAGTAGAACTCACATAATATTTATTTATATTTTTGTGGGGAGAACTCACATAATATATGTCTGTATGAAACAGGTGTTCTTATTGGATAACCTTTGACTTGGGGGACCTACAACATCATTGGAATGCTTTTCCCAGAATTGCACTATTCGACTATGAAACACTTAGAAAGATAATAGAAAGGATAAGCACGAGCCACTGTGGGTATAGCTCCTTCACAACAGACCAGATTTGTGACAGGCGACAAAAAAATATCAACAGTGGGAGCCCACTGTCTCGTGTTACTGTGTTAGTGGCTTATGTGCACATGCCTCCAATCTCGGTTTTGCAGGGTCCGCGTACCGACGATGCTGGCTATAGTTGCGGTTACAGTAGGACCAACTTGCATCTCTGTCGCCTGCCCCACCCTGGTTGTATCCATATCTTCTATGATTGTAACTAGAAGGATATTTGCGCGCTTTGCTGCGCAATTTGTTCATTGCAGCGTGTTTTTCATGCGTTTTGCTGTGCTAAATCAAAAACATGGGCATCACAGAAGTGATATAATTGTCTCTCTTAAATATCGTAATTATGTTGGAGGAAAATTATAGCGGTGAACCTCCCTCCTCCTCATGCGCGGCGCCGCGCCCCAGCCATTCGGGGGGGTAGCCCTTTCGACTTTCGACACGCCTCCTTCCTCCTCCCGTCATCGCTGGCGAAGCGCTGTCGGCGAAGCCCGATGGTAGGCGGCGGCCCATCTTCCCTTCGCTCGCGGGCACCGCGCGGGTGGCTCCTCGAGTGGCGGTCTTTGGCGGCCATGGGCTCGGCGACGCGGCGGCGGTTTCATGGCGCGCGATGGCGGTGGGTGGCAGCGGCGTCTGGATCCAGCGCCGGGCGGGGTAGCCTGGCGCTCCGTCTCGGAGGTGGCGCGCGAACGAACTCCTGCTGGATCCGGCTGGATCTAGCGATGGGGTCGGCAGGCGGTGCGTGGCAGTGGTAGTGCGTGTCTGGCGGCTCCGGTGCTCGAAGCTCGCCAGGCGACGCGGGTAGGCAGCGGCCGGGCGTTGTCGTTACTCCGGCCATGAGCGGCGGCGTGGGGAGGTCCGGCAGTGGTGGCCTCACGGTGTCGTGGCGGCTTCACAGTGGCTCGGCGGGTCTGCTTGCAGCGTCGACCGGCTTCTCCGGCGTCGGCTCATCTTCAGTCTGACCTTTTCGACCTTTGCCCCATCTCCTCATCGCACGGGCGCTACTTCCATCGAAGGGCTGGGCCTCTCCTAGCTACGGTCTATCGCTCGTCTCGTGCCCGGTGCAGCAGGACCGAGCTCGTCTCGCGCATAGTGGAGCATGACCAAGCTCGTCTCGCGCACAGTGGAGCAGGACCGAACTCGTCTCGCGCACGGTGCAGCAGGACTAACCTCGTCTCCCTCACCGTGTTGCAGGACCGAGCTCATCTCACGCTCGGGGCTGCAGGACGGGTCGATGGATGCCAGTGCTGGCCGGCTGATACGTCTACAACATATCTACTTTTCCAAATACTTTTACCCTTGTTTTGGACTCTAACTTGCATGATTTGAATGGAACTAACCCAGACTAACGCTGTTTTCAGCAGAATTGCCATGGTGTTATTTTTGTGCAGGAATGACCTGAAAATCCACGGAGACACGTTTTGGAATTAATAAAAAATATTGGCGAAAGAATCAGCGCAAGGGGTCCCACACTCTGTCCACGAGGGTGCAGGGCGCCCTCCTACCTCGTGGGCCCCCTGGACCTCCACCGACCTCAACTCCAACTCCGTATATTCACTTTCGGGAGGAAAAAATTAGAAAGAAGGATTCATCGCGTTTTACGATACGAAGCCGCTGCCAAGCCCTAATCTTCATCCGGAGGGCTGATCTGGAGTCCGTTCGGGGCTCCGAAGAGGGGAATCGATCACCATCGTCATCATCCACCATCCTCCATCACCAATTTCATGATGCTCACCGTCGTGCGTGAGTAATCCCATCGTAGGCTTGCTGGACGGTGATGGGTTCGATGAGATTTACCATGTAATCGAGTTAGTTTTGTTAGGGTTTGATCCCTAGTATCCATTATGTTCTAAGATTGATGTTTCTATGACTTTGCCATGCTTAATGCTTGTCACTAGGGCCCGACACTACAAAAAAAGACACATCCGTGACATTTTGGGCGAGCAATTTTTTTCATCATACATATGACACTTCTATGATGATAATTGTGACAAAACCGGTATCATCATAGATGTGGTGGGCTCCTACTTCTATGACAAAAAATCATGACAGAAAATGGGCTTTTCGTCTGGGCGGGCGGAGACGCAGCTGCATGACATTCTTTGGGCCGTCCATGACGGAAAAACCGTGGTAGAAGAGAGGAGAGGAAAATTTTGGGGAGTTGCGGTTACGGTGGGAGGTCGGGGCGGAGCGATGCGTTTCTCTCGTCGTCTGTGGCGTGTGTGCGGCGTTAGCTCTAATCAAGCCGAAGCGGGCGTTGGGCTCTAACAGAACCCGGCGATTACCTTTGCAGCTACGCGTTCATCGAACCCGAGCGATCGATTGATGGCTGTTAATCGAACCCGATGGGCGATTCGCCGCTCTGCGATAATCAAGCCGATCGATGCTGCCTCGATGAGCGATGGCGTTGCGGGGAGGTTGGATGAGCGGTGGCGGTGGCGTTGCCTCGGATGAACAGGAACCCGTGGTGTGGAGGGCTGGATGAGCGATGAGCGGTGGAGGGTGGCCGTGGAGGGTGGTTGAACAGGACCCGTGGTGTGAGGGCTGGATAAGCGATGAGCGGTGGAGGGTGCCCGTGGAGGGTGGTTGAACAGCGGCGGTGGAGTAGCGCGGTGGAGGCTGGATGAGCAGGAGCCCGTGGAGGCTAGAGGAGGTCGACGGTAGCCCGTGGAGGCCGGAGGAGGTCGACGGTGGAGATGAACGGATCCCGTGGAGTCCGTTTTGCGGTCGCCACACCCTCCCTCCCCCCCCCCCGTTTGACCGTAACTCTCCTACACAAGTCCGTTTAAATCCGTTTTGCGGTGCGCCACAGCCCTCCCGATCAACAGGACCCCGTTTCGACCGTAGGAGGTCGGGCCTCCGATTTGCGATGCGCGGGCCCCTCCCGATTCAGGACCCGTTTGACGTGGGCGGTCGAACACAAGGCCGTTCCTTTGTTGTGCGATACGCCAGGCCTCGTTTCCATCGCCTGTTCCGTCCAAGCCCTCCCGATGAACACGACCACGCATTCCGTTCCGACCCAGCCGGTTGGCTCCCCATGAACACGAGGACGACGCTGTTTCTCCCTTCCGACCCAGACATGTACGTATGCGCGAGTAGGTGTTCGAGACCCTGCTCGTATGTACGTACGTGGCCGTATTTTCTTTCTTGCACCCTCGCCGCTGTACGTACGTGTACATGCTACGTGCGCGCCTCTACTACGACACGTGCACGCCTCTACATCTACGACATGTGCGCGCCTCTACATCGACCAGTATGTACGTACACGTTCGCGACCAGAATGACAACGCTACGTACGCTTCGACCAGGTGGGTCCCGACTGTCAGGCACTTCTTTGCGTGCGAAGATGTAGCTGGTGGGTCCTAGCGGTCAGGGGGGCGAATCATTTTTTTTGCTCGGACGCACTTCCTTGCGTGCGAAGGTGTAGCTGGTGGGTCCCAGCAGTCAGGGGGAAACGTTTTTTTCGCGAAATATGGTGGCCCGTCCGGTGGGTCCCCGCTGTCAGGCGGAGGAATAATTATTTTGCGCGTAATAAGGAGGCACTTCCTTGCTGCGGCCGTGGACCCAGCTGCCAGCCTCTCCACGTACAGTCCACGTCCGATGGAAGCCGTTCCTTGACCATGTTGACCACGCCGCGCCGAGAGCACCAGGGCGGTGGACGACGGCGAGGCCTAGGAAGGGGACGACGCTGAGCCGGGGAAGACGCGGCAGTGGATGCCCACGCGTAGAGGAGTACGAGGGTTCACTGGTTCACTGCGGTGTGAGGCTGCCGTCGCCGTAGAATAACAGGGGGTGTGGGTGAGTAGAGGGATGGCCTGGCCAGCGGTGGGAGTAGTAGGGGGCGGTGAGGCCTCCGCCGCATCGCAGCCGGCCACGGGAGGCAGGAGCACGAGGCACGACCGACGCTAGTTTGGGCGGCTGGAGCAAGAAGACCAGAGGTTGAAGAAGCACTACGACCGTTGGATGAACATCGTACGGTCACTGGAGCTAGAATCGTGCATATTGACTAAGTTGACAAAGCCCTCCATCCCGTCAACTTAGTAGGCCCACAAGTCAGCCTGCCACTATCTTGGGTCCCGGATAACGGGGAGTATTCATTTTTGTGCGTAATAAGGAGGCACTTTCTTGCGTGCGAAGATATAGCTGGTGGGTCCGAGCCGTCGGCGCGGTAACATTTTTTCACGAAATCTGAGGCCCTTTCGTGGGTCCCGATGTCGTGGAGGAATCATTATTTTGCGCGTAATAAGGAGGCATTTCCTTGCGTGCGGCCGTGGACCCAGGTATCGGCCTCTCCACGTCTGATCCACTTCAGATGCATGTCGGTCGTTGACCACATTGACCAGGCCGCGCCGAGAGCACCAGGCGGTGGACGGCGGTGAGGCCTAGGAAGGAACGACACGGAGGCAGGGAAGACTCGCAGTTGTTTCCCACGCGGAGGGGAGTACGACCGAACGAGGGTTTATGGTTCGTCTGCCGTCGCGGATAATAACAGCAGTGTGGGTGAGTAGAGGGATGGCTAGGCCAGCGATGGGAGTCTGATGGGGCGGTGAGGCTGCGCCGCAAGATAGCCGACATGGGGAGGAGGGAGCAGCAGTCCAGCTGGCGCTTGTTTGAGCAGTGGAGCAGGAAGAGCAGAGATTGAAGAAGACGACGGCCGTTGGATGGCCATCCAACGATCCTTTGCTTGTCGTCAACCTTTTTAGGAAAGCCTCAAATCTGTGGAAAGCAACATACAGCCCATCTGCCATTATTTCTAATAATTTACAGCCCATTTGCTAATTCTTAAGATTTTGTTTGGAGCACATATTCTTTTTGTTAGCATTACAGCCCATATTGTGGCCACGGTTAAAAAATTATACGAAATTTTGCATATTTCGGTGCGGTCCGAACTGTTTTTAATGCTGAAATTTCGACTCACATTCAAACTGATTTAAAAAAATAAATGTATATAAATATAAAATCCAACAAATTCTCCATGCTTAAAAATTAATGTAATTTAAAATCTCGAAATGAAAAAAAGATATTTGAAACTAATTGCCGGTTTGATGTGTTTTAAAAATGTACAACCCATTTCTCATTACTGATAGGCCATTTTCTCGGCCAGCCGAATGAAGCTCTCCTTGTCTTGAAAGATTTGCGGCCCAACAGGCCTGACAAAGCGACTTACTTGGCAAATCATAAAAAAACTGGGCTGTGGCCTTGGACCCAGCTGTCAGCCTCTCCATGTACAGTACTCTTCCGATGGAAGTCGTTCGTTTACCACATTGACCACGCCGCGCCGAGAGCATCAAGGCGGTGGACGACGGCGAGGCCTAGGAAGGGGACGACGAGGAGCCGGGGAAGACGTGGCAGTGGATGCCCACGCGGAGAGGAGTACGAGGGTTCACTAGTTCGGCTGCGGCGTGAGGCTGCTGTCGCTGCAGAATAACAGGGGGTGTGGGTGAGTAGAGGGATACCCTGGGCCAGCGGTGGGAGTAGTAGGGGGCGGTGAGGCCTCCGCGGCATCACAGCTGGCCATGAGAGGCAGGAGCACGCGACACGACCGGCGCTGCTTTGGGCGTCTGGAGCAAGAAGACCAGAGGTTGAAGAAGCACAATGGCCGTTGGATGGACATCGTACGGTCACTGGAGCTAGAATCGTTCATATTGACTAAGTTGACAAAGCCCCTGTCCTCGTCAACTTAGTAGGCCCTAAGTCAGCCACCCACTATGGTGGGTCCCAGCTAGCGGGGGTATTCATTTTTGGTGCGTAATAAGGAGGCACTTCCTTGCGTGCGAAGATATAGCTGGTGGGTCCGACACATCCGGGGGGGGCGTTTTTTCGCGAAATCTGAAGCCCTTCCCACGTCATTAAGGCACGACAAAGGCGTAATAAGGAGGAACTTTCCTTGTTGCGACCATGGACCTCGTGGGTCCCAGCCGCCAGAGCTCTCCACGTCTGATCCTCTTCCGATGACTCTCGTATGTTGACCACGCCACGCCGAAAGCGCTGCGAGGCGATGGACGGCGGCAAGGCCCTGCATCGAACGACCGGAGATGGGGAAGACGCGCGGTGGAGTCGCAGATGGAGAGGTGGGAAACTTGACTGGTTGGTGCGGGGTGGGCCTACACTCGGCGAGAATAACAGAGGTGCGGAGTGGAGGGATGGCCTGGCCGTCGGCGGGGTAGCGTTTCGCTGAGGAGCGCAAAACAACGCCGCTGGACGCCGAAGGCTGGAGCAGGCTGTTCCGGCAGCGCTGGGGGAAGAAGACGAGAGATTGAAGAAGAATGCCGGCCGTTGGATGTAAATCCAACGCCTTCTTAAACTTCGACCCATCTTGGCCCACATGTCAGCCAGTCCATTTGTTTTTTTAGTCCATTTTGTGGGCTGGGTGAAACAATGATGTAGCATCTATGCAGCCCGTTTAAATCCCATTTGCATTTTTCTCGAAATCCGCAGACTTGCTGGGCTGGGTGAAAATATCGTGTTGGGCTAGACGGAGAAATGTTATAAAAACATAAACACATGATTGCACGTTAGTAAAATCTTTGCAAGCTTATGTACGCAATCACTAGGAGTTAACTTGGCAAGTTATATATAAACAATTATTATTATTATTTTGTAAGAACTTTCAACTTACGAAATAAAATATCATTTTAATTTGATGAGTTAATAGTACGTGGGGTATTATTATTTTTTAGGCTAGACGTGGGACAGTTGAGTTGGTTCTAGGGAAAGTACTGGGAGAAAACTCAGTTTACATCGAAAAAGAAAGTGGGAGAAAATTCAGAGACCTGCTGGGTCCACCTGAGGAGAGGAATATGTTGGGAGGAAGGAGATTCAAAGCACGGCAGCCGAGTGAACTAGTTTTTTTACGGACAAGTGAACTAGTTTACGTACATTAGCAAATAGCCACTAAAAAAAGCAATCAGGTGAATGGGTTCTTAAAAGAAATATTTCGGACAAAACAGATAATTACGACACATAGGCTAAGGCATGAAACACTCAGATGATAAAGGTGCTTATAAACAGATAAAGTACAACATCTAGACCTTTCGCACGCTTGATCATGACGCTGCGGTTGTCCGTGTACTCGTCGATTCTGGAAGCGCACATGCCCTCATGTCCAAGATCTGCCTGTACATGTCGTAGCATGCGATGCGCCCCTTGGCCGCGTAGGTTATGTAGGCTAGATTCAGAGGTACCTCCCACGTGTTCAGTCGTCTTCTTTCATGTTGGCGTGTCGAGGGTCGATGATGGTCTCAAGAAGGTCAACCACGAGTCCTTCTCCTGCCGTTGCTAATGATCTTTTATTGCTTCTGGATGTCGACAAGCTTGTTGCACCAGATGGACGAATCGTCACGTTCTTCCTTCTCTCCACCGTAGCGAAGGTGCAGTCAGCGCTGCCGATGAAACGGGTGAATGCTCCAAAACCTGGTGTAGCCATAGGACTGAGGCGAGGCAGAGCTTCACCGAGTCCGTATCGTTGGTGTACATCACATTCAACTTGGTGCAGCCATAGGACTGAACGGAGAACTAACTCCTTGCTGAAGTCCATATCCAGCAGGCTCACCCCTCGGATCGCCATTGGAGTCTCTTCGAGTGAACGAGTGTGTAGGCGGCTGCAGCAGTTCGTTTTTCATCTCTTGGGGAACTGGATTCAACAGTAAGCTGAGTGTGTACAGGCGACAACAGTTACTACCCCTTCCTCGTCCGCTGCACGCCCGGCAGAAGATGCACCCTCGGCGCATTCAAATGCCTCCATTAAGAAACCTACTCCGGCTACACGTCGGTTCACGAGCGGGTCTGTATTGGTACTGTAATAACAGGAGTTAGTGGTCACTTTACTTAAATTTAATTAGCTTTAATAGAAATTTATACTTAAAACAAGCAATGCATTGGCTCGTTCTATCAGTTCCACGGGATCAACATGCACAGCAATTAGAATTATTATTCTCAGGACGCACACGATCAGCACATTTGTCGCACTTTCACAAAGATAATACTACCAAGTTTGAATTGTTTGTTATGGTTGATGTCCTCTGCATCATCATGCCATGTTTCCCAGCTTGCAAGATTCAGAACCAATAAATAAGATCCAAATAATAAGAACAACAAAGATGCCTACACATCTCATTGATTCCCAGCTTGCAAGATTCAGAACCAACAAATAAGATCCAAATAATAAGTACAACAAAGATTCCTACACGTCTCATTGATTCCCAGCTTGCAAGATTCAGAACCAACAAATAAGATTCAAATAATAAGTACAATAAAGATGCCTACACATCTCACTGATTCCCAGCTTGCAAGATTCAGAACCAACCCATTAGAGCCTTTTGATAAAGTGAATATTGGGATTAAATCCATCTTGGCTAGCCATGTCATACAATCGAAGAACTTGGCGAATGCTCTTGACCGTCACAACATCTGTAGTAGAGTATTCCTGTTTGCACAACATGTTTGCATAACACAAACAAGGAGACATGAGAGCATGATTTCGCTTTAGTTGAACCATTTTGTGCAGTTCCACCAAAATTGAGAGATGTTGCTCTTGACCGTCACAACATCTGTAGTAGAGTATTCCTAGCATGTTTGCATAGCACAAACAAGGAGACATGAGAGCATGGTTTCACTTTAGTTTAACCATTTTGTGCAGTTCCACCAAAATTGAGAGATGTTGCCCACGTGACATTTTAGTTGAACTACACAAGACACTCATTCCAAAAAAAGTGTTTTGTGCAGTTCACCAAAAGGTCAAAATAGCAACAAGGTGAAATGGATATCCCTATCTGCACAAAATGATAGAAAGTAAAGAGTTGCTGGTCAATAAGAATATACGAAACATATACAAAATGAAAAGAAGCATCTTAATTATGTTCATGGCAATCACGCAAGGACAGTAGAAATTTTAAAAAGTCAACAATGCTTCATGTTACCAGAAGCATTACGATCAACAATGAGATTCCTCAGACATGGGATTACTTTAATGGTGGCATTGCTTGTTTACGGAACACGATAAATCAACAAAGCAGCTAAAGAGTTGGTTTAAGGGCATGGGACCGTGGGGACACCAGGACACTCGATGGCGTAAAGGAGCAACTTACTTATCATATTGGGGAAAACAGCAGAGTGCCATTTGTAACACGCTTTAATTGCATCTTATCACTTTGGAGGCATTAGATTAACAATAACACTGGTTAGACATGTCCCTAAGGTAACAGTGTGATCGCTTCATTTTACATGCGCCCTTACAGAAAAAGGTTGGTTTACCCAAAAAATAGCAAAAGGTTGGTATAAGGACATGCGACGGTGGGCGATCAGCACAATGTACCTACAAGGAGGCATAAAGTGGTGATGCCGAGCTTGTTCACGCTATGTGAGGGCAGCAAACCTAATCACGAGACCTTTTACTATGTGAGGGCAGCAAATCTAATCCTGGAGGCCTTTTACTATGTGAGGGCAGCAAATCTAATCCTGAGACCTTTTACTATGTGAGGGCAGCAAATCTAATCCTGAGACCTTTTACTATGTGAGGGCAGCAAATCTAATCCTGAGACCTTTTACTATGTGAGGGCAGCAAATCTAATCCTGGAGACCTTTTACTATGTGATGGCAGCAAATCTAATCCTGGACATACTGTGTTGACTTGTCCACCAGCCGCCACTTTCTATCCTTTTTTCAACCAATAATAGATCTGTTCCTTATCCAGTTTGTACTGCGTTTTCCCATTATTTCCCTTTTCAACCAAGAGACCGGTTGGGTATCCGGTCTCTACTACTTTCACCATATTATTTTCTCTTTGAATCAAGTCCTAGATTCATGCTACAACTTTCCCCCCTTTCTTCGTTGTTTGAACAAAGCCCTAGATTCGAATGCATGAAGTAGCTTTACCTCTAATAATACTAAAAATTTAGGTGGCTTTGGAAGAGCTGATGGGAGTAGAAAAGATGCACATGCAGACACGTGGGAGCTGGGTCAGAGAGCAAGGCCGCTTCAAGAACTTATACCGAGGGTCGCCGGGATGTCGGCGCGGCAGGTCGGATCTGCGGACAATCGGCAGGAGGAAGAAGGGTCGGAGGACCTCCGAGCCGGCGCGTGTCGGAGAGAACGGCAGGCAGAGGATCGGGCCCCTCCGGCAGCTGTGGGTTTCCTCCTCGGCGGCGATGACCGCGTGAACAATGCACCTTTAGTCCTCTACACACACCAGCCAAGGGATCCGGTCGGATCTGTGACCAGCGGTGAGCAGAGAGAAATGTCGCTACCGCTGTCTTGTTTATATCTGGAGAGGATGAGAGAATGAAGAGAGCAACCCTAGTAAAGCAAGCGCTCGTGCCCTGCGTCCATATATAGTGGAGTGATTATCTTTTTCTCTCCACAACAAGCGTTTCAATTTGTGTACGTGGCATTAAAGAAAAGAAACTCTCAATTAAGGTGACTACTCTCGACTCCTACTTACTACTACTACAAGACTACCTCCGTCTGGTTTATAGGTCCTTTTATAGTTTGTGCCAAATTTTGACTAAAATTTAACTAACAAAATGTTAATGCATGTCAAGAAAAATTATCTCATTGGATTCGTATTTGAACATAGTTTTGAAAAATATAATGTTTGGTGACATGCGTGAACATTTTCTTAGTTTAATCTATGGTCAAAATTTGGCACGAAATACAATGGGGACCAATAAACCCGGACAGAGGTAGTATTGTTCACTTGTGCTCCCCGGCCCTCCATTCATTGAACAACCCCATGGGTGAATAAACATACAGTAAGTGCTGTATTTATATAGAACGAACAAGCTTGAACTATTTTCGCATAGTTAAAAGTTGAGGGCGGGGCTTTTCCCGGCAAGACGCTGCAGCTTTTGGTAGGCGGTTTGACAGAGAGGCGAGGAGGGTGAGCGAGTGGGGCTGTGCAATTTGACGGCGCGTTACTGCTGGAAAGACTTGTGATGTGACCACTCACTATAGTCATGAATTACTGGCGCTCCGACCGGGGTGATGTCCCCCTTCCGTTCCGCGCTCTAATCTGGTGCATGACACGTCGACCCGGATGCTGGCTCTCCCACATGTCGGAGTAGTAAGAAGGAGCAAAGAATGATGTGGTATATACTAGTACTATACTACTCCCTCCATTCCTAAATATAAGTCATTGGAGAGATTTCACTATGGACCACATACGGAGAAAAATGAGTGAATCTACACATAAAATGCATCTATATACATCCGTATGTGGTCCACAGTGAAATATCTACGAAGACTTATATTTAGGGATGGAGGAGTACTACTCAGTCTGAGGAGTGCGAACCACGGCAGCCAGTGAACCAGCCGTGCGAACCACGGTAGCCAGTGAACCAGCAGTGAAAACAATAATGTGGTGATATGGCCATAAAAACAATGTGCTACGGTCCACACTGTAGCATGTACAAGATATACTCCTCTTTGTTTGGATCCACGAGTTAGAGCTAGTTTGGGTTGAAATAGCCTCAAATTATCGAAACAAGAGGGGTTAGTTTGAGCTAGTTTGCTCTAACCCAGCTAGAAAAACTAGCCCGTGGAGAGGTTCTAATTGGGTTAGTTATCCGGGCCCACTAAAAGAGAACTAAAAATCTCACCGCCTGCACCAGATTGCTCCCTTAAAAAATATCACCTGCCCGCACCAGATCGCTCCCCTCTCACGACGACTCCTCTCTGTTCCCCATAGGGTCGCCTCCAAGCGCCGCCCTCTCTCTCTCTCCGCCGCCCTCTCCTTCCGGCCTCCTTGCCAGACTCGCCGCCTCTCCTCCGACCTTGAAGGTCGCCTCGCTCCCCTTCACCGGTCGTTTTCTCCCTCTGTCAGCTGTGGCGGCGGCGCATCTACCAGGGAGGTCGCGAGAGGGGTGAGTTTGTTCGTTCCTTCTCTATCTCACGGCCATATCATTGATCTTGCTTGCTCTAGAGCTAATTCTTATTTGGAAAAGTAGATCCTGATCAAACTTGCTATAGATTTGTGGTGCACGCATGGAATTGTTTGATGCTGCATGAGGAGGTAATAAATCTTTCTAGAGGCCCAAAGATTCAGGTCACCTTTCTAGGTATTTCAATTTCAGGCTTGCATTAGTTGTAGAGTCCCAAAGATTCAGGTCACCTTTCTTGGTATTTCAATTTCAGGCTTGCATTGTTTCTAGAGGCCCAAAGATTCAGTTCACCTTTCTAGGTATTTGAGTTTTAGGCTTGCATTATTTCTAGAGGCCCAAAGATTCAGTTCACCTTTCTAGGTATTTCATTTTCAGGCTTGCATTATTTCTAGAGGCCCAAAGATTCAGTTCACCTTTCTAGGTATTTCAGTTTCAGGCTTGCATTATTTCTAGAGGCCCAAAGATTCAGTTCACCTTTCTAGGTATTTAAGTTTCAGGCTTGCATTATTTCTAGAGGCCCAAAGATTCAGTTCACCTTTCTAGGTATTTCAGTTTCAGGCTTGCATTATTTCTAGAGGCCCAAAGATTCAGTTCACCTTTCTAGGTATTTTAGTCACAGGCTTGCATTATTTATAGAGGCCCAAAGATTAAGTTCCCAGTCAGCGGCAAGCGGCCCTGCTACCCATGCCGGTGTCGACCTCAACTCGCAAGGGCCGGCATCGGAGGGGTTCCCGGGGCTTGGGCTCTATAGAGCCTTCCTCCAGAGCAACGATGGCGAGCTCCTCCCTCGGTGCGTGAGGGGCTCCGGGCTCCCTCCCTATCGTGAACAACTTCCGTGATGAGTTAGCTCATTCTTTGTTTCATGAAGTGTTTTTTTATTTTGTGAAGCTTGATTGACGACTTGTATGTTTAAGTGGGATATCTCATTTGTATGGACAAAGTAAAAATTATCGTGTTTTGCATGCTTGATTGTATAGATGGTTCGTTTATGTCAATTGTGAGCGGGAGGAGGCCACAGAAGAGCCCGCCACACCAAGAGGATGCTTGGATCCAAGGGACTTATTTTAGTCTGACTAAAAATAGGGTCCAAAGTAGTCAAATGATTGAGATAGAGCATTTATTGTCAATCTAACCCTGCCATCCATACACCTCTTTGGTTTAGAGTTAGTTCAGGGTTAGAATCTAACTCTAACCTCTAACTGAGTTAGAGTTCTCCTCGTCTCGGTTCATCGCCATCATACTTTCCCCATTCCTGTGTTTTCAGTATCCTGCGAATCAAAGAGGCCCTTTTTGGGAAAAATCAAAGAGGCCCTTAGACTGGTTTAGGTCCGGTCATTTTTTATAAACGTGTTATGTCCAAAATTTAATGAACGTGCTCCGGTTTCCACGAAAATAATCCGGTTTCATGTAGTAATTCATTGATTTATTTATTCTTCTGCGGGGGGTTTGCATGTAATTCGTGAGGTCTGAAATGTAAAGTACCCCGGCATATGCTCCGAGTCGTGCATGCACTACGACCCAGATGTTCTATGTCCCACATGTCGGCGAATGGGAGCATGTGGAAATAGCCTAGGAGTACATATAGGAGGATAAATGCGTGAAAAATATGTACTTGAAGCGTAGCATGGTTCAAAAGTAGACCTAAAGTGATGACAGCTATAGGTCGACGCACCCAACTAGTGGTACTAGACATACGACTAATTTTCCTAAAAAAAAGAGGCACGAGTGCTCGGTACTCTATTCTATAAACACGAGTCCCATCGACAACAGCGTCCGTGCTACAGCTAGCCCTCCTCCCTCGTTTCTCTCTTCTACTCTCTAAGAGCATGGTTAATAATATAGCCAGCTGCTGGCTATATGATGTTGCCATGTCACATATAGTCAAGTTTATAGCCAACAAGTACAATAGCTAGATATAAATATGTACTACTTTGTTGATACATGGCCCATTCCACTCTCTCACAAAGTACCTAGGAGCACGTGCTGCAGCCGGCTGTTAACTAGTAGCCCGCTTCTCTTCTCTCTCCTCTTCCCTCTCTTCCAAGTAAGCAAGAATATGTCTTACAGCCCGCCTACAACACCTTATTGTACTTTCTCTAAACTCGGCCGACGCCCGGTGGGTGGGGTGGGTTTGCTCAATCTATGCCCCACCTCACAAAGGAAAACGTTATGACCGAATAAAAATGCCATATACTCCCTCCGTTCATAAATATAAGCCTTTTAGATACTACTTCAAATGGAATACAACATACAGATGTATGAAGACATAGTTTAGAGTGTAGATTCACTCATTTTGCTCCGTATGTAGTAGTCACTTGCTGGAATCTTTAGAAAGACTTATATTTGGGAACGGAGGGAGTACTATACTAATAAAACATTAAGGCCACGAGGCAATGCAGTGCTGGTTACAGGAGGCAAGAAGAAGATATGCATCCATCAACGACGTCCACCTCCTCGACTTAGGGCGCCGGCCCACCGAACGGCGCCTAAGTAGCAGCGGCTTTCGTGGCCAGGTCGACGTGCTTTTGAACAATGGCGTCCAAAGATTCCAGCCGCTGGAAGAAGGCCAACGTCTTTCTGTCCTCGTTTGTCTTGTAGTGGCCTATGTAGACGATTTCCTCATAGACGTGGATGTGCGGGTCGACGGTTTCTTGCATGGCGAGGCGCTGCGCGGCGAGCGCGGCCTCGAGGTGCACATTCTTCGTCGCGACCTCCGGCACCTGCAGGGCCACCAGGGCTTGAAAGAGCTCGTCACCATGTAGGCCGATGAGGGTGGCAGGCAATGAGGAGCCTGGGCGCGCGGGCTGGAGCAGTACGGCAAGGTCGTCCGTGCGCTTCTTGACAGCGGTGAACTTACGGATGGAGTTGACCATCATGTCGTCCATGCGAGAGGCGAAGCCGGCGTCGGCGAGGGCTACGATGCCTGCGGTCGCCAAGACCGTCTGAACGCTGCTGCGGTCTTGAGGCCGCAGGCCGGCGCTTGGATGATTTGGCACAGCCGATCGCTCGCGTCCCATCGCCTCCATAGGTGCTTGTGGCTTCGGTCACTTGGTCTTGGATTGGAGTGAGCGGTGTTGCGCAGAGACTTGGGAGTAGATGGATTGGAGTGGTGGGGTGCCTTTATTATATGAGAGTCCAAACTCTGTTGCATTCACATCGTGCTGGCTCTAGTCTGCTTCTCCAATTAATTCCCTCTGCATGTAATTGAGGATGCATCATTGACCGTTCAACGTCTCGGGAACCGCTACCCTCTTCCTCCTTGGCATTCAAGCACCTATGGACCCGTCGACGACGAGGTGCCTATGTTGACTTTGTAAATTTCAAGATGATAGTGCCGTGCGTGTGTGCGTTCATATGGGTGAGTGTATGCGCGTGTATATGAGCGCTTGCGTCTGTACTGTGTCAAAAAAAGTAAATGGGTGTCAAAAAGAGACTAGTCAGTATACTAAATTGTGCACCTCGGAGAGGAAAATGATAGAACTAGTACGTATTTATTTACGGTGCAGATTCACTCATTTTGGTCCATATGTAGTCCGTCTCGGTGTAGTCTAGTCACTTGTTGAAATCTCTAGAAGGGCAAATACTCCTTTACGGTTTACTGAGGCTATACTAGCAAGTAGTTATGCGTACTAGTACAATAGTGGGCTCACATATCAATTTTGTCTCATGCAAGAGCACGGCTATATCGTGCTCCAATGTTACATAATCTGCAACGTTCGGTTTGTGCTTGGCTCTTCGCCTATTCGAGAAGACGAACAATGATGTTACTACTACTACTTCTACGATGTCGAATTCACTCTGCATGTCCGTCCACATGGCGAGCGGGACAGATAGCTTGTTGTGGAAGTACTACTACTAAGCAAAGCCTGTCCTCGTTTGCGAGCAACACACAGCATGGGCGAGGAGAAGGCGTGTAGTAAAATCAAGCTTCTCCTCGTTCTCTGAGTTGACGCGACACATCATAGCACCGGCCCCACATGCTTGCCTCTAAACTTGGCTAAAAGACCCATGGTGTACAATATATTTGCTGCCACCTCTAACATTTACCCACCACAAATTAAAATATATGTGGCCGTATGCATTGTTCTCATGCAGAGGCCGGGGAGTCCCCCCTTTTCGAAAAAAAACAAATTAAAATATATATTCCTGTCTTGACCAGATGAGCGTGCAAACTACAATCACCAGGGAGACAGGTAGGGCCAAAAGACTATTTTAATTTAAAAAAAACTTCGAGACGGCCACATAGCATGGAGCCGACCCCAACGATTTTAAGCTTACAGGCACGATACACGCTATCTAGAATACTCTACACATGAAACTGCCACACAAGCGTCCGGGCTGCGCTTGGCTCTTCGCCTCTTCGGGAAGTCGAACAATGATGGTGTACTACTGCCTTTGGAGGAGTACTACAAGGCGCTTCATTATCCGCACCGATGGAACTGCTGCATTTCCACCGCGTGCGGGAGGGAGAGCGTGTAGCGAAAGCTTCTCCTAGTCTTGCCAGCCACCACGCTCATGGGCGAGGAGGGACGCTCTGTCTTTGCGTGTATGACAGGTGGGCCCGACAGTGTGTTGCCAACTTGTCATACAGCCAAAGGCAGTGCGATTAAGTCCGCGAGGGAGAGGATAATCAAACTTCGTTGATGTACGAGTTGGCGTGACACATCAAAGCACTGCACTCGATATATTTCAATAACTTGCGTTTACCGATGCATTAATTACAATGCATGCATGCATGCCGTGACTCTTCTTTTGATAGTACTTGCATGTGTTGATTTAATGCACCTTGAAGGATGGTTGTGCACGAGGAGGGCGAGATCATGCAGACCGAACAGGAACAGGACCCGACGATGGAGCTCTCTAAGGTATCGATGGACCTCACCGTGCTCCACTGCCCCTTGTGCCGCCGCCCCTTGACGCCTCCATTGTATGAGGTTCGAATACACCTCGTCCGTTCGGCTGATTGAGCAAGGTGTTGGAAATATTAGCACTTTTCCGACTAATCTAATCCACGAGTAAACAGTAAGCATGGCAAATACGGTATGCATCTCATACCGATACCTAAGCATGTGAGCACGTACAGTACATAGAACCGAAACATCTATGAACAACATATATACGGCTAACACATGAGCGAACAAATATGGTATGAGCGAGTCATACCCTCCGGTTGGCGTGCCAACGCGGCGGCGTGATAGCAGCAGCCTCGGCATCGCCAAGGCCTTCTTCTTGGCGACTTAAATGCGTCGACCATGGAGTCGATGTAGAGGAAGTAGTGGAAGCGAGGCGGATGAAGATGGGGACGGATCGGGAGCAGCCACGTCGAGGCGCTCCCAAAAACCTTATTGCCGTTCTCCGGGCGGGATCTCGAGCAGCGAGTTCGGAGGCACCTGCTCTCCCGACTAACCGTGCATGCGATCGTCGGGATGGGATCGCCGAAGCAGACACCGAGAGGAACAGTAGATGACGGCTAGGGTTATGCGGGAGGGAGTGAGTGAACTGAGTTAGGGTTCACTCCAGCGGCGCCTTCTTATATAGGCCTTGGTGGATGGGCTGGGCCAGCCCACGACCGAAGTCCACGAACAGCCCACGGTCCAACGTCTCGGACGGTGGTGCTTCCAGAAGCGACTCATTAATTAATTAACAATTAATTAACCATTCTGGCGGCAAAAATAAGCTTGGCTCGGCTCATTCCCGCAACCTCACAAGCAAGCAGCGTCGTGACGAGACAAGGCGAGGCGAGGCGGCGGCGGAGGAGGAGGAGCGTGTCAGCTCCTATTCCCAAGCTCCCAATAGCAAGTGGTAGAGCAGCCCTTATAAAGAGGTCTCACTCTTCTTCTCAGTAGCAGATGGGACTAAACTTCCCACACTTCCCACCACTTGCCGTACACATGCATGGGCCTTAGAGATTAACTAGGGATTATTGTCTTATATGGGCCTAAGCCCATCCATAATCCATCAATCCCCCACCAGATCTCGAGGCACATAAGTTTGTCAACTATTTCAAACAATGTTTGATATATCAGAATTTTCAGTGGAGACCGTTAAGTTGAACTTCCACCTAGAGCAATAGGATTAGACTTCTTCACAACTGAACAATGGACTATGCCTTGAATTGTCAGTTTGGCGTGTAGAAGTTTCGCCTATTGTCGCTGATACGTGGCTGCCGAAGGCTAAACCCCACGGGTGGAGCTTATTAGTCATACTCCGTACCTTCTCATGAGCTTCCTAGAGATCACCCAATCTCATAGACTGTGACCAGCAGTCAGGCTCACATAGGTGTGTTCCTCCAAAGAATGCTCTGTAGGTTAGCATCTTGCTTACATAAGCTTTGGAACACATTAAGGCGAAAGTCAGCCTGCCTTACATAATTGAGAGTATTATTGCATCTCCAGCGGAGTGGGATAATTAAGGATACTCTCCTTAGTTGACCGCTGGATTGTTTTCCCGGTCCTAATTCACGGGATCTCCGATCACATAGGTTGGGTTACCCCATGGCAACTTACGTGGGTCTCATACCCATCTCCTCGATGCATTTTCTATCACAATCCGTGATAGCCCTTTCAATAAAAGGGTCTCGCGGATTATTAGCCGTGCGGATATAATCCAACACTATTACTCGGAGTTTCTTGATTTTCCGATAGATTTCAATCTTGTTCTTATGTGCTTTGTGGATTTCATGTTGTCCTTTGAACTCTTAGCCTTGGCAATCACCGCTTGATTGTCACAAATTCATAAGGACAGCCGCACCTTAGTTTATCAACCACCGCAAATCCATCAAAAGCTCTCAAGCCATTCTGCTTCGACGCATGATGTGTCTAATCTTTGTGAGTTCTGCTTCCATAGTCGATCTGGTTAAGATCGATGCGCTTGCAAGACTTCCAGAAACAGCACCGCCACCAAGTGTGAAGACATGTCCACTTGTGGCTTTCATCTCATCGACATCGAGATATCCAATTTGAATCACTATACCCCTCAAGTACTGTCGAGTACCCAGAATAGTGAATCCCATAGTTCGCAGTACCTTGCAAGTAACGCATGACTCGCTCAACAGCATGCCAATGCACATCTCCCGGATTGGTAACAAACCGGCTCAGTTTGCACACAGCAAATGAGATGTCAGGACGACTAGCACATGCTAGGTACATCAGTGAACCAACCACTTGAGAATATCTCAATTGATCTACAGCCGTGCCTTCAAACTTTCGAATCCGCACGCTAGGATCATATGGTGTTGCAGAGGGTTTGCAGTCCGAATATCCAAAACGACTCAAAATCTTCTCAACATAGTGGGATTGCAAAAGTGTAATTCCACCCTCAATATTTCTCAGTAGCTTGATGTTCAAGATAACATCAGCCACGCCCAGGTCTTTCATCTCAAAGTTATGAGATAGAAAAGCCTTGACCTCCTCAATTACTTTGAGGTGGGTCCCATATATCAGTATGTCATCAACATACAGACACAGTATAACTCCTTCGCCCCCACCATAGCGATAGTATACACATTTGTCAACTTCGTTTACAAAAAAGCCAGCAGATGTAAAAGTTGTATTAAACTTCTCATGCCATTGCTTAGGCGCTTGTTTCAGGCCATACAAAGATTTCACTAACTTACACACCTTTCTTTCACGACCATTTACTACAAAGCCATCTGGCTGTTGCATGTAAATTTCCTCGTCTAGCTCTCCGTTAAGGAAAGCCGTCTTAACGTCCATCTGATGAACGAGAAGACCATGCGAGGCAACCAAAGCGAGTAACACTTGAATGGTTGTCAGCCTAGCTACAGGTGAGTAAGTATCGAAGAAATCCTCTTCTTCCTTTTGGGTATAACCCTTGGCCACAAGCCTAGCCTTGTACTTCTCAACAGTACCATCGGGCCTAAGCTTCCTTTTGAACACCCACTTACATCCCAATGGTTGGCAACCATAAGGACGATCGGTGATCTCCCATGTCCCATTAGCCATGATGGAATCCATCTCGCTACGGACCGCGTCCTTCCAGTAGTCAGCATCCTGAGATGCATAAGCTTCTGAAATGGAACTAGGAGTGTCATCATCCACGAGGTACACAAGGAAATCATCACCAAAAGACTTTGCAGTCCTTTGTCTCTTGCTCCTAACAGGAGCTTCCTCGCCATCATCCTCGATGAACTTTCATCACTTTTGTGTTCATAATATTCCATCGAATGGCAGGTTGAGAGTCTCATCGATTCCAGTCTAGAACTTCTTTGCATATCTCTCATGGGAAAATATCCTCAAAGAATGTAGCATCCTTAGACTCTATAATTGTACCGACCTTACGGTCGGTACCTCAGATTTACCACTAGAAATCTATAGTCAACGCTATTCTTAGCGTAGCCCAAATTAACGCAGTCCACGGTCTTTGGTCCAAGCTTACGCTTTTTGGGGATCGGCACATTGACTTTCGCCAAACAGCCCCAAGTGCGCAAGTAAGAGAGTGTAGTTCTTTTCTTTTCCCATTGCTCATAGGGAGTAGTCTCATTATCCTTCACGGGAACTTTATTCAGGACATGACATGATGTCAATACAGTCTCCCCCCACCATGCCTTAGATAAACCCGATGTATCTAACATGGCGTTAGCCAAATCTGTTAGAGTGCGGTTTTTCCGTTCGGCCACCCCATTTGACTGGGGTGAATAGGGAGGCGTCCTCTCATGAATAATACCATGTTCCGCACAGAATAAATCAAACTCACTAGAAAAGTACTCTCCACCACGATCAGACCGGACTCGTTTAATTTTCTTCTCAAGTTGGTTCTCAACTTCAGCCTTATAGATTTTAAAGTAGTGTAGAGCCTCATCCTTTGTGTTTAACAAATACACGTAAGAGAATCTAGTGGAATCATCAATCAGAGTCATGAAGTATTTCTTTCCACCTTTAGTCAACACACCATTCATCTCACGAGATCTGAATGTATGAGCTCTAGTGGTGCGGTGTCTCTCCTTCGCGAGCTTGTGAGGCTTATGAGGTTGCTTTGCTTGCACACACGCATGGCACTTAGAGCCTTTGGCTAAAGTGAAACTCGGAATTAGATTCATCTTAGACAGCCACGTCATACAACCGAAATTTATGTGACAAAGACGTGAATGCCAAACCTCACATTCGTTCACATTAGAATGAATTTGGTTCACAACTTTATTACAGAAATCCTCCAGGGAAAGGCGGAACAAACCACCACAATCATATCCTTTTCCAACAAATAGTCCATACCGAGATACGACTACTTTGTTAGACTCAAATACTAACTTAAACCCTTCTTTACATAGAAGGGAGCCACTAACGAGATTCTTCTTTATGGCGGGGACATGCTGCACGTTCTTCAGTTGCACGATCTTTCCCGAAGTAAACTTCAGATCTACCGTGCCAACACCATGAACAAAAGCATGCGAGCCATTCCCCATCAGGACGGAACAATCTCGTGCGACCTGGTAGGAAGAAAACAAAGACACATCAGCACACACATGAATATTGGCCCCAGTGTCAACCCACCAATCGGTGGAATGACAAACTGAAAGTATGGTAAACAGATTACCATACCCGGATGCCGCATCATTGTTGCTCAGAGTGACATTCACAGACTTGGAGTCCTGTGCTGGCTTCTTATACTTGTTTGGGCACTTGTTTGCCCAATGTTCATCTGAACCACAAGTAAAGCAGCCATCTCTCTTTTTGTCTTTCTTCTTACCCTTCTTCTTAAAGGTAGTATTCTGCTAGACAGAGTTCTTTCCCTTGAACTTGTGGAAGTTCTTCTGCACCACATTGGCGCTTGAAGAACCCTCTGCCCCTTTCACGTGTGAGTCCTTTGCTCTCGAGTTATGCTCAACACTTAGATGACCGATGACATCCTCAACAGAGAATTCAAGTCTCAAGTGCTTGAGAGAAGTAGCAAAGTTCCTCCATCCAGGAGGGAGTTTTGCAATAATGCAACCCGCGACAAACTTGTCCGGTAACTCACACTTCAGAGCTCCAGCTCCTTAGCGATGCATTGTATCTCATGGGCCTGGTCCAATACTGAGCGGTTATCAACCATATTGTAATCATGGAACTGCTCCATAGCATACAACTTCGCTTCGGCATCGATTCTTGCCGAACTTAGCTTCGAGCGCATCCCACAAATTCTTAACAACGCGCATATGGAGATATCGTCGACTAGCTTGTCTCCGATCACAGAAGAACGGCTCCAATAAAGATGGTGGTTGCCTCCTAAACGCATTCTCTGTTCGGGACCAATCGTTACCGTGGGAGACACACCACCAACCCGTAACATGTTCATTGCTGTGAGCCACAAGGTAGTCCTCATCCGCCAACGCTTAAAATGCGTTCGATGGCGTTTCCGGTTTGAGTAGCGGCGAAGCCATGAGTCGAAAAGTGCCTAAAATAAGGTTTTTGGATTGTTGGAAATATTAGCACTTTTCCGACTAATCAAATCCACAGTAAATAGTAAGCATGGCAAATACGGTATGCATCTCATACCGATACCTAAGCATGTGAGCACGTGCGAGACATAGGACGAAACATCTATGAACAACATATATCGGCTAGCACATGAACGAGCAAATATGGGATGAACGAGTCATACCCTTCGGCTGGCCAGGCCAAAGCGGCGGCGGTAGCAGCATCCTCGGCATCAGCCAAGGCCTTCTTCTTGGCGACTTCGTCGTCAACCATGGAGTCAATGTAGAGGAAGTAGTGGAAGTAGAGGCGGATGAAGACGGGGACGGATCGGGAGCAGTCGCGTCGAGACGCTCCCCAAAAACCTTATTGTCGTTCTCCCGGGCAGGATCTCAAATGACAGGGTTCCGGAGGCACCTGCTCTCCCGACCAACCGTGCATGCGGTCGTCGGGATGGGATCGCCAGCAACTGCTTGAGAGGAACAGAGATGGCGGCTAGGGTTATGCGAGAGGGAGTGAGTGAACTGAGTTAGGGTTCACTCCATCGCCGATGCCTTCTTATATAGGCTGTTAGATGGATGGGCTGGGCGGCCCACGACCGAAGTCATGAACAGCCCACGGTCCAACGTCTTGGGCAGTGGCGCTCAAATGGCGACTTCGTTAATTAATTAACAATTAATTAACCATTCCCGAGCGGCAAAAATAAGCTTCGGCTCGTCTCATTCCCGCAACCCGCGGCGCGCGCGCGTGCATCGTGACGAGACGAGACGAGGCGAGGCGGGTGGCGGAGGAGGAGGAGCGCGCGTGTACAGCTCCTATTCCCAAGCTCCCAATAGCAAGTGGTAGCGCATCCCTTATAAAGAGGTCTCACTCTTCTTACTGTAGCAGTATGGGACTAAACTTCCCACACTTCCCACCACTTGCCATACACATGCATGGGCCTTAGAGATTAACTAGGGATTATTGTCTTATATGGGCCTAAGCCCATCCATAATCCATCACAAGGTGCCGGTTTCTTGATTGATGTGCTGTTCGATTGATTTCTGCAGTGCAAGGGAGGGCACCTGTCCTGCGCGGACTGCCGCGTCGGCGCCCGGGAACCAATGGCGATGCAAGTGCGAGAGCGGCGGTGGCTTCGGCGTGCGGAACACGGCGGTGGACTCCGTCCTTTCGTCGGTGAGGGTGGAGTGCCCGCACGAAGGCTGTGGGCTCTCGTCACTTACCACAAGCTCGCCAATCACCGGCGTGTGTCCGCTCGCGCCCGCAAATGCCCGTGCCCGTCTGCGGCTCGAAGGCCCGCCACGGCGGCTCTACCACCACATCAGCACCGCGCATCCATGCCGTCGCAGAGGATCCAAGACGGCAAGGTGCTCCAGCTGCAAGTGCCACTGTCGGAGCCACGGCTCTTGCAGTTCGCGGAGGAGGACTGCCGTGTGTTTTTCTTGGTCGGCGGCGTGCTTGACATCGGCGCGCCTATCGCCGTGTTGGTCGTCTGCGCATCGAGCGGGGGCGTCCCCACTGCCGCACTACTTGGCCAAGCTGTGGGTGAACGGCCCGCGGGGAGCCTAAAGGCATGACCGGCGCCGTCAAGGTGGAAATGGAGGTGACAAGCAGCAAGGATCTGGCGGCGTCGGCGTGCGAGCTGACCTTCTTGACAGCTTCGCCCAAGCTGCTGGCGGGGCTAAGCTTGTGTCCCTCCACATTCAGATTGACAAGCTCACGTCCTAAATGTTTTGACAAAGCCTTCTATTTATCTTAGTAATATGCTAATATAGGGATTACCTTGGTCTACTTTAGCTTAAGAAATGGTGGGTTTTGGTGGCGCTGCAGCAATTACTTCGACATTAGATCAGTAATTTCCAACAGTCGAACGGATATTTTGTCTGTTGGATATAAAGTTCCTTTGGGTAAGAGTACTACTTGTCATCAAAATGGATAGAAGGAGATGTATGTAGACATATTTTAGTTCTAGACACGTCCCTTTTTATCCATTTGATGACAAGCACTCCCTCCGTTCCACAATACATGCCTTCCATTTGTCAAAATATAGATGTATCTAGACATGTTTTAGTATATAGGTACATCCATGATAGAGCCAATCGTATGGTTGAGAACACTACAATTCGTAGCTAAAGATGCGTGTGTGACTCCAAGATGCAGAGGCTGGGGGTCGTCATCCTCCTTTTCGAGAAAAAACAGACGCGTATGTCAGAGGACGAGTGCGTGCGTGCACCTCTTCTCTTCCTGTATAACGTACTACTAAACTTAGAGTACAAGTTTTTGAGCTTGCGTCTCGTCACATTCCAAATTACTCCATGCTATATTGAATTGCAAACATGTTCGCACCGATCACAACCTAAACGGTTTCCCACTTGGGAGCGTATTAGTACCATGCTAGTATATTGATTTCCAAACCTGTTCACACAGATCACAACCTAAACAGTTTCCCACTTAGGAGCGTATTAGTACTCGGTTATAAATACTAGTATGCCAAGATGACTGCACATTCCTCCTCAACTCCTCATCCACAAAAACAAACAAGTCATTCAGCATCCTTCCCTTGCGTCTGCCATGGCTAGCATGAGTTCTGGGTCGAGAGGTTGCTACCAGGGAGAGGCGAGCATGGAAGTGGAAGCACGAGAGATGTCCTGCCTCGCTGCGAGAGCAGCCGACATGTCCCGCCGCGTGGAAGTAGCAGCACAGAGGTCCCGCCGCACCGCTGAAGCAGCACGGAGGTCCCGCCGCGCCGTCGATGCAGCAGACTAGTCCGGCCGCGCCGCGGAAGCAGCAGAGATGTCCCGCCATGCCACGAATGCAGCAGAGATGTCCTGCCGCACCGCGGGGGCCTGGGAAAATTTCTCGCGGGCAGGCGACGGCTGTTACAGGCGCATGCATGCGATCGTCCATAGCCAGATGGATCAGATCTCCGGCTTGGTGAGGTTGCAGGATGACGTGAAAGCCTCGTTTGAACAGGCTACCGGCGTCATCCGGCAACTAAGGGAGGGCAATGAGAGGCTCCGGCGGCGCGACCTCTTGGGAGAAGATCGTCCGAAGTGCGAGACCAGCGGAGGAGACCAATGCCTTGTTGAAGAGGACCGGCGTCATCGTCAAGAAACTTATGGACGAGAATGACATGCTCCGCAACGAGCACCAAAGGCTGGTGGAGGAATTCGTGGATGTTGTCAAGCAGCGTCTTGAGGACACGAAAGAGCTCATCGCCACTCGCCGCGGAGACTAGTTCCCGCGGCCTGTAGCAACGCATCAAGAAAGTAGAGATCAGCGAGCCAGATCCTTGTCTTCCTTCTTCTTTTGCCCTTGTGTATTTCGGGCGTAGCCGCATGTGTCTTTTTAAATTATCTTTCTAATTATGTAAGACAATTAATCGTCCTTATCTTTCTGTGGAAGATCAATGTTGCGAGGCTGGAATGAAGAAAACTCTTGCTGTGGCGACCCTGGCGTTGCTGTTCTTCTAGTTACTGCTAGGCTTCCTTTAGTTTCCTGGTTTCTTTTGATGTAATAATCGGTTTAGGATGCCGATTGTGTCGTCGGTTGTGAAATGTTGGGTTCTAGCACAGATGTTTGGCCTTTGTTGGCCTCTTGGGATGTTGCGATTTTAATCTGGTACTTTTAGTCCTTCGTGTTAGGTGGAGTTGTGCTGAACTTCTTGTGAATTGTGGTGGTTTTCAGAATGAAAATCGGAAGGGCAAGCCCTTCTTTGATCAAAAAAATCGTCCTTATATATTCATCGGTCTTGCTATAAGTCGCATAGATGCTATATAGGTCCGTCGGATCTTACATCAAGATCCGTGCTTGTCGATTTTCTTTTTCTCTCTTAAATCTCAATCGAGTGAGACATAGCCACACCATTAAATAGAGGCTCGGGCACCATTAATGGAGACCTTGGGAGAGAGGTGGACGGCAGATGGAGGTCAAGGGCTCTCCTCCCGATAAGCACGCCATAGGGTCCGATCGCACGCCTCTCGTACTCAAATAGCTACCCTGCACGCGCCTCCTAGCTAATAAAAATGGGGATGCGTGGCGGCACGTAAATGGTACTAGTAAGTAGAACGTCCACGGTCTCAATAATACTTGTGTTTCCGATTGTAATGTGACAACACTTGTTCCAAAATGACTTTGTTGATTGTTAATGTGTGCGCCTTTGCAAATCTGACTGCAAATTTACCACAGCATGTTGGTGCCATGTCATGGCACCAAGCCAAGCTTCATTATTTTCATGCGTGTTTTGGATTTACAGGAATTAAAAACTAAGTTTCTCAATGTTTCCAACCCAGCCACGACGCCTGAATTTTGAATTTCATTCCCATTTCTTGCATGGAACCTAGAAATTTACCCGAGGACACTCATGTGATTTTTCAACCAACTTAGGTGCCTTTGGAACATGTGCTTGTATTTCAAATTTGAATTATGCACACAAAGGTGACACGTTCCTCCCGTAACCACGAGCCTTCTTGAGAGAAGCTCCGATTTGCAAGAAGCTTATACCAAAATTTGTTCCTATTCGCCAATTTTTTACCACGGCATGGTACTACCAAGACATGACACCATGCCAAGTTTCATGATTTTAAAACCAACTTTCTCAATGTTCTTGACCGAGCCACGATGCCCAGATGTTTTAATCTTATTCTCATTTTTTGCATGGGAGTAGAAATTCACCCGAGGACACAAATGTGATTTTCAACCAACTTTGGTGCACGGGAGCACGTGCTTGTATTCAAATTTGAATTATGCACATTAAATGACCAGAAACTCAATTAATGTGTAAATAAGGCCAAACGAAGCCGGAATAATTCCAAAATTTAATAGGGCACTCATGTAGTTCTATGTTACCTTTGTAAATAAACTCAAGGGGGGCAACGTATATCGTTTCGCACTCAAAGGTGACACGTTCCCTCTTAGAACCACGAGACTTCTTGAGAGAAGCTTCGGTTTGCAAGAAGCTTATACCAAAATCTGTTCCTATTCCGCCATTTTTTTACCACAACATGGTAGTACCATGACATGACATCCATACCAAGTTTCATGATTTTTAGACGTGTTCTGGATTTACAAGAATTTTAAAACCAAGTTTCTCAATGTTCTCGGCCGAGCCACGATGCCCAGATGTTTTAATCTTATTCTCATTTCTTGCATGGGACCTAGAAATTCATCCGAGGACACAAATGTGATTTTTCAACCAACTTTGGTGCACGAGAGCATGTGCTTGTAGTTCAAATTTGACTTATGCACATTAAATGACCGAAACTCAATTAATGTATAAAAAGCGACAAACGAACCGGAATAATTCCAAAATTTAACATGGCACTAATGTAGTTCTATGTTGCCTATGTTAAGAAACTCAAGGGCGGGGGGGGTGTACGTTCCTCTTAGAACCACGAGCTTCCAAATCAGCCCAATTTTTACCACAACATGTTAGTGCCATGACATGACACCATGCCAAGTTTCATTACATGAATTTAAAATCTAAGTTTCTCGATGTTCTCGGCAGAGTCATGACGCCCAGATGTTTGAATTTCATTCTCATTTCTTCCATGGGACCTAGAAATTCAACAAAGGACACACATGTGATTTTTCAACCCACTTTGGTGCACCGGAGCATGTGCATGCAATTCATATTTAGATTATGCACATTAAAAGTCCAGAAACTCAACTAATGTATAAAAAGGCCAAATGAACCCGAAATAATTCCAAAATTTAACAGGGCACTCATATATTTCTATGTTGCCTCTGTAAATAAAATCAGGGGGGAGGCAGCGTATATCGTTTCGCACACAAAGGTGACACGTTCCCTCTCGGAACCACGAGGCTTGTTGAGAGAATCTCCGTTTTTGCAAGAGGCTTATACCAAAACTTGTCCCGAAACAGGGTTTAGATTATCCCGAACATCTCGCTACCTGGACCAATAATGTACTATGATTTGAATTCAACATAAAATGGATACATATTTTTGAATTGGAGAGCGTATGGTACATGTAGTTCATAGTGAAATATGATTACTGCTATATGCATGTCTTTTTGTTATCAAGAGAATATTTAAATTATTGTATAACTTTACAACAATCGTATTCAAATAAGGAAAATTGATTCAAATTTAGTCCATATGGTAGACGACAATATATATGTTCACATGGTGGAGTAAAATGTTCATATATGATGGAAGATCAAAATGTATGACTACATCAATTATAAACCGCAAGGTCACCTAATGATATATTCGAATTCGACATAACGTAGATTCAAAAATTGAAATTCGAGATCATGGCATCTGTAATCATATAAAAAGGGACATTACTTTTTCTTTGGTGGGAATTGATTTGTTTTTTGTTGTTGTTGAGGGAAGTGCGAATCGATTTGGTACGGTGCAGGGTAATCATGTTCTCCCGATTTTTTTACATTTTTCTTGTAGTTTTTTCAATGGCATCTATAGCAATATAGTAAAAGGGGACATGTCTCTCTTGTGTCTTGTATGATTTTTTTTACACGTTAAGTTTGTTCTGCCGAACAAGGAATCCGCACCTTGTTATCCCGAAATTTTTAAGCTCGAGTATCTTTTGTCTCACCTGCTTTGAAACTCCCGCTTCTTCAACCCGTGCCACGCCTTGTTATCCCGAAATTTGGACGCGCGCGAGAAATCCCTCCTCATCCGAAATTGCTCCCGCAGCCCAGACATGCGAAATCCCCCTTCTACCCGTCAGCCAGAAATGAAGCTCCACGTCGCGGTGTCAAAACCGGTGGGGGTATGCCGGTAACTTACCCTACATTCCGGATAAGCGCGTCCCTAAGCTTGGCTCCCCCCTCCCCCTTCACCCCCTCCCCCCATTCGTACACTGAGGCCGCCAAAACCCGCGAAACTCCATGCTCCTCCGTCGGCCTCCCGACCGCCGCCCAGCCGGAGACTCTTCCCCGACTACGTCGTCCACCGCAACAGCTCGCCGTCCCACATCCACCGCACTGGATGAGGATATGTTGTCGATCTCGTCGTCCCGCCGGATCAGCCGCCCCGTCCTCCACCTCCAAGGAGCTGCTCCGATGTTCGCCTCGTCTATCACACCACCTCAATCCCCACAGCGCCGTCTTGACCTGCCCCACCGGAACCGCAGCACCCTCACCAATTCCTCCGATGAAGCCGAGGCCAACTCGGCGCCACCAAGGAGGTTCTGCACTCACCGCTGCATTTTATCTTTTATTCGATCTCACGGGGCTGCTGGTGCTCGATACCGAGCAGACATGGTGTCTCCATCGACGGCGCCATCACCGGCCACATCATCCACGGCGTCTCTCCCCCATGTCGTTGCTTCCTCGGTGGCGACTTCCACAACGGCACTAGCTGCAGCTGCTCGGCTCTCGCTTTCATGCTCGCTTTCTGTTCTTCTTGTCGGTCGCGCTGCTTTGCCACTGCTTCCTGCTTTCGTTCGTGCTGCTGCTCTGCTCTTGCTCTCGCTTGCGCTGCTGCTGCTTTGCTGCACGACCTCCGCAACTATAGGAGTTGCTGCTTTAGCACTTCGCTTCATGTGCTCTTGCACGACTTGCTCTCTGCTAGTCGTTCCTGCTCGGCGTCTGCTGATTTAGATCATTTGCTTCTCTGCTACTAGTGCTCGAGCGCCCTAAACATCTATTGCAATGCTCACACTAGTTCAATCGGTTTCGACGGTAAAATTCAGTTTATTTGTGAAGTTCATTTTCTTGATTAAGTTCGAGTGAACAGTACTTACAACATCTCGTCGGAGCGGCGGTGGCGCAACCTGATCGTTTACATCTAGCACTTTTGGTGATGTATTTTACATCATCTATTGCGATGATATTAGGGTCCCACTTCAGATTAAAGTTGTCTGTCTTGTCATGCTTCAGCCTCGTCGCCGTACACCTTAGCGGAGCTTCTCCAATGACGGAACCGTCCATCACAGCGAGCAATACCCTCGGCGCCGTTTCGGAGGCCTCGGATCTTCTTCCCGCCTCCGACAGTCACACCAGATCATCACCATCCTCCACGTCCAACCCAATGATGCCGAGGTCCACAAGGCTATGCCAAAGAGGTTGTACACTCGTCGCATCACTTTGTTTCTCCATTCCTCTGTTCTTCCAATTCATGTGAGTCAAACACCCAGTTTGGTGAAATCCTATGTTTCCAAATGCTCTGCTTTTGCACGTGCATTCCTATCCTATTCTGTGTTTTCCTGTCCTGCGTTTATAGAATCCTCCAATTCTAAGGAGCCCTTACAGATTTACTTCATTTTCAGATTGGCGTCAAAGAAAACTCTGTGTGTTATGTCCTGCTCCTGCCGTGCCGTCATCCACCCCACCCGAGGTGCACCATAGACAGAAACGTTCACTTCAGCAGAGATCCCCCCTGCAGACTTTCTTTCGCCGCCTCAGATCATCTTCCCTATTGCCGGCAGCCACGCCAACTGCATTACCATCATTGACTGAGCAGATGAACCTGAGGACTAGACAGTTCCGAAAGAGAGGTCGCAGTTTGTAAATCTACTGCAGTGCCCAAAGCACGAAGACTACCACAGCTAACCCAAACTCCACGTTTAAAGCAGAAGAGCAACTGTTCTCAGGTCAGATTCCGTAACTATGGTCCATACTCCTTTCTTTGTTGCATCATCAGTATTTACTCATACCAACTACTTTCAATTTGAAGGATCCAATTGAAACTCCAATGGCGCAATGGGTATGTTTTAAACCTATTTCTTTAAGCTGGATTGCTGTTCTAACTTCTTGCTCTATGTTGATTTCAGTTTAAGTTGTATAAACAGTTATGTTCTCATGTGATGCACATTACAAGTGCTGCCAATCTTGTGTAGTTTCTCACACTTATATTCTGTCTATCTTTCTTGTGTCTTAAAAATATATGAGTTGAACGTGTCTCTATCTTGATTAGGGAACATAAACTAGAATGATATGGACGATGACCATAGTACATAGATATATGTTTGTTTCATGTTGTTATCCTGTCCACCTTACTACTGAATCGGTTTACCAAAGTGAGTTTGGTATACTACAAGCTAAACATGTGATGTGTCTCGCTTATTTCTCTTGTAGTATGCAAATGAATATTGGAGAAGAGCACCCCACTATGCAATGGTAGGGAAAGTAATGCGATAAGGTTCAAGATAGTGAGACAACCTGTTGGTCTCCAAGAAAGGTGATAAAACGATCTTGTAGAAAGTGAGAAAACTCCACGATCCTGCGTTGGCGTAGTGTTCGAGTTATTGGCGATATCACCGGCACAAGCTCTTCGAACTTCGCTGCTGAATCACTTCGCTTCTTGATCGAGCTACAAGCTGAAAGGCATCGATCATCTGTCTTTGCGGCAAGAAGCCAAGGACCGAGGAAGTCCTACGAGAATTCAGATCGTACTTTCTTGTGCAACACAAGCGGCTGGAGGATTTAAGCGCCAAACAAGAGAAAGTTAATAAGCTTTCTAAGCATCTTGCCAACATTATGGGTACCAGGATATTGTTTCTTGAACTCTTCAAGTGGTTTCGATTACGGACTTGTTTTGCTTCTTGGCGTTTATATGCTGTTGTGTTCCCTATATTTGCCTTTGGTGGTGAACTTTGATGCCCAAAGGATGTAATATGTAATAGCCGTGATAGCCTAGCATAAGTTGCTTGCTTATTTATTTCCTTGTTGTCTTGTTTATTTGTTTGCTTGTAGTTAGTGCAGTTCTTTTTCCGCGGTTTGCTAGTGGTTGCAATAACCTATTTTTTAAAACTAGGCCACAATAACCATGGGCTAATATTTTGTAGTGACCTTTGGGCCTCCTACGGGCCGTAGAAACAATGGGCCTTCTACGGGCCGTAGAAACAGTAGGCCTTCTACGGGCCGTAGAAACATTGGGCCTTCTACGGGCCGTAGAAACAATGGGCCTTCTATGGGCCCTATCATCAATGGGCCTTATACGGGCCGCATGATCGATTGGCCAAACATGGGCCAATAACAGGCTGCATTATGGCCGTAAACGGGCTAGAGTTGGAATCGTCCGTTCATGGGCCGACCATAACGGGCCATCATTAATAGGCTATATTTGATGACGCTATGAAAACGGCCCAATGTATTAACGGACCACAAACGGGCCGACTGTAACCACGGGCTGAATTTGGCCCACAAGCAGAAAATTACATTAACTGGCCATAAGTAAACGAATGCTCGAAATGAGCCCAAGAATAAATGGGCTCTGAGAAGGCCGAAAGATAACATGGGCTGGAAATGGCCCAACTGAATAACGGGCCATTAATGGGTATAAAGTGATACACTGTTCATTACGGGCCAGTTTCACCACGGGCCGTTAATGGGTCTAAAGTGATACACTGTTCATTGCGAGCCAGTTTCACCACGGGCCATTAATAGGCCAAGAGTTACATAGGGCCTCATATGGGCCGAAAGATGTCATGGGCCATACATGGGCCGAAAGTGAAAACGGGCTGGAATCATATTGGATGGCCCTGATGACGCTACTGGGCCTAATTCGGGTAGGGCGTAACAGGCTTTGGGTTAGCGGGCTGTAAATGGGCTATATGCGAACAGGCCGTTAACAAGCTTTCCTTGGGCCGGCCCGTCACCTTTTGACCAATTCAAACGGGCCGGCCTTTTCACAGGAATGGGCCTCTGTTGGGCCGGGCCACGTGTCGACGTATCATAGGCGCCTTCTGTCCAATGAGTGGATGACATCTGTCCCAACAATGAGCCGGCACGTGTTTCCTCCAGCCAATGACGATTATACATGTGGAAAATCCCCATTGGTCGGGGCTGTTAACGGGTTATCGGATCCAAAACCCGACCCGATAGCTTAACGGCGTTCCGTTATGGTGGATGCCACGTGTCGGTCACCCTTGACGAAAAGCACTTACGTGGACGCGGCTTATCGTCATGGAAGTGGACACTTCCGTGATGATAATTTTGGTAATGTCATGGAACACTTCTCTGACGGCCTGGTATGACTATCTTGATTATGTCATAAATTTGTCATGGATGTACATGCATGACAAAAAACGCGACCTACTATGACAAACACGTATCATCACGGAAGTGTATTTTTTTGTAGTGCGAGTGCCATGATTTCAGATCTGAACCTATTATGTTTTCATGAATATATGTGAGTTCTTGATCCTATCTTGCAAGTCAATAGTCACCTACTATGTGTTATGATCCGGCAACCCCGAAGTGACAATAATCGGGACCACTCCCGGTGATGACCATAGTCTGAGGAGTTCATGTAGTCACTAAGTGCTAATGCTTTGGTCCGGTACTCTATTAAAAGGAGGCCTTAATATACCTTAGTTTCCATTAGGACCCCACTGCCACGGGAGGGTAGGATAAAATATGTCATGCAAGTTCTTCTCCATAAGCACGTATGACTATATTCAGAATACATGCCTACATTACATTGATGAACTGGAGCTAGTTCTGTGTCACCCTATGTTATAACTGTTGCATGATGAATTGCATCCGGCATAATTATCCATCATTGATCCATTGCCTACGAGCTTTTCACATATTGATCTTTGTTACATTACTTTTCCGTTGCCACTTTTATGATTGCTACAAAATTCATACTGTTACTATTGCCACCGTTACCGTTACTTCCATACTACTTTGCTACTAAATACTTTGCTGCAGATATTAAGTCTTTCAGGTGTGGTTGAATTGACAACTCAGCTGCTAATACTTGAGAATATTCTTTGGCTCTCCTTGTGTCGAATTAATAAATTTGGGTTGAATACTCTACCCTTGAAAACTGTTGTGATCCCCTATACTTGTGGGTTATCAAGAAGTGCCGTTGTGTTGGAAATATGCCCTAGAGGCAATAATAAAAGGATTATTATTATATTTCCTTGTTCATGATAATTGTCTTTTATTCATGCTATAATTGTATTATCGGGAAATCGTAATACACGTGTGAATACATAGACCACAATATGTCCCTAGTGAGCCTCTAGTTGACTAGCTCGTAAATCAACAGATAGTCATGGTTTCCTGACTATGGACATTGGATGTCATTGATAATGGGATCACATCATTAGGAGAATGATGTGATGGACAAGACCCAATCCTAAGCATAGCACAAGATCGTGTAGTTCGTTTTGCTAGAGCTTTTCCAATGTCAAGTATCTTTTCCTTAGACCATGAGATCGTGTAACTCCGGATACCGTAGGAGTGCTTTGGGTGTACCAAGCGTCACAACGTAATCGGGTGACTATAAAGGTGCACTACGGTATCTCCGAAAGTGTCATTGGGTTGACATAGATCGAGGCTCGGATTTGTCACTCCGTATGACGGAGAGGTATCTCGGGCCCACTTTCGGTAATGCATCATCATAATGAGCTCAAAGTGACCAAGTGTCCGGTCACGGGATCATGCATTCTTGACTGAGTAAAGTGACTTGCGATGCTTGAGATTGAGCGAGGTATTGGGATACCGATGATCGAATCTCGGGCAAGTAACGTGCCGATTGACAAAGGGAATTGTATACGGGGTTGCTTGAATCCTCGACATCGTGGTTCATCCGATGAGATCATCGAGGAGCATGTAGGAGCCAACATGGGTATCCAGATCCGCTGTTGGTTATTGACCGGAGAGCCGTCTCGGTCATGTCTACGTGTCTCCGAACCCGTAGGGTCTACACACTAAGGTTCGGTGGCGCTAGGGTTGTAGAGATATGAGTATGCAGCAAACCGAAAGTTGTTGAGTCCGGATGAGATCCCGGACGTCACGAGGAGTTCGGAATGGTCCGAAGGTAAATAATTATATATAGGAAGTGCAGTTTGCCATCGGGAGAGTTTGGGGTCACGGTAGTATCTGGGACCACCGGAAGGGTCCCGGGTCCACCGGTGGGGCCACCTATCCGGAGGGCCCGTGGGCTGAAGTGGGGAGGGACCAGCCTGGTGGGCTGGTGCGCCTCTGGGCCCCCTGCGCCTAGGGTTGGAAACCCTAGGGTGGGGCGCCTCCACTTGCCTTAGGGGCACTCCACCCCACAGCCGCCGCCCCTTGGGAGATCCCATCTCAGGGCGGCGCCCCAGGGGCCTATATAAAGGGGGGGGAGGAGGCCGCCACACCCTGAAGTCTTGGCGCTTCCCTCTCCCCTGCTACACCTCTCCCTCTCGCAGAAGCTCGGCGAAGCTCTGCCGGAACCTCTTGCATCCACCACCACGCCGTCGTGCTTGCTGGATCTTCTTCAACCTCTCCTCCTCCTTGCTGGATCAAGGTGCGGAGGCGCATCCACTCCGTCGCGTGTGTTGAGCGCGGAGGTGCTGTCCGTTCGGCACTTGGTCATCGGTGATTTGGATCACGGCGAGTCGACTCCTTCAACCACGTTCTCTTGAGCGCTTCGCTCGCGATCTACAAAGGTATGTAGATGCACTCCTATCACTCGTTGCTAGATGAACTCATAGATGGATCTTGGTGAAACCGTAGGAAATTTTTATTTTCTAACGTTTCCCAACAAATGGCATCATAAGCTAGGTCTATCGTGGTTCTCTATTGCACGAGTAGAACACAAATCTGTTGTGGGCGTAGATGTTGTCAACTTTCTTGCCGCTACTAGTCTTATTTTTCTTCAGCGGTATTGTGGGATGAAGTGGCCGGACCGACCTTACACGTGCGCTTCGTGAGACAGGTTCCACCGGTGACATGCACTAGTTGCATAAGGTGGCTAGCGGGTGTCTGTCTCTCCCACTTTAGTTGGAGCGGATTCAATGAAAAGGGTCCTTATGAAGGGTAAATAGAAGTTGACAAATCACGTTGTGGCTTTTTCAGAGGTAAGAAAACGTTCTTGCTAGAACCCTATTGCAGCCACGTAAAAGATGCAACAACAATTAGAGGGCGTCTAACTTGTTTTTGCAGCAATTGCCTTGTGATGTGATATGGCCAAAAGTTGTGATGAATGATGAATGATATATTGTGATGTATGAGATCATGTTCTTGTAATAGGAATCACGACTTGCATGTCGATGAGTATGACAACGGCAGGAGCCATAGGAGTTGTCTTAATTATTGTATGACCTGCGTGTCATTGATTCAACGCCATGTAATTACTTTACTTTATTGCTAAACCGTTAGCTATAGTAGTAGAAGTAATAGTTGGCGAGCAACTTCATGGAGACACGATGATGGAGATCATGATGATGGAGATCATGGTGTCATGCCGGTGACAAGATGATCATGGAGCCCCAAGATGGAGATCAAAGGAGCTATATGATATTGGCCATATCATGTCACTACTATTTAATTGCATGTGATGTTTATTATGTTTATGCATCTTGTTTACTTAGAATGATGGTAGTAAATAAGATGACCCCTCATAATAATTTCAAGAAGGTGTTCCCCCTAACTGTGCGCCGTTGCTAAAGTTCGTCGTTTCGAAGCACCACGTGATGATCGGTGTGATAGATTCCTACGTTCACATACAACGGGTGTAAGACAGTTTTACACATGAAAAACACTTAGGTTAATTTGACGAGCCTAGCATGTACATACATGGCCTCGGAACACAGAGACCGAAAGGTCAAACATGAGTCGTATGGAAGATACGATCAACATGGAGATGTTCACCGATGATGACTAGCCCGTCTCACGTGATGATCGGACACGGCCTAGTCGACTCGGATCATGTAACACTTAGATGACTAGAGGGATGTCAAATCCAAGTGGGAGTTCATTAAATAATTTGATTAGATGAACTTAATTATCATGAACATTAGTCTAAAATCTTTGCAAAAATGTCTTGTAGATCAAATGGCCAACGCTCATGTCAACATGAACTTCAACACGTTCCTAGAGAAAACCAAGCTGAAAGATGATGGCAGCAACTATTGGACTGGGTCCGGAACCCGAGATCATCCTCATAGCCGCCAAGAAACAATATGTCCTAGAAGCACCGCTAGGTGAAGCACCCATCGAGAGAACCAAGGCGTTATGAAGGCTTGGCAGTCTTGTCTTGATGATTACTCCCTCGTTCGGTGCGGCATGCTTTATAGCTTAGAACCGGGGCTCCAAAAGCGTTTTGAGCAACACGGAGCATATGAGATGTTCGAGGAGCTAAAATGGTTTTCAAGCTCATGCCCGGTCGAGAGATATGAAGTCTCCGACAAGTTCTATAGTTGTAAGATGGAGGAAAATAGTTACATCGGTGAGCACATACTCAAAATGTCAGGTTGCACAACCGCTTTGTCCCAAATGGACATTAACCTCCGGACGAGGGGTCATTGACAGAATCCTTGATCGCTCCCACCGAGCTACAAGAGCTTTGTGATGAACTACAATATGCAGGGGATGGTGAAAACTATTCTGAAGTATTTTCAATCTGAAGTCAGCAGAGGTAGAAATCAGAAGGAACATCAAGTGTTGATGGTCAATAAAACCACTAAGTTCAAGAAGGGCAAGGGTAAGAAGAACTTCAAGAAGGGCGGCAAGGATGTTGCCGTGCCGAATAAGCCGATTGCGGGAAGAAGTCAAAGAATGGACCCAAGCACGAGGCTGAGTGCTTTTATTGCAAAGGAAGGGTCCTTTGGGCGGAACTGCCCCAAATACTTAGCGGACAAGAAGGTTGGCAACACTAAAGGTATATTTGATATACATGTAATTGATGTGTACCTTACCGAGACTCGTAGTAACTCACGGGTATTTGATACGGTGCCGTTGCTCATAATTGTAACTCATAGCGGGAGCTGCGGAATAAGCGGAGGCTGGCGAAGGGCGAGGTGACGATCGCGTCGGGAATGGTTCCAAGGTCGATGTGATCGCCGTCGACACGCTACCTCTACATTTACCTCGGGATTAGTTTTAAACCTCAATAATTGTTATTTAGTGCCAAGTTTGAGCATGAACATTGTATCTGGATCTCGTTTAATCTGAGATGGCTACTCATTTAAATCCGAGAATTGTGGTTGTTCTATTTATATGAGAGATATGTTTTATGGTCATGCCCGATGGTCAATGGTTTATTCTTAATGAATCTCGAGCGTAATGTTACACATATTCATAGTGTGAATACCAAAAGATGTAAAGTTGATAACGATAGTCCCACATACTTGTGGCACTTGCCGCCTTAGTCACATTGGTGTCAAGCGCATGAAGAAGCTCCATCTTGATGGACTTTTAGAGTCTCTCGATTATGAATCATTTGACACATGCGAACCATGCCTCATGGGCAAAATGACCAAGACTCCGTTCTCGGAACAATGGGCGAGCAACCAACTTATTGGAAATCATACATACCGATGTATGCGGTCCAATGGCGTTGAGGCTCATGGAGGATATCGTTATGTTCTCACTCTCACCGATGACTTAAGTAGATATGGGTATGTCTATTTGATGAAACACAAGTCTGAGACCTTTGAAAAGTTCAAGGAATTTCAGAATGAGGTAGAGAATCAACGTGACCGAAAGATAAAATTCTTACAATTAGATCATGGAGGAGAATATTTAAGTCACGAATTTGGTACACACTTAAGGAAATGTGGAATCATTTCACAACTCACGCCGCGTGGAACACCTCAGCATAACGGTTTGTCGAGCGTCGTGTCGCACTCTATTGGATATGGTGCGATCTATGATGTCTCTTCTTGATTTACGCTATCATTTTGGGGATACGCTCTAGAGACAGCTACATTCAATTTAAATAGGGCACCGTCTAAATCCGTTGAGACGACACCGTATGAATTATGGTTTGGGAAGAAACCTAAGCTGTTGTTTCTAAAAGTTTGGGGATGTGATGCTTATGTCAAGAAACTTCAACCTGAAAAGCTCGAACCCAAGTCGGAAAAATGCGTCTTCATAGGATACCCTAAGGAAACCATTGGGTATACCTTCTACCTTAGATCCGAAGGCAAGATCTTTGTTGCCAAGAACGGATCCTTTCTGGAAAAAGAGTTTCTCTCGAAAGGAGTAAGTGGGAGGAAAGTTGAACTCGATGAAGTACTACCTCTTGAACCGGAAAGTAGTGCAGCTCAGAAAATGTTCTGTGGTGCCTACACCGACGGAGAGAAATTAATGATGATGATCAAGGTACTTCGGATCAAGTTGCTCTTGAACTTCGTGGGTCCACAAGGACACGTTCCACACCAGAGTGGTATGGCAACCTGTCACGGAAATCATGTTGTTAGACAACGGTGAACCTTGAACTATGAAGAAGCGATGGCGGGCCCAGATTCCAACAAATGGCTTGAAGCCATGCAATCGAGATAGGATCCATGTATGAAAACAAAGTATGGACTTTGACAGACTTGCCGATGATCGGCGACGATAGAAAACAAATGGATCTTTAAGAAGAAGACGCGGACGCGGATGGTAATGTTACCATCTATAAAGCTCGACTTGTCGCTAAAGGTTATCGGCAAGTTCAAGGGGTTGACTACGATGAGACTTTCTCTCCCGTAGCGAAGCTGAAGTCCGTCCGAATCATGTTAGCAATTGCCGCATACTATGATTATGAAATATGGCAAATGGACGTCAAAACGGCATTCCTTAACGGCTACCTTAAGGAAGAACTGTATATGATGCAGCCGGAAGGTTTTGTCGACCCTAAGAATGCTAACAAGGTATGCAAGCTCCAGCGATCCATTTATGGGCTGGTGCAAGCATCTCGGAGTTGGAATATTCGCTTTGATGAAATGATCAAAGTGTTTGGATTTATGCAGACTTATGGAGAAGCTTGCGTTTACAAGAAAGTGAGTGGGAGCTCTGTAGCATTTCTCGTATTATATGTAGATGACATACTTTTGATGGGAAATGATATAGAACTTTTGGACAACATTAAGGCCTACTTGAATAAGAGTTTTTCAATGAAGGACCTTGGAGAAGCTGCTTATATATTAGGCATCAAGATCTATAGAGATAGATCGAGACGCCTCATAGGTCTTTCACAAAGCGCATACCTTGATAAGATATTGAAGAAGTTCAAAATGGATCAGTCCAAGAAAGGGTTCTTGCACAGTATTACAAGGTGTGAAATTGAGCTCGGCTCAATGTCCGACCACGGCAGAAGATATAGAAGAGATGAGTGCCATCCCTATGCCTCAGCCATAGGGTCTATTATGTATGCCATCTTGTGTACCATACCTGATGTAAACCTTGCCGTAAGTTTGGTAGGAAGGTACCAAAGTAATCCCGACAAGGAACACTTGGACAGCGGTCAAGAATATCCTGAAGTACCGAAAGGACTAAGGACATGTTTCTCGTTTATGGAGGTGACGAAGAGCTCGTCGTAAGGGTTACGTCGGCGCTAGCTTCGACACAGATCTGGATGACTCTAAGTCACAAACCGGATCGTGTATATGTTGAATGGTGGAGCGATGGCTGGTGCAGCTGCAAGCGAGCGTCGTGGCGGGATCTACATGTGAAGCGGAGTACATGGCAGCCTCGGAGGCAGCGCATGAAGCAATTTGGGTGAAGGAGTTCATCACCGACCTAGGAGTCATACCCAATGCGTCGGGGCCGATCAAACTCTTCTGTGACAACACTGGAGCTATTGCACTTGCCAAGGAGCCCAAGTTTCACAAGAAGACCAGGCACATCAAGCTTCAACTCCATTCGTGAAAATGTTCAAGATGGAGACATAGAAATTTGCAAAGTGCATACGGATCTGAATGTCGCAGATCCGTTGACTAAACCTCTTCCGCGAGCAAAACATGATCAACACCAGAACTCTATGGGTGTTCGATTCATAACAATGTAACTAGATTATTGACTCTAGTGCAAGTGGGAGACTGTTGTAAATATACCCTAGAGGCAATAATAAAAGGATTATTATAATATTTCCTTGTTCATGATAATTGTCTTTTATTCATGCTATAATTGTATTATCCGGAAATCGTAATACACGTGTGAATACATAGACCACAATATGTCCATAGTGAGCCTATAGTTGACTAGCTCGTTGATCAACACATAGTCATGGTTTCCTGACTATGGACATTGGATGTCATTGATAACGGGATCACATCATTAGGAGAATGATGTGATGGACAAGACCCAATCCTAAGCATAGCACAAGATCGTGTAGTTCGTTTTGCTAGAGCTTTTCCAATGTCAAGTATCTTTTCCTTAGACCATGAGATCGTGTAACTCCGGATACCGTAGGAGTGCTTTGGGTGTACCAAGCGTCACAACGTATCGGGTGACTATAAAGGTGCACTACTGGTATCTCCGAAAGTGTCATTGGGTTGACATGGATCGAGGCTGGGATTTGTCACTCTGTATGACGGAGAGGTATCTCTGGGCCCACTCGGTAATGCATCATCATAATGAGCTCAAAGTGACCAAGTGTCCGGTCACGGGATCATGCATTACTGATGCAGTAAAGTGACTTGCGGTAACGAGATTGAGCGAGGTATTGGGATACCGACGATCGAATCTCGGGCAAGTAACATATCGATTGACAAAGGGAATTGTATACGGGTTGCTTGAATCCTCGACATCGTGGTTCATCCGATGAGATCATCGAGGAGCATGTGGGAGCCAACATGGGTATCCAGATGCCGCTGTTGGTTATTGACCGGAGAGCCGTCTCGGTCATGTCTACATGTCTCCCGAACCCGTAGGGTCTACACACTTAAGGTTTAGTGACGCTAGGGTTGTAGAGATATGAGTATGCAGCAAACCGAAAGTTGTTCGGAGTCCCGGATGAGATCCCGGACGTCATGAGGAGTTCTGGAATGGTCCGGAGGTAAAGAATTATATAGGAAGTGCAGTTTCGGCCATCGGGAGAGTTTCGGGGGTCACCGGTAGTGTACTGGGACCATCGGAAGGGTCCCGGGGGTCCACCGGGTGGGGCCACCTATCCCGGAGGGCCCCGTGGGCTGAAGTGGGGAGGGGACCAGCCCCTGGTGGGCTGGTGCGCCCCCTCCCCCTTGCCTCCCCTGCGCCTAGGGTTGGAAACCCTAGGGTGGGGGGCGCCTCCACTTGCCTTGGGGGGCACTCCACCCCCCTGGCCGCCACCCCCCTTGGGAGATCCCATCTCGGGGCCGCCCCAGGGGCCTATATAAAGGGGAGGGAGGGCAGCCGCACCCTGAAGTCTTGGCGCCTCCCTCTCCCCTGCTACACCTCTCCCTCTCGCAGAAGCTCGGCGAAGCTCTGCGGAACCCTGCTGCATCCACCACCACGCCGTCTTCTTTGGATCTTCTTCAACCTCTCCCTCCTCCTTGCTGGATCAAGGTGCGGGATACGTCATCTGCTCCGTACGTGTGTTGAGCGCGGAGGTGCTGTCCGTTCGGCACTTGGTCATCAGTGATTTGGATCACGACGAGTACGACTCCTTCAACCCCGTTCTCTTGAACGCTTCCGCTCGCGATCTACAAAGGTATGTAGATGCACTCCTATCACTCGTTGCTAGATGAACTCATAGATGGATCTTTGTGAAACCGTAGGAATTTTTTTATTTTCTGCAACGTTTCCCAACACGTTGCCGGGGAGCATAGCTCTATTCTTTGAGTCACTTGGGATTTATATCTGTTGATCACTATGAGGAACTTGAAAGATGAAAGAACCAAGATTTTTCTCTCAACTATGAGGGGAGGCAAGGAACTGCCATCTAGCTCTGCACTTGATTCACCTTTTGGTATGAGTAAATTTGCGACACCTATACTTGCACCTGCTATTGATTCTGATATGTCGCTTGTTATTGATGATGCCACTTCTGCTATGCATGATGCCTATGATGAAACTATTTCTATGCTTGATAATACTGTGCCATTAGGTGAATTTCTGGATGAACAACTTGCTAGGGTTATAGAGAATGAAATTATTGAAACTGATAATATTGATGAAAGTGATGATGAAGATTCCCCCCCCCCTAGATATGAATTGCGTGATGTACCTGAGGGTTACGTTATGGATGGAGAAACGGATAGAGACTTTCTTGCTTGTAATGATAGATATGATCTTAAGAAACTGTTAGCTAAGCTGAAAGAAAAGTCTCTGAATGCTAGAATGAAATATGACCCTGCTTTTGCTACTTCACCTATCTGCCATCGCCTCCGCTTCCAATGTACTTCAAAAACTAGTAAAGAAAGTTCTGAAATTAAATTTTCAGTCATCTGTTATTCTTCTGTATGTATACAAGGTACTATTTAGCTACTGTTCTGATTGGATACCAGTAGCTAGGTTCCATAGCTTCCCAGTAATAACAAAATCAACCACATCAAGATTAGTATTATTCTATACTCCATTACAACTGTTTTAATATCAATGGGAGCTACAAACCACCGAAAGTATCTTTAATCTCGAACGAGTCGAATGAACTCAATTGTAGTCAACTCCTTTCTACACTGCACATGCACTTCCTTTATAGGCTCAAGGGTCATCCACTTGGCAAGTACATAAGGGTAAATAGGAAAAACAAGTGTGGTAATCGCTTTGTACAAAGGTATGCTGATCTATACCTAACTCGACGGCGGACAAGAGTACAATGTCCGTATCCCCGTCATCGAATGCTAGGGTTCCGGGCTAAGTGCGCTTCCCGCTGCCACGATGGTGGCTTGTCAGCCGCTTTTATCGCTGTTTCCTCACGGGTCAGACAGTTTGACACCGTGTTCGGAGTAGCCCATCCTAATGCTGTGAGTCAAAAGCGGAGAAGAGAGTTACCGCCGCTGCAAGTACCTTGGCCATGCTGATCCTTGTCGCCGCTTGGGAGCTTGTCGCCACTGCTTCCCAAAGCTCCTCTTGCCGGGCCTTTGTTTCTTCAGGCCTTGAGGGTCTTCCCGGGCAAGCTCCTCTGCCGGGCCTTGAGTACTTGGTTTTGAATGGTCTAAAGGAGCCGCTGAGGACCTTGGCGGTCACCAGCCAGCCCCCTGCCACGGAGTGCCGCAACTCGCCACAGACGAGTTGGGGACTAGAGCACTCTACCTAGTACAATCAATATCTTCTTCTTGGATTATACATATAGTTTCCGCCAATGTTGTATGTTCGTATGGTACTACTTAGTCTACTTTTGTTGAAATAGGATAACATGTAACCGCAGCTTCACTAAGTCTCTAGTTTATTTTCATTTAAAATAACATTACATCAACGCAAATTTCACTACATCAAGTTCAAATATCTTTTTAATACATCGAGTACATAGACTACTCTATTGTATCAACTTCATAAACTACACTAGTCGATCAACTTCAGAATTTAATCTTCCGCAAGATTTTCCAAATAGTAATCCAAAGGCATTTGGTTCAAAAATTTATTTATAGTATCTACTTGAGAAGATGCAGAGGCATCCACTTTTCACAAACCACACTAGTACATTAGTTGGGAAACAAGTGTGATTAAATTTTAGATACAGATTAATAAAAATGTGATAAAAACCATATGCAAAAGGCAAATGAGTAGGATTGCTCACCATTTTGTGGTCACGCGATGTGGTACACCAAGCAGAAGTTCGCCGACGACAACCGCAGGATCTGCCGCCATCCGGGAGGTTCATCTTCGCGGTGTAGGCACACCGAGGGAGTTCGGACTAGGGGTGTCCGTATAGCCAACTATCATCATCTCGGCCGCTCCAAGACTATGAAGATACAAGATTGAAGACTTCTGCCCCGTGTCCCATGGGACTTTCTTACGTGAAGGCAAGCTTGGCGATACGATATGTAGATCTCTCATTGTAACCGACTGTAACCCTAACCTATCCGGTGTCTATATAAACCGAGGGTTTTAGTCCAGGACAATGAACAATCAATCATACCATAGGCTAGCTTCAGGGTTTAGCCTCTTGATCTCGTGGTAGATCCACTCTTGTAATACACATCATCAATATTAGTCAAGTTGTGACGAGGGTTTTACCCATCAAAGAGGGCCCTAACTCGGGTAAAACATCGTTCCTTTGTCTCCTCGCTACCATCCACCTAGACGCATGCCCGGGACCCCCACCGAGATCCACCGGTTTTGACACCGACATTGGTGCTTATTGAGAGTTCCTCTGTGTCGTCGCCATCGTGTTGATGCCTCATCTCGCTTTTAAAGACGTATACTATCGCCAAAGGAGCCTTGGCCGCTGGCCGCACTCTTTGCTAGGTGGTTTTTATGACCGCCAGCCCATCACACGATGGTGATGACCTCGAAGTATCGAAACCATCTCCGTGTTAGTTCGAACTTCTGTCGGTCAGCTTAGATCCGATCGAGCTGCCCATAAACGGAGCCTTTGGATCGTGATCGCCACCGAGTCGCCACATTACTACGCATCGATCGGTCTAAACCGATTCGAGAGAGATCAACTCTCCCTGTGCTACCCATCATGTTGCTGTGATAGAGCAGCATGCGGCTTTCTTCTTGTATCTTAAGGACTAGTTACGCCTGATTCCGATCCCTCCATGCCGGATTCTCGCAGGGACGGATGTCGATCGCCTCAACTTAAAGTCAGCGTGCTGGTTGACTCATTGGATAACACTCAAAATCCAAACTTCCAAGTTCGTAAACTCGCCCTTGAGTCCTAAACTGACGGGTTCCAGATCTAGTTCCACCCGCCCACCCAAACATTAGCTTTATCTTCGACCGCAAGAGCCCACCGAAAATGACATCATTATCACGATTCTCCCGGTTATGAGCAGGATAAAGGATTGCCGAGAGGAGGACGAACTCAATTTTCTGCAATAATTGCACGACAAGGGAACTAACCATAAGTCGTCATAAATTACACGCCATCGACTTGGTGACCATAGTACAAAGCACTGTGCCCAACCTCGGGCGTAACCTATGTTATTATATATCGCAGCAACACATCGTTGTCGGGCCGCTGTACTGCCGCTGAACGAGAAACGTATAAGTACAGATTTCTTCAAAAGGTACTACGATCCACTGTTCTAACTCCATGCAAATCGGTACACATTATCAAAAGATAGCGGTGTTCATGGCATCCCGAAGTTGCCACACTACTTTCAAGAGTGTTCAATAACGTGGCCTCAAGCACCTCTCAACGACATTATAAACAATCGAGACGCAACAGTGTGATTGCAAATGGGCTATCGAGCTCTTACCATTTGACATAACCTACAAACTACGGCGAAGCATAAATCGCAGGTTCGCTGACTTCGTCAGCCGAATGGACCAAGTCGAACTCCTAAAGAGTATGCCAGCATCTAACCGATCATGCATTTCGACGGATCCAAAATGTTGGCTGGCTTGGGGCTGGCGTCGCCTCGACGTCCCTCAACTGGAGACACAATCCACGCACTTCAAATAATGTACATGGACTCCAACAACGCAGTCAACACGAGGCCCTTTCTACATGGCCTCCGGATGGCAATTCCATGGGCATTCAACGCCTAGAGGTGCGCGATTCAAACCGCAATATCCCAAGTAAATGGAGACTTTGACGCCAAAGATCCTAAATGGCAGCTTACCGCAACGCCGCCCTAAAAATGTCAGCTCGGTTCAAGGACTCAATTCCACCATGTACCCGGATAATAACCAGGAAGTAGACGTAGCAGCACGATCGCGCCGAACGAGACGCCGCCCCTCCAAACATCTTCCGAACGGCTTTTTAAGCCATCCGATTATGGGAAGAGGAGTCCGAAATAACAATCCGGAGCCAGCTGCATCACCTAACTCGCACCATTCGACACAATCAGGCTCACCAATGAAATAACACCTTCACTCACGTAAATGATGGCAGTAATTGCCCCGTGGACAGAACCATTCCTAGCCTACTTAATGCGGCAGGAACTTCCCAAGACCAAAATGAGGCCCGCCTGCATAGTTCGGCGATCTAAAGCCTACAAGGTCCATGAGGGAGAACTTTATAAGAAAAGCACAACCGAGTCCTTCAGGTGTATCTCCGAAGAGGAAGGGCGAAATCTCCGGCTGAAATTCACGCTGACTCTGGGGCACCACGCCGCAGCCCGGCCCTTGTAGGAAAGGCCTCCGACAGGATTTTATTGGCCGACAGCCCGGCAGATGCTCAGACTTAGTCCAACGACGTCGTTGCCAGTTTCTTTGCTAATCTGAGCCACATGCCACCCACCGCTCAAAACTATACCCATCACTTGCGCCTCATGTCGGGGCTTGACATGGTTGAACCCTTAAAGGGGAACCCACAAGCACAAATACTTATTGGTCATGGTGGACAAATTCACCAAATGGATTGAGGCAAGTTTATTAAAACGGCAGAACTGACCAGTGATAGACTTCATATCCGGGTAGTACACCGCTTTGCGCCCCCCACAAGCATCATCACTGATAACGACACGAACTTCACGGCCGACGAGGTTAAACTGGTGCAAAAACATGGGCATCAAGCTTGATTATGCTTCAGCCTATCACCCCCAAACTAACGGTCAAGTCGAGCGAGCAAATGTTCTAATCATGAGCGCATCAAACCTGCATTAGTGCGCCCTCAAGGAGTCTAACACGACCGGTAGAGGAGCTCGACCAGACTGGGCTGCGACCACGCCAAACCGAACTACATCGGATTCACACCATTTATGTATACGGTCGCAGAGGCGCTCTGCCTCGCGATATAATTCATGACTCACCGCAGCGCATGTACGAAGAAAGAGAAGCCGAGTTGGATCGGCGCAGACAGTTTGGACGCTTAGAGGAGGAGCGGACGTGACAAAGGCTCGCTCCGCATTTTATCGCAGAGGCTCAAGATATCAAAGGTAGAAGCACGGGCCAAAACTTACAATGTTGGCGAACTTGTTCTAGCCCGCCGACAAGAAAAAGGACAAGCTTAAGCCCAAGTGGGAAGGTCCTTCATCATCGACCAAGTCCTCGACCGCGGAGTATACCGCTCACGTGAACGATCTCGACAACCAACTCGAGCCGAACCCATGGAACGCAGCCCGCCTCCGAAGATTCTATGCCTAACGACTCCTGTTCGCCCTCACTCCCCGCCCACCCTTTTTATATTTTTACCGCTCTCGCCCCCTCCTTCTTCCCACTTTCTTTTTCAATACCTTTTATAGGCTGATTTGCGCTTGTTCGCACACACTTGATGTGCCTCGCACTCATTATACCGGGGCTTTTAATGTAAGCTTATTCATACGTTTATGCCCAATACATGTGTCACTTCCACATGTACCTTTTATTCACCATTATATGCATCGATATGACTTAAGTCTGGCCAATGGGTTGCTCGCCTCTGCTTACTCCCCACGCTCCCGATTGTCTCGCTAGGAGGTAAGGGAGCACCTCTCGACTTACATCGCGGGTCAGCCGGATGTGTACCTCAGATCGGGTGAAATTAAAGCTAGCGTTTAAGAGAATATTCTGCCGGTGACTTGAAAGATGATTTATTACTTACTTATTTACCTGCCCCGTATGCTTTTTTCTGCTATTTTCGCAGTCCGCATTGCACTTTAGGGCATGCCTCCTAGGGAAAGGAACCCTAACGAACTATTCTCTCTCGAAGATGTTTCTACTAACCATGTAATATAACATAACTAGTTGGGCACTTGTCCGATAAAGCAATTATGACCTGGACGCCTTATCTCCATGCATGCCCCGTTCTTTTATAACCGTAGGGGGTATTCGACACCGGATGTTGGGTCCCGAGGTTGAAGGAACGTCCAAAAGACAAACGATCACAATCCGCTAGAAGGCATTTTACGTCATTTCAAATTACATCATCAAACCGACCGATTGTACCTCCTCAATCCCATCTAACAGCTGTCTAATTTATATCCTATTGGGAATATTTCACTGCCGCCTACTTGGCCGCACATCAAGCTCACAGGATCTCCTTCCCATCAGCCCGCAGTCCGACCTCGCCATGTGGTTTGGGTCAGCTCGGGTAACTTCACCATGGCCCAGCCTCCCCCGGCGCTCGACGGCATCTTCCACAATGGAGGCGCCGCTGCTCTCCCTGCTTCTCGCAAGCTCACCAAGGCCTCGGTAGGAGACGGATGGCCATAAAGCATGAACGACGCACTCATCGCCGAACACGCTCGAGCAATTGCACTAGCTCGGAAGTTGGTCACCGCTGACTCGTGCATTCGAGGGCAATTTATGAGCACACCTAAAGACATATTTCGCCAATCGACTTCCTTCCAATTCCTCTTTCAAAGGAATTTGTTCAAGCACTTACTATAAATGTCGCGACGAAGTCACGATTCTCCTTCACTTGAGCAGTATACCCCTAACACCTTTCAGCTCTTCTCCTCGCTGGGTGTGGGCATCTTGAGCTTGTTTCTCCCCGCTGCACCTTCATCAAGACCTCTCGCCGGCCTTTAGCGACGCAGAGCTGTTGCTTGTCCGGATCTAGTCCTCCGCAATATTATTGTCAGATTCACGCCGCACTTTGTTAAATAATTATCTTTTCAAAGCACGCCTTACCGATGGGGGTCTCTGTGGGCTCCCTCGTATGCCAGCAGCCTCAAGTTGGGCCTTGCACTCTGGAGCTCCCCGGGACAGATGGGTATTCTTCTCCGTAAGATCCTCCATAATAATTGATCCTTAAATCAGTTATTTCAACTATTTTAAGTCTCGGCCACCGCATATATAACTCTTAAAAATTACTTACCCAGATTCTTTACATCGCCCGGCTCGTTAACCCATCTTGAGCGGCACGGAGGTGCTGCTTCCGATCAAAGGCATTTAACGCCCCGGAGAAACACGCCACGAAGAACTGCTCACGACGCTTTTGATTCATGGCGCTCCACTCGCACCGGTGGCGGACACTGCTGGCATCCTCCGCCGGAGGAGCGCCCGCATGCCTTGTATTCGCCTCCCTCCCGGACCATGCGTTGAGCATCGCCGGCGAGGCTTGATTGGCAACCTCCTGACACCGTCCGCGAGCTTTTCCGGAAAGTTATGAGCATTAATATACCGGGATCCTTCCTTAAAAATAGCGTGTTCGCACTGCTGTGGCGATGTTTCGCCATTGCCGCACTTCCTCTTCCGTCTGGGCCGACATCCCTTGTTGGTCGCCACGGGTTCGCTTCCTCGCTTAAAGGCACCTCCGCAACGCACCCGCAAGATGGGATGGTCGATTGAGCACGGATCAAATGATGGTGTCAAGACCTCGGTCGAGTCACCGAGGCCGGAACAAACCGTAGTCACCGAAATGGCGACTAGGGCATTGTCTATGCTACGCTGGTGGAACACCGCCAATCAGCTCCACCTTTATGTCCGGATCCTCTCTTCGAGGTCGGATCAAGGGATCGTTCCGGATCCTCGGTGTGGAGTTAGGCTTCAGATGCCCTCCACGCCCCGGCGCAGCTCCCGCCGAAATCACGAGTAAGATACTTGACTTTAAAAGTATGGATCGGTAGATGAACATCCGCTACCGAGCCCGAGGGTTATTCATAGAAAATCCATTCAACGGATTCTTGCGGAGGAATTCCTCCTCCCTTGGCTGCCGGACAGATCTTTGCCGATCGCTGCCGGAGCCTGGCCCTTGCGGCCATGACGGGTGGCGCCATCTTCCCCGCTGAAATCCCACATAGGGTGGCCTTATATTGGAGCTGCACCGCATAATGCACGTGGCCATGACTCCAATCATGGTCAATCCGAATGGGCCAGAACCTAATCCGCCCATCGATAATGGACGCCCTATCATCTTCCCGCTGAGGGGCGCGGGCGCCAACTCAGCGCTTTCTTCAAGGGAGCATTGTTGAACTCCCGGAGGCTGATCCAATCGGATCCGGCAGCGCCTCCATGTAGAACCATTCAAGGCCGCCTGGACGCCTTCTTCGAGGTGCCGATAGATATTCGTCCCGCGATGCGCCATATTTCGCTCCTCCACCACTTATATCGACCTCATGAGAACGGGTACTAGACAAAACAATCCTTCCACAGCAAAATGGGGGCCCAAGAACAGCTCAAGAAGCTACGAAGCCCGCGATGCAAAATGGAGGCGGGCGGAGGTGGTGAAGTTGGAGTCCGAGAACTCTAGGAGCCCCGAGAAACGGATGTATGGGAAATCCGAGTCCCCTTATTAGATAGGGGACAAAGCAAACCCGCCCCTTTGAAGGTTGGGACGCCTCCGCCCGCTTCCACCCTTGTAGGTGGCTAGTCCGCTCGAACCGGAACCATGAAAGCTGGGGAAGATATCCTGGTTTGAAGTACCACTAGCTCGCCAGTGGAACCGAGCATCTCCCATCTCTCTGGCTTAGGGCTGGGAGCGAGAGGAGGAGCCGCGTTGCTATCCATGATAGAATGGATTTTTGTCGAGGCGCTCAATGAGAACTTATGGATGGAGGATGGTGAGCTGGATCTAGATCCCGCCTCTCTTATAGGCGTCTGCGCACGCTAGGGGTAAAATGTAAAAATATCCCGCAGTGATTCGGACGCATAATGAAGAAGACCATTACTGCGAGAAGCCAAGGAGCGAACATTTATAAGGAAGCCGGACACTATTCGACAGGAACATGAAGTTTGAAGGAGAACCCGCCTTGCAACGCTGGAAGACAATATACGCTGACTCGGTTGCCGCTGAAGTCTTGGCACCGAGGGAGTTCCGGACTAGGGGTGTCCTCGGATAGCCAAACTATCATCATCGGCCGGACTCCAAGACTATGAAGATACAAGATTGAAGACTTCGCCCCGTGTCCGGATGGGACTTTCCTTGGCGTGAAGGCAAGCTTACGATACGGATATGTAGATCTCCTACCATTGTAACCGACTCAGGTCACCCAACTATTCGGTGTCTATATAAACCGAGGGTTTTAGTCCATAGGACAAACAACAATCATACCATAGGCTAGCTTCTAGGGTTTAGCTCTTTGATCTCGTGGTAGATCCACTCTGTAATACACATCATCAATATTAATCAAGCAGACGAGGGTTTTACCTCCATCAAGAGGGCCCGAACTGGGTAAAAACATCGTGTCCTTGTCTCGTCACCATCCGCCAGACGCACACGGGACCCCTACCCGAGATCCGCCGGTTTTGACACCGACACACACCAACGCCGACGATCTCATTTAAACTCGCCAAGCTTCTCCGAGTTCGACATCACCGCCGGCCTTGTCCGGTTCGGCTGCGCGACGATCTCCAAAGATCTCCTTGCCGTGGAGCTCAACCCCTTTGAGCGTTTCGTGTAGTCATGCTTCTCCGGGACTTTAATGTCGACGAGGTTGCTCCTCTTGTCCGACGCCTCGCATGATGACGCTATGCATCGGTTCCTCCGGTTATGCCTTCCTCCGGCGACTTTGGGCTTTGAGAGAGACGCGGAGGTTTGTGTGAAATGGAAGCGCAATTTGTAGGGAACGAGGGAGAGATGGAAGACAATGGGGTATTTTTTCAAGCCGACGGTGTGGGAGGCGGTTCGTCGGGGGCGGTGTGTAGTGGTGTTGTGGAGTGGGGTCGCCGCTTGTAAGGCCGTGGCAATCGCCCTGGTGGCGCGGTGGTGGCGCTGAAAACTAACCATCCAATTTAAATGGTTTACTGTTGAACCGACTAGTCTTGTCAAGTTGTACTTATGACCTGCAAAATCCCACTTGCACGCCTCAAGGTGGTGATGATGGCATTTTACTATGGCATCGATTCATATAGTCAAGCTGCATTATCAGCTGCTTATCCCACTTGCACGCGTGTCAGCCGGTGTTGGTGGAGGTCTGAACTCCTCTACCGTCACATTTCGACGGTGATTGAAGTGTAATTGAACGCACAATTACAAATGAGACTATGTGTGGTGCTAATGTTTTTTAAAACAATTTTATTTTTTAAGGATTGTTTATATCAAGATAACCGTGAGTATTTTTTACGTATAAATTAGATTTTCACCAAGACAGATGTATTATATTCGCGATTTTGCTTGAGGTAATTAACTTTATGTAACGATGGTCTTTTCCAATTGGGACTGCGAGGAGCAGTATAGCTTTGTTTTTTCAAAACGATTTTTTTTTCGTCACTCATCGTGTGTTTGTTATTACTATGCCTTTGTACTTGATAAGAGAGTTATCGCGATCGATGTAATACAAGAGTTTAAATTTTTCCTTGACATTTTTTTTCCGAAAGTTAATGTCTACAAAGAGCGCTTTTAGGCCATATATATCAAGATAAGTTTTTTCAATTTTAGTTTTGAATGCATTCAAATAGGATTATCAAATGGTTTAAATAATAATGTCACCGCTTCAAGAGGCACAAATCAGAAATTATATCAGACCGATGTACTCGCCTTTGTACCGACGTATAAGAGTAATCAAGATCATGTGCTACAAGAGTTTAAAATTTTCGACCTATTTTTTCCTCACATCGGTTCACAGTAGCGCTTTAGGCCGGATATATCCGATAAGTTTTTCAAACGATTTCGTGATCGATTCAAATGATTATCAAATGGTTTACATAATAATGTCACCGCTTCAGCGGGCACAAATTAGAAACTAAAAAATAACTTTAGTTCTGATAGAGAAATCGGCGATAAAGCTAAATAAGTTTTGGTAACGATGTTGTTTTGTGAATGCTTCCTCATTGTGTGTCGATGCAACCGAGACTACAAGGTTATTTTTTAGTTGACGCAGCAGAAACCACTATGTATTGTTCATCTTGAGCTTCTCCTAACTGTCTCGAATGTTGTGCCTTGCCGGGCGCTTCTTTCCGTGTTTAGCCTTGGCAGCTTCATCGCCGCTTTCAGCTTCCTCGCCTCGGCAATCGCCATCTTCATTGTCTTCGTCCGATTGGTCATTGTCATCAAACTCTTCTTCTTCATCGCCTTCATTTGATTTCTTGGAACTTTGTACGCTGCCCTGCTTATGTTCAACTCCATCGACCTCCTTGCACACTTTGCACGCAAGGGCATTATGTCCGGTTATTTCCGCCACACCTGCAAGTGTAGGCTGTTACTAGTGTTGTCTCCATTTGTAGAAAGTTGTGGCTCCAATCATTGTTCTTGCTGATGCGGCATCCGTATGAGTGGGCATGTGCGGTAGTTATGGTTGCTCACGACGCTGCGTAATCCGATGCCCTTACCCGAGGGTTTGCCGTCTGCCAAATTGCACGCGCCTGATGGGGCGTATGCTTTTTGGCTGCTACTTGCAGCTTTCGCCATTTGCGTCTTGCTCTTCCCCTTTGTGTTTGAGAATATTGGGGTTTAATCACCCTTGCTGTTGCTGGTAGGATGTGCTATTGTCATGTCGTCATTTACAAGACCATCGAGCTCATGATCTCGCATGTGAGTTTGTCGGTGCTTTTGAGTGCACACACGGCAAGCTCCGGTTGCAGCTCATCTTCCTCGCTCTCAAACGGGTCAATAGCTCCCATATGGTTCATCTCGATAACATTGTAGCAATATCCTGCTCTGGCTTCATATTGTTCGACACCTCCATTTTCAGCAGAATGCATGGCGCCGAAGTTCTTGTTCAAGTTTGTCCATGACGACTGCCCTTGCCATTTGCTCTTGGCTTTCAAGCTTTTCAGCACCTCATGTTCAGCCGCAGTGACCTTTCAATGCAGTGTTGGGATGCCTTGTTTGACGCCATCGCCCTCAAGTCATTTCTCACAAATGTTGTGGATGTTCGCGCTTGGTGTATCTCCCGAGTATGTATTTCTCCGAACGCCAGTTTAATTGTCCGCATCATGCACGTGACATGGATGCAGTAAGACCTGTATTTGTATTTGGAAGAGGTGCATGTTTTTGTTATTTCATTCAACAAAAACTTTGCAAAGAAAGTAGTACAAGATGTAACATCTTTTTGTAGTCCTTACCTGTGGTCCCATAGCCTCGCATCAAGACTCATATGTTTCTCCCACGGGTCTGCAACCACTGAACGCTGGGTAAGCCCACACGTACAGTTTATGGTGGTTGTAGCGCACTAGGTACTTTGTGGGCTCTTCCATCTCTCGTCGCCGTGAAGAGAGTGCTCGCTTAGCCTATCTTCTGATCTCGCTATACACAGCTACAAGGCGGTAGCTTTTGCCATCTGGGTGTCAAACCCATAGAATGTCGGTGCGCTGCCTTTCAGAGATGCAAGAATGATGACCAAATTGTTAGTTTTTTGCAGGAAAAACTTCTAATAAAGTTTTTTACTTTAGTACGCATGTAATTTTTGTTCGACAGTGATAGAGCTATACCTGTTACCCATTGTCTCCTCGGTTCTCTCGTTCGCCTCCGGTTTTGATGCAGGAGTTTACCCGGCCGACAAACCGTGTAGGTTATGTCTCTCATTTACGTAGTTCTTCTTGAGCACATAGTTCATGCTCTCACTTCGCTGTGGATGGATGTCATTTTGGCGCAGGAAATTTCTTTGAAGTAGGCTGATATCCATTTTCACGCTGCTCCACATGCCCACCATTGTGGCATCATCGTGAGGTTGTACTTATCCATCAATCTTTTCCTGCATCCTCAAACTCGGGCTGGCATGAGGGGCCGCTTGAGAATTGATGTGAATTCATCTTAAAGTCGTCGCAGGAAATACTGTGTATGCGAGGTGTTCCTTGTACTTCTTCATAATGTGCCAAGCATAGCTTATGTAATGTGTTCTTGAAAACATCTTCTATCGCCAAAGCCATTGCCGCACCGGTCCGTAATGAGAAAATAGACTGTGAGGTCAAGATGGTTGTGCATATATACCAATAGAACCGACACAACATTTTTATTGTGTTACTTTCTTTTTTGGTAGGGGTGGTTGGGGGTGTTTTTAGCGGTGTACTGTGAGAATGCATGTAGGAGCCTTCTCATGCACCTTAAAATGTCCTTAACAGCCACTTGAATGAATATGCATCCTCATCTCTTATCAGGCAAAACCAAAGAATGTAGTCTGTAAGTGGTTGTTAGTTCACAAACACCCCAAGTGGCATATGGTACTTGTTGGTCTTATATGTTGTGTCAAACGCACGCAGTCCTCAAGTCTTGATACGCCGGCAACTTTATGCTCACTAATATGTTCTTAACTCTCGCTTGACTCATCGAGTTGCATGTCATGTAGAATTCCTCGCTTATAGCTTTCTTTCTCCCTAAAGAAGTTGATACCTTTAGGACATCGCCCACATCATCAATCCTTGAATTTTTTGCTTTCCCGCATATTAAAAGTTCATTGAAAATGCATGTTGAATCAAGGCCGTCATGCTATGCGTGATATGTTTGTACCGACAAAGGAAAAAGACGAGGCGGTTTATCGGAGGAGAAAAGTTTTACTTACAGGTTAATCAGGTCTTGGCATTCATTTCGAGGAAGTAGCTACTGTGGTCATCACCGCTTGTAATGCTCATGATTTGCGTGTGTTCAATGCCTTTGAACTGCAGGTACTTGACGACTCCAAGATTGTTTTGTCAAAGTTTTGTGGGAGTGCAAGAAGACAAGCATTTCATGGTGAGTCAGCCCTGTGGTTGTGTTCCCATCATCTCTTTTATGACAAATGTTCCATCCTTTTCCTTCTTCAATTTCATTTTAGCCCCGCAGCTTAGTTCTCGCTGTCGTCTTGTTACGCTGTCTATTTGCTTCGCACACCTTTGATTCATAAACCCATGGCACGCAATAAAGGTAGGCTCGTCTTAAACTTGGGGCCTTCCCTCGACAGCAAAACCAGTGTTTCGTGATACGTTGTAGAAGTTCTTAGTTTCTTCGAAAGTTTCAAACCTCATCTCCAGCTTTAGTAACATAAGCTTCAATGTCGTGGCTGCACACAAAGGACAAAACAAAAATGTTAGATGAGGTGGTCACAGCACCATGGTATGGACTGTGCTTGCATTTTTTTTCTATATGGATACTTACATGTGTATAGCTCGCACGCCTGTGTTTGTTGTTCTCCTCGGTTTATGGGCCGGTGGTGTCACCTTGGCACATGCAGCAATGCATCTCTTGGAGGGAGATGACGTAAGATCTCCGCTCTCGCTGTAACGGACGCCTCTCCTCGGATTCATTGTGATGTTGCTCCTGTCTATATGGCTCACATCTTGTACTTTTGAACTGCTAGAGTGGCCAAAATTTCTGCTCTTTTCCTCTTCGTCGCGAATCGCTTTGGCAAAGACGGATGATTGATGTTGATGGAGCGATCGTGGAAGCCTTCTTGCAACCCATCCACTCGCTTCCCCGTCCTTGGCTTTTGCATGCGCTGGAAGGAAAACGTTTGTTGATATTGTTGGCCTAGTTGCAACCCAGAGCGCAAAGCTTGCATTCTGACGTTGTTGTTTGTCTGATAGAAGGACCTGTCCGTGCTTCCGATGATTATGGGTATCTTCAAATCTGCTCTGCATTATTGAAATATCCAGCGGTATTTCGTGTTACCAACCAGGTGGTGCCCCATATCTGTTTTGCTCATGAAATGCTTGCGGCGTAGCGCCTTTGCATGCTTCGCAAAACAACATTCAAAAGTTTTTGTGATTAATCGTTTCATTTTTAGTTGAACGATGAACGCTCATGTTCAAAACACGGATGTACCGATGCTTTTTTTAGCACTGCTTTTGTAAATCGGACATTGAACTCATGCATGACTTCTCCTCTCGTTCTTCAGAATTTATGCAACTACACTAGAAGTACTCCTAGTTTATGTATCATTGAACTTATCGTAATCGTGGCACTTTCTCATCACTATCTACCCGGATCGACGATGTTTAATTTTTTAACTTGAACTCAAGATATATTAGATGCACCGATAGTAACCTCGACATCCTAATCGTGCATCAATGCATATACATTACAAGTACTGCTAGCTTATGTATCATCGAACTTATTGTGTAGCAATTATATATATTTTTTTGGTAACAATTTTGTTACTTGTTCGAACCCAATTACATGACTTGTACTCTTAGGAATAACAACATACAACTCTCGCCGTAGTCAACCTTGTCACTATACCGGACCGACGATATGTTTAATTTTTTTAACTTGAATCGACGCAATGCATATTAGATGCACCGGTAACTCGACATCCTAATCGCATCAAGTGGCAGGGTGTCAATGAACCGATGCTAGCATTTGCAATGTACCATCGGGTTTTCTTCATAGCGTGATCACAATCGATGGAGTGACACAACGTGGGGAGCGCATATTACCTCCAGCAGTATCACTTCTTCTTCTACCTCTCGTGGTCGCTCTTATCGCATGTTTCATGGCGGCACCATTGACGCAGCACCTCGCCAGGTGGACGCCCCGCGAAGAGGTTCGTTGAGGAAGCACCTTGCAGGGATAATACCGCCGGAGAAGGAGACACAAATACGGAGGGAGGCAGAGGCGGGATGACGGATTATGGATCCGCGACGAGAGAGGTGAGGCGGGATCACGGCCCTGCTGGATGGATCTCGGCGGAGCGAGACAGAGGCGGGATCACGACCTCGACGATGGATCCGCGATGAGGGAGGCAGGAGGCGGGATGACGACCGACGATGGATCCCGCGATGTAAGGAAGGAGGAGGCGCGGCGGATCCGCCGCCGCCAATCACGACCGCTGGCTATATATATCCAATTGGATGTAAGTTAGCATGAACTATTATTGTTGACATTACCCTTGAGGTAAAAGGTTGGGAGGCAACACTATAAGCCCCTATCTTTCTCTGGTCCGATTAAAACTCAATACCCATAAGTATTGTGTGAGTGTTAGCAATTGTGAAAGACTAAATGATAGTTGAGTATGTAGACTTGCTGAAAAGCTCTTATATTGACTTTCCGATGTTATGATAAATTGCAATGGCTTCAATGACCGAGATTAAAGTTTGTTAGTTTTGAATGAAGTTTCGATTCATACTTGACATTGTGAATAGATTGTTACTTTAGCATAAGAAATCATATATATATATATATATATATATATATATATATATATATATATATATATATATATATATATATATATATATATATATATATATATATATATCATGATGCCTCATGTCCTTTTATTTTATTTATACTCTATCTCTAAACATGTGGACATATTTTCGATTTCAAGCTTCCGCCGAGGACAAGCGAGTTTAAGCTTGGGGGAGTTGATATCCATTTTGCATCATGCTTTTATATCGATATTTATTGCATTATGGGCTGTTATTACACGTTATGTCACAAAGGGGTGGTCGAGAAGTTGTTAGCCTCCCGCTTCTTTTCGCAAATTCAACCATCTGTGATGTAGTCGATCATGAACCATGACTTGTAACACGGGCGCACGATCTACTCCTCGCGTACTCGATGAGGTTGTCCGCAGCTCGCTTGTCCCCACAGCTTGTAGTCTTCCCGTGTTGATCTTGTTCTTCATGCCTTTGTAGAATGGGTGGATGACGCCGGCTGCAACATCAATCAAGGAGTCGTACTTTTCCGGTATGGAACTCTCCACTTGCGCTGAATGTCGATGAACTTGTTGGGGTTGATCTCCATACCGACAACTTCAGTTTTCTTTGTCGCTTTCAATGCTGAAACCGCAATGTGAACAACTTGTCATGTCGTAAAGATGTCGGTCAGCGCTGGGCCTGCAAGGGCGAGACATTTTGAATATTAGCATTACTTTGATGTTTGAATTATCCATTTTTGTTTTGTTTTACAAGTGATGAATCCATGAAGTAGTTGTTTATGTAGGATAAACAATGGATGAATGTACTTCAAAAACTAGTAAAGAAAGTTCTGAAATTAAATTAACACATCATGTTATTCTTTCTTGATTATACAAGGTACTATTTAGCTATGTTCTGCTGTATACCAGTAGCTAGGTTCCATAGCTAGTAATAACAAAATCAACCACAGCAAGTTAGTATTATTCTTACTGAGAGTCTGTCAACTAACTGTTCTGCTAGGGAGCAATGGGAGCTACAAAACCTAGCCCGAAAGTATCTTCCTACATCTCGAATGAGTCGAATGAACTCGAATCTAGTCAACTCCTTTCTACACTGCACATGGGCTTCCTTTATAGGCTCAAGGGTCATCCACACGTGGCAAGTAGATAAGGGTAAATAGGAAAATACAAGTATGGTACATCGCTTTGTACAAAGGTATGCTGATCTATACCTAACTCCGACGGCAAGGGACAAGAGTAATTAAATGTCCGCCCCTCGTCAATAAACAGATTGCTAGGGACCGGGTCAAGGCGCTTCCCGCTTGCCACGATGGTGGCTTGTCAGCCGCTTATCGCTGTTCTCCTCACTGGCTGCAGACAGCTTTGACACCGTGTTTCGGAGTAGCCCCATCGGCGACACGCTGGAGTCATGAGCCGGTGCGAGCAGAAGAGAAGGCCGCTGCAAGTACCTTGCCCATGCTGATCCTTGTCGCCGCTTGGGAGCTTGTCGCCACTGCCTTCCGGCAAAGCTCCTCTCGCCGGGCCTTTGTTTCTTCAGGCCTTGATAGGTCTTCCCGGGCAAGCTCCTCTGCCGGGCCTTGAGTACTTGGTTCCTTGAATGGCTCCAAAGGAGCCATGGAGGACCTTGGCGGTCACCAGCCAGCCCCCTGCCACGGGAGTGCCGCAACTCCAGGTATCGACGAGTTGGGGACTAGAGTACCCTACCTAGTACACCGAACATCTTCTTCTTGGATTATACATATAGTTTCAGTAATGTTGTATGTTCGCATTGGTACTACTTTAGTCTACTTTTGTTGAAATAGGATAACACGTAACCGCAGCTTCACTAAGTCTCTAGTTTATTTTCTTCACTTAAAATAACATTACATCAACGTCGAAAAATACTTCACTACATCAAGTTCAGAATATCTTTTTTAATACATCGAGTACATAGACTACTTCTATTGTATCAACTTCATAAACTACACTAGTCGATCAACTTCAGAATTTAATCTTCCGCAAGATTTTCCAAATAGTAATCCAAAGGCATTTGGTTCAAAAATACATTTATAGTATATCTACTTGAGAAGATGCAGTAGTGCATCCACTTTTCACAAACCACACTAGTACATCTAGTTGGGAAACAAGTGTGATTAAATTTTAGATACAGATTAATAAAAATGAGATAAACCATATGCAAAAGGCAAATGAGTAGGATTGCTCACCATTTTGTGGTCATGCGATGTGGTACACCAAGCAGAAGTTCGCCGACGACAACCGCAGGATCTGCCGCCATCCTGGGAGGTTCATCTTCATGGTGTAGTGCACATCGAGGGAGTTCGGACTAGGGGGGTGTCCGTGATAGCCAACTATCATCATCTCGGCCGACTCCAAGACTATGAAGATACAAGATTGAAGACTTCGCCCCGTGTCCGGATGGGACTTTCTCACGTGGAAGGCAAGCTTGGCTACACGATATGTAGATCTCTACCATTGTAACCGACTGTAACCCTAACCTATCCGGTGTCTATATAAACCGAGGGTTTTAGTCCATAGGACGAACAACAATCATACCATAGGCTAGCTTCTAGGGTTTAGCTTCTTTGATCTCGTGGTAGATCCACTCTTGTAATACACATCATCAATATTAGTCAAGTTGTGACGTAGGGTTTTACCCATCAAGAGGGCCCTAACTCCGGTAAAACATCGTGTCCTTTGTCTCCTCGTTACCATCCACCTAGACGCATGCTCGGGACCCCTACCGAGATCCACCGGTTTCGACACCGACATTGGTGCTTTCATTGAGAGTTCTCTGTGTCGTCGCCATCGTGTTGATGCCTCATCTGCCTTTTAAAGACGATACTATCGCCAAAGGAGCCTTGGCCGCTGGCCGCACTCTTTGGCTAGGTGGTTTTCTTATGACCGCCATCCCATCATCACGATGGACGATGACCTCTCGAAGTCATCGAAACCATCTCCGTGTTAGTTCGAACTTGCCGAATCAGTTAGATCCGATCGAAGTGCCCATATAAACGAGCCTTTTGATCGTGATCGCTCACCGAGTCGCCACATACTACGCATCGATCGGCTCTAAACCGATTCGAGAGAGATCAACTCTCCCTGTGCTACCCATCATGTTGCTGTGATAGAGCAGCATGCGGCGATTCTTCTTGTATCTTAAGGACTAGTTACGCCTGATTCCCATCCCTCCATGCCGGATTCCCGCAGGGACGGATGTCGATCAAGCCTCAACTTAAAGTCAGCGTGCGGTTGGACTCATTGGATAACACTCAAAAATCCAAACTTCCAAGTTCAGAAACTTCGCCCTTGAGTCCTAAACTGACGGGGTTCCAGATCTAGTTCCACCCGCCCACCCAAACATTAGCGATCTCTCGACCGCAAGAGCCCACCTAAACAAGACATCATTATCGGGCTGATTCTCCCGGTTATGAACAGGATAAAGGATTGCCGAGAGGAGGACGAATCCCAATTTTCTGCAATAATTGCACGACAAGGGAATCTTAAACATAAGTCGTCATAAATTACACGCCATCGACTTGGTGACCATAGTACAAAGCACTGTGCCCAACCTCGGGCGAACCTATGTTATTATATATCGCAAAGAACACATCAAGTTGTCAACAAGGTACTTGCCGCTGAACGAGAAACGTATAAGCACAGATTCTCTTCAAAAACAGTACTACGATCCACCGTTTCTAACTCCATGCAAATCCCCGTACCCACATTATCAAAAGATAGCGTATGCGGTGTTCATGGCATCCCGAAGTTGCTACACTACTTTCAAGAGTGTTCAATAACGGTGGCCTCAAGTACCTTCTCAACGACATTATAAACAATCGAGACGCAATGTGCAGGATTGCAAATGGGCTATCGAGCTCTTACCATTTGACATAACCTACAAACTACGGCGAAGCTATAAATCGCAGGTTCGGGCTGACTTTGCCAGCCGAATGGACCGAAGTCGAACTCCTAAAGAGTACGGCACAGCATCTAACCGATCATGCATTTCGACGGATCCAAAATGTTGGCTGGCTTGGGGTCTGGCGTCGCCCTCGACGTCCCCAACTGGAGACACAATCAATACGCACTTCAAATAATGTACATGGACTCCAACAACGCAGTCGAATACGAGGCCCTTTCTACATGGCTCCGGATGGCAATTCCATGGGCATTCAACGCCTAGAGGTGCGCGATTCAAACCTCGCAATATCCCAAGTAAATGGAGACTTTGACGCCAAAGATCCTAAATGGCAGCTTACCGCAACGCCGCCCTAAAATGTCAGCCGGTTCAAGGACTCAATTCCACCATGTAACCCGGATAATAACCAGGAAGTAGACGTATTAGCACGCGATCGGGCGCCGAACGAGACGCCGCCCCTCCAAACATCTTCCGAACGGCTTTTTAAGCCATCCGATTATGGGAAGAGGAGTCCGAAATAATAATCCGGAGCCAGCTGCATCACCTAACTCGCCATTATTCGACACAATCGGCGCTCACCAATGAAATAACACCTTCACTCACGTAAATGATGGCAGTAATTGCCCTGCAGACAGAACCATTCCTAGCCTACTTAATGCGGCAGGAACTTCCCGAAGACCAAAATGAGGCCCGCTGCATAGTTCGGCGATCTAAAGCCTACAAGGTCCATGAGGGAGAACTTTATAAGAAAAGCACAACCGGAGTCCTTCAAAGGTGTATCTCCGAAGAGGAAGGGCGAAATCTCCGCTGAAATTCACGCTGACTCTGGGGCACCACGCAGCAGCCCGGCCCTTGTAGGAAAGGCCTCCAGACAGGATTTTATTGGCCGACAGCCCGGCAGATGCTCTCTCAGACTTAGTCCAACGATGCGCTTCGTTGCCAGCCTCTTTGCTAATCGTGAGCCACATGCCACCCACCGCCTCAAAACTATACCCATCACTTGGCCGCTCATGTCCGGGGCTTGACATGGTTGAACCCTTAAAGGGGAACCCACAAGCACAAATACTTATTGGTCATGGTGGACAAATTCACCAAATGGATTGAGGCCAAGCCGATTAAAACGGTAGAATCCTGACCAGTGATAGACTTCATATCCGGGTAGTACACCGCTTTGGCGCCCCCACAAGCATCATCATCGATAACTCTACGAACTTCACGGCCGACGAGGTTAAACTGGTGCAAAAACATGGGCATCAAGCTTGATTATGCTTCACCTATCACCCCCAAACTAACGGTCAAGTCGAAGCGAGCAAATGTTCTAATCATGAGCGGCATCAAACCTGCATTAGTGCGGCCCTCAAGGAGTCTAACACGACCGGTAGAGGAGCTCGACCAGACTGGGCTGCGGACCACGCCAAACCGAACTACATCGGATTCACACCATTTTCATGAGATACGGGTCGCAGAGGCAGTTCTGCCTCGCGATATAATTCATGACTCACCTCGCAGCGCATGTACGAAGAAAGAGAAGCCGAGTTGGATCGGCGCAGACAGTTTGACGCTTTTAGAGGAGGAGCGGACGTGACAAAGGCTCGCTCCGCATTTTATCGCCAGAGGCTCAAGATATCAAAGGTAGAAGCACGGGCCAAAACTTACAATGTTGGCGTAACTTGTTCTAGGCCCCGCCGGACAAGAAAAAGGACAAGCTTAAGCCCAAGTGGAAGGTCCTTCATCATCGACCAAGTCCTGACCGCGGAGTATACCGCTCACGTGAACGATCCGACAACCAACTCGAGCCGAACCCATGCAACGCAGCCCGCCTCCGAAGATTCTATGCCTAACGCCGACTCCGGTTCGCCTCACCCCCCGCCCACCCTTTTTATATTTCTTACCTCTCGCCCCCTCCTTCTTCCCACTTTCTTTTTTCAATACCTTTTATAGGCTGATTTGCGCTTTGTTCGCACACACTTGATGTGCCTCGCACTCATTATACCGGGGCTTTTTAATGTGCTTATTCATACGGGCTTTATGCCCAATACATGTGTCATACTTCCACATGTACCTTTTATTCACCATTATATGCATCGATATGACTTAAGTCTTGGCTGCTGGGTTGCTCGCCTCTGCTTACTCCCCACGCTCCCGATTGTTCGCTAGGAGGTAAGGGAGCACTCTCCGCGACAGCATCGCTGGTCAGCTTGATGTGTACCTCAGATCGGGTGAAGCTAAAGCTAGCGTTCTAAGAGAATATTCTGCCGGTGACTTGAAAGATGATTTATTACTTACTTATTTACCTGCCCCGTAAGCTTTTTCTCGCTATTTTCGCAGTCCCAAGATTGCACTTTAGGGCATGCCTCCTAGGGAAAGGAACCCTTAACGAACTATTCTCTCTCGAAGATGTTTCTACTAACCATGTAATATAACATAACTAGTTGGGCACTTGTCCGATAAAGCAATTATGACCTGCACGCCTTATCTCCATGCATGCCCTGTTCTTTTATAACCGTAGGGGTATTCGACACACTCCGGACTGTTGGGTCCCGAGGTTGAAGCGAACGGTCCAAGAAGACAAACGATCTACAATCCGCTAGAAGGCATTTTACATGTCATTTCAAATTACATCATCAAACCGACTCGATTGTACCCTCCTCAATCCCATCTAACAGTGCTGTCTAATTTATACCCTATTGGGAATATTTCACTGCCACGCTACTTGGCCGTGACATCAAGCTCACAGGATCTCCTTCCCATCAGCCCCGCAGTCCGACCTCGCCATGTGGTTTGGGTCACCTTCGTAACGTGGTCTTCACCATGGCCCAGCCTCCCTGCGCTCGACCAAGAGGCCGATATCTTCCACAAATGGAGGCGCCGCTGCTCTCCCCGTGCTTCTCGCAGAAGCTCACCAAGGCCCCTGTAGGGAGACGGATGGCCATAAAGCATGAACGACGCCACTCATCGTCCGAACACGTCGAGCAATTGCACTAGCTCGAAGTTGGTCACCCGCTGACTCGTGCATCTCCGAGAGGGCGCATTTATGAGCACACCTAAAGACATATTTCGCCAATCGACTTCCTCGGCCAATTCCTCTTTCAAAGGAATTTGTTCAAGCACTTACTATAAATGTCGCGGATGAAGTCACGATTCTCCTTCACTTGAGCTGCATAGCTGGGCTCCGAACACCTTTCAGCTCTTCTCCTCGCTGGGTGTGGGCATCTTGAGCTTGTTTCTCCCCGCTGCACCTTCATCAAGACCTCTCGCCGGCCTTTAGCTGACGCAGAGCTGTTGCTTGTCCGGATCTAGTCCTCCGCAATATTATTGTCAGATTCACGCCGCACTTTGTTAAATAATTATCTTTTTCAAAGTACGCTCTTACCGATGGGGGGTCTCTGTGGCTCCCCTGTGGCGCCAAAGCAGCCTCAAGTTGGGCCTTGCACTCTGGAGCTCCCCGGGACAGATGGGTATTCTTCTCCGTAAGATCCTCCATAATAATTGATCCTTAAATCAGTTATTTCAACTATTTTAAGTCTCGGGGCTACCGGTATATATAACTCTTAAAAATTACTTACCCAGATGTCTTTACATACCGCCCGGGCTCGTTAACCCATCTTGAGCGGCATTTGAGGTGCTGCTTCCGATCAAAGGCATTTAACGCCCGGAGAAACACGCCACGAAGAACTGCCCGGGCGACGCTTGATTCATGGCGCTCCACCTCGCACCGGTGGCGGACACTGCTGGCATCCTCCGCCGGAGGAGCGCCCTGCCTGCCTTGTATTCGCCTCCCTCCCGGACCATGCGTTGAGCATCGCCGGGCGAGGCTTGATTGGCAACCTTCTCCCGACACCGTCCGCAAGCGAAGCGCGGAAAAGTTATGAGCATTAATATACCGGGATCCTTCCTTAAAAATAGCGTGTTCGCAGACTGCTGTGGCGATGTTTCGCCAAGGCCGCACTCCTCTTCCGTCATTGGCCGACTAACCCTTGTTGGTCGCCGCGCTGGTTCGCTTCCTCGCTTAAAGGCACCTCCGCAACGCACCGCCGCAAGATGGGATGGTCGAATTGAGCACGGATCAAATGATGGTGTCAAGACCTCGGTCGTAGTCACCGAGGCCGAACAAACCGGGGTAGTCACCGAAATGGCGACTAGGGCATTGTCTATGCTACGCCAGGAACACCCCGCCAATCAGCTCCACCTTTATGTCCGGATCCTCTCTCGGAGGTCGGATCAAGGGATCGCTCCGGATCCCCTGCTGTGGAGTTAGGTCAGATGCCCTCCACGCCCCGCGCAGCTCCCGCCGAAATCACGTGAGTAAGATACTTGACTTTAAAAGTATGGATCGGGTAGATGAACATCCGCTACCGAGCCCGAGGGTTATTCATAGAAAATCCATTCAACGGATTCTTGCGGAGGAATTCCTCTCCTCTCCCTTGTACAAGCCGGACAGGATCTTTGCCGATCGGGCCAAGCCGGAGCCTGGCCCTTGCGGCCATGACGGGTGGCGCCATCTTCCCCGCTGAAATCCCACATAGGGTGGCCTTATATTGGAGCTGCACCCCGTGATAATGCACGTGGGCCATGACTCCAATCATGGTCAATCCGAATGGGCCAGAACTCTAATCCGCCCATCGATAATGGACGCCTCCTATCATCTTCCCGCTGAGGGCTCGCTGGCGCCAACTCAGCGCTTTCTTCAAGGAGCATTGTTGAACTCCGGGAGGCTGATCCGAATCGATCCGCAGAGGGGCGCCTCCATGTAGAACCATTCAAGGCCAGTCTACTGGACGCTTTCTTCGAGGTGCCGGATAGATATTCGTCCCGCGATGCGCCATATTTCGCTCACCACTTGGTATCGACCTCATGAGAACGGGGTACTAGACAAAACAATCTTTTTCCACAGCGCAAAATGGGGCTCGATGCCCAAGAACAGCTCAAGAAGCTACGAAGCCCGCTGTGCAAAATGGAGGCGGGCGTGAGGTGGTGAAGTTGGAGTCCGAGAACTCTAGGAGCCCCGAGAAACGGATGTATGGGAAATCCGAGTCCCCTTATTAGATAGGGGACAAAGCAAACCCGCCCCTTTGAAGGGTTGGGGACGCCTCCGCCCGCTTCCACCCTTGTAGGTGGCTAGTCCGCTCGAACCGGAACCATGAAAGCTGGGGGAAGATATCCTCGGTTTGAAGTACCACTAGCTCGCCTGTGGAACCGAGCATCTCCCATCTCCTGGCTTAGGGCTGGGAGCGAGAGGAGGAGCCGCGCTTGCTATCCATGATAGAATGGATTTTTGTCGAGGCGCTTCAATGAGAACTTATGGATGGAGGATGGTGAGCTGGATCTAGATCCCGGCCTCTCTTATAGGCGGCTGCTCGCACGGCTAGGGGTAAAATGTAAAAATATCCCGCCTTTCGCATTCGGACGCACACGTGAAGAAGACCATTACTGCGAGAAGCCAAGGAGCTTAACATTTATAAGGAAGCCGGACACTATTCGACAGGAACATGAAGTTTGAAGGAGAACCCGCCTTGCAACGCTGGAAGACAATATACGCGCGGACTCGCTGTCCGCCGAAGTCTTGGTCACTATCGAGGGAGTTCCGGACTAGGGGTGTCCTCGGATAGCCAAACTATCATCATCGGCCGGACTCCAAGACTATGAAGATACAAGATTGAAGACTTCGCCCCGTGTCCGGATGGGACTTTCCTTGGCGGAAGGCAAGCTTACGATACGGATATGTAGATCTCCTACCATTGTAACCGACTCAGGTCACCCTAACTATTCGTGTCTATATAAACTGAGGGTTTTAGTCCATAGGACAAACAACAATCATACCATAGGCTAGCTTCTAGGGTTTAGCTCTTTGATCTCGTGGTAGATCCACTTTGTAATACACATCATCAATATTAATCAAGCAGACGAGGGTTTTACCTCCATCAAGAGGGCCCAACCTGGGTAAAAACATCGTGTCCCTTGTCTCCTCGTCACCATCCGCCAGACGACACACCGACCCCTACCCGAGATCCGCCGGTTTTGACACCGACACACACCAACGCCGACGATCCATTTAAACCTGCCGCCAAGCTTCCTCCAGAGCCTCGACATCACCTCGCCGGCCTTGTCCGGTTCGGCTGGTGCGACGATCTCCAAAGATCTCCTTGCCGTGGAGCTCAACCCCTTTGAGCGTTTCGTGAAGTCATGCTTCGCCGGGACTTTAATGTCGACGAGGTTGCTCCTCTTGTCCGACGCCTCGCATGATGACGCTATGCGATCGTTCCTCCGGTTATGGCCTTCCTCCATGCGACTTTGGGCTTTGAGAGAGACGCGGAGGTTTGTGCAAAGGAAATGGAAGCGGCAATGGTGTTTTAGGGAACGAGGGAGAGATGGAAGACAATGGGGTATTTTTTCAAAGCCGACGGTGGTGTGTGGGAGGCGGTTCGTCGGGGGCGGTGTGTAGTGGTGTTGTGGAGTGGGGTCGCCGCTGCAAGCAAGGCCGTGGCAATCGCCCTGGTGGCGCGGTGGTGGCGCCGAAAACTAACCATCCAATTTAAATGGTTTTTACCGTTGAACTGACTAGTCTTGTCAAGTTGTACTTATGACCTGCAAAATCCCACTTGCACGCCTCTCGCGGTGGTGATGATGGCATTTTACTATGGCATCGATTCATATAGTCAAGCTGTATTATCAGCTGCTTATCCCACTTGCACGCGTGTCGGCCGGTGTTGGTGGAGGTCTGAACTCCTCTACCGTCACATTTGGACGGTGATTGAAGTGTAATTGAACGCACTATTACTAAAGCTTAGACTATGTGTGGTGCTAATGTTTTTTAAAACAATTTTCGTATTTTTTAAGGATTGTTTATATCAAGATAACTCGTGAGTATTTTTTACGTATAAATTAGATTTTCACCAAGACAGGATGTATTATATTCGCGATTTTGCTTGAGGTAATTAACTTTATGTACCGATGGTCTTTTCCAATTGGGACCGCAGGAGCAGTATAGCTTTGTTTTTTCAAAACGATTTTTTTTTCGTCGCTCATCGTGTGTTTGTTATTACTATGCCTTTTGTATTGCCGCAGAGAGTTATCGCGATCGATGTAATACAAGAGTTTAAATTTTTCCTTGACATTTTTTTCCCGAAAGTTAATGGGTTCACAAGAGCGCTTTTGCGCCATATATATCAAGATAAGTTTTTCAATTTTAGTTTTGAATGCATTCAAATAGGATTATCAAATGGTTTAAATAATAATGTCACCGCTTCAAGAGGCACAAATCAGAAATTATATCAGACCGATGTGTACTCCCGCCTTTGTACCGACGTAATAAGAGTAATCGCAGATCGATGTGCTACAAGAGTTTAAAATTTTCCTGACCTATTTTTTCCTCGCTTCGGTTCACAGTAGCGCTTTTGCGCCGGATATATCCGATAAGTTTTTTCAAACGATTTCGTGATCGCATTCAAAATGATTATCAAATGGTTTACATAATAATGTCACTGCTTCAGCGGGCACAAATCAGAAACTAAAAAATAACTTCAGTTCTAATAGAGAAATCGATGATAAAGCTAAATAAGTTTTGGTAACGACCGTGTTTTCTGAAATGCTTCCTCATTATGTGCTGATGCAACTGAGACTACAAGGTTATTTTTTAGTTGACGCAAGCAGAAACCACTATGTATTGTCTCATCTTGAGCTTCTCCTAATCTGTCCCTCGAATGTTGTGCCTTTTGCACGGGCTTCTTTCCGTGTTTATCTTTAGGCAGCTTCATCGCCGTCTTTCAGCTTCCGCTTCTCGGCATCGGCTATCTTCATTGTCTTCGTCCCGATTGGTCATTGTCATCAAACTCTTCTTCTTCATCGCCTTCATTTGATTTCTTGGAACTTTGTACGCTGCTGCTTATGTTCAACTCCACCGACCTCCTTGCACACTTTGCACGCAAGGGCATTATGTCCGCTTATTTCCGCCACACTTGCGGCAAGTGTAGCTGTTACTAGTGTTGTCTCCATTTGTAGAAAGTTGTGGCTCCAATCTGCTTGTTCTTGCTGATGCGGCATCCGTAGGAGTGGGCATGTGCGGTAGTTATGGTTGCTCACGACGCTGCGTAATCCGGCGATGCCCTTACCCCGAGGGGTTTGCCGTCTGCCAAATTGCACGCGTCACTGATGGGGCGTATGGGTTGCTACTTTCGCAGCTTTCGCCATTTGCGCCTTTGCTCTTCCTCCCTTTGTGTTTGAGAATATTGGGGTTTAATCACCCTTCCTGCTGTTGCTGGTAGGATGTGCTATTGTCATGTCGTCATTTACAGCACCATCGAGCTCATGATCTCGCATGTGAGTTTGTTTCTGCTTTTGAGTGTGCACACGGCAAGCTCCTGTTGTCGCAGCTCATCTTCCTCGCTCTCAAACGGGTCAATAGCTCCCATATGGTTCATCTCGATAACATTGTAGCAATATCCTGCTCAATGGCTTCATTGTTCGCGACACCTCCATTTTCAGCAGAATGCATGGCGCCGAAGTTCTTGTTCAAGTTTGTCCATGACGACTCGCTGCCTTGCCATTTGCTCTTGGCTTCTCAAGCTTTTTCAGTGCACCTCATGTTCAGCCCGCAGTGACCTTTCAATGCAGTGGTTGGGATGCCTTGTTTGACGCCATCGCCCTCAAGTCATTTCTCACAAATGTTGGCTGGATGTTCGCGCTTGGTGTATCTCCCGAGTATGTATTTCTCCGAACGCCAGTTTAATTGTCCGTGATCATGCACAGGACATGGATGCAGAAAAGACCTGTATTTGTATTTGGAAGAGGTGCATGTTTTTGTTATTTCATTCAACAAAAACTTTGCAAAGAAAGTAGTACAAGATGTAACATCTTTTTGTAGTCCTTACCTGTGGTCCCATAGCCTCGACTCAAGACTCATATGTTTCTCCCACGGGTCTGAACCACTGAACGCTGTGTTAAGCCCACATGCATAGTTTTTATGGGTGGTTGTAGCGCACTAGGTACTTTGTGGGCTCTTCCATCTCTCGTCCGTGAAGAGAGTGCTCGCTTAGCCTATCTCCTGATCTCGCTTATACACAACTACAAGGCGGTACGCTTTGCCATCTCGGTGTCAAACCCATAGAATGTCATTGTTCGCTGCTTTCAGAGATGCAAGAATGATGACCAAATTGTTAGTTTTTTTGCAGGAAAAACTTCTAATAAAGTTTTTTACTTTAGTACGCATGTAATTTTTGTCTTACGACAAGTGATAGAGCTATACCGTTACCCATTGTCTCCTCGGTTCTCTCGTTCGCCTCCGGTTTTGATGCGGAGTTTACCCGGCCGACAAACCGTGTAGGTTATGTCTCTCATTTACGTAGTTCTTCTTGAGCACATAGTTCATGCTCTCACTTCGCTGTGGATGGATGTCATTTTGGCGCAGGAAATTTCTTTGAAGTAGGCTGATATCCATTTTCACGCTGCTCCACATGCCCACCATTGTGGCATCATCGTGAGGTTGTACTTATCCATCAATCTTTTCCTGCATCCTCAAACTCGGGCTGGCATGAGGGGCCGCTTGAGAATTGATGTGAATTCATCTTAAAGTCGTCGGCAGGAAATATGTGTATGCGAGGTGTTCCTTGTACTTCTTCATAATGTGCCAATGCATAGCTTATGTAATGTGTTCTTGAAAACATCTTCTATCGCCAAAGCCATTGTCGCATCGGTCCGTAATGAGAAAATAGACTCAGAGTGGTCAGCAGATGGTTGTGCATATATACCAATAGAACCGACACAACATTTTTATTGTGTTACTTTCTTTTTTTTGGTAGGGGTGGTGGTTGGGGTGGTTTTAGCGGTGTACCGTGAGAATGCATGTAGGAGCCTTCCTTCATGCACCTTAAAATGTCCTAACAGCCACTTGAATGAATATGCATCCTCATCTCTTATCATGGCAAAACCAAAGAATGTAGTCTGTAAGTGGTTGTTAGTTCCGACAAACACCCCAAGTGGCATATGGTACTTGTTGGTCTTATATGTTGTGTCAAACGCTACGCAGTCCCTCAAGTCTTGATACGCCTCGGCAGCTTTATGCTCGCCTGTAATATGTTCTTAACTCTCGCTTGACTCATCGAGTTGCATGTCATGTAAGAATTCCTCGCTTATAGCTTTCATCTCCCTAAAGAAGTTGATGTACTTTAGGACATCGCCCACATCATCAATCCTTGAATTTTTTGCTTTCCCGCATATTAAAAGTTCATTGAAAATGCATGTTGAATCAAGGCCAGTCATGCTATGCGTGATATGTTTGTACCGACAAAGGAAAAAGACGAGGCGGTTTATCTGGAGGAGAACAAGTTTTTACTTACAGGTTAATCAGGTCTTTGGCATTCATTTCGAGGAAGTAGCTACTGTGGTCATCACCGCTTCGTAATGCTCATGATTTGCGGTGTTCAATGCCTTTGAACCTGCAGGTACTTGACGACTCCAAGATTGTTTTGTCAAAGTTTTGTGGGAGTGCAAGAAGACAAGCATTTCATGGTGAGTTGAGTTCTGTGGTTGTGTTCCCAGACTATCTCTTTTATGACAAATGTTCCATCCTTTTCCTTCTTCACTTTCATTTTAGCCCCGCAGCTTAGTTCTGGCTGTCGCCTTGTTACGCTGCTATTTGCTTCGCACACCTTTGATTCATAAACCCATGGCACGCAATAAAGGTAGGCTCGTCTTAAACTTGGGGCCTTCCCCCGACACAGAAAACAGCAATATGTTTCGTATATACGTTGTAGAAGTTCTTAGTTTCTTCGAAAGTTTCAAACCTCATCTCCAGCTTTGGCGTAACATAAGCTTCAATGTCGTGGCTGCACACAACAGGACAAAACAAAAATGTTAGATGAGGGTGGTCAAAGCACCATGGTATGGACTGTGCTTGCATTTTTTTTCTATATGGATACTTACATGTGTATAGCTCAGGCTACCGCTTCCTGTGTTTGTTGTTCTCCTCGGTTTATGGGCGCGGTGGTGTCACCTTGGCACATGCAGCAATGCATCTCTTGGAGGAGCAACGATGACGTTAAGATCTCCGCTCTCGCTGTAACGGACGCTTCTCCTGGATTCATTGTGATGTTGCTCCTGTCTATATGGCTCACATCTTGTACTTTTGAACCTGCTAGAGTGGCCAAAATTTCTGTCTTTTTGCCCTCGTCTTCGTGCGAATCGCTTTTTGCAGCACGGATGATTGATGTTGATGGAGCGATCGTGGAAGCCTTCTTGCAACCCATCCACGGCTTCCCCGTCCTTGGCTTTTGCATGCCGGGAAGGAAAACGTTTGTTGTTGGTGATATTGTTGGCCTAGTTGCAACCCAAGAGCGCAAAGCTTGCATTCTGACGTTGTTGTTTGCTGATAGAAGGACCTGTCCGCTGCTTCGATGATTGCGTGTATCTTCAAATCTGCTCTGCATTATTGAAATATCCAGCGGTATTTCCGTGTTACCTAACCAGGTGGTGCCCTATATCTGTTTTGCTCATGAAATGCTTGCGGCGTAGCAGCCTTTGCATGCTTCGCAAAACAACATTCAAAAGTTTTTGTGATTAATCTGGTTTCATTTTTAGTTGAACGATGAACGCTCATGTTCAAAACACGGATGTACCGATGCTTTTTTTAGCACTGCTTTTGTAAATCGGACATTGAACTCATGCATGACTTCTCCTCTCGTTCTTCAGAATTTATGCAACTACACTAGAAGTACTCTAGTTTATGTATCATTGAACTTATCGTAATCGTGGCACTTTCATCACTATCTACCCGGATCGACGCCGATGTTTAATTTTTTTAACTTGAACTCAAGATAGCATATTAGATGCACCCATAGTAACCTCGACATCCTAATCGTGCATCAATGCATATACATTACAAGTACTGCTAGCTTATGTATCATCGAACTTATTGTGTAGCAATTATATATATTTTTGGTAACAATTTTGTTACTTGTTCGAACGACGATAATTACATGACTTGTACTCTTAGGAATAACAACATACAACTCTCGCCGTAGTCAACCTTGTCACTATACCGGACCGACGATATGTTTAATTTTTTTAACTTGAATCGACGCAATGCATATTAGATGCACCGGTAACTCGACATCCTAATCGCATCAAGTGGCAGGGTGTCAATGAACCGATGCTAGCATTTGCAATGTACCATCGGGTTTTTTCTTCATAGCAGTGATCGGCGAATCGATGGAGTGACACAACGTGGGGAGCGCATATTACCTCCAGCAGTATCGTTTTCTTCTTCTACCTCTCGTGGTCGCTCTTATCGCATGTTTTCAAGGCGGCACCATTGACGCAGCACCTCGCCAGGTGGACGCCCCGCGAAGAGGTTCGTTGAGGAAGCACCTTGCAGGGATAATCGCCCGGAGAAGGAGACACAAATACGGAGGGAGGCAGAGGCGGGATGACGGATTCGACGATGGATCCGCGACGAGAGAGGGCAGGAGGCGGGATCACGGCCCTGCTGGATGGATCTCGCGGCGGAGCGAGATGTGAGGCGGGATCACGACTTCGACGATGGATCCGCGACGGAGGGAGGCAGGAGGCGGGGATGACGACCCCGACGATGGATCCGGCGACAGAAGGAAGGAGGAGGCGGCGGCGGATCCGTCGCCGGCCAATCACGGCACCGCGGGCTATATATATCCAATTGGATGTAAGTTAGCATGAACTATTATTGTTGACATTACCCTTGAGGTAAAAGGTTGGGAGGCAACACTATAAGCCCCTATCTTTCTCTGTGTCCGATTAAAACTCAATACCCATAAGTATTGTGTGAGTGTTAGCAATTGTGAAAGACTAAATGATAGTTGAGTATGTAGACTTGCTCAAAAGCTCTTATATTGACTTTCCGATGTTATGATAAATTGCAATGGCTTCAATGACCGAGATTAAAGTTTGTTAGTTTTGAATGAAGTTTCGATTCATACTTGACATTGTGAATAGATTGTTACTTTAGCATAAGAAATCATATATATATATATATATATATATATATATATATATATATATATATATATATATATATATATATATATATATATATATATATATATATATATCATGATGCCTCATGTCCAGATTTTATTTTATCGACACCTCTATCTCTAAACATGTGGACATATTTTCGATTTCAAGCTTCCGCCGAGGACAAGCGAGGTTTAAGCTTGGGGGAGTTGATACGTCCATTTTGCATCATGCTTTTATATCGATATTTATTGCATTATGGGCTGTTATTACACGTTATGTCACAATATTTATGCATATTCTCTCTTATTTTACAAGGTTTACATGAAGAGGAGAATGTCTAACTGGAATTCGGTCGAAAAGGAGCAAATATTAGAGACCTATTCCGACAACTCCAAAAGTCTTGAAACTCCACAAAAGTTGTTTTTGAATTAATAAAAATAATGGCCAAAGAAAGTACCAGAGGGGCCCACACCCTAGCCACGAGGTGGGCGCGCCTCTACCCTCAGGCCCCCCGGCAGCCCTCCGTGACCATCTTCTATATGAAGTCTTTTACCCCGAAAAATTAGAAGCAAGCTGACGAGACACCGCCGCCACGCAGGCTAACCAATCTAGGGCTCTAGTGGAGTTGTTCTCGCCGAGGAAAACATCCTCCGGAGGGCAAATCATCACCATCGCCATCACCATCGATCCTCCGATCGAGGGGTCAATCTCCATCAACATCTTCACCAGCACCATCTCCTCTCAAACCCTAGTTCATCTCTTTGTATCCAATCTTTGTCTCAAAACCTTAGATTGGTACCATGGGTTACTAGTAGTGTTGATTACCCTTGTGGTTGATGCTAGTTGGTTTATTCGGTGGAAGATGATATGTTCGATCCTTTATGCATATTAATACCTCTGATTATGAACATGAATATGATTTGTGAGTAGTTACGCTTTGTTCCTGAGGACATGGGAGAAGTCTTGCTATAAGTAGTCATGTGAATTTGGTATTCATTCGATATTTTGATGAGATGTATGTTTTCTCTCCTCAGAGTGGTGTTATGTGAACGTTGATCACCATTGTTTGGGCCTAGAGGAAGGCATTGGAAGTAATAAGTAGATGATGGGTTGCTAGAGTGACGTGTTTAAACCGTAGTTTATGTGTTGCTTCGTAGGGCTGATTTGGATCCACATGTTTCATGCTATGGTTAGGTTTACTTAATACTTCTTTTGTAGTTGCAGATGCTTGCAATAGGGTTAATCATAAGTGGGATGTTTGTCCAAGAAATGGCATTACCAAGCAATCGTCCACCCACATATCAAATTATCAAAGTAACGAATGCGAATCATATGAGCGTGATGAAAAACTAGCTTGACGATAATTTCATGTGTCCTTGGGAGCTTTTCTATATAAGAACTTGTCCGTGCTTGTCCTTTGCTACAAAAAGGATTGGGCCATATTGCTGCACTTTATTTACTCTTGTTACTTGTTACTCGTTACTTAATTACCTTATCACAAAACTATTTGTTATCGATAATTTCAGTGCTTGCAGAGAATACCTCATCGAAAACCGCTTGTCATTTCCTTCGCTCGCCTCGGGTGTCGACACTCTTACTTATCAAAAAGACTACTTATAGATCCCCTACACTTATGGGTCATCATCAACTCACCACCAGTGATACCCATGTGGCCTATCAAATGGACCCATCCATCTCCTCCCATCCGCAACATATTTCATCCTTTCTCAACCTCCATAGTGTAGGGGCCCCAGAGCCTCAAAGGTCACAGCTAGGTCTTCGTTAGATTGTTGAATTCTAACCCCACATTGCATCGGATGGTCTGCAAAAGAGAAAAATGATATACACACAATGCATTAATGGAAATAACACTAAAAACAAAATAGTTGTTACAAGTTTCATATAATTTGTTACCGCCGCATGAAGAAAATGTTGGAAATATGCCCTAGAGGCAATAATAAAAGCATTATTATTATATTTCCTTGTTCATGATAATTGTCTTTATTCATGCTATAATTGTATTATCCGGAAATCGTAATACACGGGTGAATACATAGACCACAATACGCCCCTTAGTAAGCCTCTAGTTGACTAGCTCGTTGGTCAACAGATAGTCATGGTTTCTCGACTATGGACATCGATGTCATTGATAACGGATCACGCCATTAGGAGAATGACGTGATGGACAAGACCCAATCCTAAGCATAGCACAAGATCGTAGTTCGCTTTTGCTAGAGCTTTTCCAATGTCAAGTATCTCTTCCTTAGACCATGAGATCGTAACTCCCGGATACCGTAGGGAGTGCTTTGGGTGTACCAAACGCCACAACGTAATCGGGTGACTATAAAGGTGCACTACGTATCTTCGAGTAGTGTCTGCTGGGTTGACACGGATCGAGATCGATTTGTCACCCGCATGACGGAGAGGTATCTCCGGCCCACCCGGTAATGCATCATCATAATGAGCTCAAAGTGACCAAGTGCTTGGTCACGGATCATGCATTACGGTAGGAGTAAAGTGACTTGCCGGTAACGAGACCTGAATGAGGTATTGGGATACCGACGCATCGAAGTCTCTGCAAGTAACATACCGCTTGACAAAGGGAATAGCATACGGGTTGCTTTGAATCTTGACATCGTGGTTCATCCGATGACATCATCGAGGAGCATGTGGGAGCCAACATGGTTATCCAGATCCCGCTGTTGGTTATTGACCGAGAGCCGCCTCGTCATGCCTCAAGATGTCTCCCGAACCCGTAGGGTCTACACACTTAAGGTCTGCGACGCTTAGGTTATTAGGAAGACTTTGTATGTGATTACCGAATGTTGTTCTGAGTCCTGGATGAGAGGATGAGATCCCAAACGCCACGAGGATTTCCTAAGGGTCCGTGAGGTAAAGATTTATATGGGAAGTTGTCAAACGGACACCGGAAAGTTTCGGGGCATATCGGTATTGGGGCCACCGGAAGGGTTCCGGGTCCACTGAGGGGCCACCTGGGGCCACATGGGCAGTGCGTAGGGAGCCAGCCCCCTGTGGGCTGGTGCACCCCCCCTTGGGCCCTTGCGCCTAGGGTTGGGGAACCCCAGAGGGGGCGCCTGCTTGGGGGCAAGTCCCTCCCTTGGTCACGCCCCCTCTAGATGCCATCTAGGGGCCGCCCCTTCTCCCTTCCCTATAAATAGAGGGGTGAGGGAGGCCGCACACAACCTCGCGCAGCCCCTCCCTCCCCAACACCTCCTCCGCACGCACGTGCTTGGCGGGCCTGTCGGAGTATCGCCGCACCAACAACACCACGCAGTCAGTGCTGCCGCTGAGCATCTTTCCTCAACCTCCTTCCTCCTTGCTGGATCAAGACGGAGGAGACGCCGTCTGCACTGCACGCAGTGTTGAACGCGAGGTGTTGTCCGCTCAAAGACTTGGTCATAGGTGATCCGAAAGTACGACTCATCATCACCATCCCCTTGAACGCCTCGCGACTCGATCTACAAGTGGTATGTAGATGCAAACTCACCCCTTGGCTCGCTGCTTAGATGAACTCATAGATGGATCTTGGTGAAACCAGAGAACATTTTAATTTTCTGCAATGTTCCCCAACGAAAACTCGGTGGAAGTAGATGCGAACAGCGCAATGTTGCCAGTAAGGTTGTCATGCACCTTGACTTGCACAAATGACATGGTGATGGTAGCGCCCATTTTCCTATTATAAGCATTGATTGATAGAGTTAAACATTATTATTTGGTCTAACGCAAGCATTCATCACATAGAGACAAAACATCGAATAAATAGAAGCGATGCATTGATTCATCGGATAGACAAATATAGGGTTTATGTCAATGTTAGGGAAACTACTAGGGAAACATCATAGGGTTTATTTCAATGTAAGGGAAACTATTAGGGAAACATCATAGGGTTTATTTCAATGTTAGGGAAACTACACTAGGGAAATATCTCATATATATCAATGACACTAGGGAAACTACACTATAATTAGTAAAAATTATAGATGTCAATCCTAATACACTACAAACATCACAAGACTACCTCTACCAACAAACATTCACCTAAGCCTACCTCTACAATGTCAATCCTAATAAACACTACAAACATACACACAATTAATTAAGCATCTATAATAATGCTCCAGAGCGGGCGGCATGCGGCCTAGAGGGGGCTGCGACGAGTGAGTGGGAGGGGAGTGGGGGCGGGGCTAATCTGAGTGGGACGTGGTGGCGGAGGGGAGGCGATCGGGGTGGGAGCGGCGGCACGGAGGGGCAGCTGCAGAGTGGGGCGGGAGGGATCGGAGCGGGCGCCAGTGGAGTAGAGCGGGCACTGGTGTGGGGGCAGCAGGGAGTAGGGAGGCGCACGGACGGCAATCGAGAGGCGGCGCCAAGAGGGGATGGCGAGAGGGGGAGCAAGCGAGGGCGATGAGATATTTCATCACGGGGCGACGAGGGGACTCACAAGGCGGTGGTGGCGACAATGGGAGAACCCCACCAAGGCGGGCGGGCGGTGGAGGCTGGGAGGAAATGGACGAAGTGAGGGGGCGGGAGGAGAGGGCCGACCTAGGATTTTCCATTAGTGCGTAACCGCTATAGCACCGGTTCAGAGGGCCTTTAGTGACGATTCTCAGAATCGGCACTAGATGGTAGGGATTAAGTCCCCCTTTAGTACCGGGTTCTGCACGAACCGCCGCTAAAGGGTCACCTGCGGCACTAACCAGGCCGGGTGCGGGAGAGTCAAGCACCGTTGGTAACACCAACCGTACTAAATTTGGGGGTCGCTTATTATTTATTTTTCCTTTAATTTTGTGTTTTCCATTTAATTTTTTGTTTGCTAGTATTTTACTTATACTATATTGTACACAAGTAATATATGTATATATATATATATATATATATATATATATATATATATATATATATCATCAAATGTCTCACAACCACACCACTATTCACACACATACACATGTGTATATATATATATATATATATACAATTTTCCCTACATGTTGCCTTCAGAGCTGCGGGCATTTGCCTTGGTGCCTTGAGCACGATGACAATTGAGAGTGGTTCATTGGGGCGTTGCTCGTAATAGAATTCCCTTTGGGATCTATGACCCTACGAGCAAAAATCCCGCTTATTTCTCCTCTTGAAGTGCTCGTGATGCGCCCTCCGGGTAGTAGCCTCCCTATTCTGATTCGAACTCATAAGAAGGAGATCAATATGCATGTGTATTAGTTATGTGACTAAATATCGATAATAATGTAAAATTGTCAATATTGTTCGTCAAACGCATCTATAGCTGTCTATCAGTTTTGGTCCTTTCTTGACGCCATCATCTTAATGTTCTCAAGTAAACGAGTATGCACATCGTCCCTCAGCTACCGCTTCAGGCCTTTTACGTGAATAGAATTTAATCGATAATAATTAATCAAGCATGATAATTAATAGTATTGAAACTAGAATTAAAGATATGCATGGTAGCTAGCTAGTACTACTTAATTAATTATACCTTGGTCGAAACCAATACATAACTTTTCTCTCCATTCGCATGGAACCTCTTTTGAATTCCTGAACTTTTCCCAAGCTCTACCCGCCGAAAAGAAAATGAATAAACGAAGTTATTAAATAGTTTATATCAGGAAATGACGAACTAAAGAGGCCTATATAGTTAATAATGATTGAAATTACTTGTCGACTATCCCTTCACGATTGAGTAGTCACTTTTCTTTTTAAGTAGTGAGTCCAAGATTAAACCTGCTCTTCACAACTTTAATGATTAACAAGATCCAATGGTAACTGCATGCACACACGCTTGCATGTCTCAATTAAGCGGGCATGTGCATAACACTCATCATTGGTAGTAATAATTATTAACATCTAGCTAGCTAGTAAGTAAAAACATAATTTGTAGTACAAGACAAAGGTGACTCACAGTGAAGTTGTAAGGAAGTAGTATATCTTCATTGGTATTAAGGCGCCTCAAGAACTCTAGCATGTTTTTTCTACATCTGCTGGATACAATGGATATTTCGATGTTTGTTCATTAACGGTATTTGGGTCAATGAACCCAATGCCATAGCGCCCACCTTTTTTCATTTCATACATCTTCATCCTGCATAATACCACGTAAAGGAATATAGTGAGGATAATTATGTAATGATCGATCAATGAGCACTACAGCTAGCTTGAGACTTAAATTACGTAAAGAAATCACTTACGCAATAATAGCAATCGACAAGAGATTTGTCGAGTTCCTCTTGATTGAATAACTGAAATAGTTCTCAATACTCAACGGTCGTGAGCTAGCTTATGGAAGTAATACTTTCCTTGACTTTCACCATGAGGGACTCTCGATTGATACTCTGGTAATTTTCATGTGCCAATCATGCAATTCATACATTCTCGCTGAGAGTTTCTTGACCTCCTCGGCTTGACCAAAGGTTGGCCGCGAAATATTTCCGCTTATTGTCCTCCCTCTAAGCAGGCATGGGCTCAATCTCGAGGAGTTGTCCAACGCTGATACCGAGCATTTCAGCCTCGCCTTCTATGCTCGTCATTATTACCAAATGACCGGCGCCAAGATTTCATGTGTTGGTACAACAAGCGGGAGGATCGATTGCACTACTGCTCTCTAGTCGGGGAACGGTTTTCCGCATTTTTGGCCAGCTCGTTGGCTCGAGCTCGAGCTCGACTCTTTTGTCGTGCTCGATATGCCTTCCTGATTTCGAGCTCATAGTCTGAGTCAACAGCTTGGGAGCTGGTGCTTTAGCCATACGAATAAAGTGGTCAATCTTATCCTCACCACTTTCTCCTTGGTGGCGGTGGCGTTTGGTCCAAAATGGGCGCCCACTTGGCCTTCACTATGGCTTCGCTTTTGCTCCTTGGTCATGTCATAAGGCCTCTATGGAAGAGGCGCAAGGCTTGGACCATATTGAAATCGGTTGCTCGATGTACCTCCGTAGACTACCTGACTTGTAGCACTACGCACCATAGTCTGTGGCGGCTCTTCCGCGATTGCCGAGGCGCGAGACGGTTGACGCGGTATCGGACTTGGAGGAGGAGTGGCACGCTAAGCAGGACTTGGAGGAGGAGGAGTGGCCTCACACGCTGGCTGAGTTGAAGCAGGAGGAGTGGCCTCACGCTGCTGGCTGAGTTGAAGCAGGAGGAGGCCTGAGTCGCTGCCGGACTTGGAGGAGCGGGAGTCGGTGCTCCTCGTCACCTCCGGAATGTCAAGCTCTAGCTAGCGCCGTGTCGGTGGCCTTCAAAAGATGATGCAATCTTTCTCCATAGGATGATACGATGTATGGCCTCTCCAAAGGTGTGCTCCTCGTCACCTCCAGAATGTCAAGTTGTAGTCTCAATACACCACCTCATCAACCACTTTACACGAGCATAGCCGTCCGGAATCGCTCCAATGGTAGGTTGCTCCGTGGGGATTTAGAGGCAACGGCGTCCGCCGCTTCACAGATATGTTCTTTATTTTGAAGTGTAGCTCACAGCTAGTGTTCTCCATGATGTCATCCATGTGGTATCTATCCAGCAGCTGTCGCCGGGCGGAACCCACGCTGCTTCTCGGCATGGATGGATACGGTGTTATCCAATGTCGATCATCCGCTCCAGCGTCAGCCGAGAGCCCCTTCCGGCTAAGGAGACGATCCGTTGTCGCCGCCGCTGGAATTTGAGTGCCAAGTCCGCGATGCTCGATTCTAGGCCTTGAAGGCGTTCTTCTTCCAGCTTCCTCTGCTCGCCCTCTAGCTTCTTCTTCTTCTCCTCCTCCATCTTCCTTCTCGTGACGGTTTTTGTAGTCATGCTGCCCACCTGTAAAAGCCCCTCATACAACGGAACAACGCCTTGCCTCTTGTTCTTCCCGTGTTCAGATTTCCTGTCATGCCAGAAGCTCGCTGCTCTCCTGTTGGACGTGAACACCCCTTCGATCTTCTTCTATTGCTTCAACTAACTTAACATCAGCTCTTTAAGACATGCCTTCTTCAAACCCGCCTGCTCGAATTAACGCCTCTACGCGCGATAGAACCAAGTTCTCGCACTGGGGCCAGCTCAATGTAATCGGAGTAACTCGTGGAGCCAAAGATCTCTTGCTCAGACTTATCCCACTTAGGCATTGCCACCGTGATAGCCACCGCCCCACTTATGGAATTGTTCTTTTTGCGGCATTGGCCTTGTTTTTTCCGGACTGCTCCTTAGATAGTTCGATTCCTTGAATTTCACGAAGAGGGCCGTTGTTCTATTTTCTTCTCTAGTGTTCCCTTGAATTTCGAGTCTTCTTTCCTCCTTTGACATAGTTATTCCATACAGTTTTCTTTAGGTTGTTGAATGCAACTGCCATCTTCCTAAGAGCAGCGCCCTTGACTTTCTCCACATCTGCAGCTGCTAAATGATCTGGTAGGGTGAAATATTCCATGAGATTTTCCCAAAGCACAATTTTTCTCTCGCCGCCTAAAAGTGAGATCTCGGACGGGCTTTGATGGCTCTTTCCATTCTTGATGGAGATCGGAGTTGGTCCTTCACAAGAACTCCAGACTAACGAATCTAACTTGTTCGCAATGTTCTTAGGGCCTATTGGTTCGCCATTAGTTTTGATGGCATCGATGTTGTACTTTACGCCTCCTTCAACTTTTTCGCCCGGCCTCGGACTCCGCCGCAGTAAGATTTGCTTGATCCGGCGGGCTGAGAAGAAAGATCGATTCATTAATATATCTTCAAATCATTTAAAACATGTGATGATCACCACATGCCCGCTTATATAAATATACCTCGCCGGTCTCGTTATTTCAAGATCAACATTTTCTTCGCCATCATAATCAAAGTCGTCAGTCCATGACTTCATCAATTCGGTCGTCAGCGATCGAATATCATATCATCACCTCCCCGGATTGTTCAGATATTGGGAGACGCCATCTTGTTCATTTCGATCATCCGACGCCGCTGGGGAGCGATGATCTCTAATGTATCTCTTCTCCTCCACTACAGAATTCAAGATTTTGTTGTCACCACGGCGACGGCAAAGGCACCACGGACGGCAGATTTTAGTGACGGCAAAGATGTGGTCGGTAAACAGGTCCTTGCCGCCCGGTTTGCACGGTGGACAACAAAGTGTCTCTTTGCCTAAAGTGGCGACGGCAAAGGGGGACGGTAAAATACTTGACGTCCCGCCAGCGTTAGTCCGTTAGGTGGCTAACGGCGGCCTTTTGCCGTCCGCTTAGCGGATGGCAAATTTGACCACCCTTTGTCGTCCGCCGCTGACGCCGCAAGCGCCAACGCCACGGTGGTTTGCCGTCACCACGGCGGACGGCAAAGGTTTTGTCTTTGCCATCGCTTTTTTGTTGCCACCACCGACGGCAAAACCTTTGCCGCCCGCCACGGTAGGCAATTCTTCCAAATGGCACAAAGCGTGAAGCTGTGTGGGCGCCACGTGTCCCTTTGCCTACAGCGGGCGGATGGCAAGGGTTTTTGCCGTCATCACGGACGGCAAAGAGCCCTGCGACCGCCTTTTTAATTTGTTTTTCTTATATCCAACAATTATCACAGCACACAACACACATATATATCCATCACATAAATATCACAGCACATATATATCCATCACATAAATATCCAAAGACATATATATCCATCCATACATACATAGTAGGTTGCACATAGTCCCATCAATCCATACATATTACAATATGGAAAGTTTCATCATAGCAAGCTTAGCAGGTAATACAAGAAGTGCATCAAAGGAAAAACAAGCAATCCATCATATGGTGTCTGGCTTCCGTGAAGTGAATGAAACCCGCAAAATGACAAATAAGAAAGTTAGAAAAGAATAGAAGAAGAAGAAGAAGACTAGAAGAAGAAGACTAGAAGAAGAAGTATATGCCATTTATTAGCTAACTTAGGTGAACTGGGTCATTTATGAGCTAAATTAGTTGAAATGGATCGCTTATGAGCTAAGTTAGGTGAAATGGATCGCTTATGAGCTAACCTAGGTGAAATGGGTCGCTTATGAGCTAACCTAGGTGAAATAGGTCGCTTATGAGCTAACCTAGGTGAAATGGGTCGCTTATGAGCTAACCTAGGTGAAATGGGTCGCTTATGAGCTAACCTAGGTGAAATGCATCATTTTGGAGCTAAGTTAGTGAAATGGATCGCTTATGAGCTAACCTAGGTGAAATGGATCATTTATGATCTAATCTAGGTGAAATGGGTCGCTTATGAGCTAACCTAGGTGAAATAGGTCGCTTATGAGCTAACCTAGGTGAAATGGGTCGCGTATGAGCTAACCTTGGTGAAATGGGTCGCTTATGAGCCAACCTAGGTGAAATAGGTCGCTTATGAGCCAACCTAGGTGAAATGGGTCGCTTATGAGCTAACCTTGGTGAAATGGGTCGCTTATTTGAGCCAACCTAGGTCAAATGCATCATTTATGAGCTAACCTAGGTGAAATGGATCATTTTGGAGCTAACTTAGTTGAAATGGGCCGCTTATGAGCTAACTAAGGTGAAATGCCACGCTGAGCTAACTAAGGTGTAATGGGTCATTTGGAGCTAACCTAGGTGAAATGGGTCATTTAGGAGCTAACGAGGTGAAATGGGTCATTTTAAAGCTAACGAGGTAAAATGGATCATTTAGAGCTAATCTACGTAAAATGGGTCATTTTAGAGCTAACTTGGATAAATTGGATCACTTGTAAGCTAACTAAGGTAAAATGAGTCATTTTAGAGCTAACTTAGGTAAAATGGATCGCTTATGAGCTAACTAAGCTAATTATGCAATTTTTGACATAAGTAAGCTAACTCTAGGTCATTATGGTAAGCATATTGGAGGAAATAAAGCTAAGTCTAAGTCTAGAGAAACTTACCGTGATCGTGGAGGTGTAGTAGCTGGCTGGCTCATGCCGGTAGTCGGAGAAGGATCGTATGCATGCGCTTCTCGAGTTAAGCTGCACCAAAGATCATTTCCAATGTCTCGTTAGCATTATGACACTCAAATGTTACTAGCAAGTAA